>CM056582.1:16620173-17820173 GCA_029721435.1 Gymnothorax reevesii | reverse complement strand
CACAATTACTCCGCGATTAAGACCACGATACCAATCGTGCTGCGAATCGTGATAGTGGGAACCTAGCATAATCAAGCAATGTTGGCATGTGTACGTTACTAGAGGTCTCCTAATGCTGGAGATCAATCCATCTGATCCCCGCACCTATTTACTGTATTTATTATCGTGCTCCGCCCTGAAGTGGGACTGGGGGGATATCGAATTGGGGTTCGTCCGGCCGTCCATGTGTCTGTGTGTCCGGGCTACAATGGGTACAAGATTTCTCTGAAACTGTTGTACCTAGATGCGTGAAATTTTTATGCTTTATAAGCTACTCATGATTTACGTTGAGTTCAAAAATTGATGTCGAAGCATATTTTGTTGCGGAGTTATGGCCTTTGATCGTTGCGGGGGATAGAGATGACACTGTCGTCTTGTTACTATTAGTATTAATATTATTATTATTATTATTATTATTGATGTGGAGGATTGGCGAACTGTCCAGGGTGTGTTACTGCCTCTCGGCAGGTGCATGCTGGGATGTGCCCCAGCTTCCCACAGCCCAGATAAAGATAGGCGGGTTCGATGGAAAGGTTATTTTCCTGCGCCATGAAGTGATTTGGGATGTAGCAAGGAGTGTTGTCTTTCGGCGTGTTTATCTGTTGTGCTTATTTTCCAGGCCAGTATTCCTAAACTGTCCAATATTTCTCATGAATTTTCAAATATAGATATATCTTATTGTGTGGATGTACTTTTTCATACTTCCATCTGTCCTCCTGTCTGTGTGTCTGTCCCTACACCGCATTTGTTTCCAGGTCAGATATTAGCCATCGTGTGGCAGGGGATCAGTGTATTTAATACTTATTGTTATTATTATTATTATTATTATTATTATTATTATTCAGTAATAGCAGTGTGATAAAATTCCAACTGTGATGTATTTGGCTGCTTCAGAAGAACAGAGAGAAATTAAGCAACAGTGAATTTCTGAGTAAATTTGTGGCACTGTGTACTGTGTGAAATTCTGCTGGTTTTAAAGTTGGCACAGCAGCCGTAATAATCTTCTGAAATTATTTCAGCAGGAACGTCTGGCTGGTAAAGTGGTTTTGTTTTAATTTAAAGAACTAAGACTGCACAGGGAAGTACGGCCACAGTCTGGAAATCATTCTTGTGAAAGGAATGCATTAGAGCTCTCGGTCATTAGAGATTCTGCTTAAAGAAGAAAAGATTAATCCCAGAAAAATATATTTCGGTCTAATTCAGTGCACTTATTATTTTACTGTACGAGTCTGATTGAACAGATACAGTAAGACGTAAAATGTGGACTGATTTCGTCTTTATGGCCGCAGACATTACGACTTGAAATATTTTTGCCTTAAAAGGTTCTATGAAGGATTTTCTGCAAAGACATTTCTACCCGTTCTCCGTGGTGACCGTTTGTGGATAACGATGTTACGGCGCACTGTCTCTGGCCTCGTTCACATGGAGATTTTGGGTCTTTTTTTTTTGTCATTACTTAAAAACCTCCCGTCCACACAGCATTGTTTCTAAAAATATCTGTGTCCACATGGAGGCCTAAGACGACCCAAAACGCTGTAGTAAGTATTCCAGGCCTGTGGGTGGTGCTGAATGGCGCTGTAGCCATTCTGCGGTAATAGACCAAAAACAGACAAGAAGCTGCATGCTCCCACCATAGACAGTAAAAGAAGTGGACAGCGGGATCACGCTGTTCTCAACGGGAGAGCGATGAAGCTTTATTGAACAAGTTTTCAGTTGAACACCACACCTACAGCGCAGGCTCGAAGTCAGCTTTCTGACTTGTCTGGTAGATGTACCCTACACATAATTCCCTGCGAGCAAGCGATTGTGTTTGTATATATAGTCTGAATCCGTTCGATGTTATGATGTTTTGCAAATTATTACTTCATGGGTACTTCACTTCGTTAGCAACGTGGCTCAATCGTCTACTGTCTATGATTCGTCTATGGGCTTCTGGTCGAAATAGTACGGTTATTTACCTCCTGTGCGACAGAAAGTCGCCGGCATTTCATGTCACTTTTAGCCGAGCCTGGTGCCATCGGCTAAAAATGCTTATTATTAGACCATAACGCTTCATACGAAGTAAAGACATCTGCTACAAAATGTCGTTTCTCTGTAGAAAATGGTGTCGCTGACATGAAGGCTCATAATGTTTTTAGTGTAAACTTATTTGATGTCAAAATTCAGACAAAATGAATGGGGGTGAATGGAGATGCTACTGCTTGGTGATCATCTGCTATCTTCTAGAGCGTTCAATTGAGCTTCAACTTCCGGGTGTATTCCTACCCCCTTGGCTCCCGCTCCCACCTTCTGCTCCCGCCTTCTTCTTTGTTTTTGTCCATATCCGTGGAAACGCTACAGCGCCACACACAGGCCTGGGGGCTGTGATGGGGGCTATCGCGTCATCATTTTCAAAAAACCCCGTTTTGGTTGCCCACAGAAAAACGCTGGGATGGCATTTTCAGATTTTCTCACTCTCGAGTCTGTTTAAAAAAAAGGTTTTGGGCGCGTTTTCGCCATATTCGTGTAGACCCATGGCGAAATGATAAAATGTTTATGCGTTTACAAAAAACATTATTCTTGTGTGGACGGGCCCTATGGCTGTAGCTCCTCTGTTAGTCATAAATCCACGGAGCCACAGTTACACTGCTGTAGTCAGGTACCTGTTGACCATTGAACATCACCACCAATTAATGGGCTTCTAAATGGATTAGGCTAATGAACTGCATGAGGTATAAGGTGGTTTTTTTCTCATTTGGGTCTTGCTTGCCTTAGAATTTCAGTGCCTTGAAGCGCCACAGTCTCATAAATCTGTGTATCGCCGACTGAAGTTACCGTATAGACAGCAGACGGGCCCTGTAACTCTGGTAATGTGTCCCCCGCGAGATTACTCCCTAATGACTGATTCTTTTTCTGATGTGGGTCACTTCATTCCATTTTAAAGCTATTCGTGTACAAAAAAAGAGGTCTCGATAGATTTAAGCTCCCTGCGCGTATGATAACGGTCTCATTTAAGATGTCATTTAGCCTCTAATTATAATGGAGCTGTTCTGAGAGCTCCGGACGGTACACGCTTGCGCTCCAGCTCCTGATCTCACTTAAAATACTTTCAGCTTGAATGTGACCACATCTCCTGTTACTTCAGTCCGTGCTCCAGTTTGGCAGGGCTATGGGTATTTACAGCATAGGGTTGCACCATATCTAAACAAAGAAGATTAGTTGGTTAGCATCCTTTATATTTAAATTTTAAGCAGCGTGCTGGACATTTTCTTTACTTTCGAAATTTTATTACCTCTGCCATCAAAGTTGGCAGGAGGTTATGTGATCGGTGCCGTTTGTCTGTTTACTTGTTTGTTTGTGATCAAAATAACTCAAAAAGTGATTAACTCAGAAAGTAATTTGATATTTCTGAAATTTTGTGGGTGGGTCGCTATTACATCTGGGATGGACCCTATTCATTTTCACCGCAATCAGTCAGACAATATAGCCGCCACGGCAGCCATCTTGAAATTGTATGACACGCGATAACTGAACTTTGCTCCCACTCACCAAGATTTGGACTTTGATGTCCTCTAGGAATGCCTCTCGTTATAAAATGAGTTTGAGATCCAAACAGCACAACAAATCCAAATCACTTGGACATGTATTAAAATAAAGAATCACTTCTGCCTCATCAATAGGTGGCACAATGATTGAAAGCAGAACAGACAATCTTCTGCATGAACAGGGATTCTGAGCATTTCTCTCACTTTATTTTTTTTTGCCATTTCAAAATAAATGATCAAAAAATGGAGGCAGGAGGGATTTTCTGAGGTGGGCGGGGATGCAAAACAAGTAATTTAAAAAAAAATATGCCCTTGCAGAGATAAGGTTTGTTTTCTGGTTATCTCTCTATTGTGAGGTCATTTGTGATTTGAAGCCTGTTATTTTGATTAGAGAGCGTTCATGTGCATGTCTGCGTGGGCATGTGCAGGTGCGCTGCCTAGTGACTTTTTGTGGGTGTGTGCCCTCGCGTGTCGCTCATGCATGAATGCATGAGAGTTGGTTTCTGCCTGTGTCTCTGAGTCACTCCCAGGGTCCACTCTTTAGCTCACTGCATTTCAGTCCTGGTCTTGGATTTCGCTGAAACTTTCTTTGGCTTCATTCACATTCGCTCAAGTAACTCGAATCTGATGTTTTGCCTTTTATTGTGACACGGATCTGGTGGTTAAAAGGCTTTGTGAACGTAGAAATCCAATTTTTAAATCCAAACTTTTAGTCAGAATTGGGTCATTTTGCTACAGTGAGCCAGGGATCAGATACAGATCTGATAGGAGGCCATGTGCCGTGAATAAGACAGTCTTTATTTGCCTGAAAGCATGTGCTGCCCGCTGCTAAACTGCTAAAGCTAGCCGTCTGGCTTTTTTCCACCTTCTCAACCTCATCCTGTATAGCTGGCAAACAGCCTGCCGCTCTCCAGGGCTAAATCCCATCCATATGTCATTTGCTACAAGCCCGTCCATTTTCTCAGGTTGAATCGGGTTTGAATAGAATGAAAGCTCACACACTGTTATAAACTTGCACCTTTTTTTGCCACTTATTTTAATTGGCACCTTTTTTTGCCAGTAATTGAAACTGTCATTTTACAGTCAGTTTATAACAGAGGATCCGTGTATGTTTACTGTAAACCACAGTCAGATGCGCGCAGTTACTGTTAAGTCAATTTATAATAGTGTATAAATATGCCGTTTTTGTCGTTGGTGACCCACATGACTCTTACACAAACAATTCAAAGAGCACATATGTGTTGTTTCGGAGGACAGATGCGCTCTCATTTCACATAAATACGGGTCACTTGTAATTATGTATGATCGGTGGAAAATCAGAATTGCACAATGAAGCCTGTAGTGGGAACACAGCGTCGAAGTCTTTACTGCCAGGAAAATCAAGATGCCTTTTCAGGGAAAGATGTGCTGTTTTTGGGGTCAAACAGCTCTTGATTTACACGGTCGAGTCAGATTATTATGACCACCAGCTAATATCCAGAGTAACCGCTGTGCGCAGCACGGACAGCAGCTAGATGGGCCGGGAGTGTCTCAGTAAGGTTCTGGAAGGTTGTCACCGGTATCTGGAGCCATGCTGACTGCAGTGCATTCGACAGCTGCTAGAGAGTTCGTGGTGGAGGACCCATAGAGTGAACATGATGATCGATGTGGTCCCGTAGATACTTGATTGGGTTGAAATGGGGAATTAGGGGGCCAGGGAAGATCTGGGAAATCTTGGTCGTGCTCTTCCAACCACGTTTGGACATTTCTAGCCGTGAGACACGTTGCATTGTCTCGCTGGAAGAGCCCATCTGCCCCAGGGAAGACAGTCAGCATGTATGGGTGTACGAAATACATGACAGCAAAGAGAGATATGTTTGCAGAATAACTACTGCACACCATATATACCCACCAAGCCAGCTAGCTCATGACAAATGCCTTATTTTCATTGGCTGCACTCTGCTGACATCATAAGTAGGAGGTGGTCATATAATGTGACTCAACCCTCTATCTGTCAGCTAGCAATGAAAATTTTTGTGCGATTTGCCTTTGAAGGGTTCTAAATGTATTTTACAAGCACTGCGTGTTCTCATTGAGTGGTAGTCATATAGGGAAAGCTACCTGTATTGACTAATATTTGTGAAAAGTGCACATGCATTTAGAGTATTACTTGCGTAAAAATAAATTTGCTAGGTATGCATGTTTGATTTTTGATGTACTTATTGCAGTGATATTTGGGTATATCTGTCCAGAGACAGTATAAATAAGGTTGGTCCGGTCTTTACACTGATTCTGCTACAGCGTGGAAGAGTAGAGATGCTACCAGGTTTTCTGCTCTTTCTTCTGCAAATACACACACACTCACACGTATGCCATGGGTGCATGCAGACACACATAGTTCAACACACTCTCGTCTGTAAGTCACATGTGCCTCACGCACATGCTGTCTTATGATGGTTTGTTAGAAAGAACTCTACCATTTTTCATCGCTGGGGAAATATTTGGGCTTAACTTCTCTCTGCTGATTCTCTTTTCTCTCTAAATGAAAAGGAGGCTTCTCACCTCTCTGGTGGCGCTTCGTTGCCAGGAGGTGAACGCAGTGTTTTTTCTGCTGTTTTAAAAGGGGCTGCCCACACACGGCACATTCTGATGCCCACATCGCATCTCCCGCAACACAATTAGACACCATTTATCACTATCTCACCTACACACTCCTACAGCAGCGAGTGAACTTCTTCCAAATGCACGACCCTACCTACACACAGGGCACTCTCACGAGCGCGCACACACACAGAGGAAAATGCATGCTCACGCACACACACTTGAACAATTGATACTAGTTTCTGCCCACTGAGATGCAGCCCACATTTGTGGAAGCAATGCATCTATGCTCACATACTCACAAGGCGGCCTACTTACGAACTGCACACTGTACATTCGGATGCATTGATTCCACATACACACACACACACGAGCACGCTCATGTGGCGCTGTCTGTGGAGATGCTTCCCACACACATGCAAACAATGCTGCACGCAATGTGTATCTGCCTGCAGAAGTGCATCCCACACACACATGCGCGCACACTCACACACAGACACTCACACATACACACACACACACACACACACACACCACACACATACATTTGCATACACACATCTCACACACACGTGCGTGTGCGCACATACAGTCACACTCACACATACACGCACACATACAAACACACACACCACACACACATACATGCGCACACACACACACTTACACACAGGCGCACTCGCGCATACATACACACGGTACTATCCACCTGCACAGATGCGCACACACACACACACACACACGCACACTCACACACACACGGCACTGTGTGCCTGCAGAGATGCACCCAAACACAATCCAGCAAGTAATACCTCTATGCATGCACACACACACTGTACTATCCGCTTGCAGAGATGCGTGCGCACTCGCACACACACGTGCACATACACACACACATACACGCAGGAGAAAACACAATTGCTGTCAGTTTCATTTCAGACTCCATTAGCTCGCTGGCCTCGGAATGATGACCCTCTGCACATTTTCTACAGAAGTTGCCTTTTATTTACAACTTTCAATCACTCCTTTCTTCACTCTTCTCCTCCTATGATAATAACTCTAACATTTCTCTCACTTTTTCATTTGCACTCCTGCTTTAAGTCCATGCAATTCCTCGCACCTCTCTCACACTGTCACTCTCTCTCTCTCTTGGGTACACAGTTTTCATATCACAGCACAGTTCAACTCACTGATAGTACTGAGGCAATGTTTTTAACAGCAGTAACAAGCTCTTAGTACAGTGTGCATGTATCCTGACAGGGATGCTGCATAACCCCGGCTGAGGTGCCCTCATACTCATCGCCATCAGTCTCTCTCTCTCTCTCTCTCTCTCACAAACACTTTGCACTCACTTACCAACCATTTATCATTCTATAAACTGATGCCATTGCGTATGCCAGCATCAGAAAATTACAGTTGTCACTCTCTCTTTAACTTGCATAATTTGGCCCCCGAATGCAACATGCTGGAGTACTGAGCCAAAGTGTGTATGACCAGCGCTGTTTAGGTAAACCACACTTCCTCTCCTTTCCTCATCTTTTCCCTCTATCTCTGTCTCTATCTCTCTCTCTCACACTCTCTCTGCTATCTCTCACCACCCAGGAACCCGTTCCTCTCCTGATACCCTGACCTCTCCCCCAACTTTCTTCTTCCTCTTTTCTCTTCTTCTTCCCTTTTTCTGCTCTCGCTTCCTGCATGGTGGAGTGTGACGGCGGGGGTCTCTCTCTTACCTGCACGCGGGTGCGTGTGTGTCTGTGTGTGTGTTTGTTCCAGGCGATGTTTGACTTCAGCGCGAGCGGTAAGCTGGAGCTCAGTCTGAAGACCGGCGAAGTGATCTTCCTGCTGAGGAGAGTGAATGCTGACTGGCTGGAGGTGAGAGAGAGAGGGAGAGAGGGAGGGAGTCAGAGAGAGAGAGAGAGAGGGGGCTGGAGAGAGAGCGAAAGGGAGTCAGAGAGCGGGGGAGGGGGGGAGGGAGTGAGAAGAGAGGGAGGGGGAGAGGGAGGGAGGGAGAGAGAGAAGTGGTAGGGTGGGTGGATGAATATACAGAGAGAGGGATGGAGGTGGGAGAGAAGGGAGGATGGATGGATGGAGGAAAAATGAAAGGATGGGAGAGAGGAAGTGAGGGCTGCTGGGATGGTGAGGGATGAAGTGATGTAGAGAGTAGGTGGGACTGCTGGAGAAGGCAGAGGGCAGGAAAGAGGATGATGAACGGGGGATGATGGAGAGAAAAATGGTGCCAGAAGATGGATAAGAACAGATGGAGAAAAGAGGGAACCTTAACACCGTCTTCAGTTTTCTAGAAAAGATGTTGTTTTGCCAGTAATATTTATTCTTCCTTCAGAGCCGAGGTTAAAAATACTTCAGTGTAGAGATGGGAACACTGTGCCGTGGGAGGTCCTGTGACATAACTCTTTGCCGCAATTTGCTTGATATTGTTAGCCTCAAAACTTAATTGCCTATCTAATTTTTTTTTTTTTAATTCTTAATTTTTTTAAAAACTATTGAAGAGGGTGGATTTTTTTTATTTTTTAAGGTTTTGTGAAAAAAAAGAATTTTATTTTCGCCAACACGAAAGACCAGGCAGCCGATATGTCAATTTGGCAAAAATTATACTCAGGCAATTAAGCTATGAGGCTGACGATATTCGAGAAGGGGGTTCTGTGGTGTCCTGGGGAATTTCAAGTTCTGAATTCACATTTAAGTTTTTAAAATGTGTTAATTGATTTGAAATTTCACTGCACCCTGACATTGGAAAACCCCCAGTATTCCAGTCAGTGTCCTTTTGTGTGTGTGTGTGTGCGTGCGTGCGTGCGTGCGTGCGTGCGTGTGTGTGTGTTTGAAAGCGTGTGCATTATGAATACGCACATTATAGAGCCTGTATTAGTATGACTTTGACCTCACTGCATTTTTCCGCTGGCAGTTTGCTGTGTTGAGGGGCCTTGGAAACGGATATAATGGATCCATAAAACCCATTTATAACCCACCCCCCCCCCCTTTTTGAACCCCCAGGGCACAGTGCGCGACAGGACGGGCATCTTCCCCCAGTCTTTTGTGAAGATTATTAAGCCCCTCCCAGATAGCGACTCTGAGGGTGAGGGGGAGGGGAAAGGGGCCCGTAAGGGGCCCCCGGCGGGTTCCTACAGCTGCCTTCGCTGCTACCTCCTCCAGGGCCAGGACTTTGAGACCAGGTGGGCAGGGGAAGCCGTCCGCTCTGTTTTGCTCTCTCGCCAGAGAGTCAAAAGCAGGATATTGGAGTGCACATGGGCGACACTTGGCCACAGTGTTCCTAGTAATCCTCTGGAATCTGGCTGCTAGTATTGTGCTAATGTAGTCCGTGGACATTCATTTGAAGGCGTTTGGAGCGAATGCTGGCTGCAGGTAGATTGTGAGAGGCTGCATCTGCCATTCACATCAGTGTTTGGGATCCCCTAGCTGCTAAGTTAATGCTAATTACAGAAGACATTAATGTCTTCGTTCAACCTTCGTTCGTACATATTTGATATTGCTGAAATTGTGATGTAAAAACCTGGAAATATTTCAAAGCAGAATCATTGGCCTATGGATTGGGTTTGGTGCCATAATTCTGATACTGGTTGTCAACAATTTTTCTGTAAATCTTCTGTAGATCTATCTGGTTGGGTTTAAATCTGGTTCTAACTATGCAGCAAGAGATCTGGTTTAGCTGCCAGTTAGTAGAATTTGGTTTGCCAAATTTAGGTTGAAATGAAACTGCACTGGATAGTGTATCTTTTGGAAAAGGTTTGGTTGCCACAGCTTTGCAGTTTGTTTAAGCATCATGAAATACAGCCTAGTCTAGCCAAGGGGTCTTCGGTCTTATCCTAAAAGGGCCGGTGTGGGCGCAGGCTTTCGTTCCAACCACGCAGTTACACACCTGATTCTGCTAATCAACCTCTAGAGCAGGGATCTCCATATACATCCAGCCCTAGTTTTCCTTTATCCAGGTAATTCAATAATTAAGTGAACAGTTCCTGCTTTGGTTTGGCCAGACTGTCAGTACAACTGATTTCCAGGTAACAGGAAGGTGAAAATCCAGCAGTTTTCGAAACTCTATGACCTTGAGTTGATTATCTCTGTCCTTCAGTCTTTGCTGAAGTCGTTGATCGGTAGAATCAGGGGTATAACTGCTTGATATAAATGAAAGCTGGGACTGGCACCATCTCTATTGAGATAAGGCTGAGAAATTCACGTCAAGACTGTGAAATGTCTTGGCATTCATCATGAAACATGCCCTGGCGTTACAACGGTCTGTGGACACTGGAGGTAATGGAAAAATGTGTGTTTTGCCATAGGGATGTGTGTATAGAAGAGGACCTCTCCAGCCAACCAACCTACAGCGAGCTCCTCACGCTCATGAGGTATGGGATATCCCTCATCAGGGATGGGCAACGAGGGCCGTATCTGTCCCTGGTTTTCACCCCAACTTCTGGACTTTAATTAGTTGATTATCTAAATTAGCCAAACTATTCATGAAATCTGACATTTATGGCGCATTTCTTTAAATTATCATGAATGACCACCAAAGACTGTTCTTGTCTCCCTTCATACATCCTTTGCACAAATTTATATTTGTGTATGCAACCAATTAACTCAATTAGTCAGGGTAATTGATAGAAATAAAAACCAGCATACACACCGGCCATCCAGGACCGGAGTTGCCCCTCCTTGTCCCACATAATCCATGGAGGTGTTTCCCAAAGGCTTAGTCACTAACTATGTTAGGAACTTACACAGTTTGCACCAGAGTGTGTAATCAAGGCACACAGTTTCCAGCAGCCATCAACTAATATACAGGAAGTTACAGAAATGTTACATACTGTTACATCAAAGAAACCTGAATGGATGAATCAAAAGCTTGCAGACCACGTCCGTATTGAGCTGTATGGATGAAGATATCACGCAGTCGTTCATTACTATCAACGGCACAAGATCTGTTTGTGAACTGATTAAACATTGATGGCACAACATAAGACTACGCAATCTAGCCTGACAAATTGCAATTACACAGAATTTTATGATTTTCCACAAAACTTAGTGTTCGTGGTTAAAAATCTCAGCCAGTCAGCAGTTTGATCAGGGGACAGCCAGGCATTTCCCATCATGCCCTGGTCCCTGCAGTTGGTGGAGAGCAGCTGCAGCGTCCGGCTCTAAAAACTGCGGCTGCCTTGATCTCGTGGGGTGCGTGACATTGGAACGTTTGATAAAGTCAGGCATGCATGCAGCGTGTAGTGGTCGTCTGTGATCGATTCTGTGTCGACCTGGCTCATCTTGAACAAGCCTAATGATGAGTGAAATTACCTGACTGAGCTCATGGATTGAACCAAAACATGGCAGGACTTTTATGTTTCTGACCCCTGGAATGTCCAATCTATTCCCTTCATCTTTCACTCTCTCTGTCTGTCTCGCTCTCCATCAGGGAGGTGTTCAAACTCGATGACATAGCGCTGAACTATCGTGATCCGGAAGGCGACCTCATCCGCGTTCTGGATGATGAGGATGTGGACCTGATGGTCCTCGAAGGCAGGCTCCATGGTTTGGCAGTTAAGAGACCCGTAAACCAGTTCCCATGGCAACTGCACGTCACGCTGACCTCTGACCTTTCTGTCTATAACACGGAATTTTAAGGGCATGTGTGTGTGCATAATCTTAGGTGTGTGTGTGAGTGTGTTTCATCACAATGTGCTCCTGAATGACTTAGAGCAGTGGTCTTCAACGTCATTTCTGGGGACCCACTGGGTTTGCCTTCATCAGAACGAAGTTAAACTAGCTAGCTATTTTGCAGTTAGGGAAATTAGCCGTATAGTATGAATTTGCGTCTCCATTAGCTTGAAAGCCCTATGCTCGAGAAATTAGCCCGAAGTTGACGCATGCGCACTTTGCATCATTTCCAGATAGAGCGTGCGGTTCAATTTGGCTTTACTGGATCAATTTTGGTCTAATGAAGGCAGAAAACAAATAGCGGGCTAATTCGCAAATTAGCTGGCTATTTCACGAACTAGACCAAGATTTATTGGGAAAATTTCCCGATCAAGTTAGCGGGCTATTTGCATCTTCGCTACAAAATAGCCAGCAAATTTCACATCGGGTTAATTTCAAAACTGCAAAATAACAAGCTCATTTGAAACCTCATTCTAATGAAGACAGGCCTACTGTGTCCCCATGCTGGTCTTTGTTCAGACCACAGTTGTAATCGCCGGATTTTAACAAGCTGTTGATGTCTTAATTTGGTGTTTTTCATGTTTAGAGTTGTTAATTACTCTCTTTAGCCAAATGTTACAAGGAAAAACCCATGCATGCTATGAAGAATGAAATACCCTAGAAGATAGTGTGATTATTTCTATACTGAAAGAAATTTCAAGTCATATAGCATTTCAAATAGCTGAAATTAGACATTGAGGAAATTGGTAAACCCCAAATAAGGGTCCTGGACACAAGTTCTTTCAAAAAACTTCAGCTGAACTTAATTAGGTTAACAAACCACAAAACTGGTTTGACTCATTACCATTTACTTGTTGTTATTTGTCATGATGTGCAAATTAGTTTTCACCAATTAGAAGCCAGCTACATCTTTAATTTGAATGTTTACATTGTTTTCTCTCATTTTAAGATGTTATTACATCACAATGTGGGTATGGTATTTTTTATTCTTGATGGCAAATATAGATAGTTCTGTTCAGTTGTGAGGGCAAATAACTGCTCTAAACATTAAATGCACTTAAGACAAATTTACAGCTTGTTACAATCCTGTGATTACAATTGTGGTTGGAACAAAAACCAGCATACACAGTGGGTCCTCTGGAACAATGTTTAAGAGCGCTTACTTACAGGAACGCGATGCCCACTCTGTTTTCATGTAATGCGCTCCTCTCTCCTTCATTATAGAACATCCATAAGTGTGTCCACAGTTGCTTATTATATCACATATATAATTTCAAGGCACATCACTTGTCGAAGTTTAAGGTCAATATCAATATTTTTTTCTGAAAGATCAATTTGTCCTATGCACCAAATGTAGATTTTTAATAGACTGTTCAGATATGTTGGTATTTATAATCTCATACCATTCTTAGATACTCCCAGTCACATGTCAAACGTTTAGTGTCCTTGTGCCCCTACGCTGAATATACCTCCATTACTGCCAGTGTCCAGCCATTTAAATCTGGTCACAATTCAGTATTAATTTCTTCTTTGTTCTTTTTATGACTGAGTCATAGTGAAACACACAGGGTACATAGTATATGTAATAGTTTTCTGTTCCAAAAATGTTCACTGTGTCTCTTGACTTTTGAATGCAGGCTGCCTGAGGAGACGATAGGTGGTTTGGCAACAGAACAGTAATTCTACTTCTAAGAGGTCATTCATATGCAGAATGAGGGGTGATTCAGCTGTGGAGCTTGGTGTAATGGTGTCACTGAGGTTACCTGGTCCTGGCTTCACTGGCACAGCTTTGAAATATTTTCAGATGTGATTAAAAAACTTTGAGGTGAGGAATGTGGTTTAGGTTTCCAGAAGTTGCTGGAAGAATGCCAAAATGAACCAACATTCCAGCATTTGATTAGGAAAAAAATCAGTTGTCCTGTTTCCCGTCATTTGTGTGAAAGCTCCACCTCATTTGAGAAGACTGTAATCTTCACCTTGTCTTAATGCTCTCTAGAAAGTACTGCAATGTCCAGGCCAGCCATGATTTTGCCAAGACTTTATACCAAACAATTAGGTACAAGGGTCTTGAAGAAAGATCTTATTATTGTGACTGAAGCAGTTTTATGAAATATCACGCTGGTAACTTCTAATGTTGGCTCCTGAGCTGAAGATAAAGGAAGCACAAAACATTTCTTTAGAATGACCAGTCTTGACCCGTTTTCAATCATTTTCCCTTATTCACAAGCATCCAATGACTACAATGATCCATTGGCTAGTGAAAGCACAGCTTCTATCTGAATGTAATGCAATGGTGATTCACAAATAAATACAAATCAGAAAATTAATAGCTATTTTATACAAAAAGTAGTCTTTACGAGGAAAAAAAAAAACTACTTTGTTATTTTTTGCATTAGCTTGTGGCAACCTAAACCTGTGCTTGATTATTTCAACTAGAACAATTTTGTGCCACATGTGTCCTCAGTGAACAAGGCTGAGAATATTGCCCCCAATTTTTGCAAGCAGATAAGGAGTAATATTTCTCAAGGTACCATAACGAGGAGAACTGGCTTCACCTGATAGTTTTGAGTATTTTTGGTGTTAACGCATTGTTAGGCCCTACTCAAGGAAAATGATGAAAAACTAGTCAAGGCTGATCATCAGTTGCAAAATTTATTTTTTATTTTTTTTAGCTCAGCTGCCACCGCTAGTTAGTACTGACCTAAACTTGCAATATTTGTTTTTTATCACCTGCTAGCCACTTCAATCTGAGTATATTCTCTGGAAGCATCCTCTAAATCTCATCTTGAGTATGGCATGAAAGATTGCGTTTAAATAGCATTTGTATTAATTTAATCCAATCATAATCTCTGTAAAAGTTTTTATCTGAAGATAACTGCAGTAGCATTACTGTAATAAAGAACTTATAAGACCCCCCTCTTTTTACTACTATGACATGCAGTGCCTGAACCTCACACTGAGGTTTTCGGGTATTGTACAACGAATGATGAACATCTTTTTCTGTGGCTGACAATTTAAAAAAGATAAATTCCATTTTTTAGCAAGAGCACTCGTATTACTCAAGTAATATGACCCAGATCATTCTGAAATTGAAGTCAACTCTAGGATTGGCAAAGACACATCTCTGGTTAAAATTTCATAAAAATCTGTCCATAAATTTTTGTGTAATGTTGCTAACAAACAAACACACCTTCGAAGTGGAGGTAAATTATCACCTCCTACGGGGAGGTAGTTCGATCGTGTAAAACTCTGTAACGGCGTAGTAGAAACTCTTCAGATAATGATCTCTTGAACCTCAGGTGTGACACATTCAGGAAAATCTGGTCTCTGCCGGTCACTGGTTCATTGTCCTTTGTGAGTGCAGCTGATATCATTGAAGAAAAATGCAGGATAGTGCTCAGGCTTACAATGTTAAACCTTTCTTATGGGTCCTGTTCCATAGACATGGATTGGACTTAGTGCTGGACTTAACTGAGTTTTTCATGGATAATCACCATTAAACACTGAATCCATTCATCCATCACCTAAACTGCTCCTTCCTCATTAGGGTTGCGGGGGCACTGCAGCCAATCCCAGCTGACTCTGGGTGAAAGGCACACCCTGGACTGCTCACCAATCATGCAGGGCCCACACTCCATTCACTCACACCTGCAGGTAGGGCTGGGAGAAATAGACAATATCAAATACCGTGATACGTTTGACCGAATACCACAATATCAATATTGTGGCGATATTGCGGGAATAACTATTGGAACTTTCAAATGATATTAACATAGCGCGATTTTGATGAACAGTCATAAGTAATGTGGATATGATGACCAAGCAGGAACAGGCAACACCCAGAAAACTCTAGTAAGTGCTAGAGTGAAAAACTGCATCCCTTTACAATAATACAGCCTTGAAAACCAGCACAGACAATACTAGTGTAATGTAACAATATTACAGTATCTAAAATCCTCTGAGTTCTTGTATTTCGATATTGATATATTTCCCAGCCCTACAAACAGGCAATGTGGAGTCTCAAATTGGCCTACCATACATGCCCTTGGACTTTGAATATTCAAACTCCGCACAGAAAGGCCCCAGGCTGGATTGGAACCCACAATTTTGGTGATTTGATGCAAAAGCACACCTCACCGCACCACAATGTCTCCTTTAAAAAACGTATCTGGTCAAGAATTAAGTTTAAACCTAGAACACTATTGCTAAAATTAGTAACACCATCACTAACGCCGGGTGATTTTTCCCGATATAGTAAAATACCCAATAAAAAGTACTTGTCCTCAAAATATGACAATACATGACAAATTAGATTGTTCTTTTATGTTCAACTGTGAAATGTCTAACAAAATGAAAAAAAGTACCCTGAGGTAAACAAAACCCCCATGCCTTCGAAGATGTCAAAGACAATGCTGATGCTGCCCAGGAACGCATAACACTCAGACAAACGCAACATAATGAAAATCACGTAAACACGTTTGCTCGGGTGAAAATCACCCGGCGATAGTGTTCTAGGGTTAATCTGTGACTGGTGAAACTACCCCATGCGGACGAACAACTCAATCTTTGCTTCAGATGGCAAGCTTGTCAAACTCTGTTTATAACCTTTGTAACCACTTTTTGAAACAGGAGAAATTACCCATATTGAGGACCTTCTGGGAAAGCACACTGGAATCTGCATTGTACTCCAGATCAGTCAGTATTTTGGCCATGGGTATGTTTTAGCCCGGGTGGAAGCCAGCGATTGTCATGAAATCCGTAAACTGATGTGTCATTCTTCCCCTCTTCCTGCGTTCTACTTCAGAATGAGGATGTGGGACGGAGCCCAAAATAGTTCAGTTTTTATTCTTAATTTACAACCTGGTTTCAACAGTTGTAACGCTGCATGAAATGTAAATAAAAATAGTTCATGAGGGACCAATAAATTATGTATAGAGTGGGTCATTCCGTGTGGTTTCACCAGATGGTGGTTGCCACACCATTTTAAAATTAGTCTTAAATTTGTATGTCACTAGATAGTCACAAAAGTACTTTCTATGCAAAATTGTAGGCCTGTAGCTCAAATAGTTACTGAGTTGTGGGGGTCTGAAATTTTCAGTAATTGGGCTATAAATAGCCAAGAAAAGCCTCGCCAGGGTTTTTTGAATCTTTGAAGTGGTTAATTCTCAGCCTCTAGACATATCAGAGAGCTGTAAGTTGGTATACAAGGCCTCTGCATGTAGCTAGTGCTCCACAAACATCCCCAGGTGTTTCCCTACACTCTGCAGGCCATGAGGGCTTGCTAAAAATGCCAAAAATTAAGAAAAACCTACTCGCCAGTGGGGTTTGGGGCCTTAAAGGTACTAGAAATACTGCGCAGAAGTGTTCTGATACCCCTGGGTTCCATTCTACAGTAACTTGTGTGATAACTTAGCAAACTGGAGCTTTCTAGGTACCTCAGTTTGGAAAATATGAGCTCCCAAAGTTGGACGAGATTTTTTATTGGCTGTTTTTGGTGGCAAAAATCTCCATGTGGGATAGGTGCCAGAGACCCCAACTTTTTCTAAAAGACAGTTCCATCTGTCTTCTATCACTGTACAAAAAAGCAGCATGGTTATATTTGTAGTTACTGAGATATTCTTATTCAAAATGGCATGGGTGATGCCAAAATCGTTTTTTTGCTTTTCAGTACTTTAAATTGGGATACAAGTATTAGTAGTCTTTCCAATGGCAGTATGGCCTACAATTGACAGCTCAGCTTCTCCCACAACCTCTGTACAAAACTGTGCTATCCCATTCTGACATTTCGCCCCACCCCTTCTTCTGGGGTTCAGTCTCCAAATTACTATACAAGCTGTCAATAAACTACCTGTTGGATTGTACTTTGCCTCCACACTTGACCAAAACACTCTCTCCCAAGTTCACATTTTTCTCTCTCTCATCCAGAACCAAATGTGAAAACACAGGATTGCAAAAGAAAAGGTTTTTATTGAGTGAGGGGGGTAACTCCCGCAGGGCAGAAGGCAACAGTACAGAGTCTGCAATCCAAAAGTCAAAATCCAGTGGGGCAGAAATGGAATCGTAACCAGGGCAGCAAACACAAAAATCGTAGTCAGGCAAAACAGATTCGGTACACAGGCAGTGGTTTGTAGGAGAAGCAAACTCATCAACCAAAGGGCAATCTGAATCGTAACAGGGCAGCAATCCACAAAATCAAAGTCGGCAGAAATGGGTCAAAAAACACTGATGCAACAAGTAATCATAAAGGGCAAACCAAAAATTGGTAGTCATGCAATCCAGTCAGGATCAGAGACGCAATGAGGCAACAAGGCGAGGAAACAGCAGCACAGGTAAGCACGAGAAACGATCTGACAGAGAATGACTGTGAGAAGACACCTAATATACACTTCTGGGGAGATCGCATGGGGAGAAGCACAGGTGCCGGTAGTCAGAGTGATTACAAGGGAGAAGCACATGACGGAGAGCCTAATCAGATGAAATTCGGCAAAAGCCAAAACGCGGACAGGGAACACGAGACATTCCTATAGACAACGGGTCCAGTCACGGAGTTCTAACGTGCATAGATAATTAGAGAAAGGACAGCGCGATCAGGTGTGAAGCTCCCACAGAAAATGCAGCAAAGAAGATCAGGGAGAGAAAAGAGGCGGAGACTAGAACAGGGCGAGTGCAGAGAGCTTGTTAATCAATTAGTAAGTGAAACTATACAAATCCTTGGGGCTCGTTAGTAAGTTAGAGTTATATACAAGGTTAATCACTTTCAGTTGCTTCTGGCGGAAATAATAAAATGTTAGTAATGTTATTGGATAGAGAAGTAGAGTGAAACCAGCAAACGAGATCGGAAGGAATTTTGAAAACCAGAATCCAATAAATCACCCGAAGGATGACACACAAGACTGGGGCTGAAAGTGAAGACGAGACAAGAGACCAGACGAGGGAGACAAAGTGCAATGCAAAAAGGAAAACATGAACCGGAATGAAACTATAGTAAAATGCAAAATGTGGAAAAGTAAACTAAGACAATACATGAAGAAATCGAGGCAGCCAAATAACAATACATAACACAAAGAATAGTCAGGCATGACAGAGAATCAAATAAACAATAAAACAAATATCAAAACAAGGCATGAACATGGCAGGCACGGCAGAATCATAACATTTGGCTCCTTTTTAGATCATAATGATAACTGAAATCACCCAAACAGCCCTGATCATAAGTTTACATTCCCTTGAATGTTCAACCTTGTTATAAAGACACCAGGTGACACACTCAGCTATTAATTTTCCTCACCTTTTTTAAATTGTAACTAATGTCTGTTTATAGTCATTGAGTTTGTTAGCTCACAAATGAATGCACTGATCTGGCTAGACACAGAGCCATTGGGAGTGGAAAAGAACTGTCTTAGGACCTTTGTAACAAGGTAGTTCAACTTATTAAAGATTGGAAAGGATATAATAAAAAGATATCCAAAGACTTGAAAATGCCAGTCAGTACTGTTCAGTCAGTGATTAAGAGGTTGTCATGGTTTAGTTGGGCCGGCAGAAGGCAAGAAGCCGGCGGGCACTGGGACCCTGTACCCAAATGCAGAACAAGGGACCCAAATGCACAGGCTGAGTATAAAACATAAACTCTTTAATTTAAATAATAAAATAAAAGCCCAGAGGGGAGCAGCAGAACACATACATGACAGGGCTCCAAGAACAAAATGCTGCTGCGCTGCTCTGAGGTGCAGCCAACACTTAAATAACAAACCTTCACCTCCACCTTAACGACCACACCAGTTGCCTGTTAAGGTGGAGGCGAAGAATGCTGCAGGGGGAGGGACTGCAAAGACAAACCCTTACAGAGGTGGAAAATTAGGGGATATGTTGATACCAAGCCAAGGTTAGGTAGGCCAAGAAAGAATTCAGCCCAAACTGCCAGGAGAATAGTTTGGGACACAAAGAACTACCTCAAGACAAATACAGGATGCTGTGGAGAAAGATGGTGTGGTGATTTCAAGGAGCACAATAAGGAGATACTTATCAACATTGGTCGAGGTGCTAGAAGGAAGCCATTATTGAGCTAATCCCACAAAAAAACCCACCTAAAGTATGCCAGATAACACCTTGACACACCTCACAAATTCTGGAATATTGACATTTGGAGTGATGAGACCAAAATAGAACTTTATGGTCACAACCATAAGCGCTATGTTTGGAGAGGTCCATGGTGAAAAATAGACCATTCCCACTATAAAGCATGGTGGTGGCTCTCTGATGTTTTGGGGCAGTGTGAGCTCTCAAGGCACAGTGAATTTCGTGAAAATTGATGGCAAGATGAATGCAGCATGCTATCAGACAATACTGGAAGACAACATGCATCCTTCAACTCGAGAGCTGCACATAGACTTCACATGGACTTTCCAGTATGATGATGATCCACAGCACAGGGCCAATTGACCCTCCATCACTGTCTTCTGACCTTTATATCATCGAGTCGCTTTGGGGAGATCTGAAAAGTGCAGTTTTCACCAGACAACTAAAGAATTTGCAGGAGGTGGATGCATTTTGCAGGGAAAAATGGGCAGCTTTACCACCAGAGAGAATAAGGGGCCTCATTGACAACTATTACAAAAGACTGCAGGCTGTTATTGATGCTAAAGGGGGCAATACACAGTATTAAGAACTAAGGGTATGCACACTTCTGAATGGGGTTCATTTTTTTTCCCTCATTACCAGCCATGTTTTATGTCATGACTCTACCATGCATGACCCACAGTTGGATATGAACCCAATAAAAACTAAAAGAAATGTGTTTTGCCTAGCCATTCATGTTTTCTTTCAACAATGTTACCCATTTTACAAAGCCATTGTTACAGCCACGGTATGCAAACTTTTGAGCACAACTGTATGAAATCTAAATGCGAGAGAATAACACGACTAGGAAACGCCGGAGTTATGAAACACAGGATGACATAAATACGCGAGAACCAGCAAGACCATGAAACACAGGAGCTATGAAAACCGGAGCACATATGATGACACCCGGTAACCACTGAACAGATGTGGGAGTTTAAATAGACTGACAGGCGATTACAATCAGCAATCTGGTGAGTTTTAATGAGGAAGTGGAGACTTTATTGCAGATGTGGGCGTGGATACCAGGCAGCCAGGCACGGACATGACTGAAGAATGCCAAAGGAGAGTCCTCCTGATTGAACTTCTGCCGGGGCTCCACAATGCAATGATTTTCAGATCATTTGCACTATCATTTATACTCAACATTCGATGGGACAAAGGCAATACTCTGTTGAAACTGAAAAATTATATTGTTTTTTTTGAAAAATATATCCCCTCGTTTTGAATTTGACGCCAGCAACACTTCAAAAAAGTTTGGATGGTGGTGACAAAAGACTGGAAAAGTTGTATGATGCTAAAAAAAAAAAGTGCACCTTATGTAACATTTCACAGTTTAATTGATAACAGATCAGTAGCATGATTGGGCATAAAAAGAACAGGCCAGCGAGGCTGAATCTTTCAGAGGTAAAGGTGACGAGGGCTTTGTCACTGTGAAACACTGCATGGGCAAATAGTTCAACCATTTAAGATTACAGTGTTTCTCACTGTAAAATTGCAAACATTTTGGGGATTTCATCATCTATGTTACATGATATCATTAAAAGATGAAGAGAATCCAGAAAATATTGAGATGAGATATTGAATGGCTGTGGTCTTTAGGCCCTCACGTGGCACTACATTAACCCTTTTGCGCAGAATACAAAATTTTGCCAATTTTTCCTGATGTGCATGAACCTATTTAAGCTTGAGAACTCAGGATTTGTGTCACAGAGATTTTTGAAAATTATTCAGGTGAAGCTAGACATTTGGAAATTCAATTACAGAATTGTTTAGGAATTAAATTTTGGAATTTATGGACGCTGGCATCTACATCTGCAGAAAGGGGTTTAAAACATACAGGATTCTGGCATGGAAATCATTGCATAGGCTCAGGAACACTTCTGAAAACCATTATCAGGGAACAAAGTTTGTTGCTGCATCCACAAATGCAAGTTAGAATGCTACTATGTGAAGCTAAAACTATAAGAACCCCAAAGAACAAGAGAGGTCTGAATCATTTCTTCATTTTTAAATTTGGACCATACTGAGCACTCAATGCGTTCTTTATTTTTTTATTTATTAAACCTTTATTTTACCAGGAAAATGGTCCCATTGAGAGTTACTTCTCTTTTGCAAGGGAGTCCTGGCCAAAAATGGCTTCAACAGTGTAAAAAACAAGAATTACAAGTGTATCATTCAGACAAACAAGATACAGACCATTTAAGATGAAAAACAAGTGCATACAGTGTCCAATGTGTTCGCAATAAGAAATTTAAACCTTTCCAAAGAAACCAGAGTTTTAAGCTGGATTTTCTCTTGTAGCTTCTTCCAAGCTGAAGGAGCAGCATAGCTAAAAGCCTTTTCACCAAAAGCAGTACGCTTTCTTGAAGTGTGGAACCTATGTCCCACCTATTGTAAAGTGCTGAAACTGCAATGAGTTAATCCGTTACTGCATTAAACAGATTGACCACTAAGGAATCATTTTAAGATTCAAAAAAGACCAATATCAAGTTTGACCACTTCTGTTCTAAGGGGCTCGTACAGGAACAAGCACAAGAGACAATATTGTCTTCTCTTGGCCCAAGCTCATTTTAGATTGACTGAGGTGAAGTGGGAAGCTGTCCTGTGGTCTGATCAATCAAACTGTGAAATTCTTCTTTGAAATTATGGATGCGGCCTCATCTGGGCTTAAGAGGAGAGGAACCGTCTGGTTATCAGGGCACAGTTCAAAAGCCAGCATCCATGACGGTATGATGGTGCAAATAGTGCACGTGGCATGGGTGCCTTGCACATACAGGTTTTTGCAGCAACATATACCGTCACCCAGACGTCTTTTATAGGGAAAGCCTAGAAAATGCCAAACACCACTCTCGGCACGGATTACAACAACGGGGCTCTGTAGCAAGAGTCTGGTCGCTAAACTGGCCTGCCTTCAGTCCAGACCTGTCATTCACTGAGAGTATTTTGAGCATTGAGAAAAAGCAATATGACAAAGGAGGCTGCAAAGTGCAGAGCAGCTGAAATCTATCAAGCAAGAATAGAAAAGCATTTTTCATTGAAAACGTGAGCATTTAGAGTTGCCACAGTTCCCAAACACTAGCAGTGTTGTTCAAAGGAGCAGTGATACAAACAGTAGTGTTGCCCCTGTTCAAACTTCTTAAAATGTGTTGCTGGCATCAAATTCAAAATGAGCACCTTTTTTTAATTCTGTTTCAACATTTGATATGTAATCTTTGTTCTATTGTCAATATACGGGTTAAATGATCCGAAGATCATTACCCTCTTTTTTAATTTAGGGGAGACCGGGGTTACTTCGGTCACGGGGTTAGTTTTGTCACCCCAGTTTTTTTCATTGCAAACGCACTGACGGGAAAACGTAAATGTACAAATTATGTGACATCCCAGCGACGTCATCTCTTGGAAAGAAGAAGGACTTGTAGTGTCAAGCAAGTGTTTTCTGCCTAAATAACTGAATTTTGACCCAAATTGTAAACTTTTCTGAAAGAAATGCGTTCAGCTTCTTTGAAGACAAAGATTTCCACAATGTTTTTTTTTCTGTTTCATAAACATATATAGCCTAACAAGAGTTATTAACAACACATAAGATAAAGGCCTTCTGCGGTCATGAGATGAGAGATGCGGCCTGATTTCCAAAATGGGAGCACAGGGCCAAGCAGCATGGGGTTAGTTTGTCAAGGTGCTGAGGTTGCCCCGCTTGTAGGTCCTGTGTTAGGCCTATATTAAAATATTCCAAAGTTAAATATGGGAGCCGATTTATTGTTTTTTCAGATACCTATGGTGTCTTAATAATTCTATTCGCATTTATTTAATGTTTATGATAGAGGACCTATTTGGGCCTTTGTTTGGAGGACACAAGTATGAGTTTGTAAGGGTTTGCTCCTTGCAGCCTCTCCCCTTTCTCACTCTTTCACCTCCACCTTATTGGGCCACAGGTGGGGCCCATTAAAGTGGGGGTGTTGGCAGAGTATTTGGGGTTGACAGATGCCAGCCCTGGGGCCTCTGCATTTCATTTCATTCCTTTGTCAGTGGGACTGTTTGCTGCTCCTCTTTGATGCCGTGGTCCTTACTCATCATCCAAAGGTGGAGAGGAGTGGGTCCAGTGCTTCTCATGCAAAGGGTGGGTACATGAGGACTGTGCAAATGTCCGTGTGCTCGCATACATATGTCATGACTGCTACTCTGATGGTGACTATGCATTAATCATAGCTTTTGTTGGTTCGTTGTAAAAATAAAACAGTTCCCACCATTTCTGTTATGAGAATATTGGACAGTCTTTTTCAGCTTCAGCTGATTGCGAACTATGGCGAATTTACCCCACCCATCTGACGAAGTAACCCGGGTATGGGGTTACTTCGGCATGTTTGTCATATATTGAAAATTGTATATTGTGACGTAAATATATGTTATATTGAGATTGTATCATTACAAGTTTTGGAAGCAACATTCTGCACTACACATAGACCATAAAGGTATTTCTCCAAGTTTTAGCAACAAAGAGTAATGGAGCCAAAAAACAAAATCATGACGAGGTAACCCCGGTCTCCCCTCATCGTAACCTATACCAGAAATCTTATATCTAACCTTAAACTTAAGACGTTGCAATGACCATAATTGAACCCAATTATAACTTTATTCCTAAACGTAGACTTTGGACAAGAAATAAAGCGTTATTTCAATCACAAAGACTTCGGCTTTAAGGAAAGGAGATTTATTAACAATGCAATGACATGAGAGAAATTCAGTATTTGGCGATGACTCCATCCTTGAGGATCCTCAAGCGAGGTGGGGCGCTGATCTGCATGGGTAGCAGGCGGGGGCAAAGCCATCCCCCGTTTGACAGAAGGGTCATACGGATGAAGTAGATGCTGAAGAGGCCGGAGTCAGAAGTTGGAGGCGGTGGGCGATGCGGAGTCTGTGCAACAGCTGACAGGAACACGTCAGAAGCATATATAAAGAAGACCGAAGGCGCTGATTGGGTAAGTGTAATTGCATGAGAATCCTACGTCTCGTGATTGAATTTTCGTTTACACTTCCATTTTTTTGTTATTGTATATCCAGGTTGTTATGCGAAAATATGGAAAAAAACTATTCGCAGTGTTATGTCCCCAATTTGTTATTACATTTACAGCAACAGCAACAGCAAGGGATGACAGACACAATTTAAAACTTAAACAAATTTAATTAACAGACAAAGACTAACACTAACCTACAACTAAAGACCAAAATTGAATAAACACAAAAAAACAGAAATATTTACAGTCCCTTTTGTTGGGGTGGCTTGGTGATGTCCTGGGTAAGGAAAAAAAAAATGCTCTAACACAGGCAAAAATCCACAAAAGAAACTTCACAGGTCTTGAACAGAAATGACAGGTCTGGTCACATGTATCCTTCTCCTTGCAACTTCTCCCACTACTTTACTGTTTCAATTTTTTGCTTTATATACTCTTTTGCAGACCCCACCCACATTTAGACCTCTTTTTTTTTTTTCGGGGACTTTCCCCAGACATGTCCAGGACATGTCTAAACATAGCTCCAGTCTGAGCTGAATAAAAAAAAAGGTAAATACTGCCATCCAGTGGCCTATATTCACATTACACCTCCATTCCAAAAGGGAAAAATTTTGACTCATAAAGGCAAAATTTTTCTTTTCAATACAAAATGGTTAAGTGAACACTTGTCTATATATACAAATCATACAATATTCAAATAAACACATGATATATATATACATATTCAAACATGGGATAAGCAATCAGCAATTACATTGTCTGTACCCTTCACATGCTTAATTTCCAAGTCAAACTCCTGTAAAATCAAACTCCAATTCAACAATCTCCGATTCTTGTTTTTCATCTTACTCAAAAACATTAACGGATTGTGGTCAGTGTACACAATCATTGGCTTTTGTCCTGTACAAACATAAACCTCAAAGTGTTGTAAAGAAAGGGCCAGAGCCAACAGCTCCTTCTCTATTGTGGAATAGTTCCTTTGGTGGCGATTGAACTTCCTGGAGAAGTATGCCATGGGATGCTCAATGTCATCAGAGTCATTTTACTGTAGGAGCACAGATCTACAAGCTTGGTCGCTAGCATCGACCGCGATGGAGAACGGTTTGTTGAAGTCAGGAGATTTGAGCACGGGGAAGTGACACAGCAGAGACTTTAGGCGATCGAAGGCTCTCTGGCATGCATCATCCCAAGTGAACTTTACGCTTTTCTTCAGTTGGTTAGTTAGACTGAGAGCAATCTCAGCAAAGTTCTTGCAGAACTTGCAGTAGTACCCGATCATTCTAAGGAAGCGGCGCAAAGCTTTTTTGTTGTCAGGAACTGGAAAGTCCATGATGGCTTGGACTTTAGCATTTATGAGCGCCACCTTACCCTGGCCTATGACGTAGCCAAGATAGGTGACAGTAGCACAACCAAAGTCACTCTTGCTCAGGTTAACAGTCAGGTTAGCCTGGGTCAGGCGCTGGAACAACGTCTCTACATCTTTTAGATGTTCTTCCCAGGAGTCACTCCATGTGATCAGGTCATCGATGTATGCACCCGTGTGTGGCAATCCGGCGATTGTAAACTGTATCATCCTTTGGAACGTGGCTGGGGCATTTTTCATGCCAAAGGGTAGGACTTCATACTGGTACAACCCAGATGGTGTGGCAAAAGCAGAGATGCTCTTGGCCCTCTCAGTTAAAGGCACACACCAATAACCCTTCAATAAATCAATCTTGGTCAGAAACTTTGCTTGCCCTACTCTATCAATACAATCATCAATCCTAGGTATTGGAAACACATCAGTTCTAGTTACAGCATTGACTTTGCGATAATCTGTACAGAATCTAGTACTTCCATCAAGTTTTGGAACTAGCACACAGGGTGAACTCCAATCTGAGTTGGAGGGTCTGATAATATCATGTTCTAACATGTACTCAACCTCTTTCTCAGCAATCTTTCTCTTTTCAGGATTCATCCGGTACGGATGCTGTTTTATTTGTTTGGCATCACCAACATCGACATCATGAGAGGCTATAGAAACTCTTTTTGGAACATCAGGAAACAGATCCTCATATTTCTTGATCAACCTCTGAAACTGATCTCTCTGTGAGGGTTCTAAGTGCTGGAGTTTTACATCAAGATTTTGCAACACTTCAGAATTTGACAATTTACATGAAAGAACTTCAGCTTTAATTCTAGGTTCATCATCTTGAAACTCCCCCTCATCTTCACACGACTCAGCCATTGGAGAATCTGAAGTGACAGCTGCAACCCTAGCATTTCTGTCATGATAAGGCTTCAGCATGTTAATGTGACACAATTGTTTTGGTTTTCTCCTATCTGGAGTCTTCACAATGTAATTGAGATCATTGAGTTTTGTCAGAATTTCATAAGGACCATGAAATCTAGCCTGCAAAGGATTGGACTGCAAGGGAAACAACACTAGCACCTTGTCTCCTGGTTTAAACTCACGGCTTCTAGCCTTATGATCATACCAAGTTTTCATTTTTCCCTGACTTGATTTCAAGTTCTCTTTGGCTAGGTCACAAGCTGCACGCAATCTTTCCTTGAACTTGCTAACATAGTCTAACAGACTGATTTGCGGCTCTTCCTCTTGCCATTGTTCACTCAATAATAGCAAAGGTCCTCTCACTTCATGACCAAACACTAGCTCAAATGGACTGAATCCAGTAGACTCCTGCACTGCTTCTCTAGCTGCAAACAACAGCAAATGAACACCTTCATCCCAGTCTTTCTCATGCTCATAACAATAAGTCCTCATCATTGTCTTAAAGAGTGGAATGAAACCACTCTAAGGCACCCTGACTTTCTGGATGATAGGCACTAGAAAGAATCTGCTTTGCACCTGTTATGGCCCCAATTTGTTATTACATTTAAAACAACACAACAGCAACAGCAAGGGATGACACACAGTTTTTAAAACTTAAACACATTTAATTTAACAGACAAAGACAATAACAACTAACTAACAACTAATGAACCTAAAGACCAAGATTGATTAGGAAAAAAAAAGAAATATTTACAGTCCCTTTTTGTGGGGTGGCTTGGTGATGTCCTGGATAATGAAAATGCTCAAACACAGGCAAAGAAATCCACAAAAGAAATGTCACAGGTCTTGAACAGAATGGCAGGTCTGGTCATCTTCTTGCAATTTCTCCTACTACTTTACTGTCTCAATTCTTTTCCTTATATACTCTTTTGCAGACCCCACCCACATTTAGACCTCTTTTTTTTAATTTTCTGAGACTTGCCCCAGACATGTCCAGGACATGTCTAAACATGACTCCAGTCTGAGCTGGATAAAAAAAAGGTAAATACTGCCATCTAGTGGCCTCTATTCACATCACACACCTAGTTCATACACAACCTGCTGAAACAATCCTGAAGTGAAATTGCTACCTTGGTCTGACTGAATTTCCCTGGGAAGGCCAAACAACGTGAAGAACTTTATCACAGCCTTTGATATTGCAGTTGCTTTGATGTTACGTAGAGGTATGGCTTCGGGGAATCTGGTAGATGCACACATGATTGTCAACAAGTACTGATTTCCAGATCTAGTCTTGGGTAATGGACCAACACAATCAACAATGACCTTAGAGAACGGCTCCTTAAACGCTGGGATAGGCTGCAATGGAGCTACAGGTGGGTCTAACTGGTGTTTTCCAACTACTTGACAAGTGTGACAGGTTTTGCAAAAGTTGGAAACGTCTTTCCGAAGCCCAGGCCAAAAGAAGTGTTTCATGATCTTATCAACAGTCTTGTTAACACCAAGATGACCTCCTAAAGGTAAACTATGAGCCATTGTCAAGATCTCATTCCTGTAGACCTTCGGAACAACAATTTGCCTAACCACTGCCCAATCTGCATTGGCAGGGATATCAGGAGGGCGCCACTTCCGCATCAACACACCATCCTTGAGATAATACCCAACTGGAACTGCGTCTATTTCTTTATCAGGAAGGGCTCTCCTCTTTAGTACACAAATTTCAGAATCATTAGTTTGCTCCTCAATCAACCGCTTTCTGGACAGAGACAAGTCTTCAGACACATCAGAATCACCAGACCCATCCGGCTGGCTGAATAGAGAACTGATAAAAGTATCTGATAAGTCCTCAAACGGAGAAACCATAGTAGGCCAATCAGAGTCATGAGGCGAACCACCTGAGTCCTGACTATTCAATGTGCTGGGCGGCACCACATCATCTTCTTCTTTAGGCTTCTTAGCCATAGCACGAGTCACTGCGCGAGAAGGACACAGAGATGGGTCCTCATCCCCATCTTCAGTGCTCGGCTGTGAAGTAAGATGTACAGGGGGAACTACTTTGCCCCCAGCCAGGTCATTGCCTAGCAACAGAGAAACACCCTTTATAGGTAGACTTGACATAAGTCCCACCTTTACCTGTCCTGTAACTAAATCTGACTTCAAGAATATAGAGCGCAGGGGTCCAGATCCAGTCCTCCCTTCAATACCCTGTACAAGTATGAAATCCCCTGAAGCGGTCTCATCACGTAACTCCAAGGAGTCCATCAACAAAAGTGACTGAGAAGCTCTGGTATCTCTTAGGATATATAAGGGGACAGGAGTAGTATGCTCATTCAGAGCCACAAATCCCTCTGACACAAATGGAAGAAATTCCTCCCTCACAAAGTCAGCAGTATCAGGCTTTTTAGCCCCACAAGAAGCAGGTAATTTAGCAGATCGGTTATCTACTACAGGGGTTTCTAACCTTGTTTTCACAAAGGCATTTGGTTTGGTATCCTTTCCTTTTTCTTTCTTAGCTTTAAGGAACCAGCAGTTAGTTTTAACATGACCAGATTTCTTGCAATAACTGCAAACTAGACCACTTTTGTCACTGTCAGCTTTCAAACTTTGATCAGACCTGTTACTGGATTTCTGAGCACCATCACCAGATTTGTCTTTGTCTTTGGGTGAGGAATCTCGGGTATCACCATAACCCTTTTTCTGAAATTGGGACCATCTATTGTTACTGCTAGACTGAAATTTAGACTTATGTGTGAGAACATATTCATCTGCAAATTTGGCAGCTGACTGCAAATTCAGTGCTTGCTTCTCATTAAGGTAGGTCTTAACATCATCCTTAACACAGTTCTTGAATTCTTCAACTAACACCATCTCTTTTAGTGAGTTGAAATCATCCTTGACCTCCATAGAAGTACACCAGCGCTCAAAGCAAACCTTCTTCTCATTAGCAAATTCCACATAAGTCTGATTTTCAGATTTCTTCAGACCTCTGAATTTCTGTCGGTAAGCCTCTGGAACCAACTCATAAGCTCTCAAAATAACCTTTTTGACAACCTCATAATCAGAGGAATCATCTGCAGACAAAGCCGAATAGGCTTGTTGAGCTTTACCCTTGAGGACAGTTTGCAACATCAGAGGCCAGTGTTCCTTTGGCCACTGGCAACTCTTTGCTACCTTTTCAAAACACTGGAAATAGTTGTCAAAATCCTTTTCCGAAAAATGGAGGCACCAATTTTACCTCTTGGCTAGCCCGAAATTTATTTTTAGTTTCAATTTTAATTTTTAGTTGCTCCATTTGGAGTCTTTCTTCTCTATCGAATTTCTCTAATTCAAAATCTCTGTCTCTGTCTCTCTCTTTCTGCTCTTTCCTCTTTCTCTCTTTCTTTTTTCTCTTCTCTTGCTAATTTTTCTAACTCAAATTCTCTTTGTTTTTCTTTTTCCTCCCTTTCTTTTTGTCTTTCCTCCCTTTCTTTCTCTTTTTCCTCTCTTTCAATCTCTAGCAGTTTTAATTCAAGTTCCATTTCTATATTAGGATTTTCCACTGGAAACTGTTCCAGATCTCCGGGTGCAAACACATTTTCATCAATGTAATATTCAACTATCTCTCGAGCCAGTCTTACTTTTCGCATGGCTGGTTTTACCTCTGTCAGCTCTAAATGTCTGCAAATTTCTAGCATTTCTGTCTTTTTAAAAGACTTCAAAACCTCAACGGTTGGTGATGCCAAGAAATCATCCATTGCTGTTGATCTGTCAATATATTTATATAGGAAAATTCAAAAAACAATTTTACAATTTGAAATGGTAGATTTTCAATTAATTACTCTCACAATGGTCTCCCCGGACGAGCCCCCAATTTGTTATGGCCCCAATTTGTTATTACATTTACAGCAACAGCAACAGCAAGGGATGACAGACACAATTTAAAACTTCAACAAATTTAATTAACAGACAAAGACTAACACTAACCTACAACTAAAGACCAAGATTGAATAAACACAAAAAAACAGAAATATTTACAGTCCCTTTTGTTGGGGTGGCTTGGTGATGTCCTGGGTAAGGAAAAAAAAATGCTCTAACACAGGCAAAAATCCACAAAAGAAACTTCACAGGTCTTGAACAGAAATGACAGGTCTGGTCACATGTATCCTTTTTGCAACTTCTCCCACTACTTTACTGTCTCAATTCTTTGCTTTATTCACTCTTTTGCAGACCCCACCCACATTTAGACCTCTTTTTTTTTTCGGGGACTTGCCCCAGACATGTCCAGGACATGTCTAAACATAGCTCCAGTCAGAGCTGAATAAAAAAAAGGTAAATACTGCCATCCAGTGGCCTATATTCACATTACAGCAGCTTTGAATCAAAGTTCATCCACAACGGCCCATAGCAGCCAACAGTCTGCAAAATAGCTGCCTTGTCCATATCACAGCCGGTGTTCTGACCAATTTTGCTACCCATCAAAATATGCTACCTCGTGATTCTGCGCTTGCGCAAACCTAAAATCTCGGGCTGTTTCCTCGCTCATATCTTGAGTATCTTCAAAAATCATTAAAATAGACTCAATCTCTGCGCGCATTTCGACCTGTAAGCGTACATATATTTGCATGTACACGCTGGATTTTCCTGAAAATGCAGAAGTTCGATGATAATGGCGTATATGGGAGTACGTCTTTGAACAAACTTATCCAACTCGTTATAAAATCAGCTTATGTTATAATAAGATAATAAAGTAACTACTGTACACTGATTCATATTTCAACATCAAGGCGAAAACAAAGACGTTACGATCGCTTTGTATTACTGTAGCATTTTTTGACAAGGGAGCAAAATTTGACAGAACACCGGTCGTATATTCCCAGTTTGCCAAACAATTCAAGCAGCCAATACTCCAATTTTCTGGCACAGGCTTGCAGAAGCGGTGTAACGACTCGTGAGGGATTTCCAAACTACGTGGGGCGGGTAACACAACCCGACTTATTTTCTTGCTAGGAAGTATTTAAAGGATGACGTTAGGAAGCGGGAGTTTAGTAGACTGCTTCCAGCCAAGGACAGTGCACGTTCTTCATCCTCACAGCCTGTACACACGCAGTCGCCGTATAGGACCAGCCAGCTGGATGAACCGCTGAAAATAGTATATGAACGGCTCAACAACGTTTTGATCAGTATCGGACGGTAGGCCTCGTTGCGACACATATACTAACACAGTCTAAGCAGCCGGATGGTAGCCTGTTCACATTCAGGTTAAGCCGCTTTCACACTGGACGCGAAACGGATTTTTCGCACGACAGATTACATTCACAGTCAATGCAAAGACGCGAATACACGCGTGATCTGTGGCGCGAAAAGTTCGTTTCGCGTCCGGTGTGAAAGCAGCTTTATTGTCGAGGTTCAACGATTGGTGACCTACGAGTGAAATTGCGGGATATAGGCTGCATATTAACCAACTGGCAGGGAACAGAGCTTCTGTTGGGCTCTGCCTTTGCGTAGCGACAACATCCATACGCCTTTCCTTCAGCTTTCGGGAGTCGGACTGTTTCCCGTAAGCGCATTTTCCGCTGTGTTGTTTTCAGCAGCGTCATAGTGATGCAGCCGAGTGGATTTCGGGAAAATGTCCAATAATTGTCCGCAGGTTTTGTCATGACTTGCTCCCATTTCTAAACGAAACTAAAGTGAACCGTTCGTGCTGTTCATACTCCGAAACAGTTCTTCCCATATAGTTTGACAGGTTTATGTCTTGAAATGACTTAAGTGGCAATTACGAGGATTATCTTCAGTAATTACTCATTTTGACCAGATTTTCAAACACCACGCGCGCACTCTCTCTCTCTCACACACACACTCTCCCACACACACACGCACACACAGGGAGAGCGAGAGAGAGAAATCTGCTGAATGCTGTTTTGAATTGCGACACTTGGCGCTCAATAACATTCGCTTTTTTATGAAAGTGTATTTTGAGGGCTGATTCTGATTTTTTTCTTCTTTTTTTTGCGGATTTTAACCTCCAAAGTTTTTAAAATGCTCCTATTTCAGTCTAGAAATCTATTCAGAAATACTGGTATTCATCAATGATGGCCAGACTGTTTTTTCACTGAAGTGAGCAATTTTAGCGACTGGCAAAGGAACACTCATGAACATCACTGTTTCCTTTAAAGTCCTTTCATTATATTATCTTGGTACAAGTTCCTTTCTTCAATACTCGTTCCCAACCTCAGGATGTTTTGAACATGTTCTTAATTTTAGCGGATTTTTTAAACCTTAAAGTTGTCATAAAAATGGATCTCGTTTAAAATAAAGTGTGTGGTTCTTTACGAGTCCGCGCTGTCTACCTGTGTGACTGGTTTCAAGCGGGACAGACCGCAATAATTGCATTCGCAGCTATTTTCGGTAAATACTTGCGCACGATGCGCATCGGTTACTGCGTTGAACATTGAAACCACTCACAGATGCAGCGTTTAATGTTGATCATTGCACATTAAAGGTACATGTCAAGGTCTGCAGACAGATCTCAGGCGGTAAGCTAACAGTTAGTTCTTGTATTCAACGTGCTGGATGGGGGAGAAATGGTGATTGTTTTACTTTGACAAGGGTCCAATCCCTGACGAGTGGGTTTGCACATCTCTGAAGTGGTAAGACTTCTCAGGTGCTCCCTGTCAGCAGATGTGAGTACTTACTGACACTGGTCCAAGGAGGACAAACCATGAATCGGCAATAGGGTTTTCAGCACTCAAAGCTCTTTGATGCACTCGAGTTATGAGGATTATCCTATCTGGTCCAAACCAACTGAGGGGAAACTGTGGCACAAGTTGCTGAGAATTACAATAATATTTACACAATAGAATATTTCACAACACACAGTTCATTATACCTGGGTGTGTATTGCACTTTTTAGCTTGTAGGCCAGTCGAAGTCCCTTCTCTCACCCCCCGTTCACCTCTGAAAGCACCTTCAAGTGGCATCTGAGCTTCAGAACCTGACCTTGGAGCAGTTTCAGAAGGTTGTCTAGTCCAGTGAGTACAATTTTCTTGTCCATTTTGTGCTTCGGCCGGGTACGTGTGCACCATTTACCTGGGATGAGATGGCATCAGGATAGACTGTGGGAAGAAGGCAAGCTGTTGAAGCAAGAGCGGTACTCTGGGAAATGGTCTTTCAGGAAATCCTGGCTATAATGGCCATTTAAGCACTTGCTGTGGTTGTTTGAGTGCTCTGTATGCAACTCAGAGGGATTCAGTTTAACAGAGGCCTTTAAAAATTTTTTGTGATTGTATAATTTCTTTCATGAAAAATGTCCTGCTTGGGTAATGGGAACGGATGTTACAATTATGAAAATTTTAACATTTTTAGCACAAAAATGTTTATGTAAACCCACAATCAGAGCTTAGCAAACAAGTACTGCTCAGAAGACAAATTTTTTGCAATTGACAAAATACACTCAACAAAAATATAAATGCAACACTTTTGTTTTTGCTCCCATTTGTCATGAGATGGACTCAAAGATCTAAAATTCATTCCAGATACACAATATTACCATTTCTTTCAAACATTGTTCACAAATCTGTCTAAATGTGTGATAGTGAGCACTTTTGCTTTGCTGAGACAATCCATCCCACCTCACAGGTGTGCCACATCAAGATGCTCATCAGACACCATGATTAGTGCACAGGTGTCTCTTTTTCAAGGGAGCCCTGGGGGTTGAGGTGGGGAGAGAGAGGGCAATTTGCTCAGCCAATTAAATCCGGGGATGATTCGGTGGCAGGTGGAAAGAGCCAGGTTGGGACTTAAGCCATGACACTGGGGGACGCCCTACTCTTATCGATAAGTGTCATAGGATTTTTAATGACCACAGTGAGGCAGGACCTCAATGCTTGTTAGGCGTTGGAAAACTATTGAGCATGAAATTATATTTTGAATCTTGACACACTAAAATTAGTTGCTAATTATGTCACAACTTTCAATAGCCTCTTTTTGTTTATAAAAAAAATTGACTTCAAAGACGGCTAACAAGATAAACTGGGATTGGGAACTCATACCCCCTACAGGGTGCAATATTAATTGTAGGGTGTTCGACGGATCTTGTGCTGCGAACCACGATAAAACTTGAAGGTCCCATATTGTGTTCTATATGTTATTATATGTGCCAAAGGGAGATTTATAAGCTTTGAAGGAATAAACCCCATCTAAGTTAGTTATTACCTCGCCCAGGACAGAGTTCAGAGGGTGAAGTGTTTTTTTTCCTGGGGTTTCTTTCTTTGTTAGCAACATTATGGCAAAACGGCTGGACCAATCTTCATGAAACTTTCAGGATAGGAGGACATTTGTCCAGAATAGACCCGTACAAATTTTGGAGGTCATCAGGTGAAGGTCAAGATCTAAATAGTTTTTTGTCGTCCCTTTGGCGGGCAGGCGGGCGTCCGGGCGGGTGGGCGGCTGCCAATCTTGTCCGGGATATTTCTCTGTAACCACTTGGGTTAGGAAGTTCATATTGCATATGTGGACTCCTCATGGGGGGTGGGTGTGCCTTTTCGAGGTTTTGTCCCAGTCAGACCTTTGACCTTGCAGCAGTGACCTTTGGGGCTGAGGGGTATTGCCCGCTTCAGCGAGGCCCACTTTTTGCAAAAGCTTTGGTAAAGACAATCATATCAAGTTCGAACTAAATCAAGAATGCGCATCTTTCAATTCTGCTTCCAATCATGTACTGCATGATAGGGCACTTCACTAGCTTCTTATCGATTGGGGAAGAAATGTCAGGGGGTCAAGCTCACTGCTTAAATTTGCTTATTTTCCATTATAACTTAAAAACGGTTTGAGATAGACAGGTCTTTAATATTATCAACGTAAAGGAAGTCACATATTGGCTTTCAATTGGCACTATAACCTCTACAATCGAATCAGAAGCTAAAGCAGTAAAATAAATACTTCTTGGCGAGGTTTGTTTTGCCTGGCAACACTTGTTTTAATGGTATTCCCCTCCTGATCTTCTCTTCCTTCTGAAGAACAGGGCGTTTAGAGTGAATGTGTCCTCTGTGAAAAAGTGCCCCACCATGACTGATTAATGAACAGATCTATCTGAAGCAAATACCCTGTGTCAGAGCATTGTGACTAATGCATTAAAATCTCACGCTAAACTGCCCTCACGCTCAAAACACACTTTATCTGATTTAGTTGAAAACTAGTCCATGAGTATGGAAAGGTCATGTGCACAGGCTTAGTGGTTTTGTGAACTTCACGTAAATACATAGCAGAGCCGGGGTGCGTTTCCCGATATCACAGATGCTAACTTACATAGTTGCGCCCATTGACTGTGAATGGAGGAACTACGTAAGTTGCTTAACTTAGTTAGCAACTACGCTTTTGGTGAAACGCGGCCCATGATGTTGTCGTACATGATTTAATTCTACTCAAAATTCAGTTAAAATCTTAATAGAAATAGGAAATATTTAGATTCCAGGTTTCTTCATATGACCTCTGGGATGGATCTCTCCTTCACATTTTTTTTAGCTGTAAATCCGGCCCTGGTTTAAAAAAAAGGCATTCTGATGTAAAATGACACACACACAGAAGCCGATGTAGATTTAGCCTAAATGCTGTTAAAGAATTGCGAAAAAAATTGCGTAACTGCAAAAGGAGGGGGGGAGGGGGGGGGGGGGCGTAAGCACAAGTGACCTAGACTGAGCAGGTCTGGTCGTGACAAAGGAAATAGCATGAATTTCAAAAAGTGTTTTTCACTATACGAGTGAACCGAACAGGGGAAAGCGTTTTCCATACTGAGGGTCCATTAAAATGAAAGAACTTGATAAGATTCGATACGTCAGTCTGCTGAAGTTATGACAGCTATAACTTGATGAGATCCTGATACTGTGCTATTCAACGTCTTTCATTAATCCATTTCACCCATAATCTCAAACGGTCACACATTCTGATCAAATGAGGCAAAATTTGGTCTACGGTATTTTTATCACTTCGGATAAACAAAAGATCGAAACAATGTACAGAATTAAACGAGAGAGTTGAGATCGTTTCCTAATTGTTATTAATTAATTACAAAACCCAAAACCAGTGAAGTTGGCGCGTTATGTAAATCGTACAAAAGGTATTATTAATTAATTTGTTGTTACTTCCTTGCTGTCTCAAATCAAAACCTAATGGTAGATTAATCTTTTTGTCACTATCACCTCTTAATTATTACATTTGATCAGATAAAAAAGATCAAGTTGATTGATTGACAATCAGGCACAGTACGTGGAAACAGGTTGACAAAATCTAGAGATAAAAAAAGGAGAAGTCACTGCCTACCCTGCCTGCACGTCCCTGCACTTGGACCTCTGGTGTCAGCGTTGTTGTTCACGGCAGCTATATGTTATGGGGCCACCCAGACAAGCAAAAACCACAGCATGTCTGCATTCAATGATAACCATATCTCTTGTGAAATGCCTTTGTTTCTGAACTGAGTCCCGCCACGATAAGGGGCCCTGCTCATTATGACTAGTATTCTGGTCAGATAATTTTAGCACTGTGTATTTTTTGAAATTTGAGCCATCTTGGTTTGGTTTCAGGATTACTGTTACCCAGCAGGGAGGGTTTGGTGGCAGTATTGTGACACAGTGGGTGGTACTGTCGCTCCACAGATATAAGATTGTGGGTTTGAATCCAGCCTGGGCCCATTCGGTGTTGCAGTTGAATCGTGTAATTTCTGTTGGTACGCCGGTTTCTGAAGACATGCTTTGAAGGTTAAAGGAGCTGTGGCACAAATACTGCGCACGCTCACAACCCTGAACGAAGTAAGTCCGCTCAACTGCAAGTGAAAATCTAAAATTTATTCTTCTTCTATCATTTTTGGCGATGGCAAACCTGCTTACAGTCTTTGTGTACCTTGGCTATATTGCTTAAAATAGCACTTTGAATCCTCAAATTTACACAGAAAACTCCTTAACATAAAAGCATAATGCTGGAGTAGCTAAAATATATATGAAAAAAACAGTGCTAAACAAAGACAGATTGGCATGGATGGAATCAGATTATGACTTGCAGTCAAGCATTCACTTTTTGTGATCTAAGTTCTGAGCATGCCCAGTGATCTTGACACCGCTCCTTTAATTGGAGTCCCTAAAAATTGGACTTTGGTATGAGTCTGCTGCTGAATTGCATGTGTGCACACTGATGGACAAGTGCACCATCCAGAAAGTGTTCCTTCCTGTCGCCCACTTGATGCTGGAATGAGGCCCTTGTGACTGTGAACAGCAATAAACAGGCTCGATAATGGATGGGTGGACAGATGTATGGATGCTTTGGTGGAACTAAACATGTCTAAAATGTCTAACATGTCTCAGGAAGCCCATGGAAGAAGCTGTCTGAACTGCTGTCTTTCTGGTCGTGCCCATTTACCCCAGGCTTAACCCCGCGGAACCTTCCGGGCCTTGAATGGAGCCCCGTCCTCAGAGGGGCTGGAGTGCTGCTTCATGCCCGGGCAGAGTGCTCCTCCTTTGGGCTCTGTGTGTGCCTCTCCTCCCTGCCCTGGAGCTGGTGTCTGGATCCCTGCCCTGTCCTGCTCAGAACAGTGAGAATCATCGCCTGCTCGGGAAAAATGCTCTATAGCATAGATCCTCGAATCCTGCCTTCAAATCCAAATCTGTTGCTAGTTGTTTTTCCTGTTGAGTGATTAACTAAGAAATTAGTACTGGTGCTGATTACCATGCTTGTCTTCACACTCTCAGGTAATGGGAGGGTGGAAGACCAGCAGTTCTTGGCGCTTGAGGATTGTGATTTTAGGACCAGGGGCCTCATTTATCAACCGTGCGTACGCACCGATGTGTGCGGAATGAGTGCGTAAAAACAAGTATGGGATTTATCAACTTTTGCGTAGGGACGTGTAAATTTAAGCACAACTCTTACCATGCGTACACACAAAGCCTAGCGGTACAACAGTGAAACTACAAATAGAACGCACTAAGAGAGTCAGAGTGTTCAGCAATCTCAAACTTCACACACCTTCCCCGTTTCCTATTATTAATAAAAATTCTCAATTAGTAGGCTAATTTAGCAGACAGTTTGAATAGTTTGTGTGACAAGTTATAAAAGACAGCTGTGACAGGACAACCTGAAAAGAAAACTTGAAATGCAAATGCCATGGCTTATCTTGCGCAATTGGAGGATTTGGAGAAAAGTGCGGTCTGCAGAGAGCACGTTTACAAAGAGCGTGCAGATCTGTTCAGTGAGAGCGCTGAGTGGCTTCTCAGCAGATTCCACTTCCCCCAAAACATACTGATGGATTTATGCCGTGATTTACAACCCATGTTGGAGCGAGAGACAAAACGCACCAAAGCCATCCCAGTGCACATCCAGCTCCTGTCCACCCTGGGATTTTTGGCCACCGGAACATTTCAGCGAGAGATTGGAGACATACGCTGCCTTTTCGCAGCTGACACTAAGCAGAATCATGCCGGCAGTGTTGGATCCAATAATTTCTCAGGCCCCGGTTTACCATACAGACATCACCAACAAGCCGAAATTAAACGAGGATTCCACGCCATCGCCGGATTCCCAAACATAATTGGAGCCACAGATTGCACCCACATTGCAATAAAAGCACCATCACACAATGAATTCAGTTACGTGAACAGGAAAGGATTTCATTCAATCAATGCACAAATAATCTGCGATACAAATATGTCTGTTACACTTTGTTGCCCGGTGGCCTGGAGGAACGCTGGACTCATTCACTCTGCAGAACAGCTCTGTGGGTCTGCGCCTCCAAGCAGGAGCTGCTGAGGACGGCTGGCTTATTGTCGAGTGTTACAACATTTCAAAATTATTTTCTGGGCTTCGTATGGTTTATTATAACACCGATATCCACTGAAGCCGTGGCTATTGACCGAGACTGCCCTTTCCGCTGACCCAACAGAATTAACACCAGCCGTTACCTTCTCCCACGCAACACGTTTTCTTTTAATGATCACACCTGCATTGAATGTTCCTAACAGTATTTTTTGGTTTTCAACTTCTCCTACAAGCACCTCAATCTCTGTGCCGGGGAAATTCCTCTTCTTCGCCCTCTTTGCCATGATTTGGGTGAGGCGAAAAAATCCATTCACACATTCTTAAAGGGATTGCTGCTGCCATATATGGTCAATTGGAGGCGTTTTTGAATGCAAATGAGCCCAACCACGCACGAGCATGGTAGTTTACAACGCGGTGGGATTTGTCATCACACATTACTTACTGGTGTGTGTACGACCGGTGTCCGCACGTTTGTTAAATACGGTTTTTTGGTACTTACACACAGTCTATGTTCGAAAGACTTTAGGACATTTTCTACGCTCAGGTTGATAAATTGAGGCCCCAGGGCTGTGAAGTGTTTACTCTGATTGCTGAATTCTTCTGATTTGACTTTGATTGACAGGTGTCTGCCAAATTACTCATACACCCCCAAAGCAGAGTGTTAGTGTTTTCTCAACTCCCTCGGACACTGTCAATGCAGTCCCACTGAATTACAGGGAAACGTGCATAAAATAATGCACAAGATCTAGATATTTTTCATTTGATACAATGCTGTGGCCGTAAAAATATGGCAACCCGAGTCTGAATATTTCTCTTCGTATAAATGTGATGTAGCTCCAGTGAAGCGTTGCAACCAGCTGATACAGAATGTGAATGTGAGTGTGACATTGTCCTACAATAAGAAAAAATGCTTTTTAAATGTTGAATCTGCATGAGGGAAAACTTTAAGGCAAAGGACACACTTGGTACAGCAGTTACCCAATAAAAGTGGGTAATAAATAACTGCCCCTACTATTCAAATATATTTTTGGGTAATTTTTGAAAAACATTTTAACGACTAAATTAGCTTGAGAAGATCAGATATATATACAACGTATGTTGTTGGTGGTGCTCCATGTTTGTTGGAATCAGGCTAGCTTGCCTCGTCACCCGAACTCCAGAACTCTTGTATGCATGGTTATAAATGAAATAAAACATGGCTTTTGTAAGCAACAGTTAATCAATTAATCATTTGTTAATGAATGGCGTATATGATGGTTATTGGTAAAACTACAATTCGTTCAGTAGCAGAGGCTGGAAAATGGGGGTTTTGCACAACCCACCGATCAGAAAAGGTTCGACAGTGGGAAGTTGGAGAACTGGACCGCCTGAATAACGCCTGGTAGTCAGCACAGTCAAGTTGTGGTATAGGTTATGAGATAAAGGGGTGTTTTTGTTGGAGCCAAAGTTACACAGGGTATCCAATTCAAGTTTTTCAAAAATAATTGGTGAAGACCCCTTAAAATTATGAGAACTACAAAGATCTTAGCATGCTCACAGTTTTAATCATGTTCTTTATAGTGACCATCCAATTGAATATGTCAAGCAACAGAAACAGCATCTGCTCATGTCACAAACCTCTGACCGGCAATTCGCCTCTGCAGTGCAGCTTGGCAGTGCTTTTTAGGTTCTCGTCAAACACGTCCACCTCCTGCAATAAAACAAAGGAATGGATACCGATATTAGCAGTCAGGAGTCTCTACAAAACGCTCTTCTTTTATATCCGCTGTAAAGTAAGGTGATTGGAAGGATATCGGCTTATTATTCTAAATTTTAGGGGAACGTACATTGCATACTAAATGGGTGCATTTTTATCTCGATTTATAAGTGCCACGCTATTTATATATAAATACAAAACAAAATGTCAACAAGAAGCAGTACATTTTCACATCCTCATTTTGATGATTTCCACATTGAGGCTGTGATGTCACATCCAACATCACGGCGTTCATGGGAAGATCTCCGTGTCATCTGTAAGTATGAAATTCTACTGGTTTATTGACATCCGCACACTGTGGCTGTGCAGTTTCTCAGTGACTTAGATGATGACTTGGATCGTGACCAAGAATTAGCCATAAAGGTATGTATACTGAACATAAACAAGAACTCTTGCCTTTAAATTTCATTCTTATGGTGGTTCAACAGCCACCTGTTGCAGAACAGAGTTACATAACCTTTTAAAAAACACATTTTAATGATATTTCTTTTCTCTTGGAATGCCGATATGCAAAAAATGAACACCCAAGATTTGGAGAGAATGTCATTACCTTTACAGTGGATATAGTATATAATAGTACAGTAATAATAGTAATAATACAGAAGTGACCTGAATATTTAGTATAATAGTGTTGGATAGGTTTTTCTGTAATGCACAGTATACTTGGGTAACTGCAACGTACTTTGATTACTTAGCAATTAGGCAAGAAAATATAGGCCGGAAAATATATGCAGAACACCACAAGTTTTTGGGATACCATTTCGCACAGTGTCAAAACGATTTCTTAAATTAAGTGTGTTGAAGAAAAGTTGGTGCTGTAGAGTTGAATCATATCGGGTCACGTGATCACCACTATCACATTATTATATGTTCAGCAACTTCTAGTTAAGAGAACTTTATTGTATGCACTGGTATAGTTAGCTACTGTAACAAAAGAACAATGCGTCCAGTAGGTACCTATGTTTATGATGCAAGAATCAATAGGTTTGTGACATGTGCAGAAGCTGTTTTTGTTGCTTAAATTCAAATGGATTGTCACTATAAAGAACATGATTAAAACTGTTAGCATGCTAAGTTTTCTCTAGTTCTTGTAATTTTAAGGGGTCTTTACATACTATTTTCAAAAAACTTGAATTGGGTACCCTGTGTAATTTTGGCTCAGACAAAAACACCTCCTGATCTCGAAACCTATACCACAATTTGACTGTACTAACCACCAAGTGTTATACTGGAGGTTCAGTTCTAAAACATCCCACTGTCAAACCTTCTCTAACTGGCGGGTTGTGCAAAACCCCCATCTGCTACTAGACTAAATGACAAACTATAAGATTTGGAAAGCCTACCTGCTCTATCTGTAACTGATACTTTCGTTTCTCCAGCCTTGCTAAAGTTGACAGATGCTTGGGTTTGGGGGCCCGCCGGTGACTGAATTTCATTGGCACGGCATCATATTTCAAAATCCTACGATATTTAGCAGGCGATTCAATTCCATATTTTGCATAAACATGCTCCTTGAAAAAACAGGGGTAAAAGTGTGCAGAACATATCCGGTGACTCTTCGTTGGGACGAATTTCGGTCGTCTGATGTTGTGCAACCACTGTCTTAACAAGTCAGGCTTCGCTAAGGGCAATCTGTGTAAGCTAATGTCCGGAGGTAGGTCCGGGTTTCCCGTTTTGTGTGAGCAACCAACAGCCACACACAGCGGCATTATTGCAAATTTTGTTGCCCAGGTTCTAATAATGATTGGTGATATCGAACTTTGATCATTCAACGTAAAATCACGCTGCAGCACAAATGATAATCAAGACTAATTTGTATACACTTAATATAGACCTGCTGATTTCCTGGTGTCCAAGCGTGTCATAACATTCCAGATATTGCTGCACAGAGTATTTTTTGATTGGCTAAAATACAGTATATGGAATGGAGGTATTCATGAACTTGTGCTAATGAGTTGTATTTCAGAGGTTTGAGGTTTGATTACTTGATATACATAAAATTAGCAAAAAATATATCTTGAATGAGAAGAACATTTATTGGGTAAGAGCTGAAACAAATGTTTCTTTGCCTTAAAGTGAAAAAGTTGGAGTCTAGAGCATTAAGCATGCTCTATCACAGTGAAATTGCTGCCTGTATTAGAGTTAACACTAGAATGGCTGTGAGGTCATTTTGACCTCTCACACCTATTAAACTGCTCATAACTCTGTTTGAATAACAACCCAATGTCTGCCAGTTTGTGACTGTTCCTAAAATGGTGTTATTCACTAACTTATGAGTTATGGGGATTCTGGAATAAAAGAGAAAGAAAAAGTAACCGATTATACCGAGAACAGCCACAAGGTCATTTTGACCTCCATTACTCCTAATGCAAAAAACTGTAAATGGACCATATAGCCCCGGCTGTATGGCCCAGCTATATAGTAGGCCTGGCCAGGCTGACGAGATAGCTTGTCAGACAGACAGCTCAAAGCACTTGACAGTAGCCTAATACCTCTCATATGCCCATTATACAGCACATTCATACACTGACAGCTATGCAAAGCTGTCAACTGCATCTTGGTTGCCTAGCAATGCATTTTGTCACTTTTTGAGTAGTGTGCAGGTGCGTAAATAAACCAGATGCTATGATGAGGTTAGAATCAGTTTGCTCTCCCATTCAGCTTATAGAAATTGTGATTGTCACAGGGCTGTTCTCCTAGTGATTCTGTTCATTCAGTTAGTTGGGTAGGCTACCAGAAAAGGAAATGGATCTGAGGAAACGGATGAATGTAAGTCAGGCTTTGGCAGAGCTTCAGGACATGAGTTCTGGTGAGTCAGATGGGGAAGAAATATCAGGGCTCAGTCATGTGTCTTGGTCCAGTGAATCTGACTCTGATTTTCAACCTGAATGTCATCATGAGCCACCCTGTAAAAAAACACCCCTGCTAGGCAAACCAAGGCTCTGATGCCAGGGAGGTCGCCTAAACGTGATATTCATTCACCTATTAATGCTCAGGTTTCACAACATAATTTGAAGTCCAAAGGCTTTCAAATTTGTGGTTCCCAAACTTTTTGACTATGGCTCTCTCTCATGCACTCTATGCTCATGTTCATTTTTTATGAGAGGTGTGTTGGTATTTAATGTTCAATGTTTGCATGCAATGGTCTTTTTTTGTGTTTGACAGCTTCATCAAATTGTATTCTTTTTCTATTGTTAAATGATACACTCATTAAATACAACAGAATGAATTTACATTGTTACATTACATTACAAAACCCAAAACCAGTGAAGTTGGCACGTTATGTAAATTGTAGATAAAAACAGAATACAATGATTTGCAAATCCTTTTCAACTTATATTCAATTGAATACACTGCAAAGACAAGATGTTTAATGTTCAAACTGAGAAATTTTTTTTTTTTTTGCAAATAATCATTAACTTAGAACTTGAAGGCAGCAACACATTGCAAAAAAGTTGGCACAGGGGCCTTTTTACCACTGTGTTACATCGCCTTTCCTTTTAACAACACTCAGTAAACGTTTGGGAACTGAGGAGACCAATTTTTGAAGCTTTTCAGGTGGAACTCTTTCCCATTCTTGCTTGATGTACAGCTTAAGTTGTTCAACAGTCCGGGGTCTCTTTTGTCGTATTTTACTCTTCATAAGGCGCCACACATTTTCAATGGGAGACAGGTCTGGACTACAGGCAGGCCAGTCTAGTACCCGCACACTTTTACTTCGGAGCCCTGCTGTTGTAACACATGCAGAATGTGGCTTGGCATTGTCTTGCCGAAATATGCAGGGGCGTCCATGAAAAAGACGTTGCTTGGAGGCAACATATGTTGCTCCAAAACCTGTATGTACCTTTCTGTATTAATGGTGCCTTCACATATGTGTAAGTTGCCCATGCCTTGGGCACTAATACACCCCCATACCATCACAGATGCTGGCTTTTGAACTTTGCGCCTATAACAGTCCGGATGGTTCTTTTCCTCTTTGGTCCGGAGGACACGACGTCCACAGTTTCCAAAAACAATTTGAAATGTGGACCCGTCAGACCACAGAACACTTTTCCACTTTGGATCAGTCCTTCTTAGATGAGCTTGGGCTCAGCGAAGCCGGCGGCGTTTCTGGGTGCTGTTGATAAATGGCTTTCGCTTTGCATTGTAGAGTTTTAACATGCACTTGCAGATGTAGCGATGAACTGTAGTTACTGACAGTGGTTTTCTAAAGTGTTCCTGAGCCCATGTGGTGATGTCCTTTACACACTGATGTTGGTTTTTGATGCAGTACCGCCTGAGGGATCGAAGGTCACAGGCATTCAATGTTGGTTTTCGGCCTTGTCGCTTACGTGCAGTGATTTCTCCCGATTCTCTGAACCTTTTGACGATATTACGGACCGTAGATGATGAAAGGACGATATTACGGACCGTAGATGATGAAATCCCTAAATTTCTTGCAATAGCTCATTGAGGAATGTTGTTTTTAAACTGTTCGACAATCAGCTCACGCATTTGTTCACTAAGTGGTGACCCTCACCCCATCCTTGTTTGTGAATGACTGAGCATTTCAGGGAAGCTGCTTTTATACCCAATCATGGCACCCACCTGTTCCCAATTAGCCCGTTCACCTGTGAAATGTTCCAAATAAGTGTTTGATGAGCATTCCTCAACTCTCTCAGTCTTTTTTGCCACTTGTGCCAGCTTTTTTGAAACATGTTGCTGGCATCAAATTCCAAATGAGCTAATATTTGTAAAAAATTACAAAGTTTACCTGTTCAAACATTAAGTAACTTGTCTTTGCAGTGTATTCAATTGAATATAGGTTGAAAAGGATTTGCAAATCAATGTATTCTGTTTTGTTTACGATTTACACAGCGTGCCAACTTCACTGGTTTTGGTTTTGTACATTTCAATTTACATGAGGCTTTATTTTATTTTAATAAAGCTAATGTCACAAAATTAATTAAATGTTTTTTCATTTATTTTTACATGCTATTTTAACATAATTTAAAAACTGTTCCAGTAACATACTCCTTATTTGCAATCATAGAGCCCGCAGCAGTGGGAGGTCAAAATGACCTCACGGCTGTTCTAGGAGGTACTGCATCGTCAGCTTCTAGTATTGAATGTATCACTCAGGTTTAATGCTGCACGTGTAATTGGGCAGCTCTTAAGTGGAGGTGTTCGTGCTGTTTCACAACAGTCTTTGCCAGTGATCGAAAGCGCAGGAGTTCCTGAAGACCGACCCTGGCTGAAGTGAAAACTCAAAAAACAGGAACTTACTTGGAGTGATGTTGACTAAATTTTTGTGCAGTTCCCTCTGCGATGGAGTCCCTGAGGTGCTTCACTGACTACCAGACACACATCAACTGTAGCTGGGTAGAGAACGCGCAGACGCGCTTACGAGCCAATCTCACACGCAACGACGAGTAAGGGGAAACAGAGTCCTGCTGGTGTGTGTGGGTGTGTGTGTGTGTATTATATGTGTGTGCACATTTGTGTATTTTTACAGTTGTCCTCAAAAGTTTACATGCCCTGGCTGAATTTGTAAAATAGGTAACATTCTTTAAAGGAAGCATGAATGGCCAGGGAAAAAACATTTCTTTTATTTCTTATTGGATTCATATCCAACTGTAGGTCATGTAGAGTGGTGCAATCATCAAATAAAACATGGTAATAAGGGAAAGAAATTAAATGAACCCCATTCAGAAGTGTGCATACCTTTAGTTTTTAATACTGTGTTTTTCCCCTTTAGCATCAATAGCAGCCTGCAGTCTTTTGTAATAGTTGTCAATGAGGCCCCTTATTCTCTCTGGTGGTAAAGCTGCCCATTTTTCCCAGAAAATGCCTCCGGCTCCTGCATATTCTTTTGCTGTCTTGCATGAACTGCACTTTTCAGATCTCCCCAAAGCGACTCGATGATATAGAGGTCAGAAGACAGTGATGGCCATTCCAGAACCTTCCCCTTTCTCTTCTGTAACCACTTGAGGGTCAATTGGCCCTGTGCTGTGGATCATCATCATACTGGAAAGTCCAAGTGCAGTCTATGTGCAGCTCTCGTGTTGAAGGATGCATGTTGTCTTCCAGTATTGTCTGATAGCATGCTGCATTCATCTTGCCATCAATTTTCACGAGATTCACTGTGCCTTGAGAGCTCACACAGCCCCAAAATGTCAGAGAGCCACCACCATGCTTTATAGTGGGAATGGTCTATTCTTCACCATGGGGCTTGTTGACTGCACTCCAAACATAGTGCTTATGGTTGTGACCATAATCCAAATGACAGTAGTCCAGAGGTTGTCAGGTGTGTCAAGTTGTTGTCTGGCACATTTTAGGCTGGCTTTTTTGTGGGATTGGCACAATAATGGCTTCCTTCTAGCTACTCGACCTTACTGCTCATTGTTATTTAAGTACCACCTTATTGTGCTCCTTGAAACGATCACACCATGTTTTTCCAGAGAATCCGGTATTGGAGCTTTTGGATTTTTCTTTGTGTCCCGAACAATTCTCACAGCAGTTTGGGCTGAAATCTTTCTTGGCCAACCTGACCTTGGCTGGGTGTCTAACTTTCCACCTCGTAATCACGGACTGAACAGTACTGGCTGGAATTTTCAAGTCTTTGGGTATCTTCTGATATCCTTTCCAATGTTTAAAAAGTTGAACTACTTTGTTATAAGGTCATTAGAAAGTTGTTTTCCGCTCCCCATGTCTCAGTGTGTAGTCAGATCAGTGCATCCACTCAGGAGCAAACAAACTCAATGACTATAGGCCTACACTGACACTAGTTACAATTTAAAAAGCCACAGGTGTGGAACCCTTAATAGCCATTTTACCCTGAATGTGTCACCTTGTGCCTATGTAACAAGGTTGAACATTCAAGGATATGTAAACTTATGATCAGGGCCGTTTGGGTGATTTTAGTTATCATTATGATTTAAAGAGGAGCCAAACATCTATATGATTATGACTGACTTCACATAATCACTATCCTTGGATAAAAAACAAGTTTTTTGTATGATGAGTTGCATTTTCAAAATAAATGGCAACATTTCACAAATTCAGTTTGGGTATGCAAACTTTTCAGCACAACTGTATGTGTGTGTGTGTGTGTGTTTATGTGTATTTGTGTATATATATTGGTGCATGTTTGTGTGTGCGAGTGTGTGTATCCGTGTGGACAACCCCAATTCCGAAATAGTTGGGACGAAGTGTAAATTGTGAATTAAATCAAAATGCAATAACTTTCAGATCACATGAGCTAATATGCGATTTACAATAGAACATAGATCACATTTCACATACTGAAACTTAGACATTATATATTTTAATCCACAAAATGAGCTTATTTCAAATTTTCTGGCTGCAACAGCTCTCAAAAAAGTTGGGACAAAGGCAAAAAAGGTCTGAAAAAGCATGTTATATATAAGACAATCAGCTGAAAGTTCATTTAGCAAGTAATTAAGTTTACTGGCATCAGGTGTGTAACATGATTGGCTATAAAAGGGATGTCTTAGAGAGGCTGAGTCTCTCAGAAGTACAGATGGCCAGAGCCTCTCCAACCTGTGAAGCCTTGCATAAAAAAATTGTGGAATACTTTAAAAACAATGTTCCTCAATATCAATTTGCAAAGGCTTTGAAGGTCCCATCATAGACAGTGCAGGACATCATCAAAAGATTCAAAGAAACTGGAAAAATCTCTGTGCGTAAGGGATAAGGCCGAAAACCTTTACGGGATGTCCGTGTTCTTCGGGCCAGATCAGTGAAATCAGTGAATCAGTGAAAGATCAGGACTGCAGGCAGGCCAGTTCAGCACACGGACTCTTCTACTATGAAGCCATCCAGTTTAATAGCTGCAGTATGTGGTTTTGCATTGTCCTGCTGAAATACACAAGGCCTTCCCTGGAATAGATGTCGTCTGGAGGGGAGCATATGTTGCTCTAAAACCATTATATTCCTTTCAGCATTCATGGTGCTTTTTAAAACATGCAAGTGTCCCACACCATACGCACTAATGCATCCCCATACCATCAGAGATGCTGGCTTTTGAACTGAACACTGATAACAGGAGGGGTGGTCTTTCTCCTCTTTAGCCTGGAGGACACGACGCCCGTAATTTCCAACAAGAATGTCATATTTGGACTCGTCTGACCACAGGACACTTTGCTACAGTCCATTTTAAATGAGCCTTGGCACACAGCGGCGCTTCTGGATCATTCTCAACAATGGCTTTCTTTTTGCATGATAGAGTTTTAGGTGGCATCTGTGGATGGCATGATGAACAGTTTACAGACAGTGGTATCTTGAAGTATTCCTGGGCCCATTTAGTAATGTCAATGACACAATCATGCCAGTGAGTGATGCAGTGGTGTCTGAGGGCCCGAAGATCACGGGCATCCAGTAAAGGTCTTCGGCCTTGTCCCTTACACACAGAGATTTTTCCAGTTTCTCTGAATCTTTTGATGATGTTTTGCACTGTCAATGATGAGACCTTCAAAGTCTTTGCAATTTGACGTTGAGGAACATTGTTTTTAAAGTGTTTCACAATGTTTTTTATGTAAACCTTCACAGGTTGGAGAGCCTGTGGCCATCTTTACTTCTGAGAGACTCAGCCTCTCTAAGACATCCCTTTTATAGCCAATCATGGTACACACCTGATGCCAGTTAACTTAATTACTTGGTAAATGTTCTTTCTGCTGATTATCTTATATCTTAATTGCTTTTTCAGCCTTTTTTGCCAGTGTCCCAACGTTTTTGAGGCCTGTTGCAGGCATAAAATTTGAAATGAGATAATTTTCTGAACAAAAATGTAAAACATCTCAGTTTCAACATTTAAAATGTTATCTCTGTTCTATTGTAAATAACATATTGGCTCATGTGATCTGAAAGTCATTGTATTTTGATTTAATTCACAGTTTACACTTCGTCCCAACTATTTTGGAATTGGGGTCGTATTTTGAGGCACTTGAAAGAGGGCAATGCAGTGGGGAGGAAGACAGGAGTAAAGGGCTGCTATTGCAGGAAGAATATGCAACACAGACCAGAAAGGTCAACATTAAACCTTTTGTGTGATGTGACCTCCTCAACTGCTCTTCCAGGACCAAAGATGACATCTGTCTGCCGATTGGTAGCCCCATCCCCTTGCCGGATGGCCAGCATGAGGTGCAGTGCCAATACCGCCCTGCGGACTTCTGGTCTTCCATGAAAGAATCCTACTTCTTCAAAACCTCCGACTTCCGCAAGCTCTACAGAACACTCTCCGTTCAACAGCTCGGTCAGTCCTGTGCGTCTGCGGCGGGTTACTCCACTTTGTCCGGCTTCCTTTAGGAGGTCGCGGAGCGTGATTAATCCTGCCTTTGTGAGGTTGTGTGTGGAATGGAAGAATAAAGATGTGGTGCTTTGTTAGGCTTAATGTAATGGACAGTATGTGTCGTTGGGCCAAAATGGCTCCCGGGCTAATGTGCCCTGGCCACTTTCATTAGCTCTTTTCTTCTGGCTGCTGTACAGTGAGATCACGCCCCCCCTACAGCCTGACCCATAGCACCCTGGAGGGTGGGGGCGCTGTGCTACACTGGCAGAGCATCTTCAACCCGTCCTCCCCCCTCGACGCGGCCCGCAACTACGAGGTGGAGTACCGGCGCCGGGGCCAGGGCTGGACGGTGAGTGCTGCGTGTGTGCTGCCCACAGTCTGAGAGCTGCTTTACTCAGCGTAGGCCTTGTAGTGGATGGATGAAGCAACCGTGACGTCACCCATGGGTTTCAGCATACCATTTAGGTAGCCTCGATTTTGGCAATTTGAATAGCGCCATGTTGTCATTTTGAAACCGGATGTCTTTCCTATTGGACGAGAGCATGAATTGAATATCTAGGGAGGATCGAGGAGTGTATCTACCGGTGGATCTTACAGTATCAGACAAGGACCAGAGGATAGCTGCGCCCCTAAAGCATATTCTGGCTTTATCCTTTATTCTATTCTGGGACCATAATTTATGAAAAAGAAAATCATGATTAATCGAAGGAGACTTGAAACTTGCGATAGATACCATAAAGTAACGTGGAAAATCATTATTGGAATAATAAATCAGGTGGGAAAGTAGGGCCATTTTCTCACTGACTTCTATGGGATTAAACTTCTTTCTGCAACCGCTGACATCGCCATCTGCTGGCTTTTAAGTAGAATGCAAATTTTAGAGATTTCTGAGGCCCCAGTTTTCAGACCTGGGCGCTGCGTTCATTTTTTCTATACAGTCTATCCACAAAGCTGGCTTTGCGCCGCTCAGGGATATGGGAGGGATACAGTCGGTTCGGGTTAGCCTTGTTCTAGATGTTCCTCCGACTTCCTCCTACTGTGCAGCCGGCCCCTTATCGGTTTCTTTCAGAGCAAGCGCATGGCTAGGTTTCCTCTGGCCTCGTTTTGCCCAGGCTTGGTTTGTGACTGCGATCTGAAAAGAAGCATTTTCATGCGCGTTTCAGAAGCGTGTTTGCGCATGTGTGTTTGCGTATCTTGTGTAGGAGTGTGTGTCAGTACATTTTTCTGCACTTTAATTTATCTGTGTACGTAATTTTTCATTAGGTTATGGAGGTGTCTCGGGAGAAGTTGGTCATTGAGTCGGACTCACTAATGCCGGGCTGCTGGTACGAAGCCAGGGTGAGGGGTCGAGGAAGAGCGGGGCTGTGGAGTGACTGGAGCCCCCTGGTGGAGTGGAGGACTGAAGATGGTGAGCTTTTATTTTGATGGATGGAGGCCAAATACTGTCAGTGATTTACCAACACTGGGTCTCTGCTATTCCCCACCATTTTGTGGGATTGAGAAAATGGAGAACCCACCAGGAGTGGAAATTAGAAGATATCATGACATTTCCAGTCATAAAATTAGCACGGGGGGGTCTGTTTTCATGCGTGTCAGCTTTTTGCACAGGGTGTATTCTCAGGAAAAGATGGAAAAACTGCAGTGGCTTTCACAAGAAAGATGAAGGAAAGGACTGTGGTTAATCTCCACCTGGTCCCAGTTAGGAATTTGTTGGTAATTCCTCGTGGATGTGGTGCACGATGAGGGAAGGGCGGCTTGATCGGGCATGTTGGAGCGCCTCATGCTGTGGGCTAAAGCAGTGAGGTCTACTTCATCGAGTGTTTACAGATGAAATCACTCGATCAGCACATTTTATCTTCCTTATTTTTAAAGTTTGCGTGTCCAGCTTTGATTCGGGGGAGGGCTCTTTCTCAGCAGTGCTGTTCTATCTGCTGGACTGAAATTTTCCATCTGTTTTTGTCTTGCACAACCTCACATCCTGTTGAGGCTTTCCCTCCACACAGTAAAATTCTGTTCATCCATCCATCTAGAATGAATGAATAAAGATTGTGTGTTTATATAGGGCCTTATCATAGTCACTCAAAGCGCTTTCCAGTCATATGGGGTGATCTCATCTATCCACCACCACTGTGTCGCACCAGCCTCACCGATGCAACGGCTGCCATTTTGTGCCAGAACTCTCACCACAAATTAGCTTGAGGTTGAGAAGAAGAGCACAAACTTAGTATTACCTCTGCCAAGGAGGTTATGTTTTTACCTGTGTTTGGTGGATCGTCCTTGCTTGCAAAAACTAATACATTGATCAGCACGTCTGTTTGTACGTCTGTCTGTGTTCACTCAAGCGTTCACTGTTCTCAAGGAATCGAATGGGAAATGTGTAAGACAAGAAGGCATTTGTTCTCTGTGGAATGAGTTCAATTTTTGAAGGTTGAGGTCGAAGGTCACGATCATTACTGATTTTGACTGAGATTGGTCAAACAATATGGCCACCACAGCAACTATTTCAGAATCCTATGTTGCAAATATAGAGGATCTTACTCGAGGGGGTGTGTCATATAAAAGTAATGGAAAGACTTGAGTAAATTATGCGATTCTTGCGAGCTTTAGCGAGCAACAAACCCAAAATTTTCTCAACAAGTTTCATAACTTTCTGATGACACGACCAAGAGTATAAGATTCTGTTTATCTAATAACTGAATTGGCTGGGGTCAAAAGAATGAGGACTTTTTGTGACATTGCACAACTTTTGATTTTTGGCATTATTTTTGTTTTATATGATAACAAACTTGCCAGGTATATCCAGTAAAGCCATATCAATTTAAGTATAGACAAAACAGTACTGTGCCCAAATTCTGCTCTTTGAATTTAACATCAAGTTTAACAAAAATTGTGTTACACTCCTGACCTAAATTGAAATGTGTATCTATTGCATTGCTATGATCCAGACAAGGAACTAGACGCAGATTCACGGCACAATCCATTAGGAAGTATGTATGAATGAGAATACGGTAATAGCAGAGGGAAAATCAGTAGCCCGGTACTGAGGGGTCAGTCCAGCTAAGTTGGTAATGACAGGTGAGGGTCAGGGCGTGTGTGCGCCAGGGCCAGTGGCAGAGACCCAGTGGTGAATCCACCTCGCCCAAACAGGACTGTTCGACAGTTGAACTGAAGTCTTTAGCAGGAACGCAGTTCCAATCCTAGAAGACGATGAAGGTTTGGGAGGTGTTCCTAATAAACTGGCTCCTAGGGACAGACTGGAAGAAGTGGTTAACAAGAATATGGTCCCAGTCCTGAAGACTGATATATGAAGACAGAGGCTTGGGAGCTTGTACCTATTTATAAGATTCTTAAGAGTAATTATATTTTTCTTTATTATTAATTTACCCGAACACTTGGAAAATTTTTGAAAATTTAGACTGCAAATGGTGCAGTCTGACGGCATTTTAGAACCCCGTCTTTGGTCCTGATTCTCTTGACTTTTGAATATTATGATCAAAAAATCCCCACTGAATTGAACTCACTTAAAACTAGAGGCACTCGTAGAGTGCAAACCTCCGCCAAGGCTGCACAATCAAAATCTTCATGAGTGGGAGCAAAGTTGAGTTGTCGCGTGTCATGATTTCAAGATGGCTTCCAGGGCGGCCATATTGTTTCACTGATCACGGTGAAAATCAGAAGGGTCCATTCTTAATGTAATAGCAATGCACCCACAACATTTCAGCCAAATCCGTGCACTAATACAGTTAAAAGTGGCCTCTTCTGGTGTGCAATTTGCGTCTCCCACACCCACTCTGGGCCATAGGGACACCCAAAAAGAGGCCATTTTGGCTCCTTCCCTTGGATGAGCCCTTTTTATCTCCGCTGTGACTCCAGTCGCAGTCAGTGGAGCTCTTCTAATGCCTAGTCATCTGGCGTCCGTCTGTCTGTCTATCTGGCGACAACTTCTCATCTCAAATCTGAATATCTCAAAAATTGTCTGATGACTTTTTGCCTAATTTGTAGTGAGCCTTCCTTATGATATTCTGATGATCCCCTGCGAAAATTAGAAAATTCTACATCCTGGTTTTTGAGAAACTCAGCATTTTGCGCTTAGAAAATCAGTGTTTATGCTCATTTTTTCAGTCTTTCATTAATGTGTCATGTGTTAATATTGCAATAGTTTTCAAGGATTTCTGAAATTAAGTTATGACATAGACATTTCAGTCATCCTCAGCGGAGCTCTTAGCCCAACAGGCCTCTTGTTCATTCTCGCTCTCGATAGGGTTCGTCTTGGAATCGCAGAGGAGCTTTTTGAATCAATATTTTCTGCTGGTGTGTGATCTGTGGCTTGCGCTTCTTTCCTCAGTCGATGTTCCTGGCGCTGATAATCTGCAGTGTGAGTCTGACGGGAAGGCAACGGTGAGCTGCAGTTGGGAATTACAGACAGACGTCGCCCAGTTCGTCACCTACCGTCTCTCGTACCGCACAAATAGCAGTAAAAGGTGAGTTTGTGCTTGACTTTCTATGTGCTTGTTTTATGTGTTGGTGTACATGTTAATAAAGTTGTGCTCAAAAGTTTGCATATCCTGGCTGAATTTGTAAAATAGGTCACATTTTTAAATGAAAAATGAAAGGCTGGGCAAAACACATTTCTTTTATTTCTTATTGGATCCATATCCAACTGTTGCCCCCATTAGCATCAGTAGCAGCCTGCAGTCTGTTGTGATAGTTGTCAAAGAGGCCCCTAATTCTCTCAGGTGGTATAGCTGTCCGAAGCGGCTCGATAATATAGTGGTCAGAAGACAGTGATGGCCACTCCAGGACCTTCACCTTTCTCTTGCAACCACTGGTGGGTCAACTTGGCCTTGTGATTTTGATCATTGTTATGCTGGAATGTCCAAGTGCGTCCCATGCGCAGCTTTTGCGCTGAAGAATGCATTTTGTCTTCCAGTATTTTCTGATTGCATGCTTTATTCAATTTTCACGAGATTCCCCGTGGCTTCCTTCTCGCAACTCGACGAAGCAGCTCATTGTTGTTTAAGTACCTCCGTATTGTGCTCCCTGAAATGACCACACCATCTTTTTCCAGAGCATCCTGTATTTCTATTGAAGTAGCTTGTGGATTTTTCTATGTGTCCCGAACAATTCTCCCAGCAGTTTGGGCTGAAATCTTTCTTGACTAACCTGACCTTGGCTTGGTGTCAACATATCCCCAAACTTTCCACCTCGTAATCACTGACTGAACAGTACTGGCTGGCATTTTCAAGTCTTTTTATATCCTTTTCCATCTTTAAAAAGTTGAACTACCTTGTAACGAAGGTCCTCAGACAGTTCTTTTCCACTCCCCATGGCTCTATGTCTAGCCAGATCAGTGCATCCACTCGTGAGCTAACAAACTCAATGACTAGACACTGACACTACTTTCAATTTAAAAAGTCACATGTCTGGAACCCTTAAAGGAAGTTCCCAATAACATAGGTTAATGAACAGGGACACTCTCAATGTGCCTTCCTATTCGTCCTTATGTCCATATATAACTCCTACATTTCCACAATCCCCGCTCGTCTCGTTCCTAAGTCCTTCCCACCCCTCCCCTCTCCAAGAGGAAAGCAAGAAACAGTCATCACCAGGGACCCTGGGGGGCTTGGGAGCCACACCAACTCCGACAAGAGACACGAGCCCCACCCTGAGTCTCGCCACCCGGTGGGCGCCGAACGCCGACACAATCACAGACCAAGTCCAACATCACACCCTTTCCGCCCGATCTCCTATCCGCAATCCCAGCCGATACTCTCCTCTACTTTGAGAGTGCTCCAAAATTCATAGCCCTTTATACATGAGTGTGTCACATTGGCTCTCATTTATCAAACGTGCGTACACCAAAGAAATGGGTGTACGCCAAATCTTCTGCAAGGATCAGCATTTATCAATCTGGACGTGAGCGAACGGTCCGCAAAAATCTCACGCCAGGTCTGACCAGGCATACGGAGATTTTAAACCGGCGAACAACATGTAGGAACGAGTGCAGCTGTCAAAATGAGTAGTAAACCATATGCAGCCATGCGGGCGTCATGCTGTTGTCGCTCTTCTTAGTAAAATGAATAAATAGGCTAAATAGATAAATGAATAAATGAATAAGAAACCTGTGTTGAGAAATTAATTAAACTTATATTTTGAGACAACCTGCTTGTCAGGCCAGACGGCTGATAATTACAATCAACTTGATTAAGCGGAATGCGTGGCTTGGCAGATATGCTGTGTGGTATGTCAGATGCTCATCCAGTTAGATATATAGCTACTGAACAACAAGTGAAACACAAGTTAATTAAAGGCAGACTGGAAGATAAGTTTGCGCGTAATTATTTTAGAAAATCAAATTTATTACTAGTGCGTGCACATTTACACTCGTTTCATTAAACTTTTCTTTATTTTGCAGTTTGACTGCGTAACCATAGGAGTACATTAACTAACTAGCTACCTTGCATTTCTTTTGTTGCTCAGCCTACTGACACTTTGACCATGATCACATTTTGACAATGGCAGATCTTCTATTGTTAGAGGAATAAGGTTCTGTCCGACATGAGAGGAACTTACGTTACAGAGAATATCCCCTCCGGGAAAGTTAGGAGTGGTTGCTCGTGTATGTAAGCTTTTGGATTGTCCATTATGTAGGCTATATAACATGAAATATCATGGTTCTATAAATTGAATTTATTTAGGTCGATGTTATTTGCACTTATACGTGAGGCCAATGCAAAAATTTTTTCTTGGCCACACTTTGCGTGCGCCAGTTGATGACCATTCCAGTGCCGCTTAGAAAGTAACGCTTTCTGCTTTTTGGCCAAGAATAAATGTTTAGCTTCGGACACGCTTATTTTAAGTGTGGGCAATGGAGAAATGTGCTTCTTGGCCGCAGTTGTAAGTGCATCTAACGCGAATTTCGATCAGTTTTTGTGCTTAAGTGTAAATAGTCGCTTCGATTTATTGATGAATTAAATCAAACCACTGCTGCTCTCTGGTTTTCCACCCCAACGGTGTTTACTACCGCAGCAGCAATAGTTTTCCAAACTGCAGCCTCCTGGGCTTCCTTTATGCCACTCTCAATGCTCCCAAATAAAATTATTTTGTTTTTCTCCACCTCGGAAGTGTTAATTTGTATTATCACTCCACAGTGATGTTCTTTCTTCCTTGCCGTCTTTCGAGAGTCCATGTTGTACAATGGGCAGGACTCTGCCTCCCGGAGCATGAATTTATAGGGACGTGTCATGTAAATTTCGATGGTTTCTGCCGCCAGATTTATCAACGCCACGCCAGTTTTACACCGAAATCGGCGATGTACACACTTTTAGTAAATCAAACGTGACACCTGGAGAACACTGATATTTACACCAGAATCTACACCAGATCCTACGCAAGTTTGATAAATGAGGGCCCTTGTGTCCATGGAACAAGGTCAAACATTCAAGGGTATATAAGCTTATGATCAGGGCTGTTTGGGTGATTTCGATTATCAAAATGATTTAAAAAGGAGCCAAACACCTATGTAATGATAGATGTCTTCACATGATCACTATCCTCAAATAAAAGACAAATTTTGCATGATGGGTCATATTTTCAAAATAAATGGCAACATTTCACAAATTCAGCGAGGGTATGCAAACTTTTGAGCACAACTGTATGTGAGATATCCATGCGCGCTTGTGTATGTTGGTACCTGTGTGCATGCTTGTGGTGTTTGTGCAGGCACGTATGCGTTATTTGTGCTTGCATATTGTCGTTTTTTGTGCCTGCTTGTGTGTCCATACATCTGTTTTGTCAGTGCATGCATGTGTGTGATATTTGTTCATGTGTGTGCATGATGTTTGTGAATGCACCTGTGTGTCGTTTTTGTGTGCATGTGTGTTGTTAGCGTGTGCACGTGTGTGGCATTTGTGCATGTTTGTGCTTGGTATTTGTGCATGAATGTGGGTGGTGTTTATGCTGGATGTGAGTGGCGTTTATGCATGTATGTGTGTGGTGTTTATGCATGTATGTGTGTGATGTTTATGCATGTATGTGTGTGGTGTTTATGCATGTATGTGTGTGGTGTTTATGCATGTATGTGTGTGGTGTTTATGCATGTATGTGTGTGGTGTTTGTGCATGTATGTGTGTGATGTTTTTATTTGTGTGGCCACTAAATAGATTGCAAATTTTAGAGATTTCTGTATTGGCCACAGTTTTCAGACCCGGGCGCTGTGTCCATCTTTTTGCTCTGCTGTGACGATTGACCGCAATCAGCGGAGCTTTTCTAGTGCCGAGTCGTCCGAGTCCGTCCGTCTGTCTGTTTATCGGTCTGGCGTCAACTTCGAATTCAAATTTGAATATCTCAAAAACTGTCTGATAAATTTCTTTCTAATTTGGTGTGAGCCTTCCTTATGATATTCTGAATATACACTGTGAAAATTAGAAAATTCTACATCCCGGTTTTTGAGAAACTCAGCATTTTGGACATAGAAAATCAGTGTTCGTGCTCATTTTTTCAGTCTTTCATTAATATCTCAAAAAATGTCTGATCACTTTTTGTCTAATTTGTTGTGAGCCTTCCTTATGATGTTCTGATGATCCCCGGCAAAAATTGAAAAATTCTATGTCCAGGTTTTTGAGAAATTCAGCATTTTGGACATAGAAAATCAGTGTTGGTGCTCATTTTTCCAGTCTTTCATTAATATCTCAACAGAGGATGACTGAAATGATCATATTGTTCTGGATCATGTTGTTGCTCATCATTGTTCTGGATCATGTTGTTCTGGATCACTTTGTTCCAGATCATTGTTTTGGATCATGTTGTTCCGGATCATTGTTCTGGATTAATTGTTCTGTATCATATTGTCCTGTGATGGTTTTAGAAGGATTTTGACTGCTATACTGTATTTTTTATGTACTGCGGGGGTATTTGTTCGAGGTTAGTATTGCTTGGTGGTAAGATGATTGAAATAACTGATTGCAATTTGCAGATTGGTTTTATTGTTATGCTACATGGAGACAACAAACTGGTTCACAATATATTCTGCTTACCAAATGTTTCATGTGTTCTTATTGCAATAGCTTTCAAGAATTTCTGGAATTATGACATGGACATTTCACTCATCCTCAGCAGAGCTCTCGAGGCCGACAGGCCTCTTGTTATACCGTCTATGGCTAAAACATGAGTGAAGCGTGTTTAAACTTTTAACTGCCATTATACATGAAAGGTTTCGGGACTAAACAAGACATGTCACATTTCCCACCATGGGATATGTCACGATCAACCCCAAAACCCTTCATATATTTGTGTACATTGTGAGTCCCTCTCTCTCTACCCTTCTCTCGCCCAGGGCTCAGTGGTGCTGTCCTGACGCTCCTCCCAGTACAGACCCCCGTCTCTCAGTATTGAAATTCAGCTGTAGTTTCAATGTCTCGGGATCAGAGGAGGTGCAGGTGGAGCTCACTCCCTGCGACAACAGAAAAGCCATCCAGTCCAGTAAAAACAGTGTGTATTACCTTTTCTTCATCCCTCGTTCCACATCTTCATCCCTCCCTCTCTCTCATACCTCACCAAAGTGAATCCTTTCCAAAAACCGTGCATATTGGTCTTTCTTCCTTCCTGACCAACATCTCACCCCTTCATTTGCCTGGACTATCTTGTCTTTTCGGTCTCACATATCCAGTGGTCCGTGTGTTGAGCGATGTGATTGGCCGATCATTGGCTCTCTTGAGGTGGTAGAAGCTGGGATATCCCCTTTTTTTATCACTTTCCCAAATTCAAGAACTGTGGGAAGCAAGCATCCTCCTTGTTTAAAAAGAGCTGTCTGCTAGAACAAAGTATTCTTTCTCCATTTATATAATTCAGTCCTGCAGATGGTGTGAGCTTCTGTGCTTCATTGTGCCAAGGGTGATGGCAGTGGTTTCCAAACTCGGTCCTGGGACCCCTTGTGTGTGTTTGTTTTTGTTCCAACCTCAAATGCAATCACAGGACTTTAACAAACTGTAGATGTGTCTTTGTCGAGTGCAATTATATTTATCGCAGCTATTTATCCTCTTAAGCCAGATATCTACTGCCTGGCCCCAAAAAAAAAGTCAGTTTAGAATTAATTTAGCGCATAATTATGACTTTATGATTGAATTATTATTACAGTGATCAATACATTTCAGTCAGCAACAGTTCTTCTAACTCTTACTGCTGCGGTTTGTGGCTTCCTATTCCTTTAACAACCATGTCAGACGACATATCCTGTGGTCGGGAAAAAGATGTTACTGCACTTCCAGAGGGGAAAATTATTGACCTCCACCAAGTGAAGAAAATAATCTAGGATATTGTTGGAATTGGGTTAAGAACTGGCCCATGGATTATTAAAAACTTAAGTGGATAGTGGTGAACGGTCAAATTAGCAGCAGAAATGGGTCGGTAAAAAATGCTGTAACGCTGCATAAGATTGTCAAAACAATGCCACGATGAATGCATGCCGTGATCAGCGCTAAAGATGGACCAGAAAAAAAGCAGGCAAGAGGTCCCTCATAAGTGAGATGATTGAAACATGGTTTAAACGAGGCGTCTCAATTTCAAATCTGGGAGAGCCGCTGTGGCTACTGGTCTTTGTTTTGTTCCTGCACTTGAGTGCTTAATATGTCACTGATCAGTGCTGCCACCTAGTGTCAAATTATGCCTTGTGATGCTAAAAGCCGAGAGGGAAAATTGAGGTCCTGTAAGTACTGCACTATCCCCAAATCAGAAGAAGTTGGGAACGGTTTGTTGTAAAATCAAGTAAATCATGTAAAATCAAAACTATATGCAGTGATATGTAAATTCTTTCACCCATGTTGAAGTGAAAACAATACAACAGGACATTATTAGATGTTTCACACATGAAAATTTATTGATTTTTCAAAATAGAAACATATTTCAATTTTGATCGTGGAGCACATTTCAAAGCTAGGAAAAAAATTCTTCAAGGTAGAATTTTGATACACAATGATGTTTATAAGAATATTTCACTGTGGGGCAGGATTTTTAGTACACAGACACTACCGCTCAAATGTTTGGGATCACTTGGAAATGTTCTTGTTTTCCATGGAAACACACATGAAATTAGTCTGAATAGGAAATATAGCAAATGAACAGAACATGCTGACATTGTCTGAGATAAAAATAATGATTTTTATGGAAAATGATGAATATGTACTTCAAATTTAGCCTTTGTCAAAAAAAAACAAAAAAAAAAACAACACCTTCACTGTTGATACTGAAACTGGTGTTTGACAGGAACGATTTAGCGCAGCTGCTAGTCGACAACCTGTGAGGCGTCTTTGTCTTAACTACACACTCTCAGATATTTGTCCTCTTGCACAGTTGTGCATCGGGGCCTCCCACTCCTTTTTCTGTCCTTGTTAGTGACAGTTTGTGCTGCTCTCTGAAGGGAGTAGTTGACTGCATGGTAAGAGATTTTAAGTTTTCAATTTCTCGCATTGAATAGCCTTCTTTTCTAAGCACAACAATAGACTGACGGGTCTCCAAAGGAAGTTCTTTCTTTCTGGCCATTTTGAGCCTGTAAACAAACAAACAACTGCTGATGCTTCAGGTACAAAACCAACCTCTAGAATGCCATGCTCCCTTTTGCGCTCCCTTTTTAGTTCAACAGTTTTCAGCTGTGCAACACATTTGCAGAAGGGTTTTCTAATTAATTAGCTTTATAAAATGCTTAATTTGGATTAGCAGCCATACAAGGAGATTGACTGACAGTTGCTGATAATAGGCCTCTATGCAAAAATGTAGATAATTCTTTGAAAATCATCTGATTAATTTTATTTGTTTGTGAAATGCATAAATTGTTTGTGAAATGGAAAAAAAATGTTTATGAAATGCATAAAAATGTATTTTTCTTTGGAAAACAAAGAAATTTGCAAGTGATCCCAAAGTTTTTAGCGGTAGTCTAGAGCAGTGTTCCCCAACCCTCTCCTGCAGGCCCACCTGTCCTTCAGGCTTCAGATCTCTCCCTGCTTCAGCACAGGTGATTCAAATGATCAGCTCGTTAATCACCCCCTAAAGCTGATTGATGACAGCCTGATCATTTGAATCACCTGTGCTGAAGCAGGATGAGATCTAAAGCCTGAAGGACAGGTAGGCCTCCAGGAGAGGGTTGGGGAACATTGGTCTAGAATAATAAGTCATGGCATCCATTATTTACTCACTCATGGTTTCTGAGCTGATTCCATTGTTAATTTTATGAAATTTCAAAGTGTTTGTATGCAAAAAGTATGAAACATTCATCACTCATTTTCAATAGCGTTTGAGATATTGATCAAATACACCTTATGTGCGAAGTAGAAATCATTTGAAGCTTTTTTCAACAGTTATCGCATCTCGAACGAAAACCTTAAATGTGTTTCCATAGCAGCAGATTATACTTTACAAACTTGAGAAGTATGTCAAACAAATTCCCCACTCCCATACTATAACTGGTCCATGAGAGTCATGGTGGTATATAATAAGTTTGGTCAGTGAAGAATTCATTCTTAGTAATATTGCCATTCCTTCTCAGAACCCTTAGACCTGATCCCGATCAACACCCTGAAGCCCTAACTCCTCAACCCTCAGGGATGTGAGCTTGTTGGTGCCTGAGTGCCCAAGACTGCTAGGGCTTGAGATGGTATAAATAGGAATGGCGATGTTTGGAAGTGCACCTGACGAAGGCCAAGTTGGCCAAAGCGTTGTAAATAAACTCACTCGGGGATCTATCTAAACAGTGTCCAGACTTTTGTTCTTTTTTCTACATTGTCCCTTTGAGTCGAGCACCTGTGAACTTTTGGTCTGGATATGCATGCTTTTTTCTGCTTCTTATAAATAGGAATGGGACAGCACTTTGCAATATATCATGTCACCTTGACAATACCGAGACATGTTTTGCAGCATTGTGGGTTTAGGACTTTTTCATCCCTTGCCTCGAAGTGGAAGGGGATATAGGAATGAGTGTTGTCCTTCAGCCTGAACCATTCAATATTTCTCAACAAAACTTTATCTATGGATGTGTCTTATCATGAAGATGTGGCTTTTCATACTTCTATCTGTCTTCCTGTCTGTCTGTCTGTCTCTCCGCCGCTTTTTGCTTCCTGGGCAGATATCAGCCATCTCATGGTGCAGGAACTGAGTATTTCCTGCTTGTTATTTTATGTTTTTTTTCTTCCTTTCTTTCTTTCTTTCGTTCTTTCTTTGGGGCCAAGGAGGCATATACTGCACCATACTGAACATCCTCAAGGCTCTTGCCTTACCGGGTGGATGAGAGGTAAAGGTCAAATTTACTTCTTTTTATCAAAACAGCATCGCTAAGGAAAAATTACAGAAATGGTTGATGAATAAACTTGGTTTGTAATTATATCACCGAAATACAAGTTTCGGGGATACTGTGGTTTCGCCCCTTCTGCCGCCGCGTCCGCAGATTTTATCCGTTAGCGCGATAACTCACAAAATACTTTACATTGGCTTCTCATTTTTGGCATATGGGTAGATATGATAGAGAGGATGAACTTATTAGATTTTGGGCAAGTATGCACTCTGAGGTTTGCCACCAGGTGGTGCTATATTTTGAAAAATCTGATTTTTAACCATATCTCTGGAACAGTTACACAGGCCTCAAATTTACCTCATGTTGTAGGTTAAATAAAGGGGAATCTAATAAATGGGGCTTCGAGGATTGGGGAATTTCGGGTACATACCCCTTGCTCTTAGCCGCTGACAGCGTTGGCGTAGTCCATGTTTACACTCCGCTGATTTCATTTGCCATGTGTATTTTTTCTTTTTACGGTATAGTTGCTCCTTTCATGATCCCTACTTGTTTCTTTTTTTTTATGCTTCCAAGCTTCCCCTAGTAATCCTGTTTTAACATCACAATGCTATTAATTAAGGGTAATTTCCTCCAGCAAAGTCTGCAGGAGTGCGATCTTACGCATAGTGTTCATAAAGCGCTCAAAATAGCTGCGAGAGAGCCCACCAATACTTGACATTTTGACAGAAGGGCAGCCCTAAACCCTTGTGGACTTTGTTGGAACTTTCCTCAATGTCCGTTTGTGCATTAGTGTGGAGATTGGGATTGGGGCTAAATTAATATTCAAGGAATAAAGACATCAAATGACTAAGTGTTTCGGCTGTACTTTTGTCCCACTCCTACTGTGTCATGGTTTGTGAGGCGTACTTGTTGTCTGGACCTTTCTTTGCGGCTCTCATCCCGGGACAATATTGAATTCCAGGGCCATTAAATTCTTTGCCCAGCTGGTTAATTGAGTTGGGGTGGCGCCTCCCCTGAATCTATATAAGCAGGAAATCCGGCACGCCTCCTTCGCTAGAGTGTCTGTGTTTAGCTTCGCACTATAGCCAAAGATATCTGTAGTCAAGATTTGGATGACTTTCTATCTTTTTATTGTTGGACTTTCTTCTCCCTTTTTCTATTTCACTTTGCTTCCGTGGTTTGGATCATTATACGTCCTTTTGAAGCGCGAGTACTTTCTTTGGTCTATCTTATTCTCTGTGTTTGTACTGGGTTCATGCTACTCTCTTTCCCTCTGTCATTCCGCTTGGCCTCCTTTAGTACCAGCCATTACATACTGCAGACAGGTTTTTTGGTTGCATTTGTATTTTCGAATTCGCTACACCAGTGGCGTAGCCAGATCTGAAAATCGGGTGGGCACAGAACATCCCTTTACAACTTTTATTAGTCCTGACTTGTTCACAATCATCTTTCCAAATGAACAATATATTCACTCCGAAAACACTCTACACTATTAGATGTTGCTAATTCTCCTCATGAAGGTAAGATGACAGTAATTCGTTTGGATATGCTTGAATAATTATAACTCCTGACTTGTTCACAATCATTTTCATTTATTAAAACATTTTCCAGTCATAACAATAAACTTTCGGCAATCATAGACACGGCGTCTTTCTTAATGCGATTGAAGGGTGACAAAATATTAGGCTAAACTGAGGTTCAGAAAAATTATTTACTCACTTTATGAAACTGCTCTGGATCTTACATGCTACATTTTTGGCACATCAGGCGATATCTGATTCTTGGCCAGATATTTCAAATACCAGTCAGCGGACTCGAGTACTTTGAGAAGCTAATACCTAAAAATGACAAAAATTGAACTCGATTTAAAAAATGTACAACATTGAAACAAAACACGCCACTTTCTAATGAAAATGGCAAATATAGTCATACCAGTACACGATAGTCATGGATGTCAAGAAGCTTCTTTAACAAAATTAATGCAAGATATATAGAGTGAAATGGACGGTAATTGCAGCTGAACAAAGGTCACAATGAAAACTGATCTCCATAAATTTATGAATGGACAGGACCACCATCCAAACAGGTTTACAGACCTCATTCGTCATCGATAGGGATGTGGCGTGGTAATTAGAAAGTTCAGCCAAAGAAGAAGCAGCTAAAAAAAATCACCTTTTGCCAGACTTCTTTTCCCCTTGTTTCTAGCCCGTGTTTCTGGCTGCCTGGGTCTTTTTTTTTTTTTTGAGCTCTTTTGGGTTGTGTCCCCCCACACACATCCTGGCCTGTAGAGTCAGCCATTTTGGTTAGGTAAGAAAGCTACAGTGGCTGCTATTGGCCAACCAATTTTCTAAGTGATTCTTTGATTGGCTGGCTGGACTTGTGTACTTGGAGAAGTTTTAGACTGGATTTGGTCACCGCTAGAAGTAGCTTATTGGGGAATTTCCTATTCACTGCTCGTTTTATATTGTACATGAGTTCTTCTTGGCCAAAATTAGCTCATGTGGCTTATTCCTCATCCATGAAAGAATGGATTTGTAGTGTTATCTGGTTTTTAATGAATATGGAATAGAGCACTTATGGAAATAACACTTTCATATACATTTGACTAATGAGGCTAAACTGCACTACAGGCCAAAAGTTTGGAAGCAAGATCAAATTTGTACAAAAAAAAGATCATAGTTTCATTGGCATACTTTGCAACAAAATAAACATGATTATTATATGAAGAGTCATTTGTCAGAATACATTTTTACTCAAATTATCAGGCCCATATTACTAGGCCCATGGTCCTAGTGCCCGCCGAATTGCCATTGGCATCCGTTGGGCTGTAAACCATGACATTAAAGTGAATAATGCAAACTGTGATTTGTTTTTTACTTTTTCACTGAATTTGTGACTCTTGCAGATCCCTTCAACCTAAAAACTAAGCCCCTCCTTTCTTTTGTTAACATTTATTCAGCAATAGTCTGGTAACATAAATGTATACAGTACCTAAAGGTAAATAGAGGGAAATGGTGAATATCAATGAAAGAAAAGTCTAATAATGCAGTAATACATCCCGGAATCCATTTATTTCATACTGGATTTTAAGAAAGGTGTAATGGTTTCATTGCAGTCCCTTCCCTTCGGCTGTCTTCACCTCCACTTCAACAAGCCACACCTTTTGGTCGTTGAAGTGGAGGTGAAGTTAAAGTATTTAATAAGCTGCACTGCCTATTGGCATTGCAGCTGCATTCTGGTTTTATCCCTGCTGTTTGGTGCTGCTGCTCCCCTGTTGTCTCATGTTGGATTTTTAAAGTATATTTATTAGGGCTGTCAAAATTAACGCGTCAACGCTGATTTATCCATCATCATTATTAATCTGATTAAAAATTTTAACACAATTAACCCATCTGCTGCGCAGAATGACTCAAAATCTCTGAAACGTCACATTTCGGGCAGTTTGTCCAAGTAGTGTTACGGTTGCGCATGCGAAAATGGGCAGTTGATCCAGCAGAACCCAAGGCAGAACCAAACAACTCGGTATGGAGGACGCTAAAGATGCTCGCGGACATGGAACTGCAAATTAAAGCATCCAGTTACAGTACTCGATCACTAGATGGCACCCCCAGATCAGTTATTGAATATTCGCAAGCAAGCCGAGCTGGAACACTATCTATCGTATCTAGGGAGGCATATCGTGGGCTGACTACAATAAACAGTTATGTCCAGATGTTTCACATTAGACATAACTGTTTATTGCAGTCAGCCCTCAATATATTGTTTGTTTCCTGAAAGTGGAATGTCTGTTCTGTTAAAATAAGGTTTATATCAGAATTCAGATATTATGGAGTTATTGAGTTTTACTTGTGCCTTTATAAGGTGTATGAAGGTTGTTAGCTCAGAAATGGGAACTGGTGGCTTTTCATTGCAGGGTAAATGTCTTGACTCTTTAATCATTTAATCAAATTCCCTGTCTGTGAAGCTGCACTCTTGAATTATAAAGCCTTAAATAAGGTAATACCTAAATAGCCAGATTTGGCTTCTGCGCAAAGTGCATATATATTCCATTCTTTCTTGAATCTCTCATGCAAAATGAAACATGATTAATATAGATAAAAAATGAATGATATTTCATTGTGATTAATCGAAATTAATCCACAGCTATCTGTGATTAATCTGATTCAAAATTTTAATCGTTTGACAGCACTAATATTTATTAAATGTTTTCAGAGTTTTCTGTCAGCCTGTGCGAGTGGGTCCCTTTTCTCTGCTTTTGGGTACACGGTACCAGTGCCTGCCTGATTGCAGGTTGCATGTGGCAGGACCAAACCATGACAAAAGGCATTGTGAACAAAAAATTGAAAACTCCTAATTTTTGACCTGTATTGGCCTTGCTCCCAATCTTCTGGCCTGTAGTGTCTTCTAATCCTTATCTATCTTGCTTTGTGAAACATTGTTTTTAAAGCTTTAAATTATTATTTTTTTTGCCCACTGTAGGGCAAATTAGCAATCCTCTGCCCAGTTTTGCTCCTGAAGGACTGGGCATTTCCTGAATATTGCTTTTGTACCAAATTATGGTGACAGTCACCTGCAGACATCTGCTGTTTCAAACCACATCATTATTTAACTTTTTTTTTACCTCATTAATAGTTCTAAATTGCCCCCGTCCCAACCTTTTTTTGGAATGAGTTGCACGCCTAAATGGCAGGAATGGATCTACAAAAATTTACCAATAAAATGTAGTTGACCAGACTAAGGAATGTGATTAAACACCAGTCAAAGCAAATTTAGAGATCACTGCTCTCTGTGCATTTTGTTTACCGTCCCAATGTTTATCCTGTTGGGGTTGTTCTTGAATACTCTCAGGAGCTCAGTTCTTCACCTGACCGCAAAAATGATCTGTGACATCGGCTCTATGAATTAACTGCTTGAACAAAAACATGGCAGGACTTCTACTGCCTTCCCACCTCCTGCTAAAAAAAAAAAACTGGAAGCAGGGGCTGGACTTTTCTGAAGTTTTCACCTTTTATTTTTTTTCTATTTGCCCCAGTTCGGCTCAGCCCTCCAGTCTCGCTGACGATGGAGAAGAGTGGAGGTGTCTGGGTGCTGAAGTGGTCCCATTCGAAATCCACAATACCATCAGTCTCCTTTGAAATGTGCTACTGGATTTCACAGAACCCGGTCAGTTGCAGTTCCTCTTTCCTGTCAGCTCATTATCCGGGGCTCTTGTCAAGAAATGCGGGGTCCTGAAAGGCTCCAAATATTAAGAGCCATTCCACGAGAGATTGGCATTCGGTGCGCAGTTGATCCCCCTGGAATTGAATGAAACTTGGCACATGGGTAGATATGAGTGTCTCACAGAAAAAGCCAAATTTTTAGGTCCGTATTTCACTTTGCCTGCCGATAGCGCCACCTAGAAGCCACTTAAGTGGCTCAGTTTTGCTGTTGACAGATATTTTACATCAACTATCATGACTTAAAACCCAATGCCCACTGGCCATGAAGCGTCGCGTCAAACTCAGAATGTTGCCTTGACGCTTTTAAATGCCCTCTGGAAGCGTCAGCCCGCCGCATCAACTTTGACAGCTGTCAACATGACCGAGAAGCCATGACTGTCAATCTCAAAATATTCAACGTTTAATTTTGAAAACACCGACCAATAAAGCTTATTTTAAGTGATGACAAAGTGCGACGATAGGTCCCTGCGCACTATATGTTATATACAGGCATAATTTTCATTCTAAATTTAGCCGTCTAGTAAATTAAGATTATGATTCACTTTACTTCACCCAGCAGCAAATTAGCTTGATAGCTAACTTAGCAGCGTTAAGTTCTAACCAGTGTACCCTGAGTTAGGTACTGAGTTGGGTCTTTCTGTAGATCGCTTGATAACTTAAATGCCCGCAAAAAACGGATTTCCTCTCAAAACTGCAACTTGGTTTAAAAGCAGGTGCATTGCTTTTGACAACTGCATGTGAGGTTGCCACTAAATGTGTGCCACCAACCATGACAAGGCAAAATAGTCAAATAACTTAAAAGACAAATGTGTTTCTATTGAGTTGACGCTCAAGAAATTGAGCAGTGGAGAAAAGTAAAAATCTGACGCGCGTCTCACGCCTCCAGTGGGCGTTGGGCTTAAGAGTACACAGTAACAAATATGTTACACTTTTATCATGACTTGTGACACTTCATGTCCAGTTAGACTTCAACACCACATCAGCGCCAAGCTGGATGACTACGTTATCAAGCCAGAATTATTTGAGAAATGAGAATAAAAATTGAAAATGGGAATAAAATAAGACCCTAGACATATAACAAACTAGAATGCTTTATTATGTGTTTACACACAACAAGACTATCGTTTCCAGTGAATAGTGCTTTGGTGTCTTGCTGTGTCTGTGCAATGGACGGCCAGAAAGACGGTTGGAACTCATTTTTGGTGCATGTTTGCGGTATGTTTTCTCTGTAACCCAGATTTGTGCTGTGAGGGTAAATGCTGTTTGCTGGGCTTTTGTAACTCTATTTTCAGGAATACCAAGCATTTCTTTGGTAGTATCTACAATTTCAAGCTAGATGAAGCCAAAGTTGGAGGAAAACTCAAAATGGACCATTTCATAGCAGATTGTGCCTATGTCTAGGTGGAATTATTTCCTTTACCCAGCAAGATTGAGATCTGAAATTCTTGGAATACATAGTCCCTTTGGGGTACATTACAGCATTAGTAAAATCTCAATGGTAGTCTTTTCAGTGTAGATGATTTTAAACATCAAAAGTCGGAAAAAAATTTGAATCTAGGGGGCACTGTACACTGTATGTGAGTACCGGCCATCCCCAGCGACGTACCAAAGAAATTGTTTTTGAATTGTGATGCACACAGCTAGTTTTCTCTGAAAAGGAAGAGTTTAGCTTGGTGCTGTGCTGGGCGGATAGCTATCTTACCAAAGGTGGTGCTCTAAAGAACTAATGTTTTTCCGAACTTACATTCCTTATTCCCAGACATATACCAAAGTTCTGTCTTTTGACATATTTAAAGTACATCCACAGTTATGCATAAAATTTGTATTCTCTTTGGTATAAAGCAGGGTTAGTTGTAAATTGGAAAAGAATTTTGATGGTGATTGTAGCATCGTGTCAACATACAAGACTTTTACCAGTAGTCATTACATTGTACAGTTTTGTAGTGTTGGTGAGTTTCAGAAAATAACAAATTCTCTGCATTTTTGCATTACTATCAGAATCGGAGAGCAGCCTTCAGTGTTAATTTTAGCATTTGCCCTAAAGTATGGTGTTTGGGTATGAAAAGGGCACAGCAGTCGCGTCTAGCAAGGGGTTGTCCTGATAAAGGGCCCAGAGGTCCTAGCAAGCAAGCAGCACCCTGCTAAGAAAAAGGGCAGTTCATTTGTAGTGGTAACTTGCATGCCTTCATTCCTAACACCTGCCCATGATGCCTAGCCTATGAGATGCCTGCTGGTTGGGAGGGCGGGGTTTCTTTTACAGACTTCCATTTCTTTGCATACCAAGCCATGTGTGTTGGCACAACTATTGCGCCATATAGACTGCAGCCCGCTATTTAATTTAGAGACAGACAAGCTCACTATCAATGGCCTGTGAGCTGCCCTGTAGAAACCCAGGATGCAGAGTACTAGGGCTTGCCTCGGGTTCACCTGGCTCCGTGGGGAACATCGACCCGGACCCAGCAAAGAAGGTCATGGATGGCTGCTCAAGGCCAAGGCCAAGGCCAAGGAGCACCTCTGGTGTTCACCACCAGGTGCTGCCAACCCATAATTGAATTCCAAAAACAGATTGACAGATAGAGCTAGTCGCATGCTGTGTTGACATCATTTCGCTTTGGATAACATGATAAGTATAAAACAGTTTTAACTTTTTTACTAGACATTCTGTCTTCACGTACACAGTTGTGTGACAAAGATTTTTTTTTTTTAGAGTTCAAATTCTGGACTTTTATTTTATGCAAGTGTGCGTATACTGGTGACACATGTCTGCGTACTTACGGTGGTACACCTTTTACATTAGTTCTTTTTTTTTTTGGGATTAAAAAATTTGGACTGGTCATGTTTTATAGCGCACTGTATGTTTCTGACTGCGCTGCACCTGTACACAGTAATAGCCCATGTATTGTGCGTTTGATAATGCTCACAGTCACCTCCAGTTTACAACCAAACAAGCTTTATACCTAAGGTATTACAAATTTTATGTAAAATTGTGTATGTGCTCCATATATTTCAAAAGGCAGAACTTTGGTGTATGTCTGGGAATATGGAATGTTAGGTCGGTGGAACATTAGCTCTTTAGAGTGCCACCTTTAGTCAGAAAACTATCTACCCAGCATAGTACCAATCTGACTTTTGATTTTTAAAATCAATCAACCACACTGAAAATACTACCACTGAGATTTTACTAATACTGTAATGTACCCTAAAGGGACTGTGTATCCACAGAATTTCAGATCTCTATCTTGCTGGGTAAACTAAGTAATGTTGCCGAAACATAGGCACAATCTGCTATGAAAAGGTCCATTTTGAGTTTTCCTCCAACTTTGGCTGAACAAAATGAGCTCATTTCAAATTTGATGGCTACTGCAGGCCTCAAAAAAGTTGGTACAGGGGCCTGTTTACCATGGTGTAACATTAAATGAGCCTTAGCCCACAGAACATGGCGGCGCTACTGGATCATGCTCAACAATGGCTTCCTTTCTGCATGATAGAGTTTCAGGTGGCATCTGTGGATGGCACAGTGGATTGTGTTTACAGACATTTATTTCTTGAAGTATTCCTGGGCCAAGTTAGTAATGTCAATGACAGAATCATGCCGGTGAGTGATGCAGTGGCGTCTGAGGGCCTGAAGATCCCGGGCATCCAGTAAAGGTCTTCGGTCTTGTCCCTTACACACAGAAATTCTTCCAGTTTCTCTGAATCTTCTGATGATGTTATGCACTGTCTATGATGAAACCTTCAAAGCCTGTGCAATTTGACCTTGAGGAACATTGTTTTTAAAGTATTCCACAATTTTTTTATGCAAGCCTTCACAGGTTGGAGAGCCTCTGGCCATCTTTACTTCTGAGAGACTCAGCCTCTCTAAGACATCCCTTTTATAGCCAATCATGTTACACACCTGATGCCAGCTAACTTAATTACTTGCTAAATGTTCTTTCTGCAGATTCTCCGACATATTAACTGCTCATATATAAAGGGCTTTTCAGCCCTTTTTTGCCTGTGTCCCAACATTTTTGAGACATGTTGCAGCCAGAAAATTTGAAATTAGCTCATTTTGTGGATAAAAATGTAAAAGACCTCAGTTTCAACATTTGAAATGCTATCTATATTCTATTGTAAATAACACATTGGCTCCTGTGATCTGAAAGTCATTGCATTTTGATTTTATTCACAATTTACACTTTGTTCCAACTATTTCGGAATTAAGGTTGTATTTGTTTGGGGCTGTGACGTGCCGTCGGAGGTCAGTTAGGGGAGGCAGAATCCTCAACGTTACACACACGATAACTCTATTACTTTGCTTGATTAGCAATCTGAGGATTGATTTACTAATTTACAAGACTAAACGGCAGAATGACGCGCCAGTTCCATCCACGACAATATTGCTCAGTGCATCGAACTTAAAATGCTCACGAGACAGCAAGTTTGTTCATATTTGCTTAGAGGAAGCTAACGCAATGCCATTGACAAATATTAAAACCTTTTTTATGTGGCGTTCAATGTGTGGTCAATATGTTAACGATAATATTTCCCCCCCTAAACACGTACTTTTAATGCCATTTTTTTTTAAAAAGAGAGTTTATTTCCAGTCTTCTTTCATAATCCGATAAACAAAAGATCAAAACAATATAAGTAATTACCAAGAGTTGTGATTTTTTTCCTAAGTAATTATTAAGATTTTCTTTCTTGCATTCTCGAATCAATGCATAAAGGTAAATTAATCTTTTTGTCACTATCACCTCTTAATCATTACAGGCTTAATTGACCTGAAAAATGGTCAAATTGATTGATTGACAATTTGGCATAGTTCGTGGAAACAGGTTGACAAAATCTAGCGATAAAAAAGAAGTCACTGTCTACCCTGACTGCACGTGCCTGGATTGGGGGTGGGGCTGTTGACTTGAGCAAGCAGGGCACCAAAAACATGAGCTATTTTTCATTTTTCTTTGTTGAAGGGTGTCTTAAAACACAGAAAAACTATGATGTTAAAAAACTATGATGCTATTTCTGGGTTTACCATTCAAAAATGTGATCTTTACAAGGGTGTGGACACTTGCATTCTTCACCCGCTGTGAGAGAGAGAGAGAGAGAATGTTGTTTATGAAAATTTTCATCTCTCATCCCTCCACATAGAAGGAGAAGAGGTGCCACACAGTTCCACATGAAAGAAACTTCTCAAACTCCTCATTCCTGATCAATGATACCTCTCTGCTGCCCTCTACTGGGTACTCTGCCCACGTGCGCACCCTGCTCGGAGTTGAAAAGGGATATGAGGGGTTTGACTCAAACTGGACCGAGCCCATACAGTGGACCACAGACCCAGGTGAGATGGTGGCGTTATATTGAGCTTATATAATGGACCCACAATGTTCTGTGCCCGCCTGATTTCCAGTTCTGGCTACGCCACTGCTCCACACATCCTCGATTGGGGACAAGCCAGGACTGCAGACAGGTCCGTCCGGCACCTGCACCCTCTTCTCACACAGCCATGCCTCCGTAACATGTGCAGAACGCAGTTTTACGTTGTCTTGTTGGTAAACACCTCGGATACCTTCAATCTTTTAAATATGAAGGGTTGATTTCCAAAAGTGAGCTAGTCTGTTCTCGTCTTTTCAGAGAAACAAGATTTTAAGAATTTGTCAACTTGTGGGGATCATGTTACATGTGTTAAGAGGATGTACATATAATGACATATCAGAAAAGAGGTCTTAAAATATATTATGAGACCTTCTAGTCTCTATCTTGATTCTTGGACCAGATATTTCAAATACCAGTCTGTGGACTTGAGTACTTTTAGAAGCAAATGCCAAAAAATGACGAATATTGAACTCGATTTAAAAAATTAACAGCATTGAATTTATTTTTTCAGAGTACTAAGACAGAGCATCTTTTTGAAAACAAAACACACCACTTTCTAATGAAAATGGCAAATATAGTCATACCAGTACACAATAGTCATGGATGTCAAAAAGCTTCTTTAACAAAATTAATGCAAGATATATAGAGTGAAATGGGCAGTAATTGCAGCTGAACAAAGGTCACAATGAAAACTCATCTTCATAGATTTATGAATGGGCAGGACCACCATCCAAACAGGTTTACAGACCTCATTCGTCATTGATAGGGACGTGGCGTGGTAATTAGAAAGTTCAGCCAAAGAATAAGCAGCTAAAAAAGATAACCCTTTTGCCAGACTTCTTTTCTGCTTGTTTCTAGCCCGTGTTTCTGGCTGCCTGGGTCTTTTTTTTTTTTTTTTTGAGCTCTTTTGGATTGAGTCCCCCCACACACATCCTGGCCTGTAGAGTCAGCCATTTTGGTTAGGTAAGAAAGCTATAGTGGCTGCTATTGGCCAACCAATTTTCTAAGTGATGCTTTGATTGGCTGACTGGACTTGAGTACTTGTAGAGGTGTTAGGCTGGATTTGGTCACCGCTAGAAGTAGCTTATTGGGGAATTTTCAATTCACTGCTCGTTTTATATTGTACATGAGTTCTTCTTGGCCAAAATTAGCTCATGTGGCTTATTCCTCATCCATGAAAGAATGGAATTGTAGTGTTATCTGATTTTTAATGAATTTGGACTTGAGCACTTATGGAAATAACCCTTTCATATTCACTGAACAAAAATATAAACGCCCCATGTCAATTCTTTGAGTTTTTATTAACATTTGGGTTATGTGAGCTGCCGGGTGGCTCACACGGTTACGGCACTGCTCCGCAGTGCAGAGGTGATCACCACGTCGCGGGTTCGAGCCCCGGCGTACCCACCGGCAGCTTTTTCAGAGTAGCGCACAATTGGCCATCGCGCTACAGGGTTTCAAATTGGGAAGGGACTGCCGGATTTGGGTATTGAATAACACCTTTGTTCGTTGCTCCAGCGCCTCCTGTTGGCCAGACAGGCGCTCGTCAGGAAGACTCCGGGTTGGTTCATGTCCGGGTATCCTCCGCCCTAGTTCTGAACTTGCGAAGATTCAACCAATGAGTGTATAAGAATCAGTTGCAGACAGGCACGTGCTTCGGAGGAGAGCCGTGAACTGTCTCACTATCCTGAGTTGGCAGCAAGGGGTCGCATACGAGCAAGCTTTGTACATAGTTCTCCAATTGGGCATTCCAGATTCGGGTGGGATTGGAGATGCCAAATTTATTAAAAAAAAAAAAAAAACATTTGGGTTATGCAATTTATGAAGCGAATCAAAATTCATTTTTGTTAATGACTAATCTTCAGATCACCGTCCATTACATCTTGATATTGGCATCTGCAAAGGAGTGACAATCCTTTGAACACGTTGGGGGTCAGGTTGAAGAAATTGAATGTTCAATATCTTGTGTGTCCACCATTTGCGTCTCTCAGAGGAACACATCTCCTTCGCATGAGTTGATCAGGTTGTCCATCGTGGCCTGTGGAATGTTATTCCATCCTTCCGGAGGGCCACACGGAGCTGGCGCACATTATCCGGAACTGGAACACAGTCGTGGACACGTCGATCCGGAACATCCCAAAGATGCTCTATGGGCGACGTGTCCGGCCAATACGCAGGCATAAATGCCATATGCATTTTTACTCAAATTATCAGGCCCATATTACTTGGCCCATGGTCCTAGTGCCCGTCGGACTGCCGTTGGCATCCGGTGGGCTGTAAAACATGACATTAAAGTGAATAATACAAACTGGGATTTGTTTTTTACTTTTTCACTGAAGTTGTGACTCTTGCAAATCTTCTCAACCCAAAAACTAAGCCCCTCCTTTCTTTTGTTAACATTTATTCAGCAATGGGCTGGTGACATAAATTTATACAGTACCTAAAGGTAAATAGAGGAAAGTGGTGCATATCAGTGGCGTAGCCAGCGGGTGTGCTAATTAACTGCTTGAACAAAAACATGGCAGGACTTCTACTGCCTTCCCACCTCTGGCTAAAAAAAAAAACTGGAAGCAGGGGCTGGACTTTTCTGAAGTTTTCACCTTTTATTTTTTTTCTATTTGCCCCAGTTCGGCTCAGCCCTCCAGTCTCGCTGACGATGGAGAAGAGTGGAGGTGTCTGGGTTCTGAAGTGGTCCCATTCGAAATCCACAATACCATCAGTCTCCTTTGAAATGTGCTACTGGATTTCACAGAACCCGGTCAGTTGCAGTTCCTCTTTCCTGTCAGCTCATTATCCGGGGCTCTTGTCAAGAAATGCGGGGTCCTGAAAGGCTCCAAATATTAAGAGCCATTCCACGAGAGATTGGCATTCGGTGCGCAGTTGATCCCCCTGGAATTGAATGAAACTTGGCACATGGGTAGATATGAGTGTCTCACAGAAAAAGCCAAATTTTTAGGTCCATATTTCACTTTGCCTGCTGATAGCGCCACCTGGAAGCCTCTTCAGTGGCTCAGTTTTGCTGTTGACACCACATTTTTCATCAACTATCATGACTTAAGGGTACACAGTACCAAATATGTTATACTATTATCATGACCTACTCTTCAAGTCCGGTTAGACTTCAGCACCACATCAGCAGCAAGCTGGGTAACTATGTTATGAAGCCAGAATTATTTGAGAAATAAGAATAAAAATTGAAAATGGGAATAAAATAAGACCCTAGACATATAACAAACTAGAATGCTTTATTATGTGTTTACACACAACAAGACTATCATTTCCAGTGAATAGTGCTTTGGTGTCTTGCTGTGTTTGTGCAATAGACGGCCAGAAAGACGGTTGGAACTCATTTTTGGTGCATGTTTGCGGTATATTTTCCTTGTAACCCAGATTTGTGCTGTGAGGTTAAATGCTGCTTGCTGTGCTTTTGTAACTCTATTTTCAGGAATACCAAGCATTTCTTTGGTAGTATCTACACTTTCAAGCTAGACGGAGCCAAAGTTGGAGGAAAACTCAAAATGGTCCATTTCATATCAGATTGTGCCTATGTCTTGGTGGAATTATTTTCTTTACCCAGCAAGATTGAGATCTGAAATTCTTGGAATACATAGTCCCTTTGAGGTACATTACAGCTTTAGTTAAATCTCAATGGTAGTCTTTTCAGTGTAGATGATTTTAAACATCAAAAGTCGAAAAAATTCGCCTCCAAGGGGTACTGTATGTTGGATGCAAATACTGCCCATCCCCAGCGAAGTACCAAAGAAATTGTTTTTGAATTGTGATGCACACAGCTAGATTTCTCTGAAAATGAAGAGATTAGCTTGGTACTATGCTTGGTAGATTGCTAGCTGACCAAAGGTGGTGTTCTAAAGAACTAATGTTCTTCCGAACTTACATTCCATATTCCCAGACATATACCAAGTTCTGTCTTTTGACACATATAAAGTACATCCACAGTTATGCATAAAAAAATTGGAAAAGAATATTGGTGTTGATTGTAGCATCGTGTCAACATACAAGACTTTTACCAGTAGTCAGTACAGTGTACAGTTTTGTAGTTTTGGTGAGTTTCAGAAAATAAATTCTCTGCATTTTTGCATTACTATCAGAATCAGAGAGCAGGCTTCAGTGTTCATTCTAGGATTTCCCTGGTGTAGGGTGTTTGGGTATGAAAAGGGCACAGCACCCGCGTCTAGCAAGTGGTTGTCCTGATAAAAGGCACAGAGGTCCTAGCAAGCAAGCAGCACCCTGCTTAGAAAAGGGCAGTTCATTTGTAGTGGTAACTTGCATGCCTTCATTCCTAACACCTGCCCATGATGCCTAGCCTATGAGATGCCTGCTGGTTGGGAGGGCGGGGTTTCTTTCACAGACTTCCCATTTCCGTGCGAACCAAGCCATGTGTGTTGACATAACTATTGCGCCATATAGACTGCAGCCCGCTATTTAATTTAGAGACAGACAAGCTCACTTTCAATGGCCTGTGAGCAGCCCTGTAGAAACCCAAGATGCAGAGTACTAGGGCTTGCCTCGGGTTCACCTGGCTCCATGGGGAACATCAATCAGGATCCAACAAAGAAGGTCATGGATGGCTGCTCAAGGCCAAGGCCAAGGAGCACCGCTGGTGTTCACCACCAGGTGCCGCCAACCTACAATTGAATTCCAAAAACAGATTGACGGATAGAGCTAGTCACATGCTGTGTTGACATCATTTTGCTTTGGATAACATGAAAAGTATAAAACAGTTTTAACTTTTGTACTAGACATTCTGTCTTCACGTACACAGCAGTGTGACAAAGATTATTTTTTAGCGTTCAAATTAAGGACTTTTATTTTATGTAAGTGTGCGTATACTGGTGACACATGTCTGCGTACTTACGGTGGTACACCTTTTACATTAGTTCTTTTTTTTTTTTGCATTAAAAAATTTTGGACTGGTCATGTTTTATAGCGTGCTGTATGTTTCTGACTGCGCTGCACCTGTACTCAGTAATAGCCCATGTATTGTGCGTTTGATAATGCTCACAGTCACCACCAGTTTACAGCCAAACAAGCTTTATACCAAAGGGATTACAAATTTTATGTATAACTGTGTATGTGCTCCATATATTTCAAAAGGCAGAACTTTGGTGTATGTCTGGGAATATGGAACGTTAGGTCGGTGGAACATTAGCTCCTTTGAGTGCCACCTTTAGTCAGAAAGCTATCTACCCAGCATAGTACCAATCTGACTTTTGATTTTTAAAATCAACCACACTGAAAATACTACCACTGAGATTTTACTAATTCTGTAATATACTCTAAAGGGACTGTATATCCACAGAATTTCAGAGCTCTATCTTGCTGGGTAAACAAAATAATGTTGCTGAAACACAGGCACAATCTGCTATGAAAAGGTCCATTTTGAGTTTTCTTCCAACTTTGGCTGAACAAAATGAGTTTATTTCAAATATGATGGCTGCTACAGGTCTCAAAAAAGTTGGGACGGGGGCCTGTTTTCCATGGTGTAACATTAAATGAGCCTTGGCCCACAGAACACGGCGGCGCTTCTTGATCATGCTCAACAATGGCTTCCTTTCTGCATGATAGAGTTTTAGGTGGCATCTGTGGATGGCACAGTGGACTGTGTTTACTGACAGTGGTTTCTCGAAGTATTCCTGGGGCAATTTAGTAATGTCAATGACAGAATCATGCCGGTGAGTGATGCAGTGGCATCTGAGGGCCCGAAGATCATGGGCATCCAGTAAAGGTCTTCGGTCTTGTCCTTAACGCACAGAAATTCTTCCAGTTACTCTGAATCTTTTGTAATGTTATGCCCTGTCGATGATGAGACCAAAGGCTTTGGAATTTGACCTTGAGGAACATTGTTTTTAAAGTATTCCACAATTTTTTTATGCAAGCCTTCGCGGGTTGGAGAGCCTTTACCTCTGAGAGACTCAGCCTCTCTAAGACATCCCTCTTATTGCCAATCATGTTACGCACCTGATGTCAGTTAACTTAATTACTTGCCAAATGTTTTTTCAGCAGATTATCCTATATATTAACTGCTTATATATAAAGGGCTTTTTCAGCCCTTTTTTGCCTGTGTCCCAAGATTTTTGACACATATTGCAGCCAGAAAAATTTGAAAAAAATTTGAAATAAGCCCATTTTGTGGATAAAAATGGAAAATGTCTGAGTTTCAGCATTTGAAATGCTATCTATACTCTTCCAAAAAAGAAACTATACATTGTTTTTAGCATCAATTTATTATTCATGAAATATTTTGACAAATGTGGAAAACATATTGAAAAGAAAGTGTACTCAATAATTCAATATTTGTATAGTGTCTTTTTTGGAAGAGTATATTTGAATATGTTTTCCACTATTGTCAAAACATTTCACGTATAATAAATTGATGCTAAAAACAATGTATAGTTTCTTTTTTGGAAGAGTGTATATTCTATTTTAAATAACATATTGGCTCAGGTGATCTAAAAGTCATTGCATTTTGTTTTTATTCACAATTTACACTTCATTCCAACTATTTTGGAATTGGGGTTGTATTTGTTTGGGGCAGTGACGTGCCATCGGAGGTCAGTTAGGGGAGACAGAATCCTCACCGTAAAACAAACGATAACTCTATTACTTTGCTTGATTAGCAGTCTGAGGATTGATTAACTAATTTACAAGACTAAATGGCAGAATGACGCGCCAGTTCCATCCGAGACATTATTACTCAGTGCATCAAACTTAAAATGCTCACGAGACAGCAAGTTTGCTCATATTTGCTTAGAGGGAGCTAACGGAATGTCATTAATAAATATTAGAACCTTTCTTATGTGGCGTTCAATGTGTGGTCAATATGTTTACGATGATATTATCCCCCTTAAACACGTACTTTTAAATGCCATTTTTTTTTAAATAGAGAGTTTATTTTCAGTCTTCTTTCATAATCCAAATAATTACCAAGAGTTGAGATTTTTTCCTAATTAATTATTTAGATTTTCTTCCTTGCTGTCTCAAATCAAAGCATAAAGGTAAATTAATCATTTTGTCACTATCACCTCTTAATCATTACAGGCTTAATTGACCCGAAAAAAAGGTCAAATTGATTCATTGACAATAAGGCATAGTACGTGGTGTAATGTGAATAGAGGCCACTAGATGGCAGTATTTACCTTTTTTTTGTTAAGCCCAGACTGGAGCTAGGTTTGGACATGTTCTGGGCATGTCTGGGGCAAGTCCCAGAAAATGAAAAAAAAGAGGTCTAAATGTGAATTGGGTCTGCAAAGGAGTATATAAGGAGTAAAATTGAGACAGTAAAGTAGTAGGAGAAATTGCAAGGAGAACGATACATGTGACCAGACCTGTCATTCTGTTTAAGACCTGTGAAGCTTTTAGTGGATTTTTGCCTGTTTTAGAGCATTTTCCTCACCCAGGACATCACCAAGCAACCCACCAAAAGGACTGTATATATTTCTGTTTTTGTATATAATTAATCTTGGTCTGTAGAGTAGAGTAGTTTGTTGTTAGTTGCCTTTGTTTAAAATTTTTGTCTGTCATCCTTTGCTGCCGTTAATGTCATAACAAATTGGGGCCATAAGAGTGGAAACAGGTTGACAAAATCTAGCGATAAAAAAGAAGTCCCTGCCGACCCTGACCGCACGTGCCTGTATTGGGGGTGGGGCTGTTGACTTGAGCAAGCAGGGCGCCACATTTCAAAAACATGAACTATTTTTCATTTTTCATTGTTGAAGGGTGTCCTAAAACACAGAAAAACTATGATGTTTATGTTGATGCTATTTCTGGGTTTACCATTCAAAAATGTGATCTTTACAAGGGTGTGGACACTTGCATTCTTCACCAGCTGTGAGAGAGAGAGAGAGAGAGAGAGAGATGTTGTTTATGAAAATTTTCATCTCTGTCCCCTCTGAGTAGAAGGAGGAGAGTTGCCACACAGTTCGACATGAAAGACTCTCCTCAGTCTACTCATTCCGTTTCAATGATACCGCACTGCTGCCCTCTACTGGGTACTCTGCCCACGTGCGCACCCTGCTCGGACTCCAACGGGAATATAAGGGGTTCCACTCAAACTGGACCAAGCCCATACAGTGGACCACAGACCCAGGTGAGATGGAGGCATTTTATTGAGCTTATATAATGGCCCCACAAAGAAGGGTCGAAGACACGCCCTGCCCCCACCCCCCCCCCTCCCTTATCCTATGAATTCGGCCTGTTGTTCTGAACCCCCCGTTATAAGCCGAATGTTTCAGGTGGACAGTAGATGAGGCAAAGGCTACCGGTGCCTATGTTATTACTCTGCTGGCAAATTTTAGGGTAAAAACATGTTTTAAGGTTTGGGCAAGGCTAAGTTTAGGTTAAAGGTTGGTATTGTGCAAGTATGAATGTGCGTCAATGTCATGTCCTCAGCCGTCATAGAGACAGGACTGTGTGTATGTGTTTATATGTATGATTTTAGTGTGTGTGATTATATTTTTGTGTGTGTGTGCTTTTTATGTTGACAGCTCCTTGGTCCCTCTTCAGTCTCGGGGCCCTAATTGGAGGGATGTTTACTGCAGCGCTCATTTTGTCGCTCTGTCTGCCCGTCTGTCAAAGGTACCATTCCCACGGTGACCGGAGTGAATGCCCGTTACTGTCCACCGAGTGTACTGTTTCTGTGAATTCGCTGTCAGTTGCTCATTAGCCTGTAGCCATTATGTTCACTGTTTACTGAGTGTTGCTAACTGCGAATGTGGCGTAAGATGCTCAGTAAACAATTCTCATCACCCACACTCTTTACCCAGCATGCTCTAACCCTGGCGGACCTATTGACTGCTCATTAGCTTATTCCAATCACCTATACTATTTACTGAGCGTGCTCTAACTGTTATGGTACCATTAGCCCTTAGTTAGCCTGTTCCCATTGTCTGTACGCTACAGTTTAGCCACCGTGTGCCGACTCCAGCGGAGCCATTAGCGCAGAGGTGGGCAGCGAGGGCCGTATCTGTCCCTGGTTTTCACACCAACGTCTGGTCTTTAATTAGTTGATTGCCTCAATTAGCCAAACCATTTATGAAATCTGACGTTTCATGCGCATTTCTTTAAATAATCATGAAACTACAAAGACTAGTCTTGTCTCCCTTGATAAAACATTTTCCTTTGATCGAATCATTGCGAAAATCTATATTTGGGCGTGCAATCAATTAACTCAATTAGTCAGGGTAATTGATAGGAATAAAAACCTGCATACACACCGGCCCTCCAGGACCGTGATTGCCCACCCCTGCATTAGCGTCTCAATTGCCTGTGTTTCTTCTTTCAGGAGGATTAAGGCCTGGAAGATGTCCATTCCCTCTCCTTTAAAGAGTAAACTCATGGAGGAGGCTGGAAAGGTGAGTTTTACCTGTCGCTGCCTTTGCCATTTAACACAGGACTGCTCTCAACCTCTGCCCGTACTGCGCCTAATTAGCAATAAAACTATTTATCCACTGATTAACCACGACCAATGTGAAGGCACTGTAATGACAAAGGAGCCTCAGTGTGAGACCGAAAAAATGGACGTAGTCTGAATAAGTAATTAGAGGAAAATCTAAATTTTCTCCAAATTCCCTCCCCTACTCCTCAGAGATTATGAAAGATCATGAATGTGTTTGCTGGTACATTTTTGTTTTTTAATGTGCATCTTCTTCTTCCAGGGGTCTCCTTATAGGAGCACAACCTATCAGGACATAATTGAAAAAGCCCCCATTAGCGAGGTTACACTGCAAGAGATGGCCAAGGCAGATAAACTCAGTGCGCAGTAAGTTTTCCAGTTCATTTATTCAGGGGATGGGCAAATTACTGGAGGTACCTTTGCAAAATAACTTTGAAGTGCATGATCCACTATTGCAAATGTATCTATACAGGCCATATACATGGATTTGAATGAAAATTTGCAGCATACTTCTGTTTACAAGAGCTCGAAACAAAGTATAATATTGGTACTAGGACGTTTATCGGATCTGAGGCTGCTGAATTTATTTGCTTTGGTAACCTTGAACTGTTTGAAGTGCAGCCTAATGCAACTCATTCTGTGATTGAAAGATCACATATAAGAGTTATCTGGATAAAGTAGAGATCATTTTGAAGGAAATAATCCTTAGGGTTTAGACAAATGCAGCGAGTTCAAAGGCTGGAGGTTCTCCATTTGTGAAATGCAGATTTTTTTTTTGTCTCTGGACCAGGTCACTGTATGATTCCACACAGCAATGGCAGCCAACCGTCGCCGTAGACAACAGACCGTACCAGCCTCAGACCGGTGAGGGGAGGAGAGAATCGGAATCTGATGATCCGCGCACGAGGGGCCCTGGCGTTTCGGACTCTCCTGGTTTAGAGCCCCAAAGTATGTGTTGTGAAAGAGGTTCCTGTGAGATTGCGGACTCTCTCACGCCCAGGCCCGCTGCCCAGGATCAAGATATCCTCTGCAGGATGGAGTATGTGGGACTTCCCTCCCCTAGAGCCAGATCTTCCTGGGATGTGTCGTCTGATTTGGAGGCGGAGCCGCGGGATGTGCGCGCTCCGAATGGCTGTTCTCTGGTGAGACCCACCGCATTATCGACAGCTCTGCCCCCTGCAGACGGAGCCTTTTGTTTCGTTCACAGCGATTATGTGCCCAGCCTTGCCTGCTGCCCCCCGCCCGATTCAGGGGCTGCTGGGGACCTCGCTCTGCTCCCTTCTGGACCAGCCCCGGGGGAGCAAATCGGAACCTCTGACTGGGTGTGGAGTGGGCCGGTGGGAGGCAGTGAAAAACGCCTCAACTATGCAAACCTAAGCCTGGCGTCACCCTATGAGAGTCCCCCTGTAACTGTGAGGTCGGGAAACATGCTGCTTTGACCTCCTGCCCTGCAGAAGGCAGCACTGCTTTACGACGGGCAATAAATTGGCAAATGAGTGTCGGTTGACACAGTGGCTGCGTCCGAATAGTCCAAAAATTATGGCCTATCCACTAATCCCTAACCTTTGTGGAAAACGTCATTAGGGAAAGGAAAGGTGTTAAAGGGAATTCCTAACGGCTTAGGAAGACAACTGCGCTAATTAGAGAATCCGAATGCACTTACACGAGGCAACGTGATCATGAGTCCCCTGCCCATCATATACGTTTCTTTACACGATTGTTTGGATGAGTGGTCGCCGCTTTAGATATTGCAGCTGCATAGAATTGTGGGATAGCTTTATCTCCTTTCTTTTTCGAAGAGGATGGTTCTGTGTACCCTATGCTGAAGGAGGTAAATTAGGAAGACACACCTTTCCTTGACATTTAAAGAATTCAAATCCACTTACCATGAAGAAGTAGAAGTAAGCCTGTACGAGCCTAGTGGCCCATTGGGCCTGTGCTTAACCCCGGTTTTCATGGCATGAAGTGACTAGGAGTATTAATACTCCCCCTGGATGGGATGCCAGTCCATCGCAGGTACTCACCTGCTCTTAGACAAGTTTCCCTGCCTATTTGCTGGTAACCATTTATACACCTGGGTGGAGTGAGGCATGGAGTGTGGGAGTAAAGTGTTTTATCTAAGAACACATCGCGAGGGCCGTGGCCGGGGCTTGAACGCAGGACGTTACGATCTTAAGTCAAGCCTACTTGAACACTGCACTACCGCAGTGGTCAAGCAAAAAAGACTATTCGGACACAGCCAGTGTTTCTCAAACTAGGTGCACCGGCACCGGGTATTTGTTTGGTTTTTGGGAAAACAGTATATGGAGCCCATATTTTCTACTTTTATTTTCATTCTTATTTTATTTTCGTTCCTTAAAATTGCACTTAAGGGGCCGCTGGAGGCAGAGGGCTGTGCATTATCGGGCCTTGACTGAAAAGGGTTGAGAAACAGTAGGTTCTCAGCTGTGTCTGAATCAGACTTCCTAACTACTGTGTGAACTACTGCTGTACAATAAGGATGTCCTGTATATTTCAGAGCGTGATGGGCAATATCCGCTATAGTATTTCTCCGCTCTACTGCGGGTCCACAATGTGTGTTCTAAATTTGCACGGCCAGCCTGTCATAATTTTGGGAAAATAGTGTGCCGACTTGACAAATTTGTCATCCAGTTTACTTAACAACTATACTCTATAGTGAGCTACTGCACTGTACACCCCTATTAAAGAACACAGTTAAAAGCCAGCGCATTTTTATGGAAGTTAAGAATAATGATCTCAAGTTAGTGTGTCTTCCATCCATTTATTCATTTTGCTTATTCTGTTATCCAGTGGAGGAGAGCCAGGGATGTACCCTGGACTAACCTCTTAACCAAACTCAATGTGATGTCACATGCACACGTACCTATCGGCAGCTTAGAGCCCCCAGTTACATACCTGTGTTTGGACTGTGGGAGGAAACTAGGGCTCCCGAAGGAACCTGTATGAACACAGGGAGAGTCCTCCACTCAGAAACGCCCATTTACGTCTGTGATGGCATCGGCATTAATTGTATCAAACTGTTTAAAAATATCAGCGAACGCACATTTATGGGGAGATGGGTTCTCAACTGCCGCTGTATGTCTTTACTTCTCTATTCTGAATATTCAGTTTTGAATACTATAGTCAAAAACACTGATGTTTTTTCAGCTTAGCTGCACAATTTCTCATTTGTGATTTTTAAAAATGTTCAGTCGCAGAGTAATACCTTTAGAGATGAAGGTGTTTCCTCTCCTGTTCCTGTTTTTTGTTTCTTGATGGTTGCAAAATCACAAAAAGTTCTCTGTTTCATGTTTATATTTTATACGTAATCAAATTTATATCAAGCATTAAAAGACATGAGTATACTTGGTGTACTTTTTTCCCCGCACTAACCACTTACACAAGCTCTTGTGTAGCAAAATGAAAGAACACAATGTGAGACTGTGTCTTATTTGGTGGCTGTTGCCCGTTGGTTCACTTGAAGCTCTTGGCAGAGCTGTTTGAATGTGGAGACAGCCTCTCTGGGCCGTTACACAGTGCGGCCCACAGGTGGCGATGTTCCTCTGTGAATGTTTGTTTGAAACAAGGTTTGAAAGTCCACCATATCTGAAGGTGGGAGTCCTGTGTATAAAATAAGAAGCTTCACTCTTCTCGAGCGTCAATATTGGCAGGACAATGTCACATGACCAAGAGGATGCACTGCCCCTTTGGAAGACGCTGTTTGTGACCCCTCTTTCCAGGTTTGAAGTATGTCTGGAAGCTGTGCTCGACTGCAGTGAAAACCCCGCTACACCAGGCTGCAAATTCTCACATTTCAATCGCGCCCAGCCGGCTGGGATTCTATGATGGATTAAGCTGTATCTTAGACACTTCTGGCCAGGCATAACTCCTGGGGGAGAGTGAGCTATCGGCTTTGGTTCCTTTTGCGGGGGGACTCTTTTTTGTGCGTGTGTGTGTTTGTGTGTGTGTGTGTGTGTGTGTGTGTGCACAAACATTCTAGGCACTTTATTACCATACTAATATTGGGTAGAGCCTGGTTTTGCATCTGAACAGAACTAAAGCTTCCTGTCTTTGGCTTCACGTGATTCTGGAACATTCCTTTAAGATTCTGGTTTACGATGACATGCTTCCATCACACAATTTCTGCTGATTTTTCAGCTTCACATTTATGAAGCAAATCTGTCAGTGTAACGCATGCCAAAGGTGCACGGCTGGACTCAGATCAGGTGACGTGGGAATGCCAGTGAAGTAAACTGAACTCATTGGCTTCACCCCAATATGCTCTCTTGCAGTCTGTCGGTCTTGAGCGCACATTTCTCATGCCACTGACTGAGTGTGGAAGACGATCTCATTTATGAAAATGCAAGTGCTCAGGTGCACTCAATCCACAGTTTACGAAAACTATCCTGATACCACTTCAGTGCAGCATTATGATCTAAGTGTATCCCACAATGCATCAGGATTTTTTACACAGAGAGGAAGGAGTGGTAGAGAACATAAAAATGAAACAACGTAAACACAGTTATATTAGGTTAGTGCTGCCGCTTCTTTCATTACGCAAAATGCTCAGTGTGTATTTAACAAATGGTATCAGATTGATAGCTTATTCATATAGGATTTTTATTAGCTAATTTATTGCTGCATTTGTTAATGATTTTGGATGATGTTTCAGAGTTAGTTTTTTTTAATGTTTGGATCATTAATTGGGCCTTAATGAACAAATTCAGAATATGTATCCTTTTTATTGGCTTGTAAACCCCTCCAACAGTTGATTCAACTGGAAACATTTTCTTTTTCTTCTGTGCTTCTCAATGTGATATTACAGAACCTTACAACACTTCCTTTGTGCCCACTTAGATCTTAGGCCAGATCCCGCATATTCGTCAAACAGGTTGCCACTTAATTAAGTACAAAGACCTTAAGTGTGAGTATTGGAACAAAGCCATTGTTACCTTCGTTAATTACCTTCAGACTACTATGACTAGCCATAGAAGATGATGGGTGAATTGTGACCTTTAAGGGTTAAACGTGGTCAGCGACAATACTGAAATAGGCTGGCATTCAGATGAGGATTGATTGGTATTACGGGGCCCAAATTGTGCCAGGAAAACATTCCCCACACATTACACCACCAACACCAGCCTGAATTGTTGACACAAGGCATGTTGGATCCATGGATTCATGTTGTTGATGCCAAATTCTGACTGTACTGTTTGCTTGTTGCAGCAGAAATTGACATTCATCCAGACCAGGCTACGTTACTCCAGTCTTCAACAGTCCGGTGTTAAGAAACCCGTCCCCACTGCAGCTCTTGATATCTGTTCTTGGCCGCTTGGAATGGAACCTGGTACGGTCTTTCGCTGTAGCAGCTCATTCGCCGATTTAATTCTGAGGCGCTTTTCTGCTGAAGCTGTAAAGAACACTTCTCTGGGTTACTACAGCCTTTCAGTAAACTCACACCAGTCCTGCCATTCTCTGCTGACCTCTCGCAAGGCATTTCTGTCCACAAAACTGCTGCTTACTGGATTTTTATTTTTTTGCTCAATCAGTGTGAACCCTAGAGACTGTTGTGAGTGGAAGTCCCGTAACATTACCAGTTTCAGAAATACCCAAATTTGCCTGTCTGGCATGAACCATGCCACAGTTAAAGCCACTGAGATCATTTTTTTTTTCCTCAGTCTGTTGTGTGATGTGAGTATTGAACAGAAAAAGTCATGACCTGTGTCGACATGATCTTATGCACTGCGCTGCTGGATTGGATGATTTTGTGGTGTTTGTCATAAAGTGCCTGATGAGTGCATGTACATGTTTACGTGTGTGTGCCTGTGCGCGTGTGAGTGTGTGTGTGGTGCGCGGTTGCTCTCTCAGCGGCTGCAGCGATCGGAGTGGGAGAAACAGGAAAAAGAGGGACAATGGTTAGACAGCGACGAAATTCTCCAGGATTTGGAGCACTTTTTGTTCCCAGTTCTCAGTGAATGAGTTTTCATTGTGACTCTTCACGTTTTCCATTAGTTACGTCATGTGTCGCGCATTCATGACTTTTCTGTCAAAAGGACTGAATTCTTCCGGACAGATTTATGGCCGCTTTGCTCTTTGAGGGGAAAGAAGCTGTCGTTGTCTCGTCTCGTCTCTGTTTTTGTACACCCCCCCTTCGCACTGTGCGGCTCTGCCCATTTTTCTCTGTTATAATGCGCGTTTTTCTCCAGACGTCCTGCTCGGTTTCGCCAGCCCGCTGCGTGTGTGTGCCTGTGCATGCCTGCGTGTGGCTGCGTCGCTCTCCGCACGTCAACATCTGGCAGGCGAGAGCACATCTGTGCCAGCGCTCCTGAATCTGAACCAGCCACCCCCCCCAGGCACTCCCTAATTGCGGCAGAGGAGTGGAATTCTGCGGCTAATTTGCGATCGGTATCCAGAGCCAAGACTTACAGACACACACACATGCGCGCACACACACACACACACACACACACACACACAGGCTGAGGCCAGTGCACTACTCCACCACCCCCCTACCCCAACAACACTCCTCTCCAGCCCTCCCACCAAACCCAGATCCTGAGAACAGGCTGCAGTCAGAGTGATCGGTCTGTTCTAATCTCTGGTGAGCATTTCCACAAGGTAACGCTTTGAACTTTGGGTCTGCTATGTTCCAGGGGTTAATGGGGTCATATTTCTCTTTTTATTTGGGGAGGTCCCAGATAGCTGAGTTTTTTGCCTGCACTTGCAGTGGATAACCAGATATCAAATTAATATGTATCTTTTTTTCCCCTATTTGATTTTTTTTCTCAGTTTCGGCGATAATCATCCAAACATTCCCTGCATCAGTAAAGAATTTCTATAGCTGTGATTTCTTCTTATATCTGCCCTGTTCCTGAGCACACACACTGACCTGGGGTCTGTCTCACGAAGCTGGATTTCGGCTTAGCGAGGTGACTTCTGGGTTAACCTTGGGTTTTCCGAATCATGAAGCTGGTTCACTTCTTAGCGGGGTACGTTGCCGTGGTAACTTACGCTGAACGCTTAACCTGCTCCGGAGCAGGTTAAGTTCAGGATAAGATCATAGCGAGACCATCTACTGCCCATTTCTTGAGAATCTCGTGGAGGAAGCCGCACGGATAGTGAGAGGGGCGCTTTGGAGAGAGCTGCCGTGACCAAAAAAAGCAAAAAAATACTTAATACTTTTACCATAAAAGGATAATTGTGTTTTAAAAACAGCCCGGTGTTTTAACATTTGGCGCGCTGAAACATACCATGTCCTTATGCCGCGCTTTGTGAGCTGCTACCTCCACCAGGGTTTGATGAGACTCCCCCCTCCACACCCTCCGTTGTGGGGCGATCCTCATTATAAGATAAGGCCAACTCCTCTGCAGGAGTGTACGGTTGTGTAGGAGGACCCCTCCCCTGCAGGAGTGTACGGTTGTGTAGGAGGACCCCTCCCCTGCAGGAGTGTACGGTTGTGTAGGAGGACCCCCTCCCATTTTTCTTGTCACATATTTTTCTGTGAACTGCACACAAAGACAGCGTAAAAGGTAAAGCTTTGCGCATGTTGCAGTGTAGACCATTGTAGACGATGTAAGTATATTGTTTACATCACTTATGTAGCCTGGAAGATATAATAAATCTACTGACCGCTTTGAACTATGTTCTTTTATTTATTTTTTACTTTCTCCAAAGTCATTTTGGCTCCACTAGGGTTGCAACTGAAATGATGAGGTTAAATTGTCAAAAAGAATAAAAAAATCGAAACAGGCACATACATTTAAGAGACACAAACAGTGGTGATTTAATATTACAATTCCAGTAACTTACACATTGACAGAGTCGGCGATTTTTTGCCAAGATTCCTTGCGGCCTCTAGCAGCTGCAATAGTATTGCTTTTTGCCTGAATGATGTCTTTATATTCTTCATACATCCTTAGAATTATTGTTTTGCTCCTCTGTCGAGAAATAAGTTGCTCTCTGCGGCTTCTCCATGGTGCACAATTGGTCAAATGGAGTTAACACCGCCCCTTTTATGTGCACGAGCACAGATCTTGATTGAAAACTTCTGGGTTCACTTAACGAGTTGATAACCGGCTTCGTGAGACCGATAATCAAGACCGCGGATGTCTGGTTTAGCACAGCTGGGTAAATGAGGGAAACCCCGGTTATGTTAATCCAGCTTCGTGAGACAGACCGCTGGACTGTCAGAGTTAAAGGTGCACCATGCAAATTTGTTTATTTTCTGCGCGATCATATTTTTGTCTCAATTCGCCAACATCTTAGCTTCCTGCCCCTGAATTCACTGTAAAAAAAAACCCCTGGGCTCTGGAGACCGGACAGGCGTCACAAACTGCAAATAAACACAAGGGGCACAGGCTGTGCCCCATAACATAAAAAACCGTCCCGCCAATCACCGACAAGAGTTGACAGTTATGGAAGCATGGGAGGGAGGGAACTATGGGAGGGAGGGGCGGGTCACCTCTGTTTTGTTTGAATTTGAATGTCAACAGAAGTGATGTCAACAAACTTGCATCGTGCACCTTTAAGGCTTGAAGAGCTGATAAGAGTTTTTTTTCAGTTGGACATTAGTGGGGTGGTAATTAAATGATCACAGTGATCGATAGCACCATCAGAACAAGAATAGCAATTACAGGGAGCGTTTCACTCCCATTTTCATCGACCGGCAGTCCAAATTTAGACTTGGTGAGCACTGAGAGTCCTCTGTGTTTCTGGTGTTATGAGTGATCACTGAAATGACACGGACTGTGCCGTGGTTACGGGGGCGGGGCTCCGGTAATGGCTAATTAATCTGTCTGGAGTCCTGGCTGTTGTCACGGTGACGAAGTGGAGCCAAAAGGGATGTGGAGACTGGGAGTTTTACGTGGCTCAGAGGACAGATGACCACACGTACAGGAGATCCATATTAGAGTTTAAAATGGAAAGTGTGGCAGTTGGATTGGTGAAGATTGTGGGGCTGTATAAAGACAAGTTGAAGCTGGGGGATAAAGATGGGGAGAGTAAATGTTTTGGACATTTCACAAGAGAGAGTGAAGTTGTATACAGGGCGAAACAATATTTAAGGGGGGTGGAGGTCCTTATGCAACAGGGTAAAGGCGCTTTTGCATCGGACGCAAAACTAATTTTTCGCACGACAGAAACCTTGCCTTCGGTTTCACGATTAGTCGGCCAGACATCTCCCAGAGTCATGTTGCCAAACTGAATGTTTGCTTGTATTCCTTTCAAATAAACTTTTTTGACAAATTCAGTCAGAACTATTATTATTGGTCATTATTTTTTATTACTAATACTGGGACAAAATAATGGCCAATAAACAAACTCAAATTTTTTTTAACCAGAGCAATAGGTCAAGTTCTTACTGGATATACAGCATTGACATTAACACTTGGAGTGTTAAATGCAGCTATTGTTGCTCGAAGATGTAACATATCAAAATCAAAGCTGTTGAAAACCTATCATGTGGCGACTTATTTGGGGCTCCTTTAAACAAGTCACCACATGATACGTTTTAAACAGCGCAAGATGATGAAATGTATATTTTTAAAAAATTTATTTCAGCGCTCTAAGGGTTAAGAAATTGTTGTCTGGCACGAGGGCTCATTGCTCTAATTTTGTCACTCCTCAGCGATTGTGATTACTGAGGTGTTTGTGTGTGTACGCGCAGTGTCAGAATGTGCATTGGTCATCATCTCCTGTAGCGTGTGTGCTAGCGGGGCAAAACAATGCTGGAATTCCAAGCACGCTGCCCTGACTTCCTGTGTTTTCACCCCGTCGCTAGGTACCACTTCCTGTCTGTCGGGTCAAAAACATGAGGCGCTCCTGCTTGTCACCTCTCTGTCCACACGCGGGGTCCAGATCACTCACAGGGAGAGATATGGAGTCAGGCATGCAGACATGCACTGTTTACCATTTTTCACGACTAAGTACACAATCTAAACAGAGAGCCTGAGGGGAAAGAAAACATATTTTCTACTCAGCCTTGGAGCAACAGTCTTAGATGATTGACATACTGGCCAACATCACTTGCATTCCTGACCTCTTAGTCACTTGTAGAAAGGCCATTGTTTGTGCCAGGAAGAGGGGCAAATCAGGGCCATTGTGTACTGTCTGTCCCGTTGGTTTGAGTAAACGAAAGCTTGGAACAGTGGAAAGGAAAACTGAATTTGAGGGGGCAAACAGTAACACCTGGAGCTCATGCAACTGAAGGCAACGCCTCTGGCTAAGGTCTGCGGTAATGAGCACCATCAGCTGCTATTGTGTTTGCATCACTGTGACGCAGTGATTTTCATACTGTAAACAAACCCTGCGGAATATTGGTCCAATCATCAAAGTGTATTTTAATCCACTCAGTTTACGCATAAACTTATCCACAGGGCATCCAACAGTATCCGGAAAAATCAAAGCATCATACGAACGAGTCCTTCATACGGTAACTGTAGAAAAACCTTCATAGCTCAAAGAAATCTTCAATTGTCTCAATAACTTTGTTATTATCCTCAGATATAGCTGGATTGGCATAATGCCATCGCTATTATTATTGTGCTATATTACTTCTCCCTAAATGATATCACCTGTGCTTGAGACAAATGAGGAACTGTAAATAAATGCAACAAAGGAGTGCAAATGCGTCTGAGGTTGATTCCGATGGGTGGCATTGCTCTCAGCGCTTGATATATCTGAAGCACTATCCTGGTCTTGGAAGGTGTGGAGAATTGTGCGAATTCTTGTACATACACGAAGGTCCATGATGTCATTGGCCGGGAGAACTGCCTGAAGTGGTCACATGGTGAAGAAAGAGTGGGAGTGAAACAGTGTTACAGACAGAAAAGGAGGAATACAGACAGAGTGATCAATAGATGGGGGAAAAAGGACAGATACAGTCCCGTCAGCCCTTCATGAAGGACAGAAAGCAAACGTACCAGTCAATGAAACTATAGATCCTACAGGTGACCCATGACAACGAGGCTGAGGTGTTTGACAGAAACCAAGTGGGGCAGTAGTCCTGGCAACCATGACCACTGCTTAGTCACATCAGCTGTTAGTAGCTGTGGCTGTGGAGAAGAACGTTAATGAACCTTATGAGAACTTTATGAGCGCTTTACCCAATGTCACTTACAACAGGTGTTCACTTATACTGGAAACACATGAACTCTGGGGACAAAAAACATGACCACAACAAAAGAGGTATTTAAAAAAATATAATAACTGTTGATTTGGTGATTGCAATCTCAGCAACTAAACAGGTTTTAAAAAAGGTATGCAATAAGATTGTGTCGCAAAAGATGGTGGACAAGGTGGGCTTCCGTTATTCTGTGTCCCAGGCCAGACAGACCCTTGCTTTGAAACGGAAGCCCTGTTAGTGGCCGCCTGCGCTGGTTATGTTGGAGACGTCAGCCTGACAGATTGTCACTCAAGCATTGTTTCGTTTCAGTGTACCCAGTCATTTTTATTTTGGTCACGCTGAAATGAATTCAGAAATAAAACCACCCACACGTTCCTGAACATAGCTCTACTACTGTTATTTGTGGAGACATTGTCACACTGAAAGAGATTAAAATAACAGTAAATACTTGTGAAATGGACCTCCACCCCCCAGCCCTCCAAAATTATCATAGGTCTGGGTTAACAATAGGTTTGACTATAGTTACTGCAAGCAGCAATCCCTCAATGAAAGTTTCATGGCTTTTGGAAAAATTAAGCTGATATTTATATCTTGTGTACACATAGGGTGGCGTGGCTCGTGAAATGTTGAAGTAATCATATTTAAAGCCATAAGTTATTGAGTCTATTCTGTGGCCCAGCAGGAGTTTGCTTTTCCATGGGTCTGAATGTCATACAGGGGAAGTTGGGTCCATGATGTGTGTCTGTTTTCCTTCCCCCAAACTCTCATTTCCCCAGTAACTCTCAAAAGGTCTGGCAGAGAATGAATCATGAATCCCACCATTTTGAAATTAGTGCTTCTCCACGCTAGTATGTTTTAGTTTTAAAATGCATAACTTTTGCAACGTTTTCACCTAGACTCCACACCACTCAGCTGTTTTCAAACTCCTACGACAGAGACTTTTGAAAACGCTGCTGACCCTGTTTTAGTTTTAGAACTCGGGACTGTGTTGTAGTATGGACAGAGATTGTTTTTGTTTTAATACGCCATTTCAAAATGAAAACATATTAATGCGGATGTAGCCTTAGTCAGGGAAACTGAATGGGAGTTTGAATAAACACGTCCGCAAAATAATACTAAGACAATCGTGCTGCTCTTGAGGGATGTGTTGGTTTTTGGTGAAAGACAGCGGAAGTGGGCAGACGGTTGGCAGGCGAAAACGGAAACCTTTCGCAATTTCAGCGACCCTTTTCAAAATGGAGGCTGGGGTAAAATTAGACTTGGGAGAGGGGAACAAGGTCCTCGTGCTCACTGTGATTGTTTTCAGCCCGCTTTTTTGTTATTTTTTTGTGAAAGAGAAGTTGCAAGACATGCAAGCAGAGCCCCAGCATTCTCGGAAAAAACCAGAAGAATTGACGCAGCGGTGCAAAACCTCATTTTCATTTCTCCAAACCCAAACAGTGAGGAAACGAATGCCACTGGTTTCTGCTTTCGATTCTCGATTGATGGGCTTGCTTCTCTTTAGCCCAGCCTGGCAGCGGTATTTTGTACAAACTCATTTGTATTGACTAAGCACTTCATTTGAACGAAGGTAACACCGCATCAGGAGAATCCCTGGGTGGAGGGATGACTTTTCTTTGCATGTTGTCTCCGGCCTTACATCACCCTATATGCTGCAATGCTATGGCTACGTGTTTGCCACACTGCGCAGTTATTTTATCGTCCAAGTGCCGGGTAAAAAAATACAGGCCTGGTTAATAAGTTATCCATGTGTGCCCTCAACTTAACCTCTTTCTCTCTTTCTCTCTCTCTCTCTCTCACTCTTTCAAAGCATACACACTGAGAGGGATGAGTCAAATCAACAATAAATGAACAGCTAGGCATTCTGTGTGCTTCTGGGGTGAGATGATCATAGGGTTGGTATGCGTGTGTGTGTGTGTGTGTGTGTAAGTATGTACGCATGTATGTGAGAGAGAGTAGGAGTTGATTGAATGGTATTGTGGTTGACTGAGAAAGAATGAACCCAAATTGTTTGAGACAGACTGGCACTGCAACTCTTTCTCACTGCTGAGAATGTCCCAGTTGATGATGGAGAGAGAGAGAGAGAGAGAGAGAGACCTTGCCCATTTTGATAATCACTGGCCACAGCAGACAATGCCGCACAGAAGAAGGATAATCCCCCACACAAACGCAGGTTGTTTCTCATCAGGATAGCGAGTGCCACAGGTTCTGTCTCTAAGACGGAGACGTAAACCTCTCCAGGGTCAGACTCAAATAGAGACGGATAATGTCGACACACCAAAGATGCTCTGAGACAAAAGCAGCCCCTAAGACACAGATCAAAGGACTGCAGACACGATTATCTACATCCAGAATCAACACCAAGGGATTAACACCAGTGAGAAAGGGAGTATGAGAACACTAATGACAGGACATCAGGAAAGAAAAACATAAGAAAGTCCAAACTGAAACCGTTAAATATAAGAGCTGAAGACGGATTCAAGTGCATAAAAGCTTGGGTCAACAGAAGGAAAAGACAGAGAGAGGGCAGAGGAAGAAAGAAATATAGGGAGTGTTCCATTGGAGAGAGAGAGCCTGATTGTAGGCACATGAAGAGACCCAAAGCCTGAGACTGGGTCAGAAAGAAATGGATGTTGATGTAAGGTGTGTGTGTGTGTGTGTGTGTGTGCATGCGTGCGAGCGTGTTCATGCCTGACCCATTCTGGAGTCGCCCTTTGTGTGTAACGAGAAATTCCTGTACCCAGAACAGCTCCACCTGCTGCCGTTCTGCACTGTAAATTCACCTCTGTGACTGAAAGTTTTTCTGGGTCATCATTTACTTATGCGGGAGAAGATCTTAAGTTTTACAGCAGAGGTCATAGGTTCAATTCCCATGCATAGCACTGTCCACTGTGCTCTTGGGAAGACTCGCAACCTACATTTTTTTGAGTTGTCCATCTGTTATTGTGGATTATATAGAACATGAAGACAAATGAAAACTAAGTGTATCCACTAAGGGTGAAGTTTTGTTTGAATGCTGACATCTTGTTTTTGGATTAAAACTTGGTTCCCCCCTCAGGAGAGCACCAGGCTTCTGCTGAATTCGGAGGGAGCCTGTGGACCAGATTCTGCACGATCCTGTGAGGTCTACAGCGAATGTTCCCTCACGCAAGCAGCGCCGATCAGCGTTCATCCACCGGGAGCAAAAATCCTTGTGAGAAAATTATGTGGCTTGTTCAGTCATGCAGCATTACAGTATTTTGCACCTTCGTAAACTGTGTGCATCCAATCCACGGGCGATGAGCGATCAAAACAAGTGTGACTCGAAACATTACGCCACATCCTTGCAGTGCATACAGGGCACTCCCATCCCAAAATGAATTTCAGTGCAAAACTGCCTTGGATTATTGAGCATATTGGCACCAGCTCTCTTCAAAAAAAGCCAGTGTGTTTTTTTGGCCCAATAAAAACTAAGGCTTTGATCAGTTTTTCTTTTTTTTTTTTTTTTTTTGCCGTCAAAGCTCCTGTTCAAAGACAAGTGCAATACTTATAGATAATTTTCAGACCGAGACTCAAAATCAAAGTATGAAATATTATAATTAGAAGACTTCATGATGAAAGCTCCAATTTGGTGAAAGTTGAAAGATAAGAAGATAACTGGATAATTGCCAGAAAACCATAATCCTGGACTGTCATAAGAAACAAAATGTTTTTGAAACATTGTCTCCCTCCAGTTGGGAAGTGAAACAGGGAAAGTTAAGTGACCTGCTGAGTGGGTTGAAGACAGTCCTGTTTGGTGTCCACACCACTGGTGGCAGAACTCCACAGAATTCCTCTCTCTCTCAGCTCGCGGTCTCTCACTTGGAACCGATGCTCCAGTTTCAAGCCTGAATGAGCACAAGAGCCCACTTTGCCATCTAGCCAGAAATCAATTTGTGTGCAATTCATACAGCACAGTATCATGGGCAAACGTGTTCGCATTTCCGATGATGCTTATTCTGTGTCACTCCACACACTCTAACTCCTGTCTTCTCTCTCACTATCATTTTCTATCGCCCTTCGATAAGATCTTTACACACCCCCATTTATCTGTTAGTTTAGGGCCTCTTCCTTCTTCTACTATCCGTCCATCTCTCTTTCCATTCCACCGCCCGATAGCTTTGCTCACTGAAGGTACAGCCTATGCCGTGCCAACTGACCATAACTTCATGACCGCATGTAATGGGCTACAAAAGAACCTACAGTGCGGTAGCAACAATAGCCACAATTGGACTGTAACTAGAGCAGAACGCACACGCGCGCGCACGCAACACACACACGTGCGCGCACACACACACACACATACTGTCAATCAATAGGCATTTAGTTTAAGAGCATAGTTAACACCAATAAGTACACAAAGGATGAAACCTACCATTGCTTAACTGACTCTTTGACAATTGATTGATTAAGAGTTGAGTGTTGTCCGTCTGTTTAATGAATTATTGTTGTATTGTTGTGTGTTTATTGAACTGGGAGCTGTTAACTGAATTGCCCAAATGGGATAAATAAAGTTTTCTGAACTGAACTGAACTGAACTGAAAAAAAGCTAAAATGTTGTGATCTAAAATGTAATGTGCAAAACACACTATAGATCAGATACAGATATGAGCCGAGTAAACCCATCTATGGTCATAATTGGGACTAAAAACATCCTATCAGCCGACTTCGTCCCACAGAGTCAAAACAGGAAATACTTCATGAAAGGAAGGAAAATAGGGTCTAGAAAACACAGTTCTATGAATAATTAATATCCCCTGATAAAGGCCTGAGGCCTGCCATCTTCTTTGCAGCTATTTCTATTTATCACTGTCTTTTTGCACACGGCTAAATGCATTTTTAAAGGGCTTAATTATGTTCTTAAATATTTATGAAATCCACGGGACATACATTAACTGTTAAAGTGGAACTTTTGGTGAAATGAAGGCTGTGCTCTGTAGAAATGGGGGCTGTGTTCATCCCAAAGAGGATATAAAAAGGCAAATAAAATTTTTGGAGGGAAAATTGTATTTGTAGGCAGGCACAGGTATAGTGTATTCAGCAGAAATGGCACAGGTGTGTTTTGGGTATGGAATTTTATACTTCAGTGTTTCCAGACTACCAATAACAACATCTCACACAGCATGTTTATATTAATATTATTTTGGCTTTATGATAAAATTAAAAATAGCATTCATTATAACAAAAACAATAACATTAATCAAAAAAACAACAATTAATTACAGTCGAGACAAGGAGATACAATGACCACCCTTTAAATAACTTAAAAATGACACAGTGAAAATATTCAGCAAAATTTACATACAGTGCTTGGCGAAATTACGGTTTTGACCTTATCGATGATTTCAGCTAAAAAAAAAAAAAAAAAAAAAAAAAAAAAAAGCAGAGAAGTTCTTTTTAGTCCTCTCATCAATTTTGACCGGCCTGGAGAGTGTTTGCAAACCGGCTGTAAGACACTGAGCCGCCGAGGCGATTTTCGACAATCGGCCCAGTCTGGTGTTCAGTTTCACCGGGCCGCTTTGGCGCCTCCGTTTCTTTCGGCGAGCAGCAGAAAGACGGAGAGGACGGTTACGTGGGAGCGCGAGAGCTCTCTGCGCGCGACCACGGCGGGAACGCCGCGCGGAGCTGCTTCAGTAGTTACGTGACCTTTTCCCGCAGTTTAAAAATATAAATCGGCTCATTCCCAGTTCCCTCACCGCGGCTGCAGCGACGCAGGGCGGAGAATCCCAACCACCGGTTCTCACTGACAGGGCTCCGGTCCCTGCCCTATGGTAAATTCGATAGCGACAAAGATAGTATAGCAACGACCCCCTGTTGCAGGTTATTTTTCCCTAAACACCAAGAGTAAGCTTAAGTGTCACATTAGGTCATTACAATGTACTGGATGCTGTGGAGAAGGGTTATTAAACTGTAGTCAAACGGTCCAAACTACGGCTGTTTGGCTTGTCTCCTCTCTAATTGAGGGTCTGATTTATAACCAAAGTGCATGAAATCATGACTGTGCCGATTCGAGATGTTCTTGGACTTCAGAGAATTACACAAAGTGAATCTCAGCCATACTGACCCCAAGGACAAGATTCTACTATCTGTATTATAGAGTGGGTTTCATGAAGCCTGTTGCTAACACTGGGGTCATATGTTAAAAGTCTGCCTTTTGCAGACAGGGTTCAGTATTTGGAGGGAACCTCATTTCTCCAATCAGTTCAATGAACCAATCTGGAAAACACTGCACATCGTGCTACTTTTGATGATGTAACCAGGGAATGTTAATAATTGAAAAGTCACCCAAAATCGTGACAATCTCTTATCCCCGTAACTTCCCAACTTCCCTTTTCAGTTTACAGGGGTTCATGCAATGCCATGTTGCTGCATAGTCAGCAAAATTCTTGGGAGTTCACTTTTTTAACACGCATTTCAGGCTTAATTTAGCTCAGTGGCATTCCTCCTCCAAATGCATAATGGGATGACTCTCAGGTCAAAGACCCCTTCAAAGGCTGATGCTAACGTACAGTGTCACTCTCACTAAATGCACACCAGTAATTTTCCCTCGGGTATCCAGTGCAGTATTAATACTGTGTCGACATTAAAATTTTGGCACAAGTGTTTCGCTAATAAGGAGAGTGCAACCAGCCTCTTATCTTGTTTCCCCAAGTGTTAGAATGCAATCTCTGGAGGTCCAGTGTCAAGATTAAATTAAATAAAAAATACATTAAACAAAAAAAAAAAAAAAAAAATATATATATATATATGTATATATATATATACTGTATATAGCTATATCACTGTACATTATTGAGCAAAATATGCATGTGGTTATCTACACGTGTTGGCTTTTTTTAGTCCTGAGATTTCATTTTCAGTGCTTCTTGGGAGGGATAATGTCACCCCCAGCCGGGTGATTCAGCAGGACTGACTCTGTCTTTCGCCCCACTTGGGCGTAGCTCATCGCGCTGGCTCGTTCCGCTACATCCTTGCCAAACCAGTCAAGTCCAGTGTGATCCTGTTAGGTCCGGTGCAGTCCAGCCCCTTGTGACAGACGCACATCCCACAAGGAGCGCCTGTGCATAGGTCAGATGACCCGTGTGACATCACATCACATGAGCTCTTGATGTTCCACGCCAAACTGACATCGTTCGGCAACGAATTGTTCAGCATTGGGCGTTGATAGCTGAGGAAATCGTGTCATTTGCAAACGCACTCAAAGGCCAGTATACTCACAGGCCGTGGGAGTCTGAGACCTCCTTTGTTTACAGCACAACAGCAAGCTTGATATCCTGGACTGTGGAAGTACCAGGTCCTCCATGAGGCTCTGTTTAGGACAGGAGTTGGGTGGGTCGACCCCTTGTTGAGTTAATTAGCCTCTACTCATATTTTACTCCAGGGAAAGGGCGGAATTCACAGGCGTCCCAGTCCTAGGGAACATTCCAAAGTCCTGCGTCCAATCGGCTTCCAAGAGTCCATCGGATCAGAAACGCAGCGGCTTATGGGTGCTGTAGTCCTGTGCTGGTCTTTGTGCTGCTGCAAACTACTGACGACAAATCACCTGCAGTTTTTTAGTGCAGTTCAAAACCATTTTCTTCTTCTCACAATGTTCTTGGTCCACCAGTCTTTGCAACTCTTTTTGCTGCAGTCATGGCATGTGCCACAAAGCACACAACCTAAAACCTGAAGACGCAAATCGTTGAGAAGAATTTCTATTCCAAAAAAACTCAACAACAGTTGCCGAGTAATGAGAGGCTATTCTCCGCCATGACTATTTTTTTCTTGCCCTAATAATTCAGGGGATCCTTTTGGGTGTGCAGCAAGAAGAAAGGCCGATACGATCACCCTGCAGGAGAGAGGAGAAAGCACAAAAGAAAGTACTTTTTAATGAACTGTTAATTGTAGAGGCCTGCAAATGAAGTGCTAGTTTATGTAAACACTATATTTTGCAAATACTGTACATGGCAGTTTGTTACACAGTGGATGAATGGGGCTGCAGTTTCCTGCTCAATGTCATGATTCCAACCAATCTCAGAGTATTGTTGAAAATGATTGACAGCCCCTCTGACTCCACCCATTACCCTCTCCATGATGCCCCTCCCTCTCACCTGTCGGGTCCTCTCAGCCTACATCAGCATAGCTCTCATGGTTGCCTTGCTGATCCGCCGCCTGTGTTTCCGTGGTCTCCGGCGGGAAGGGACGCGGCGCGATGGGACGCGCCGGGTCGGGGGCGGCCGTGCTGTGCTCAGTGCTGCCGTCGCTGGGAAAACAAAAAAAGCACCCGGGTCAGAATCTACAGGTCAGACTGGCTACCAGAGCTTGCTCATTTCCTATTGGCTGGCTCTGACAATGCACACCATTTCCTGCACAACTCATTTTGCAGCGTTTCTAAGCATTCCACGGAACTGAAGAAGAATCACAGGACGCACACGCTTATATGATCAACTTAGCAGTGACACAGTCAGACAGGACAAACACACACACGTATACACACGCACATGCACAAATACACACATTCATTCACAAATATTTATGATATACATACTCAATGTACACATATATACCCAGATATACAAATAGCAGAACAGGCAAGCAGATATAACACACAGAGAAGTGCTGAATTTTCATATCACCTGGTCTTTGAGTGGTCGTCAGCACTGGTTGCAAATCGTGCTGCAGATGGCGATGATATTCCAGTGATTTTTCTTGTTCTTTTAATTGCGCCCTCTCCCTCTCCAGTTCACTCTGAAGCTGCACAAGTTCTTGTTTCTCCTGCAGGTTCAGCTGCAGTAACTGTCCATCCTCCATTTTAGGAGGCTCTGTGCGCTTGCTCTCCTCGACGATGAGCTGGCCTTCCTCGGTCGTCTCTGTTCGGTTGTGGTTGAGACTGTGGTCATGGGCAGTGCTGTGACTTAGGCTGTGATGGCAGTCATGGTCTTTGCTGTGGTTCTGATGGTGGCTGTGTTTGTGGATGTCTTTTTGATTGTGGTCATGGTTTTGACTGTGGCTTTGATTATGGTAATGGTTTTGGCTGTGGCTTTGATTGTGGTCGTGTTTGTGGTTATTACTGTGATTATGGTGATGGTTTTGGTTACGGTTATGATTATGGTTGTCACTGTGATTGTGTTCATGGATTTGACTGTGGCTGTGATTGTGGTCATAGTTTAGATTGTGGCCGAGATCAACGTCATGGCTTTGACTGTGGTTCTGATGGTGGTTGTGTTTTTGGCTGTGATTGTGCTCATGGTTTTGACTGTGGTTCTGATGCTGGTTGTGTTTTTGGCTGTGATTGTGCTCATGGTTTTGACTGTGGTTCTGATGATGGTTGTGTTTTTGGCTGTGATTGTGCTCATAGTTTTGACTGTGGTTCTGATGATGGTTGTGTTTTTGGCTGTGATTGAGCTCGTGGTATTGGCTGTGGCTGTGATTGTGGTCATGGTTTGGACTGTGGTCACGACTGAGGTCATGGTTTTGACTGTGGTTCTGATGATGGTTGTGTTTTTTGCTGTGATTGTGCTCATGGTATTGGCTGTGGCTCTGATTTTGGTCATGGTTTGGACTGTGGTCATGACTGAGGTCATGGTTTTGGCTGTGGTTCTGATGGTGGTTATGTTTTTGGCTGTGGCTGTGATTGTGCTCATGGTTTTGACTGTGGCCATGAATAAGGTCGTGATTTTGGCTGTGGTTCTGATAGTGGTCGTGATTGTTGTCACTGTGACTGCAGTTGTGATCATGACTGTGGCTGTGAATGAGGTTGTGGTCTTTGTTTGGTGACATGCTGCCCTGCTGGAGAGATGACTCAGCCTGTGTGTGCCCTGTGTTTTGGGTGTGCTGTGCATACTGTGAGTGTTGTGTGTGTTGTGTGTGCTGTGTGTGTTGTATGTGCTGCGCATGCTGCGTGTGTGTCTTGTTAACCCTCTCTTCCTCGGTGATTCTTCGCAGGAGGCTTTGATCGGCAGTCATGTTGGAGCTAAGTCTTTCTGGGTGTGGCCCTCCATAGGCGTCGCCACGGGGACGGGCCTGCTCCCTCTCCCCCTCCCCTCGGTGAGCGCCGTGCGTTTCTAGTGTGGGCGGGGACTCCGTCCCCTCCCCGCCGCTCTGCTGGGACCGCTCAGACTCCACCCTCGGCTCCATAGCGGGCGTGGCTCTCGAATGCGACGGTGACGCTGGTGTAGGGGTCTGTGCCGGGACATGCTTAGCTTGCCAAAGGAGGCGCTGTTGCTCCCTGCTGTCCTGATTCCGCTTCTGGTTTTCTTTGAGCTCGTCCTGCCGGTGCAGCTCCTGTTTGGACGGCATTTTGAGGGGCGGGGTTTTTGGTGCCAGCTGATGGGGCTGGAGTGCATGCTGGGGCTTCTTGGCTGTGGTCCTTGGCGGCGGCGGTAGGGCGATGCTCTGGCAGCGGCACTCGACGTGGTCCTGGACGGAAATGACGACCTTCTCGTAGTGAGGGCTTCGGTTGACGTACTGCACTTTCAGCACCTGTCAGAGAGTGAGGAGTTACTGTTACTGCAGGTCAGTGTCTCAGTTTTTCGATCAGTCACCCTACAGAAGGGTGTCACTGTAAGGACTCCATGAGAAGTACTGTCCTGTAGGTCGTAGAGTCAGCAGCAATTATCTGATTGAACTCACCAGCAACTCAATAAAATCTCTTGCTGTTGACCTAGGTATGCGAAGTTTGGCTTGCAGTTAATAATTAACCCATTTTGCATAGAATATAAATAATGCCAATTTTTTCCTGCATGGGGCTATTAAGGCTTTATAATGAAGTATATGTGTAAGAGAAACTTTGGAAAATTATTCCAGTGAAGCAAGACATTTGGAAAAGCTACAACTTTATTTAGGAATTAAATTTTATGTCTATATCTGCGTAAGGGGCTAAGGTGCCGCAGGACAGCTTTGGACGACCCTGCACACAGAACTGTTCGATTCCGCTGGGACCCTGCTGTTCCACCCGATGGTGAAGTGATTGATTGGAATCGTCAACAAAATATCAAATTCTGGGTGTCGAATATCCCCCGGTAAAAATAGACGATATGTAATATCCTTGTAATGTGCGGCGAGAATTCCAGGGTGAGGGCATCGGCCCAAGAAAAGTGAATTACGAGGGTGACAGGAGAACTGAAAGCGCAATGTACATTAGGCAGCTCACATGCCTGCCGGAGCAGGCTGACAGAGCCGTCCTGTTAGTACTTGCCGGTATCGCGCAGGAGTGATGGTATACAAGAGCACACAGTGATATGTACACAGTGCGCATAGACAATACTGGTGCACTGTTTGTACTCAAAGATCCCAGGTTATATAGCATCCCTGTCCAAGTACATAAAAACAGCAAAGACAGCTTGGGCATTGTCTTTACTTAGCTGACAGCTGGGCTAATCTTCCTCTATACTGCTTGAACCAGTATTGGGCGCAGGTGACAGCAGGAAATACTGAATGTATCTGACCATATTGGGTGTCAGTAACAAAGAGATGTATGTAAGAAGTGTAAGGTGATGATGTACTGTACTGTATGTACCTGTAGGTATCGGGTTTGGGGAAGGATGGGGTGTACTGTATGTACCTGTAGGTATCGGATGCGGGTGATGATGAGGTGTACTGTATGTACCTGTAGGTATCGGGTTTGGGGAAGGATGGGGTGTACTGTTTGTACCCGTAGGTATCGGGTGCGGATGATGATGGGGTGTACTGTATGTACCTGTACGTATCGGATGCGGGTGATGATGGGGTGTACTGTATGTACCAGTAGGTCTCGGGTTCAGGTGATGATGGGGTATACTGTATGTACCAGTAGGTATCGGTGCAGGTGATGATGGGGTGTACTGTAAGTACCTTTAGGTATCGGGCACGGGTGATGATGGGGTGAACTGTTTGTACCCGTAGGTATCGGGTGCCGATGATGATGGGGTGTACTGTATGTACCTGTAGGTATCGGATGCGGGTGATGATGAGGTGTACTGTATGTACCTGTAGGTATCGGGTTTGGGGAAGGGTGGGGTGTACTGTTTGTACCCGTAGGTATCGGGTGCGGATGATGATGGGGTGTACTGTATGTACCTGTAGGTCTCGGGTGCAGGTGATGATGGGGTGTACTGTATGTACCTGTAGGTATCGGATGCGGGTGATGATGAGGTGTACTGTATGTACCTGTAGGTATCGTGTGCGGGTGATGATGGGGTGTACTGTATGTATCTATAGGTATCGGGTGCGGGTGATGATGGGGAGTACTGTATGTACCTCTAGGTATCGGGTTTGGGGAAGGATGGGGTGTACTGTATTTACCTGTAGGTATCATGTGCGGGTGATGATGGGGTGTACTGTATGTACCTGTAGGTATCGGGTGCGAGTGATGATGGGGTGTACTGTATGTACCAGTAGGTCTCGGGTTCAGGTGATGATGGGGTATACTGTATGTACCAGTAGGTATCGGTGCAGGTGATGATGGGGTGTACTGTAAGTACCTTTAGGTATCGGGCACGGGTGATGATGGGGTGAACTGTATGTGCCTGTAGGTATCGGGTGCGGGTGATGATGAGGTGTACTGTATGTACCTGTAGGTCTCAGGTGCAGGTGATGATAAGGTGTACTGTATGCACCTGTAGGTATCGGGTGCGGGTGATGATGGGGTGTACTGTATGTACCTGTAGGTATCGAGTGCGGGTGATGATGGGGTGTACTGTATGTACCTGTAGGTATTGGGTGCGGGTGATGATGGGATGTACTGTATGTACCTGTAGGTATCGGATGCGGGTGATGATGGGGTGTACTGTATGTGCCTGCAGGTATCGGGTGCGGGTGATGATGGGGTGTACTGTATGTACCTGTAAGTATCGGGTGCGGGTGATGATGGGGTGTACTGTATGTGCCTGTAGGTATGGAGTGCGGGTGATGGGGTGTCCTGTATGTACCTGTAGGTCTCGGGTGCGGGTGATGATGGGGTGTACTGTATGTACCTGTAGGTCTTGGTGGCAGGTGATGATGGGGTGTACTGTATGTGCCTGTAGGTATGGGGTGCGGGTGATGATGGGGTGTACTGTATGTGCCTGCAGGTATCGGGTGGGGGTGATGATGGGGTGTACTGTATGTACCTGTAAGTATCGGGTGCGGGTGATGATGGGGTGTACTGTATGTGCCTGTAGGTATGGAGTGCGGGTGATGGGGTGTCCTGTATGTACCTGTAGGTATCGGGTGCGGGTGATGATGGGGTGTACTGTATGTGCCTGTAGGTATCGGGTGCGGGTGATGATGGGGTGTACTGTATGTACCTGTAGGTATCGGGTGCGGGTGATGATGGGGTGAACTGTATGTACCTGTAGGTATTGGGTGCGGGTAATGATGAGGTGTACTGTTTGTACCTGTAGGTATCGGGTGCGGGTGATGATGGGGTGAACTGTATGTACCTGTAGGTCTCGGGTGCGGGTGATGATGGGGGGTACTGTATGTACCTATAGGTATCGGGTTCGGGTGATGATAGGGTATACTGTATGTACCTGTAGGTATCGGGTGCGTATGATGATGGGGTGTATTGTATGTACCTGTAGGTCTCGGGTGCGGATGATGATGGGGTGTACTGTATGTACCTGTAGGTATCGGGTGCGTATGATGATGGGGTGAACTGTATGTACCTGTAGGTATCGTGTGCGGGTGATGATAGGGTGTACTGTTTGTACCCGTAGGTATTGGGTGCGGATGATGATGGGGTGTACTGTATGTACCTGTAGGTCTCGGGTGCGGGTAATGACGGGGTGTACTGTATGTACCTGTAGGTATCGGGTGCGTATGATGATGGGGTGTACTGTATGTACCTGTAGGTATCGGGTGCGGGTGATGATGGGGTGTACTGTATGAACCTGTAGGTATCGGGTGCGTATGATGATGGGGTGAACTGTATGTACCTGTAGGTATCGGGTGCGGGTGATGATAGGGTGTACTGTTTGTACCCGTAGGTATCGGGTGCGGATGATGATGGGGTGTACTGTATGTACCTGTAGGTCTCGGGTGCGGGTGATAATGGGGTGTACTGTATGTACCTGTAGGTATCAGGTGCGGGCGATGATGGGGTGTACTGTACATACCTGTAGGTACCGGGTGCGGGTGATGATTGGGACGCACTGAATGGCCCTGGTATTGCAGCAGCCAGAGCAGCGTTGCACCTCCACACATGGTGGCCACAGCAGGAAGTTGGCGTTTCGGCGGTCCAGCATGTCGCGTGTGACCTCCAGCACCTCAGTCCGCACCTTACAGATGGCCTGCTGTGCTTGCTCCGCCGCTGAAACAGGAGAGAGACAACACTATTTCATACACTCAACTGGCACAATACACTATGCTTAAATGGGCCTAACATCTTACAGTGCATACATACAGTGTAGTGCCTACCAATGAGGGAAATTCAAAGTATATAATTCTGTTTAACTGACTGTTTACCCACAAAAGCATCATTGCATCAAGAATATATTCTGAAAAGCATATGAGCTTAATTTTATCTATTTAAGGTGAGAAATATCCCCTATTTTATTCTATAATTTTTTTTTACAGAACTTAACTCCTAGCTTAAGTGAACAACCTTTCTGAAAAAATAAAACTTTCACATTAACGTGTATTTGAGAATAATTGAGACATAGTCAGGACAATCCCAAATAAATACCTAGTATATGTAATGTAAATATTTATACTTATTTCATACAATATATTTATTTATATTACATATGCAAAATATATTAGTATTTTATATTAGTTTATATTTGCACATGTATTTATATACTGCTGCACAGTCTGTATTATTATATTATGTATTATTGTATAATACATACAATAGATTATAGTGAAGGCTGCACAGTGAGGTCATTTTTACACTGATTAATATGATGGTGATGAGGCGAGAAAGAGAGAGAGGGAGGGTAAAAGGGAGATGAAAGAGCGAGAGAAGATAAGAGCGATGAGGGGACGGAGGGCTAACCAAGACTTCTGGGAAGGCGTTTGGAAGTGCCGTTGACGTGGCGACGCGAAGACGTCTGACTGTCTGGATCTTCGTCTGGACGAGAGGAAGAGAGAGGTTGGGTCATTTAGAAGTCGTTAATTTATTATCTGATAACTGCATTTCAAATGCGCCTATCGACATGCAGTCACAATGGGCACTATAAAAAGCAGAATTCCTGCTCAGTGAGTGTTGAGTCAGGCATTGAAAGATTACTGAGAACACAAAGGAAACCGTTATTTGAACAATCAAAGTTATATTTAGCCTGCGGCCCTCGAGCTGTCAGAAACATGGCTAACTCAAGATATATGGAGGGGTAATTGCATCTGCCCATGAGAAAGACGCAGGGGAGACAGTCTGTCCTAATTGTATTCGGCGACTCCTAAAATAAGTCAGCTATCAATTTGTTTTTCCTTAATGGCGTCCAGTGAGACCAAATTAATGATGCGCTCACCTAATTCAAACTCTTCATTTAAAACCGCGAGCGCTGTCTGCAAATTTATTTTCAAAAATACAGAAGACAGGCTAGAGGGATGTAACCTAAAATTTACAGCTGTGCTGTTCCATAATACAAATTTTACTCAACTACCTTAGATAATTAAGAAGAAATATAGTCATCACTTAACTGTCTTCTACAGGACAAACTGATTGAGGACAACCCTATTATAATTGCCAGATTTTCCTGCCTGTGCTCTACAATGTTTTGCCAACCAGCCACCACATTTCCAGCCCAGAGGTGCTTGTAGGCACGTGCATATCTTTAATGTATAGCGTATGCAGGAATGTGCAGATTGGTGGTGTTTCCGCAGGTACCCATGCGTGACAGTCTCCGTTAGTCTGACCATCCTTCCCCGCCAGGACTAAAAAAATTGTGGCAAAGCCACTGTGCCCACTTGGCCAAACGTGACCAAAATGGAACGCCCCCCCCCCTTTGACCATAGTATCAGTCCAATTGGGCAGAAAGTCGAACTTAGTCAGGACCTTAAGACGCTACATATTCATATGAAATATGAAAAGGATTGGCGAAAAACTGAAGATGCTAGAGCGCAGAAAAGCCAAAAGTTTGCGCACGCACGCACAGATGCACAACCAACGTCCACTAAAGACCCTGAGGATAGCATAAGCCCATTGAGCCTTTTGGCTAAGCAGGCAAAAAATTTGAGCATCTTAGGTCGTAGAATAAGGGAGCTAGAACAGTTTGAAGTTTTGCAGAAAAGGTCCCCTGGTGGCCAAACCGAAAATCGCAGCATGCCCGAAATCGAACTGCGGCTAGATCTTGGGCCCATATACATGCATATGATATCCTTTGAAAACTGAAGGCACTATTGCAGAAAAACAAAATCTGTGCATTTTACGACCTTTGACCTACATAACCTTTACGTTGAGGCCAAATCAAAAACCCATTCCATATGTGATGAACCCTTGGCAGAACAAGCTACAGTAAAAATTTGAGCATCTTAACTTGTAGAATATGGGAGCTAGAGCTGTTTGAAGTTTTGCAGGAAAAGCCCCCTGGTGGCCAAACCGAGAATCACAGCATGCCCTAAATCGAACTCGGGCAAGATCTTGGGCCCATATACATGCATATAAAATATGAAAAGGATCTGTGGAAAACTGAAAGCTGTGCCGCGCTGAAACGCAAACACGCACGTACACACAACAGACCACCACTAATGACCCTAAGTACAGCATAAGCCCCTTGGGCCAGTTGGCCAAGTGGCTAAAACCTGCATTCTGGGACTGTGAAGACACTGGTACAGTCATGCGGGGTGACCTACGCCCGCTTGTGTTCCAATGGGATTCAAAAGGCTGTTGGGTCAAGACCCTATTTATCCACAGAAAAGCTCAGTGTCAGTGAGGGCTCATATCCCCATACTGCACCAGGGCGGGTAGCCTCTTCTGTTCAGAGTTGTACAATAACGGTAATTAAATGAACTGTGTCGGTCGGCCATTGTGTGGGTGGGGAGTGGTGGTTCGGGGGAGAACAATGGCTAGGGTCGCTGAGCGCTCCTCAGTAAAGCATCAGACAGGGAGAGCTTAAGGCCGTCCGATTTGTGCCCTAGTTTCCTTGCGCCACTTTCTCCCACGTCACCACACTGAGGACTCCCAGTTCCGGCTTCCTCTCAGGGCTCTAAAATCAAAACCACTTCCTGCTCCCATCAGTCAAATGATCAATCCTGGGGTGTAGCAATACTTCTCAGAGTGACGCAGGGTATTTTTGTATCTCAGAGTGTTTTATGCATCTCATAGTGTCTCAGTGAATTTCAGTTGGTGGAAGTGCCTCTAAATAAGTCTCAGTGCATCTCCGAGCATCTCAGTGCATGTTAGTGCATCTCAGTGTGCCTCAGTGTCTCTCAGTACGTCTCAGTGTGTCTCAGAGCGTCTCAGTGTCTCTCTGTACGTCTTAGTGTGTCTCAAAGCGTCTCAGTGTGTCTCAGTGCATGTCAGTGCATCTCAGTGTGTCTAAGAGCGTCTCAGTACGTCTCAGTATGTCTCAGAGCATGTCAGTGTGTGTCAGTGCATCTCAGTGTGTCTAAGAGCGTCTCAGTACATCTCAGTATGTCTCAGAGCATCTCAGTGTGTGTCAGTGCATCTCAGTGTGCCTCAGTGTCTCTCTGTACGTCTTAGTGTGTCTCAGAGCGTCTCAGTGTCTCTCTGTACGTCTTAGTGTGTCTCAAAGCGTCTCAGTGTGTCTCAGTGCATGTCAGTGCATCTCAGTGTGTCTAAGAGCGTCTCAGTACATCTCAGAATGTCTCAGAGCATCTCAGTGTGTGTCAGTGCATCTCAGTGTGTCTCAGTCCATGTCAGTGCATCTCAGTGCATCTCAGTGTGTCTCAGTGTGTCAGAGCATCTCAGTGCATCTCAGTGTGTCAGAGCATCTCAGCGTGTCTCAGTGTGTTGCAGTGTAATGATGCAGATTTACCTACGGAGTCGGGCTCCAGCAGCAGCTGCAGGTCCTGGATGGAGGAGATGGAGCTGCTCTTCACCAGCTCCACCAGGGCTGGAGGCAGGGGATCCCCCTAAGAGAGAGAGAGAGAGAGAGAGAGAGAGGGGAGAGACCTTTTTTACTGACTCTGGTAGACATGGCTCCACACCGCACTACACGCCACAACAGATAAAATACCACACACAACATTACTCACTGCTGCTGTGGCCACACTACACATCACATCCAAATTAAGTACTGCACTCTACATTTTTACAATTTCCCCAGAAAGGGATTGCAGGATCAAAGATTAGCCATTATAATGCGTTTATAATGAAAATAATAAGGAGAAATGTAGGAGAGTTTAGAGTGCCCGTTGTACCTAATCATTAACTCACTAATAATTTAGGTCCCTGGAAGAGACACCTGGGAGGACGACTACAATTTAAAGTAAGAGGGTAGGGAAAACTGTTAGAGTAACTCTGCCCACTAGAGTGAGTCCCCTTAAAGTCAGACAATCCAGCCCCAACTGAGACAAGACCAGCAACTGATACACACAGGACAATCAGACAGAAGGAAGAGGCTAAACCTGATCACATTATAGGAATGGGGAGAGAGGCCAACCAATTTACCACTGAACTCACACAGACTGCTGGAACAGGGGAAAAACTGATTAGAAAGACAAAAGGGTTCTAGCACTACATATGTAGCACTACATAACTAACATAACAAAATAAGTATTGCTTTCTCATTTAGACAACTGAGAACACAGTCAGTACATGTTCGGCCATTTAATCGGACTACTGTCTTTGTCCCAGTATACATGCATGGTCAGGAAACCGGTTTATCGACCGATGCATGTCCGTCTCCACGGCGAAAGGTGGTAATATGCCCCCTTTCAGCTTGTTCGTGTTGGGTCTTTTTCTGGTAGACCTATTACATCACAGACTACACAACTGACACACAAGTTAGCTGGCGGCAAACTGGTAGCATGTCGAGAGGCGAATACATGGCCAACTTCATGGCTCGGCACATTTCATAGGTGCAGTACACTATGCTTTTCATACAGTTGAGATGCACGCTATCCCTGATGGTTATGGTGCTAGTGGAAGGCATGCAGCAACACCGCATGCTCCCAGAGAGCTCCGACAGCGCGACCTCCGCTATGCTTTGTGCCCGTTCAACTACCTGCATTTCCTAAAAGCGTAGTTGCTAACTAGGTTAGCAACTCACATAGCTCGTCCACTCACAGACCGTGGTTCCAACAATGTAAGTTCGTATCTATGCTTTCAGGAAATGCACCTGCGCATGTTGGATGCGGGTCAGGAGCTAAGACTGGTGGGGGAGAGTTGTTTTGAATGAGTTTTCCGAGCAAGTAGAGGGAAAATTTTCAAATGAGGCACAGGTCATTCATTACAGTAAATTACGCAGATCAATGGAAGAAGTTAGGAGCCCCCAGGGCGTGACTGCTCGAGCTCCATAACCTTGCACATGAGGATTGCTACTGTTCTGTACAAAGTTGCAAGACGTGTAGAGTACAGAGTCATAGCTAATCAATTTGGTGTCCACAAGTTCTTAACACTTCTGGGTTCAAAGCCCTGCACAATGAATTATGGATCATCCACAGTGCCCATAGTCCAGTTCGGATCGATTCCAGCATATATATGAAGGAGTTATTTGACTTGGACAGCATTATCTGGGTGTTTTAGTCCGACTTTGAGAAATTCGATTTTGTACGATTCCAGTCGGACTAACATCTGTACATGTATTTCACCTCACTCAGTATGTCTGCTTAAACTGGTTACAGTCAGTTCAGAACACTGCTGCTTGTGTACTCACCAGGTCAAACAAACGCTCTCACATCACTCTCATACTAAAATCTCCACATTGGCTTCCCATTGTTTACAGGATTAGATTTCAAGTTTTACAGCACTTCATGGTCAGGCCCCTGAGTATTTAACATAACTCATTCACCCATACCTGCCAACTCATTCACCAAGATCCAACTCTGTCTGTACCAAGGACAAATTTTAAAACACGTGGCGACCGAGCTTTTGAGGCCTTTGCACCAAAATGGAAATTCCTGCCCATGTCGATCCGTTAATTCTGACTCCGTCGAGTCTTTAAAAAAACAGTTAGAAACGTACATGTTCAGACAGGCTTTTGAATAATTACTATGCACCTTGTCATTGTACTGTAAATGATTTATTCTCCAATAATTAGTATCTGGTCCCTGTTTTTAATATTGCTTGTTTGTTTTTTGCTTCTGTCTTGTGCTTCTTTTGATGTAAAGCACTTTGTGACCTCTGGCTGTGAAAAGCGCTCTGTAAATGAAGTTTACTTACTTACTTAAATGTCCTGCTTTAGTGGGACTAACACAATAAAGTTTTTTTTTTCTAACGTCACTTAAACGCACTCGGTTTGACTCATTTTGAGACGTTTCATCTTTGTAATGATGATTCACTGCTAAAAACAACAGTAACCTCAAACAGTCTCAAACAACAATAAACTTGAGACAGTAATATCGCAGTTTTGATTCTCATTCTGTCATGAAAACACTCATGGATACAGACTTTCACAGCAGTGCCCCAATCACTCCTGCTCTGTCACAGGCTCCTCCCTCCTGCTCTGTCACAGGCTCCTCCCATGGCCTCACAACTTCAACCACACAGACGGAAGTAGAGACCCTCCATTTCAGAGCAGATGAGGAAGGGGGAAGGAGAACTGCACCGAGGGGGACTGTGTGAAGGAAGCTGTGCCCTCAGCAAACATGGACGTTAATGACTTGGTATCATGACAAAGATTAAGCTTTGTCCAGGACTGAATTCAGTTTAGCCAAGGAATAGGCCTTACTTGAGTGAGGAAAAAATTAGGGGTCCATTCGAATACTGGAAAACTGTATCTTCTTTTTCTGCTCTGGTCTTCTCCTCCAAAAGTTATAAATCACAGACATAGACAAGCGTAGGAACGGAGGACACAATTTCTGAAGTATTGTGAGGCACATTAGCGCAGTGGGTACATTTGAGGGGACACTTGAGAGGGGTGACACAGAGTAGGGGTGTGTATTGGCAAGGACCTCACAATACGATGCATATCACGATACTTGGGTCACGATACGATAGTATCACGATATATCACAATATGATGATATCACAATATATTGCGATATTCTGCATAGTTAACTTCAATATTAAAAATGGAGATAACACAAGTTGCAGTATATGTACATCAGATGATATTGATCATTCTGAGTCAAAGCCATTTGATTCAAAACAACCATAGTATTTTATTAAAATTTATGCACATCTTTTTTAATTTTCATGTGTATATATGGCAAAAAATACCAATCATTAACATGACTATTTCAAAAAATCATTCTGGGACAATGAGAAAGACCCCCAAAATAATTTCTGGACATTTTGTAAATAAATACATGTTCTTTCAAAAACACCAGGTTTTAGGTTGGTACATGGAATCATAAATTGTGAATATAAGATTAAAATTTTGTAAAAATGTGTTTTTTTTCCCATTTTCAGACCTCATAACACCAACTTTATGATTAGCCTAATTTCATAATAATAATGTAGTCCTATAACTAGACTGACATAATGGAAATTCTCAGATTCCTGTGTACAAGTTTGTGTTTTACAGAATAGTGAGAAAGCGTTCTGAATTTTAAGGTTCAAAATTTTTTCAAAGTTCAGACACCTGGCATTTTCCCAAAAATCCAGTTAGAACCTGATGGATTCACTGGCCCACTGTGCAGTTGCCATATAATAAGCATAAGAAGCAAAATGGTCCGATCAGTAATAGTTGAGGAGATAATGCAGTTCGAAAATGGTGTCTCAAAACATGATGCTCGAAAATGACTTAGAATTGACTGAAAATGAGTTTGGCTGAACAGGTTTTTGCGGCTGCTTCTGTGTTACTCCCTCTGTGTCTTGTTAAATGAGTTCTCGAGTTTGTCGTGCTCCCACAATATTTCGTGGCCGCGAGACAAAGCTTGCAAACTCCATTTTCTTTATCCAACTTATTGCTTTTACTTTTACTCCCTTTTTTGACTTGGAATCCAAACTGTTCCCACACATTCGCTTTGAACTGCAGAGGCGTGGTAATGGCGTTAGCCATGCTGGCTTCTGTTACCTTTCCTCGTTACCTTAGCCACTATGGGCCCATTTCCACTACAGAAGTTCCTGGTAGTATTTGGGGGGCAGGAACTACTACAGGAATGTCCTCTCACTCGGCCCTCTCAACTGCCGTGTCTCCTCCGAGAGGGCGAAGTAGGAGAACTCCTTTTAAAAATGTGGCCCCTCGTCGTCTGCTGAGTTTTACAAATGCCGGCTAGTTTGTCACCATCTGAAGATGTTACATCCCGCCCTGAGTAAATCCAATCGGCGCCAAATAAACCCCAAGCCCCACCCAGGAGTTTTTCGGGGCCGTTCAGAGTACCTACTCCGAGGCAGGGACTTTCTTAGCCCCTGTAAAAGATCCAGTACTCTGTCCGTCAGGGTGGAGACACACAACAACGGCCCCGGCCCCGTAAAATTACCCTGAAGTTCCTGCAGTGGAAACGGGCCTAATGACTGCCTCTACGAGAGCAATGCCGCAGCCCCGCACAGCAGCGGCTCTTCCGCGCCATCTACCGAAGTGGAGGCGCGGAGGTCCTACTGTATTCACAGCGGGTCAAAATGAAACATGAATCATTTATTTTCATTAAATAATTGATATTAAGAGCTAAAAAAAACTGAGTATCGCAATTTTTTGCAATATCAATATTTTTCCACACCTCTAACACAGAGGGGACTTTTGAATTCTCTTATTTGATATTTCATTGCTCCTCCACTTCAACCAGAGCTTGCTTCGGATCTGCCATCTTGCAGGCCGTCCCAAACTCTTATTTCTGCTGCGAGGAGCGAGGAGGGAGCTCTGAGGAGCTAAGAGCAAGGACACACCAGAGCCGCCCGCCCGGAAGCTTTTCCACTGAAAACTATCATCTCAATCAGTAATGACAGACGGTGGTGGCAAATCTAGCCATCATTAGAAATGGAAGTCACTCCTTGTGGCGCTTCAGAAGAAAGGCTGTCTCGTTTCTCTAAGTACGCATTTCCCCATTTCTTCTCCCCTCTTACTGTTTCCTCGCATCACTCCATGCATCCCAGGTGGGAGGGACTGAACAGCAAGGAAGAGACATGAGTGAGGGGAGTGTGGATGCAGTGTAAGACAACTGAGACGCACCCTTGGCTCAATCCCACGTCACCCCCAACACCCTCGCCCTACCCAGTCTTCTTCAGATCGAGCGCTCGTGCACAGGGGCCGCCAAGCTGAAGTCTGCCCAATACTATGGGGCCAAGTGGGGGTGGGACCCGAAAACCCTGGAACAGCAAATCTGCATCGATTCTGACTTTCAAATCTCACACTCTCCCATGGCAGAAGCACGATGACAGAGCAGACGGTGTACACAACGCAAAAACTGAGGCTGTAGCCACGGCGGTGGCCCCTTCCGTTTAACGGTGGACCGAGTGAAGTACATCCTGAAGGTCACTTGTGTCTTTAAACCGCTGCGCTTATTGAGGAGGGCCCTCCACAGCAGTGAGGGAAATTTCACACGGAGTGACACTCAACAGTGAAGTGCCATCGGCAAGGGAGCAGTTTGGAGAATGGGCTGAAGAGGCATGCAGTGAACAGGAAGTACCATAATGAAAGACAGGAAGTAGTCATACGAAGGTGGACCGAGAAACTAAAACGGGTACACAGAGAAAGGATGAAACAGAATGAAGGAATAATGAAGAAAAACGGAACTTCCCTGAACTGGAGTCACTTTAAATGTCCAGGGTTAGTCACCATCATGCCCAGGCCACAGCCCATTTAATGTTTGTTTGCGATTAATATAGTGCGCTGTTGGCCCGCCCCATGCTCTCACTATCATGTGTCTATGTGTCTGAGCAGGAAAAATACAACAAACAGCCCTAGCAACTGCTAAAAAAACCCCAGCACAAATACCCGTGCACACACTTTCAAATCCGTCAAAGCTTTTCACACTCAGACACATACCATTCACTTGTTGCCCACATACGAATATAATAGCCTACACTTAACTCAACTTTAGGAACTTTAGTCTGGCTACCTCTAACACCATGTTGCCATGTAAATAAATGCCTCTTTATTTCAAATATCACTTCCGGCCCAAATGGGTCCGTTTTCAAGTTGTGCCTGCTGTAGTGGTGGCTTTGATTAACAGCCACTGCTTTACTCAGGACGCAGGTGAAACGACTGGGAGGTCATGTTGGGTCTGACTTACAAGATTACTGTTCTCATCATTACCAGTTTTTCTCAGCATACAGTAATGCAGCAGTGCTTCCTTGAAAAGTACCAGTCAGAGTCATTCTGCTGGAGACAGACAAAGACCCTGAAGAAGAGGACGTTCCTCAGCTTTCAAAGGAAATGCCACGTGCCTTTTCTGGATGCATTTGTGTGTGCATGTGCTGAGAATGCCTGTGTCTGTGTAAACAAAGAGGAGATTCTGAGGGTGTTTGAGGGCCTGCAAGTACAAATGTGAGTTTGTGTGTTTGCATTTGTGTGTGAGTCAACGTGTGTGTGAGAGTGTCTGTGTGTGCCTGTGTGTGTGTGTGTGTATCCATTTATGTGTGTGCGTGCATGTGTGTGCGTTTGTGGATGTTTGCGTGTGTTTTCTATGTGTTTTTTTTTTTGTGCGAGTGTTGGAGCGCTTGCCTTTTTGTGCATGCATGTGAATTTGCGTATGTGTGTGCCTGTGTGTGCATGCCTGTATGTGTATTTAAGCGAGCGTGAGCGTGCATACGTGTGTTTGAGGGTGCATATATGCATGTGCACATAGTTTGTGTGTTCAGGTGGTTATGTGTGTGTCTGTGTTCGGTATGTGTGTTTGTTTGTGCCTGCATTATTGTGCAAGTATGCGAGTGTGCTTATGTGAGCATTAGTGTACCTTACTGTGTGTATGTCTGAGACACTTAAGGGAACTCACTGTGCTGCCTTCTCTCTCCTCAGTATCAGTTAGCACACGCTGCACTTCCGTGCTGCAGATAAGCTCAGCTCTGCTCTCTGTAGGTTCTCAGTTATACTGGACACCTGTGTTTGTATTTCTCAAAGCTCAGTCTGTATTGTTTAACAGCGAAAAATGACTGCAACGCCTTTTCAACACGGCTTGCTTTCCCTTTCACAGCAAAGGTAAGAGACAATATACACATTTTCAATATTTTACTGAAACTTCTCTGTACCTTTTTCAGTAAATAGCATTAGCTTCCTCAAAATGAGGGCTTCCTCTGCAACCATTTCATCTGCCTCCACGTGCAAACATGGCTCCCAGAATTCCTTGCACTTTTTTCTTAGAAACATCAGCACAATCAATCATCCAGTAGGTCATTCAGGCATTAAGGCAGATGGCCAGTGAGTGAATTCATCAGTGTTCCCAGCTATTAGAGTGTCAACAATTTAGAGTGGGTCAGTCAATGTCAAGTGCTGTGTACAGATTCCGCAAAACAAGAAAGAGCTTCCCAAGCCCTGACATCACTTCCTGCTCCCGGCGTGTAGGCGGGGTTGGAGTTTTATTGGCAGATGAGGCAGCTGTGGAATGTCAGGGACAGGTTTAAAGGGGAGAATATGTGAGGTGTAATGACATATGATTACCGTAACTGGCTCTGAGCTGAAACACGCACACACCCACACACACACACACACACATACACAAGCTCCTGTACGCGAAAAAACAAACAGGCCATGGGCAACAGGCGTGAAATCTGCACACAACAAGAACATAAACGCAGGTGATGGACAGACCGCTAAATGAAAGAGAGGGCCGGACAGGCATTTTTGATTTAAAACATCGCTCGCGGCCATCTGTTGCAGCTTGTTCTGACTTCACCCTGTGTGTTTTCCTGACATACAGGACGGGTGGAGAACACGAGAGCTCCGAAACAAACAGAAAAAAGCAAATAACTTTGGCTTCAACCTCTGCTCAGAGTTGCTCACTTGCAGAGTTTTTCACTTGCTAGAGGGCAGCTTTCCCACCCATTAGCCTCGGTTATGCACACCATGCTATAATCTCGGCAAGAGCCGGTTCTCGCTATCCTAACCGCTGAGCAGGAGCGACATCCTCAGCAGACATTTTTAAAAATGGCGATAATCTCACTCCCTTTTGTTTTGCATCAATCTAGAAGATTTTCAGACTTAGTTTGAGTTGTCTCAAGTGCTACTTTACTATTCTCACAGAAAAATATTAGAGAAACACTGAGAGACATGATAACTACCCAAGCACCTGACCATGCAATCAAATGTTTAGATACAGTCGTGATCCCATTAAAAAACTCACTACCCCGGGATGCTATTAACATCTCGTATACCCGGTGATTAGAACACATGAATCACTCCCAGACTGAATCTTTTCAGATGAGATGCGAGATGACACAGTTCTATAAGGCAAAGCGCCCAACTTTTCATAATCATTGCCGACAAGTTCAAAGTGAGGTCATTAATGAAGCCATCCTTTAGAGGAAGGACTCAACAGAGTTCCTGTTGGGTGATTTTACTCCGGGAATACACCCACACTCCATGTGTCCGGGCATTCAGTGGCAGTGAAGTGAAGACTGGGGCTCCAAAAAAGCCTTTTCAGTTGTTGAAGCGCAGCGTGCTAACGCTCACAGCGCAGGGCTGGTAGGCCGTGGGAAATACTCTGTGGTTCAGGGACACCACTTGTTTGTAAGTCTAAATCTAAGATGGCGGCTGACATCATGTCATTCCAACAAATACTTTACTCCGTCACTGTAACTACTGCTCTTTGAAGTTACGTTCTAATATCGCCATCTGAAACGAAGGACATTGAGTGACGGGCTGTTTAATGCCATTGAGGATAAGGTCACGCTCATAAATTGGAGGATACCAGCAAAAAAAACCCCTCTATTTACTCTTGTTCAAGAGTAATGATGACAATTTTTATAACATTGAAAAAATAAAACAATGGATCAACATAAAAAATTGAAGTAATGGGTAGCACTAAATAATTTGACGTTGACTTCATGTAAATTATTTATTCAGTTAAATCTGTGTTTTTTAGGTTCAACTAAAAACATAAATTAGAAAGTTAAGTTCAAATTAACAAATAATTTTCAACTATTTAATTGAGGGGAAAAAAAACACACTGAAAAAACAACAGCTTTGTATTACTTTTTTAAGTGTATGGATGTGACAGTGAGATAGTCAACTGCGAAAATGAAACAATAAAAAGCTTTTAGCAGGTTTACAAGTTGTATACACTAAGAACAGGGTAGGGGCATACCATATGTTGCTCGCGACCATAGATAATGGTGAGACTAATTACCAAGGTGTGTTTCGGTGGGGGAGCCTTACATAGTGGTTCGGAGAGATGAGTTACCAGCCATCCAAGGGGAGGGTGATGGAGGTCACATCAAAAATGATATTTCTTTTAATTAAAATATAGATTTGCACGAATTTCCTGTCTGCCATGTCCCATATGTGCCCACTGCCCACCCCCCAAGTGGAAAATTTAACTGCATGACTGTTAGAATTAAATAAAGTCACTGGAGCTGTAACAAGCCACCTTGATAAAGAACCTCTTTCAGCCAAACTTGTCAGGTTAATGGGTCTCAAGTCTCAAGTCATTACGGTAAAGCTAAATGCTGCGTGGCTTTCCACAGAAGGGCTTTTTAGTTCGGAGACACCACCATTATTTTCCTCCCCATTATGCATCATTACGGCCCTCGACTATAGTAATCAACGAGCGTGGAGAGAGAGAGAGTGAGAGGGAATTGCATGGCAGTCAGCCAGCACGCCAAGCAACGTTCTCAGACAAAACACCGTGCTGACACACTAACGACAGGTGATTCACCTTTCTCTTGCGAATGCAATCAACTCAAAAAGTCAGCAGTCGACTGGTACGCAATGTCTTCCTCTACAATCTGATCTACTGATCACAAACATTGTAACATTACACGAGACTTGACTTCCAGTCTCAGCTTGCAGCCGAGAAATGTGGAGTAAAATCCAGCGCAAAGTCTGACAGGGGGGGAACTCAAGAGTGATCTTTTTTTTTTAATTGCACGAGCCCAATCGAATTCCTCAGAAAAAAACTATAGTCAATTGGAACATTGCAGAAATGCCCTTAAAACAAGCGCTGGAATAAACTTACCTCGGTGCGCGCAAACCGCACAAATGCCGCAAGTGCCGCGAGCAACAGAACCCACGAGCTCATCTTGCCGCCCAGCCTCGAGACTCCGCGATGGACTGAGCATTTATGGAGGCGCGAGGCAGGCGCTTCTCAGCACTTCAGCACGAGGACAGCGGCGCTCTGTGGAGCTCTCACGCAAAGCCACGCGCGCGTCAGTCCCCGGCAAACATCCAAATAACCTGCTGACTTTAGCAGCGAAGTGACCTGTCGTTTTCTTATCAGAAAATAGTCTTTAACTCCAACGACTGATGAAGTGGTGGAGCGAAAAATTTCCAGCAATCCACGTCCGTATTAAAAAAAAGTCGGTTTGCTTGGGAAACCTGTTGACCTCCTTTTTTCCTTTGAGCCCCCGTAAATAAATGGCCAAGTGGGCTACCCGCCTAGCAGAGGCTTAAAATAGAGGAACAAAAATCCACAACGGGCGGCAAAGTTCGCCTTATGAAGTAAATTTCCGTTCAACTAATGAAAAAGTTGCACCGTAGAAAAAGGTGCCAAATGTTCCGCTTGGCGAGAATGTTACTTTTCTTCAGAATGTTCTCAATAGCCGACTGCATGTCTTAAAATTCAACAGCGCGGTCTTCATCACAGCCAAATTTCAATGAAAAAAAAAAACTAAATTACAAAACATGCATGTCATTCTCTTTCTTATCGGCGTCGACAAATAGCAGACAAGAGGCTCAACTTCGTCCGGATTGCAGAATTCACTGTAAAGATGACAGACTGACGCGAGTCCACCGAGAATTTAAGTCAAGCGTTAAATTCCAGACATTGCGTTCAGTTGATATCAATTAACCGCCGCCAATCACTTTTTTCCCTTTTCCTTGTCTGTTTTTTTATTATTATTTATTAATAGGCAACTCATTCACGCTTATAACACCATTTCGCAAGTTGATCTAGCGGATCAATGCGGTCGACAATGCAGCTCTTTGGTGAGCAGCTCGGCGGATCGACTCCCAGTTTCTCGCTCCTGTGAGACTGTCGAGGCGCACACGGGTTTCCATATAGAAACGGCTCCCAGTCAGCTTGCTGAGTTAGTGGGCTATTCGGCGTCTCACCCCGCCCCTTGCGGGCAGGAAGGCATTATCCATATTAGGATTCTCTCTGGCGGCGGATTTCAGGCAAATGCCGCGGAGAACTATTTGCCGTGATCAAAAAAATGCAACCACTGGGGGGAATAACAACGAGATTAAAATTTGGCTTTGTTTGTAGTTCACTGGAACCTCGACGCATGTTCAGCGCCACACGGAAACTCCGGTTATGACTTGTAGCATAATAACAACTGTCAGAATGAGCGATGCATGGCAGTCATTTTGCTCCAGCAGCTTCCAGATGTGAAGGGATCGATTAAATCACCGAGATGCGCCGTTCTGGAATCTGGCAAATAACAAAATCGGCCAGGGGAATACAGAGCTGCAAGATTAATGATCCCTGCTTAATTGTTTCAGAAGAAATTTCGTGCTAAACTGCCATGCTGACAGAGAGACGTTGACAGTGGAAATTGAATTAGGAAAAAAATGAAAGGAATCTAGACTACCTCTAAACGGCTGAAATTGTGTCTGTAGGCAAAAGTCTATTTGGGGGAATGCGCAGGGAGAGTGAACAGTACTGTAAATACGCCAGTTCTGACTATATTGGTTGGTGTTTCGCCCCCTGAAGTGTAGGCCTAGATGTGCGACATATCGTGAGTGCAGGTAAGCATCTTATTCAACTTGCAGCCTTTTGGTTTTAAAGCTTGAAATTTCCCATTTGACTGGACTTGACACACTTGTGTGACTCTTGACATTGGACTGACTAAATTCTTTTAGCCTAATCGTGAATGAAATGAAATGAATTGTCCCATTCTAAATACACTCTTCCAAAAATGAAACGATACATTGTTTTTAGCATCAATTTATTATACATGAAATGTTTTGACAAATGTGGAAAACGTATTGAAAAGAAAGTGTAATCAATAATTCAATATTTGTATAGTTTCTTTTTTGGAAGAGTATATTTCAATATGTTTTCCACATTTGTCAAAACATTTCATGTATAATAAGTTGATGCTAAAAACAATGTATCGTTTCTTATTTGGAAGAGTATAAAATTTGATCAGCAGGTTCTTGTCGGCGCCAATCAGCACTGTGTTATTCCATGCGTTTGAGTGTGTGTATCTCTGTGTTAGGCAGTGTGGCTTTCACAACTGTTTTTTTTTTTTTGTGCTATGCCCCTGTTTTGTGTTTTGGGGCCTGTTCACTGTAACACGATGTTGCCTTGATTGTCTGTCTGGACCTATAATTATTGTTGGGGCGATGTTGTCGATGACGAGATCCAGTCCTGGACCCTGTTAAACTAATTTTTCAGACGCACCGCTGGTCCGGTGGGACCAGCCAATGACCGGCCATGAATTTCTACCAATTAAGACTGGACAAAAGGGAGGGCGAGATGAGGCATGCAGACAGCCGAGTTGAGGAAAGGTCAAGTCTGGTTGAGTCTAACCCCCCACTATACACCCCCCACCTCTATTTTTTGTTTATTCGGTTTCCCTTCCCTCTACTATTAGTCTGTGCCTCTCACTCTCTTCCTTTTGAGTGGAAACTGTGGTGGCAGTGTCCCATAGAGCTAGCATGTCCACAAATGGTCTGCCGGGGTCTTCATTCAGATGACTAAGAGCGTTCTTCCGAGCGGGCCGCTACACGCACCTCCGCACCTGCCTGCCCACTGCTCGCTTAATCACTTTTTCCTTCCAGGTGGCACTGAAAGAAGGAGAAGGCGATAAGTGTGGTCACTGTAAAGCCATAGAGTTCAAAATCAAGCCGTTTAATTAATGGACTCCGGCAGATTCTTTGTAGGCCTTACGGCCTGTTTATTACCGCAAAAAGTGGGCCAGTGGCCCAGTGTTCATCTGCGCACTGATTCAACAGATGAAACACTTTAATTTTAAATCTACAATTAAACAGCTGCCTAAAACAAATACTGTTTACAGACAGCCTAGAAACTGGCAAGATCCTTTCTAAAAAAAAAAGTGTTCTGAAGTACCTCTATCTCCACCCTCAATGCCAGGCCAGTGCAGCTACAGTTACCGTCAGTTCCCACCGGAAGCACCCCCACACCCCACACCTTCCCCCTGGTATTGGCCGGGAGATTTTATCAGCAATGCTCGGCTCTCAATCACACCCAAAATGTAATTACTTGACCACATGCTTCACCGGACACAAAAAAATGAGAAAGGAAAAAGGAAGCCATTTTCAGGATACTGGACATGTAAGATGATGTTTGATTTTTTTTTGGAAGTCTGTGTTTTCCTTGTAAAGTGGCAATACTTTACAATATTCTTCGATGCATTCTCATGCGAAAGCTTGCACAATATCTCACAAAACCTTTTGCTGAACTCATGCTGAATCCTATATTTTCAACAACGCATGATTACCGTAAACTGCGGTGGTGCGCATCAAGTGTGTCCACAATAACCGTAATATAACTAACTGCCACATTATCTGTTAAAAACAAATAGTTTGGAAAACATTGTGGCTTCGCGTAGGTTAACGTTTGGTCCAGGGCGAGGGAAAGCGAATTGTGATTATATTAGGTTAAGGTTAAAGGCTCAGGGACAGGGAAGGGCAATTGTCACGCTCCTACCTCAAGATTAAGAGTGTTATATACAAGTTATATCGCATTACTTTTCTAAGCAATAACTATAATGAATGAGAACAGCCTGTTTTCTTCAACATTTAACAGTCTGTCCCTGTTGGTTACACTGTCGCATGCCTGGGATACCATCAGGCACCTATACAACTACCAACAGGGCTCAGTTGTCTATATATGGACGGGGACAAGGGTACCTCTGTGATTGATTGCAGAACTGTACAGAATGTGTACCTGTCTCTCATCCAATGTATGCCTGAATGAGGATCAGGCCCCTTTCCATGACACTCACAGGAATAAACACTGTGGGTAATGGATGGATGGATCGATGCACGAGGGCACTACACTTCTTGACCAGAGGAAGGCCTACTATGGGCCGAATCTATGTTTCATAGTAATAAAAATATTAAATGATATTGATATTGAGTTCTTGTTCTCCCGGTGTTCACTTGGGTTTCCTGCGGGTTCTCCGGTTTCCTCCCACAGTCCAAAGACATGCATATCAGGCTAATTTGAGACACTAAATTGCCCAAAGATATGAGTGTAAGAGTGAATGGAGTGTGAACGGTGTGTGCGCCCTGCGATGGATTGGCGAGCCGTCCAGAGTGTGTCCCTGCTTTTCACCCAGAGTCAGCCGGGATCGGCTCCAGCTCCCCCGTGACCCGAGTGAGGAATAAGCAGGTATAGAGAATGGATGGATGGATGAATGAATGGATGGATGGATTTTGAAACCTGGTCTACAGGCTCTACTTATACTCTATTGAAGTAGTGCACCATATTGGATGGATGAGAGGAAAGAGATGCGAGTGAGTAAGGGAGTTACTACAGAGTAACAACATGGACTCTGTGGGAATGGGGGAATGGCACGGGAAGGCCTGAATGGGGTGCTGTTGGGAGTTGTTGCTATGGTGATAGCCCAACAGGGGATGGGGAATGAGAAGCCCCTCAGAGTCCGCCGTTGGAAAATGGGGAAGGGGACATGAACGCCGAATCACAGGTTTCGTTTGCGTCGGGGCCGAGAGACTGGGAGGGAGGAAAAGGTTTCCCTGTGTCGTCAGTATCCCGTGAATCACTGGAAATCTCTCCGACATCCCTCACTCGTGAAGCGTGTGTGTGTGTGTGTGTGTGTGTGATGGTATGTGTGATGGTGTCACAGCCGGTGGGCTGAGGGGGTGAATAACAAAAACTGCATTGTTTGTGTTCCTCAGTTGATGCAGCAGGAAATGAAGACATGGGGCTAAATACGTGCCGTACAATGGAGGAGCGGGGTGCAGATGTCTGTGTGGGGCACCACACAATGTACCCATGAGCAGGGCGGATGCTGACCTGTGAGCACTGCATGTGGGAGAGCTGTGCTGACGGGAGAGAGAGCTGGGAGAATCACAGGCAGGGAGAGGTGGGAATACCGCCAGAGCCGAGGTTCTCACTCTGATCCAGAGAGGGCTGGTGTGGGTGCAGGCCAAATGCACACACACACTCACACACACACACACACACACTTGATAAAACTGACCAAGCACTATAGGGGATCATTAGTTGTTTGCTTGGAATGAAAGCCACACTGGCCCTTTCTGGGTGAGAGTGATCAGCCCCGTTGTAAGCGAGTGTTTGTTCAGGTAATTCGGAGGAACTGGAAAACCGTGGGTTGATTAAGATGGATTTCAATTCTGGGATCATGAAATTCTCTTTTTAAAGAGTCACTAGTAAAAGTTATGACTGGAATTTACACAATGGTTACGAATGTTCATCCTCAGTGTTTGGGGGTGCGTGTGTGTCTGTGTCTGGGTCTGTGCGTGTCTGTTTGCGTTTGTCTGTACATTGTGTTTGCGTGTAAACATGTGTGTGTAAACGCGCGTGTGTGTATGTGAGCCTGCGAGTGTATGCATGTGTGTTGGCCTTTGTGTGTGTGTGTGTGTGTGTGTGTGCTAGTTTCACTTTGAATACGGACATGGTGGAGTCACAGAAGAGCACTTGCTGCAGTGCTGAAAACAGGAAGTGCCGGTGGAGATCTGCCATGCTCCTGCAGCGGATGCAGTTATCTTGACTTTATAAGGCTTCATTATAGCCACCTCCTCTGTTGAGCCTTCGCTGTGGCCGCAAATTGCCCCGACGGTACACAGTAAGAGACCCCATAGTGGGAGGAACGGTGTCACAGCAGCCCCCAGGCAATCAGATGCTGACCTGTCTTATCACTCACTCGCCTGCTTCCCTCCAATAAATATCCATCCGCTGCTGAGCTGTACTCGTGGCAGGTTAGTGGTATTAAGAATCAGAGACAAACCCACTCCCTTTCTGTCTAATCTCAACTTAAACAAACGCAATCGAAAACATTTCCCCCTCCTCCCAACTCCCCCACCAGCAAAAATATCATTCGGACAGTTATTAACATGAAATATGACTCACATCATTTGGTTTATGTCGATTTTTCCATTCCAGCCGACTGATTTGCCACTGATCTGCCACTATGTGATGAACCTCCACCCAGCCCAAATACACAAACTTTCCATATAAAAAATGTCTATGCCTCCAATCCAGTATTTTCTTTCCAACATATTAACCTAGAAATACTACAGCAACTCATAAGCACCACGTTAGTCAGATATAACCTCACCTGCTAGCTGTCTTTTACAAATATGGAACAAACTTCAGTATGAATGGACTTCACAGTTGGAGTGCACCAGTGCGTGAATCTGCCCCATGACAGCCATTACAATTTTATCACTTGATTGTGCTCTGATATTCTTATACTCTTGGTTATTAAAGTTTATAATCAATTAAATTATATGCTGTGCACACAACCCACTTGCAGGGTTCTTGTGAATCCAATACATTCTCACCCCGGACTCTTCATATATTGACGCTACGTGACCAAACATCGATATATGAGACAGAAGGAAGCTTTTGGTGTCATTATTTGAGGGTTAAGATTAGGGTTCGGGTTAGGGGTGAGGGAGTAGAGTTTGTTTTACCCTGGCGTCAATAAGGGACGCCAAGAGCGACCTTTTGCCTTGTATATGGACGCTTGGGCAGGTAGTGTCAATATATGACGCATTGGGATGAGGATGGGAACGTGAATCCCTTCTCTGTGTAATACCTTCACATAAGCAGTAGTTATTGTATGTACATTGGCTTACGTGTATAGTGTGAACCTTATATTGAGATACCGTCACATACACATTAATTCGTTCATTATTATTGATTGCTTATCCCTGGTCAGGGTTGTGGGGTGGGGGTGGAGCTAATCCCAGCATCCAATAGATGATTGGCAGGAATATATCCTAGATATTTTGTCAATCCATCACACAGAACATACAGTATGCCATTCACTCACACAAGCGTACACATGGGAAATGGAGTCTTTCGTTAGCCTGGCAGGCATTTCTTTGGGATTGTGGGTGGAAATCAAAGTAGCAGCAGGACGCCAACAAATACACAAGGAAAACCAGTCAGATTCGAACCCATGATATTCCTGTTATCCTCCGCGGCTCCATGTGATCTCCAGGTACGTATCACAGTTGAGTTTTATAAGTATAAGCTTTGGTTGCGGATTTCCGCTTTGACTTCTAAGAACCATCAAATCAATTCATAAATGAGGCCTGTATTGAGTATTAATTTAAAAATGATGCCAGCCATGAACCTCAGTGGTGGAAGGCCTGTGTTCTGTTCTGGGCTTTCACACTATATTATGTCAACACTTGATCTGGAACCTTCCATTGCTTTGTCTGGTGAACAATAGTGTCTTTTATAAGTTCTATAACCCCCAGCTGCTCAAGCCTTTTTACTTAATGTCTGATAATACTCTGGTATTTTGCTTATATCCAGTGTTTGCTTACCAGCAAAGGTTGAATTATGACAAAAAAGGTTGATATTAAGACAAGATTAACGCATGAATTTTCCAAAGAATTTTAGCCTTTTTTTGTCATTTGATGCTACAGTGGGGCTAAGTTGCAAAGCACTCATCTTCGTTGGTTTCTTTGTTAAAAATCCAGGACATTTAACACGGAGCCTTAGACCGACGAGAAGGTTTTGGCCTCATCAGAGCGGTGAAATTAATGCCTGTAAAACAGCCTCACTGGCTCTCTTACAGGCATTACCCCTTTAATCGCCCCGATTCTCTGCGTTTTATTCAAATATTTTTCCATCCTATCGTAAAGAGCCACAGATAAGGCATCGCTTTTTGATGAAAGCAGTGTTTCTTTTTTTCTTATTTTTGTTAGGCACAGCGAAATACAGCATTATTCCCATCAGATTTTTCGGGGCGGTGATTAACGGTTGATAGTTTTAATGGTTTTAACTCTCCCAAGCTGGTTTGATGCAGGCCATTAAATCCGCAGGTGTCTCAGGAATCTCGGACACTGTGCAGTCGTCCTTTCATCCTCCCCTCGCTTCACTCGGTGGGAATTTCCCTTCGGAACACCACTGCGGCCATCCGTTCTTTCTCATCCTCTCCTCTGAAATTATAGCAGAAAAATTAAACGCATCCGTTCTTATTTTCCTCTCTGAACGTCGGGGGAGGTCCACATTGAGGCATTCGCGATACCTTACATAACTCAAAATAATATAACATAACATAGCATGAGTGGTGAGAACAGGCCGTTCAGCCCTACCAGGCTCGCCAGTTTCCTGTCACTATAGTCAATCTAAAACTTCAGATACTAAATGACTAAATGGTATCTAGTGTTAAATCAAGCCTGCTCTGGAAAACTCCCAAGGTTTCTGCTTTAACAATATGGTCTGGCAAGCTATTCCACACTGAGATTACACTGTCCTAAACCAGATGATGATCTCGCACCAAAATACACCACTGGTCAAAAGTTTTAGCGCATCAACAATTTTCAAGCCTTCCGAGATGTCCTGTCTGTTTCAACAGAGGGATTCAGGTAATAAGACTGGTCCAAAAATGAACTATGGAAAACAGAATCAAAATGAACTTGAAGCAGACATTTTGAGGCTAGCCAAGCTAGCCAGAGGTTCCCAACCCTGCTCCTGCTCTACCGCCGCTCTACATGTTAGATGTATCCCTGATTTAACTCTCCTGATTCAGCTGATCGGCTCTTTGGAGGAGCTCTTGATGAGCAGAACAGGCTGTGTTTGATCAGGGACGCATAACATACATGCTGGGCAGTTCTCCTCTGATCTGGAAAAACCTAGTGAGTATCAGTGGCAAGGGTCTCGCAAATGAACAAACACTTTTGGATCCTGGACTTTTCCAAACCGAAAAAGACAAACAAACGAAACGTGATTTTGAAAGTTCAAATAACAATAATAGTTAGTGTTTTAAGATTTTCACTGCTCTTAATTATTGCAAATGAGGGTCAAACTCAGTCCCTACCAAGAGTGGCATATGTACTAGGTTTATCCAGATCACAGGAGAGTTGGGAAACACTGCCTTAAAGCACCAGCCCTCCGGTCTGCCACTCTGGTGATTTCAGCTTCCCCATACAGACTTCCAGGAAGTGCGGTTACAGATAATTCTGGAGAAATGCGGTAATTCTGAGCGATTCTAAAAAAAAAAGTGTTAGCTGCTTTATGACCACTAGTTTCCGAATGATATACATCCGCATGGGCTGTGTGAATGCTTGCATATTCACCATCTGACTCAAGGCTATGTGTGTGTGTGTATTTCATCGCATGTGCGTGTTTATTTGTGCATTTGTATGCATACGAGTGTGCATGTGGTGTGTGCGCGCGCGCGCGTGAGTGTGTGTGTGTGTGTGTGTGCACCTGCATATGTTCATGCGAGTGCATGGGAACCACACCCTTGTGTAATGCTTCTTCTTCTTTGAATTTTTCATTTATCTTAAAATGAAAGCTTATCAGGATAGCGTGATGACTCAGCAATATTAAAACCTGCATCAAAGTGATAAAATATTACTCTATTACAGGGAAAGCAAAGAAAGGGCAAGGCTAACTACAGTTATTTACTGTTTTTGATGCGTGTTGTGATTCTGCCTTGTTGTCATGTTTATGATCATGTTCTGTGTTCAAGATTTTGTCTTTTATTTATTCTTTTTGGTTATTGTAATACTCAGGATTTTAGTTGATTCCATTTCTCAGTTCCATTGCATTTGTCTCCCCTGTCTTTTGATCTAGTTGGTTCAGCCCATCTTCCCTGTCTGTGTGCTCATTGACTTCGGGTGATTTAAATGAATTCCAGTGTTTAATATATTCCTTCGATTTTCGTTTACTTTCTTCGTCTTACTATTCTGATTACTAACAGACTAACATTTGTATTTTGTATCATAGTCTACTAATACAACTAATCCTTGTATATATATTGCTAACTCACTAACGAGCACTCTTGTTAAATCTGTAAAGTTGCACTGGTACTAATTAATACTAATTCCCTCTCAGCGATCGCCCTGTTCTAGTCTCCGCCCCTTGATCAGCTGTACCTGTCTCCCCCTGCGTTTCTGCGAGATCTCTCACACATGCTTAATTACTTTCCTGCACTTGTTATCTGTGCACTTAGAACTCTTTGACCGGATCTGTTTAAATGTCATAGGCTGTCTGTGTGATTCCCGTCTGTGTCTTGGCTTTCACCAATTTTCGTAGTAGGGTTTCCCTCATGTGGTTCTCCCGTTGTAATTAGTTTGATCCAGTTCACCTGTTTTCTGCGTAGCATGTGACTTCCCTCTCATCTATTTAAGCAGTTTTTTCAAAGCCAGCTCCTTGTCAGAACGTTGATCAATATTTAATTGTGCAGAGTGCTTTGTATGCCATTGAGTATTGTTTTTCTTCTACTGATTTGTCTGACTTTGATTGTTGCCATTGCCCTTGTTGTATTGTTTTTGTCTTTCTGGATTTCAAACCATTTTTGTATGACCACGATTTTTGTGTTTGGATGCCCTGTGTATGACCCTTGGCTTTGTTTATCGACTACGACTTTTTACCTTCCGTTTATGTACCTTTGCTCATTTGTCTTACTGGTTCTGACCCCTGCCTGTCTAGTCAACATTGTTTTTGGATTTCGTATTGTGGCTTGGCAATTCCTGTGTTTTTTAGCTTTGACTCGGACCTCATTAAAGGCATACATTTTTGGATTTCCCTCTCTCGCGTGTGGTTCCCGAATGCACCCTCACAGATCGATATGCTCTGTTTGACAGAATGGGTGACAGTACTGATAATTGCATTAATTCAGGTAGTATTCGTGGGAGAAGTATTTTCTTAGTCTTGACCAGTGGACTAAGCGTTCCTCTCTCACTTTTAAATCTATTCTCAAGGACTGGACACATTCACCAGAGTCTGATGCAATTATTGTTGATTGATATTGATTGAAGGGTTTATTGTAATTAACTCAAGGTGAAAAACAAAAACCCAGGCTGGTCTGTACAAACCACATAGCATTAATTCTTCAACAATCACTTGACACAGACACAGACCAGACACCGATTGTCAGGTTTCCCTTTCCATTTTTATTTGTTTATTTTAATTTTATAAGGGTTGATTATGTGTACTACACCTGTCCTCCTGAAAATTGGGGGTTTTCTTCAGGATTCAGCAAAGCTTAGGCCTCATCCGCACGGTGTTTTTTTATTTTGTCATTTCTAAAAATGCCTCAAATGACCCAAAACGCTGTGGTAAATATTCCAGGCCTGTGTGTGGCGCTGTAGCATTTTTTACGGAATTACATGAAATGGAGAACAAACCAGTGAGTATCAACATAAAGCTTGCACTGTGTACAGATCAGAGGGGGTGGGGTCTGAGATGGGGGCGATCACGTCATCGTTTTATAAAAAACCTGTTTTGGTTTTCCACACGAAAACGCTGGGGTGGCGTTTTCTGATTTTTTCACTCTGTGACCCGTTTTCAAATAATACCGTTTTCAAGCTGCGTTTTTTCTCTGTATGGACACAAGGCCGAAAAGATGTATGCGTATATATATACATGCATATATATATGCGTTTTCAAAAAAAATGTTCTTGTGTGGTTGGGCCCCGAGTTAAGCCCCTCTGGTTTTCCATTATTTTAGACATGAATTGACAGAGCTCTTCGTTTTGTCCAGACTATACCTTTTCTTCTTTTAATGAGACCTTTCATTGGCTGCTAAGCAGTAGCGGAGCGACAGGGGGCAAAGACACGTCCCTTTTAGTCCTGGCTAGATCTCAATCATTTTCCTTGACGTCTTTTCCAATTATCTTAATTGGCAACTGAAGACGCGGTTTCTCACCGAATGCGATCTCACAGCGATGAAATCATGGGCTAAATTTAGTGCAGAAAATTAATTTACTTATTAATTGGCCAATGCTTCATGTGATTCGGAGGAGCATATGAACCTGCCTCAGTCCTTTCTTTTGAACTATGATTATGGTTATATTTTGATCTTAGTATATTTTAGAATTTTTTACCACCACATAGTCTATTCTCATAGCTAGCATATCATTCTTGTCAGGATGAGCTACCCTACTGATAATGAAATTGATTCAGGTGATAATCTATTCTGATAGCTATTTCCTGCCTGACCGGGAGAACTACCTAACTGATAATCTATTCCAATTGCTACATCCTGCCTGATAGAATGAACTAGAATATCCCTACTGTTTATTCATGAATTCAGGTGGTGGGCTCTTCTGATGGTTCTCCTGTCTGATAGAATGAGCTTCCTTACTGATAATCACATTGATTCAGCTGGCAATACATAGTGATGCGCTCTATAACTTTGGTAGTTCGTTTTGTAAATTGTGTCAGAAGCTCAGATCGTCAAATTGGTCCAATAGGACGCGCTACTGGCCGCAAATCCCGAGCTGACCGGCGGTGAACGGTCAAAATTCCCGCCCAGCGTTTGCCCAGAGGGAGCGTCTTTTCCCCAATCGGCATATAAGAGACTGTAGAGGGAGCGCGCGCACGGGACGTTCTCTCTGCGGGTTTTTAGCGCGGCCCCGTCAGTCAACAAATGCTGAATCGCCGTGAATCACGACGGAAAAAAAAGGAGAACGTCAAGGGGGGGGAGGGAGAGTCTGAGAAGGGGAGGTATTCCTGGAATGTGCTGTGCATTCAGGAGGCTAATGTAGACCCAAGGAGCTGGCGACATAGACAAGGACGGGCAAAAAAAAAAAAAAAAGCAAATACACACACTGACATACATAGAACTTAAAAGAGCAAATATCACTTGGTCGAGGAAAGTCACTTATTAAGTGTCAGGGGAGGTTTTGTTTGGTCGCAGAAGGCTTTGCACAGCTCACTGGCTTAGTAGGCATTAGACTTGCTAACCTTCAGGACTTGTTTAATTTTAGTCTTACACAATGTCAGCCTTCGAGAAAGTTGCTTGTGATAGTGATGCAAGTATTGACATGTAGGCTGTTTATAGCTCAGAGAGACACTGACCCACTTTACCATTAACTAAAGTTTTGAAACCTGAAATAGAGCAGATTCTTATCAAGGACCAAATTCCTGGAGAAATTTTGAAATCTTACATCTGAGTGAAAATTTCTTGGGAAGTTAATGTGCAAAAATGATGTTTTTATTTGCATAAAAATTGTGCCTGTTAAAAAAATTTGTGTGCTAAGGGACTTTTACAAGAATTCAAAGTGTTTGACACCTATGTCACTGCAGGATGCTTTTTTTTGGTGGGTGGTGGGCAACAAAGTGATGGTGTTGCAGATAAACTGAGCAGAAAGTCTGTAGCATCACTACCTTCCACCTCCACCCTGCTGCTGACTGGGTGTGGGGACTCCCACTCCGAGCGTGATATTAATACCTGGCGAGTTGCTACTCGCGTTCGCTACGTCATCATCAGAGAGAGAGCATTACCTCAGGACACCTCCAGCAATCTTGACAAAAGAGATAGAGGGAGGGAGGGAGGGGGGAGGGGAGGACAGAGAGATATACAGTTCTATGAAAAAGCATTTGCCCCCTTCTAGATGTCACCTTAAGGATTTGTTTAATTTTAGTCTTACACAGAGTCCACCTTAAAGAAAGTTGCTTGTGATAGTGATGCAAGTATTGACATGTAGGCTATTTATAGCTCATGTGCTTATCTATGCACATTGTAGCTGATATATTTTCCTAATGAATGAAAAAAGAATTTGTTGAAATTGATGTCATACAGCCGAGATAGGAAGATGTTTGTCAAAGAAATAAGTTTTGAAATGGAAGATTTCCAACGGCCACGTGTGTAAATAACAGTACATTTGACAAAGTTCCCGACCATGACACTCTAAGGGAATTTGCTGAAATATGCCCAAGGGTATGGCCAATATTAAAAGAAAAAACCAGGACATGTCGACACCGACATCTTTATTCGAGCACTTGCATCAACTGACCGTTGTAAACCCTAAAATTCGGTATGTTGATACAAAATGGATTGTGTGAGTATGACTCTCTTTTAATTAATTCTTCTAGTTTAAGTTTTTTTCAGTAATATAGTTATTAACTATGGCCCTTATGATGTTTATGCTTAAAATTATTGCCTATTTCTAGACTTTGAAAATAAAAAATGATCAATGTCCGTACACTGGGTTGTAGCTCTCAATACTTTTTAGGGTGGAAAAGCTGGCAACGTTTCAACCCAGCAGAGTCTTCATCAAGCAAAAGACTTACACGACCCGTTGAGAGGTATATATAAAGGCAGTAGGCCAATGACATCATTCTGACATCACCGTCAGCCAATTAAAGCTAAGAGACAAATACACTCAATAATACATAGTCAAGATTCATCATAGAAAAAATAATGCAATGTAAATAAACATAACATAGCAGACATTTTTTGTATTAAAAATAAATGACATATGCATGCAGAAGTACCAGGCAGGAAGGCAAAGGACGGTCACTGAAAGGTTTATATGTCAAATTCCTGATTCAAACCTTTAGGAGACATGATTTTAAGAAAATAAATCCAATAAGCTTCTCGAGGGAGATCACCCCCCCGGGATGTTTCTCAACTTTTTCAATGCCACCTAACTCAATGCACTGACATTATGACCCTCTTGTTTAAAATGAGCGGCCAATTGAGATGCTGTGGCATGACCTTAAACATGCCGTTTATGCTCGAAAAACCCTCCAATGTGGCAGAATTAAAACAATTCTGCAAAGAAGAGTGGCCAATATTCTTCCACAGCAATGTGAAATACTCATTGCCAGTTATTGTAAATGCTTGATTGCAGTTGTTGTTGCTGAGGGTGACACGACCAGTTATTAGGCTTAGGGAGCAATTACTTTTTCACATAGGGCCAGGTGGGTTTGGTTAGCTTTATCCTTCCGTAAATGAAATCGTCATTTAAAAACTTTATTTTGTCTTTACTTGGGTTATCTTTGTCTAAGATTAAAATTTGTTTGATAATCTGAAACATTTAAGTGTAACTAATATCCAAAAAAATGAGAAATCGGTAATGGGGCAAATATTTTTTCACAGCACTGTAGATAGACAGCCATGGGACTATCATAATACTAATGATAAATTATGAGTGTGAAGTACATGGGGTCAGACAGGCAGACAGACATATGGACAGACAGGAAAGATAAACACAACTTATTGAGGGATGCAGGTGTGCACACCTGCGATGTATCATTTATACGCTGTTCTCTCTCCTTCCTGTTTACAAGGAAACTTCCCTCTGGAGGTGCACGTGACTTGCCTCACATGCTGCGTCTAAGGCCTTGTTTTGGGGCAAAACTGTTTGATTTATATTCAATTTTGATATGGTTCATCCACTCTTACCAGCTGACATGGAAAGATACAACATTGTAAAAGGTTTTCACTTAAATTTACTCTTACTGAGTAAAATTAGTTCTCACAGTGTCTATTTGAGCTCACTTTTGTCAAATTTTACCGAGAACTTTGCCTAACAAGTTTGTCCATCACCTATCTTGCTTTTTTTGTCACAATCACCAGAATACAGGATCTTATCCCATCATGCACTGGGCATTAATACTGAACAGCCCACTGATGGCCATACAGACTGCATACTATTCATTCAAAGTAATCTTAAGTTAATGCAAAACAATTATAAATGGGTACACCCAGACACAGGCAAGCATGCACACACACGCACACACACACACACACAAAAACACACGCACACGCACACACACACACATATGCATCGATACATATCACATAGTTCAGTCTCACGCTTAAATTTGAAACTCAGTCCAGAATACTGCACGCTGTCGTGTTGAGCATAAGGTCATCTTAAAATGGAGTTACCAAAAAAAAAAGAAAGAATCTTGGGATTTCCTCATGTCTGAGTAAACGATACTGTGGTTGCATCCTCTTTCACTGGTTATTTTAATACAAATTCTATGACATCAAGCAGGAAATATGTCCATGCAGAGACAAAATAATACCATATTTATATTCACTCCTCATCCACATCCTGCTGTGCTTTTTGCCATTGTCTGACCATGTGTGTGTGTGTGTGTGTGTGCGTGTGCTTATGAACTCAGATCATTGACTCCAATTTACACTCCGGTTTCCTCCTGCAATCTGTAGACATGCATGTCAGGCTAACTGGAGACTGCTAATGTCCCATAGGTCTGAGTGTGTGAGTGAATGGGTCGTGAATGGGTGAGCCCTACGGTGGATTGGTGAACTGTGATGTATTCAGGTCTCTCTACCCTTGCTTGCTGGGACATATTCCAGCCGCTCCCCCAAATTTTATGACCCTGACCAGCAGAAAGAGGATTTGATCGCAGATGGACGGAGGGATGGATGGATTAATGGAACACCCTCTCTATGGACCTTTCATTAATGTGTTACCATGCTGCGGTGCCCAAATAAAAAATCTCAAATCATCATCTCGTCCTCCTGTCATATGTCAATGCAGATTAATACCATTTCCTGAAGGGAAGTCCTCACAAGAGCTATTTAGCATCACTGTGGGGGCTTTCCGTTTACTGCTTGCTCACGCACAAGTGCTAACATGTAAACTCACTTAATATATAGGCAGACATACATCATTTAACCATATCTATCTGTATGTCAAAGCAGATTAATGGAGCTAGACGTGAAGGTATACATGAGGTAGACGACAATGCTTAGCAGGCGATATCATGGCGAACACTGACGGATCACTCTGCCCTTGAGCACTTTTGCCCAATATAGCTTTGTGCTATTAATTTTAATTTTAAACATTTTAATGCTGAGTGTGACAGTTCTGGGAAAGTAGCAGTGCGTTCTCTCGAAGAAAAATTTTAAAAATGCCGTCGAAGAAGAGTTGAGAAGCCTAATTATCTTCCCGGAGTTTCCCCCTGCTCCATAAATCTGAAGCATATTATCTTGTCTGTTGGAATGATTTCTGAGCAGAAGAGGCGAGGTGAGCGCGCTCGTGTGTAACTAGCTGGCAAGCCAAGGGAGGGTGTCATCGCTGGTCTGTGGGAACCGCCTTTAAGACAATGGCGTCTCGGGTCAGTGGACATACGGTGAGGGAGAAAGAGAGGGACGCGGATGGATGGTATGAAAGATAGACAGTGATAGAGAGAAAGAGGGAAAGGGAGGAATGAGCCGTAGTGAAAGTCCGTAGCTCCCACTCAAAGCCTCGTTTCTGTGAGGACGGCCGCAGGCTTGTGTGTGCGGTTTGCCCTTATCTCTCCGTGCCTCTCGCGCACTGCGCTAATAACTGCGCACTGTCTCATATCTGAATACTGATCTCAACCGTCTAATGTCCTCAAGACTGAAAAAAAAGAGAAAAAGCAACAAGTCAGCCGTTGAAACTACTCAGAGGCACTTTGTGATCCGTGCCCTCCCAAAAACTGAGTGGCATCTGGAAGCGCGCTCATAAAATCACGCAACGTGTCCATCTAACTGTCATCGTGGAAAGAATAACGATTTTACTATACAATCAGGGTGTCGGCAGGGCATAATCGTGACTGACATGAGCTGTTAATAAATGTTTAAAATTTGCAATTTAGAGGAGTATTTTATGTATAGCTAACTGCGCTTCATTAAATTTTTAAAGGTGGGCAGGGGTATTTTGAACTGCTAAATTACACTGAAAAAAATATAAACGCCCCGTGTCAAATATTGATGCCACATGCAGTTATCAACTCTAAGTGAGCATATGCTGACTTTTACTTGTATAATAGGGATATTTCTCTTGATTTGTGTACCATTTTTTAATCCATCTCTCTGTCTGTGAGCATTTGCTCAGTGATGCAGTGATTTCCCTCAGTACATGGGTGTGGCATTTCCAGACGGTGATCAGACAGAATGAGCAGTACCCAGACACTCCTTATACTGGGGACAATAAAAGGCCACCCAAAAATGTCAAATTTTGTCAAAATTCATCATGCCTCAGATGTCTCAGGTCATGCGGGAACGTGCCATTGGCATGCTGGATGCAGGGATGTCCACCAGAGCGGTCGCTGTGCAGCTGAATGTTGATTATCGGACGATACGCCATTTGAGAGTTTGTTTCCGACAGACAAGCAGTCCTGCAAATCGACCTCATCCATGTCGGCCATGTGTGACCACACCAGCACAAGATCGTTACATCCGGCTCGCCCACCTGCGGAATCGGCTCAGATCAGCGACACGCACAACGGATGAGACCGTTGGTCTGCACAACAGACGCATCACACCACGGACAGTCCGTAACCACCTGCGAGAAGCCAACTTGTACGCTCGGCATCCTCACTGTCAGGCGTCGGAATCGACTCGCATGGGCAAATGCACACGTTCGATGGCCCTTGGCACGCTGGAGAAAAGTGCTATTCACAGACGAATCCCGGTTCCAGTTTATTTGTTAATAAAAAGTCAAAAATTTGACATGAGGCATTTATATTTTAGTTCAGTGTATATTGGTGCTGTTCAACAAATAATCTTTCCACTGTAATTAATTATTAATTGTAACAAGCTCTGGTTGAAGGACTAATAGCTGTGACTGCATGAGAACCACAGGAGTATTCTTTTAATATTTGAAGACCACAAACGAAAAAAATGATCAGAGTCCAAATGTAGCATTTTTGTATATTTCATATATTATAATAATATTTATACTCGTATATTATAATAATACATATTATCATAATATTTTTTACATTTTTTAGTTCTTTGTTTCTAAGATTGTTGAGAATTTTTAATTGATCATTATTCGATCATGTGAAAATGTGACTCTGATCATTTTTCCATTGTGGTCTTCATTTGTGTTCTCTGCTTATGAGTTGGTGAGTTGTTTACCTCACACAGATCTGAGTGGCATTGACCTCAGTTGGACCCAGGTGTGTGTTAGATCGGGCAGGCTTGTGCAACAGTGTCTGCCCTGACAGTGGTAATGACTGACTGACTAATTGTGCTGTCTGTCTGATCACAGTCATCTCATTGTGTAAGTTCATGCGGAACAACTGATCAAAAAGCATTTTATTGATGTTTAATCGCATACAATTTTTATCAGTGTTTTCCTATGTAGTTCTTTTGCATTGCATTAGTTCCTGCACCCAGGCATTTAGCACTTTTGACAAGCCGCTGTGAAACTATGCCATTCATGTCTTCTGGAGAGCTGCCTATTACTCTTACAGTCTGGTGCATTTCAATATAGGAAATATGTATGTAATAAAACTTTACCATAATTTGCCGGAATGTTCTGTAGTTTATGAGGCAAGTCAGTCAGTACAGTTTTGAAGACAATTCATAATCTCCTCCATAACCGAAGGTTTGTGTTGTATAAAACTGCCCAGTTGGGTAAAGTAGAATGGGATTGAATGAGATGGTGAGAACCAGTGTCTACTAACCTGCAAAATTAATGTTCTGAGAAAAATAAGTTTGAAGTTTCTACTTTTTGTAAATTCATATGTTTGTCAGATGGTTGATATTTCTGCTTAAAAGAACTTGCAACTGATATGAAATATTTATAATTTTGTGTGTAGTTGGCAATTAAATTAATTTCTCAACAAATTCTAGATAGTAGCCTCTTGGTTCTCACCCAAGAAAGTGTGCGCTAGGTATTTGCCGGCTTTGAATTACAACTGATGATAATATATCAGTTTCTCCACCCAGGCCAGGGTGAAATGCACTGTAAGAGAAAGTTCTCCATTTTCCATCAGCAGCTTGAGTGCTCTGCTGTGCCAGGTAACTGCCCAGATGAATTGCCCAGACATCACCCGAGTGAGGAATGATTTTTAATCCTGATACATCACTGTTATTCACCTGATGCTTTCACCCCACTTACAATTGATTAGACCACATTTATACCCCTCCCTGATCTGACACACACGGTGCAGCTCATCTAGAACTCCACTAATGAGCTGTTCAGCTGAATCAGGGGTGTTAAATCATGGAGACATCTAAAATATGCCAGACATGGTTAACTCCCGGTCGGGAAACACTGGAATAGACTATAAATGGGGGCCAATTCCTAACGCCCCCCCCCCCCAAAACACGTTTGGAGCCAAAATTACAAAAATTGAGATGATACCATAGAGCGATAAGCGATAGCCTTATTCTACATGGTGTACAAAAATCCCTTTTTAGAAATTCATACTGTAAGGTGTATTTTTTCATGGTCAACGTTTGTGTTTTTCTACAAAACACAAGAGGCGCCAACAAAGAACAAGCTGACTTACTCAATGGATATATCGCATTTTGGAAACACACTCTTCATATATTGGCTACACAAGAACCCCTAAAGCTTGACCATTTACACTGCCTTGATACTGAAGGAGAGGTGGATGCTGGGAGAAAAGGGGATTCCCATTCCGTTTTTGGCAGTGCACTGCTACACCTCTAGTGTTCCCCTCTCCCGCACGGACTCTCTCTCTCTCTCTCTCTCTCTCTCTCTCTCTCTCTCTCTCTCTCTCTCTCTCTCTCTCTCTCTCTCTCTCTCTCTCTCTCTCCTCCTCCGCTTCCTGGATCCTGTTTGTTTGTTCCTCATGTGCAGGTGTTTTCCTGTCCTGTCTCGGTTCTGCTTTCTTGCGGAACCACATTGCTAAGCCCCTCGTCCGGGATGACTCAGGTACTTCTGGGTTCCCCACTACAGTACCACCCCCCCACCCCAAACCAAAGCCCACCCCCTTACACCCCCCTCTTCTCAGCCAAGCCGACACAAAACTCCTGCTTTCCTCCGGCTGGAGAACAATATGTCACAGTGTGCTCGTGTGGAATACATGCCTACTGCGTCTGACCGGCAAGGAAAAGAATACGTTCAAACGGCAACTTGTTCAAACCATCTTCTCCGACATTTTATTTTGTTTGTTCTGTTTGATAGTGAATATAAGGGGTGTATTGTGCATTAAGCCACTGGGCTGGGCTCTGGCTGCGGCAGTGAGTGTGGTATTCTGCCTAACAAGCGATTAAAGGAAAACATGACGTCCAACAGAACTGCAGCCGCGATGATTCATGAGCCTGTTTGTGTACTGAAGGGGATTTGACTGCCGAGAGGAAAGGGCTTCTGCTCAGAGTTAGGCATATATAACACACTGCTGTGAGCAGGGGTTATGACCTGCAGGCAAACACACAGAGTCGGGCAATTAGAGAGAGAGAGAGAGAGAGAGAGAGATCCTAAACAATCATTAATTATTCCTATACACACACGCTCAAGCCCACAAGACACTTGTTCACTGTTCACGGCCATTTTATTTTTACTCATTCATCTCATTTATTTTTTGTATATGAATTGAATGTGTGGATTAAATGAATTGAATATGAATGTACATTCATTTTTGTTTATTTTTTTCAATAATTCTGTTGTCCTTGATGCTTTAGCAGTATTGTCCACCTAACATTCATGCCAAAAAAAGCATATCAAGTTGAAAATTAAATTGAACTGAGGGAGAGAAAGCGAGAGAGAGGGGGGGGGGGGGGGCAGAAAGAGATAGAAAACAAGAGAGAGACAGGGAGACAAACAGAGAGAGAGAAAGAGAGAGAGAGAGAGAGAGTTCTCCTCCATTCAGAGCGCTGGACATTTTTCTGACGCCTGTAATAAATATGACCACAAAAGTCTGCAGTCAGAGAAAGAAAGTTCTGGAGGACAGTGGCGCTTGTACAGTGAGTGTGATGTGCAGTCATAAAACTTCCATCCCTCACTCTGACGCCCACCCTGCTCTCAATCTCTCTAATCCATCAATGCCTCCATTGATTCAATGGTGTGAGTGTCTTCGAGGTCATCGCAGTGTCGGGATTTGTGTTTCCCCAGTAACGCTCATTTTCTCCCTCCCCCCTCAACTGTACCTCATCCCTTATGTCTGTGTGGCTGCAGACAAGGGTGTGTATGCGCCGGGGTGCGGGCAGAGTCTGGGAGATGAGGTAAGTGGGGGCAAAGACAATTGTTATAATACAGACTACGTCACTGCGACGTCACCCATTTAATTTCCTAGGCCTTGGTCATTTCAGCAGACTCAAGTTCAGTTTTTGGGCGCCGCAAATTTGGTTCAGTTTGGAGCCAAAATCTGTGCAGTACAGCTTCCAAGTCCGGGTCGTCCACTTAGCCCGTTAGATGCAGTGACGTCTCTTGCTACTGATTCATGCAAGAATTATTTGTTTATTTTCCAGATGGTATTCTAGCTAAAATAATCAACACTTGGGGGCCCATTTGATGACAAAGAAATATATTTTGCCCACACTTTACTTGGAGAAAATAGAATAAACTTTTTTTAAACTTGCCGTTAGCTTATGTTGAGAAGAGGTGAAAATTACCAACACTAAAGTCAACTCCAGTTGCTCTACAAAGCGCCATCCCACAACAAGACCAGGAAATACTACTGTGTTCCATTTGAAACTGGAAGCCCGAACTTCCAAGATTCCAGTCAAATATTTCAACTGGATGCCCCCTCCACCCCAAAACCCAAGATGGCTGCTTTGTGCATCAACAAAGTGAAAGCTATAGTACAGTAATATGCTGTTTATCTGCATTTCTGTTTTACTTGTGTCCCCTTTAATCAGTTAGACACATAGTACTGTCCAATTTCTCTCCGTGGCCATGTTACTAAGGCGCTTGTACGCAAAGAATATTGCATTGAGTTGAATAATGAGTCGTTATTATCTTGTATTGCTAATCTGGGGTATGTTCCCCAAAAGCATAGTTGCTAATCATGTTAGAAACTTACAGTTTGAACCATCTTTGGCAACTAATCTATTAGAAAACATACCTCTGGCTAGCATTAACCATCTGCCCCCACCCCATGCAATAAGTCAACTTTTTGACTCCTACTGAAATACGATCAACTCGGGTGTGAGGTAAATGGAGGGCCATAATCAATTGAAAATATACCCGCTTAGGGGGAAACCATTTGCATTTTTTCACCAACCATGCGTGCAACAGCATCCACTGTTGGTAGACCTGGGGATTGCAGGAAGTGTGGGTGTATTTTCTAAACATAGACATGACTTCACTGGAGTAAGTCTCGCTATAAGCTGCGGTTTTATGTTCTAAGGAGGATTCCTATCTGTCCCTCAGGTGTGGAATATTCATCATCAGTGACCCCCACAGACTCCGCAGAGCACAGTTTGTCATTGTTCTTCATGTATTCCTGTTTAGCCCCTGCGACTGCTAATTAACCACTTCACACAGTGGAACATTTTCATCATTGAGTAAACACAGAGACATATGAGCGAGGCTAATTTAGCTACACTGTCAGTACCATTGTTCTCGGTAATACAATAATACTATACAGCAATGATGTAATGTCATTGTTTCTGTTGGGGAATTATGAGTATATGATTTTGAGTATGCGGATATGTTACTACTTATTTATAGGCATTTGTGCATGCGTGTGAGCATGTTAATTGTGCACGCATACTCATATGTGTTTTGTGTGTATGCGTTTGTGTGTGGGTGTGTTTGTGTATGTCAGTGTTTGTAGGAGTGTGTGTTTGTGTGCGCTAATGTATCGGCGGTAATGTAAAAAGCTGAATTATTTTAAGCTCTCGTTTCCACCAGAGCACCCTTCTTCAAGCCAAATCTCCACCTCTCATCATTACTTAATCAGCGCAATCATTCACTTAGTTTGAACTTTTGGCACATATCCTTGAATGATAAATGAGATGTACCCTGTTTGCAGTGTGTTCAAGTGCACCGGAGTGCGATCTCCCACATTTTACAAAGAAATGGGTAACCCGGGTAAGGCTTATTAATTGAGTGCATCAACAAGAACTAGAGATAAAAGAACTCAAGACAAAAAAAATAAAAAATGAAAAGTTTACACGCTCCATGCAGAGTGCCACCTGACCTGAGGTGCTCATTCATATGAAATAAGGAGTGGGTCATACAGCAAGTAACAAGTCAGCAGTATACTTAAAGATAAAAATAAACAAGTACCATGAGCGTTCCCAGTGGCTTCGGTAACATGGTATTTTCCCTCACCCCGAGTTGACGGGTTAATGTGTAAGCAGTACAAACTCACGGGTCGAGCTGGTTAACCTGCAGAGGAATGTACTCCTGTCCTGAGGGAAGGCGGTGAGTCACAGAGTGTGGGTGGAGACACAAGGGAGGTCAATGACATCACTCACTCACTAACTGCCCAGTCAGTATTCCAATGCTCTGGGCTCGGCGCTGATATTACTCACCCGGAGCAGTTCCCCAGACTAAAAAAAACTGTCTTGTAGGAGAAAATAGATAAATATGCGCAATGTTGATGTTGACACACGCAACATTATCTGTGCTGTGTCCCAGTAGGGTTGTGTGTCTTTTCAGCTTTTGCACAATGGCTGCAAAAACAAGGGCCTGTCAGCGGAGATTCAATTGTGTGACAACGATTTAAAAAGACCAAGAAGAATTAATTTTCAAACCATGTGTGTGTGTGTGTGTACTTTTGTTATCTAATAGGGGCCTTTTCTGGTATAAACACTGTCCTTGTGATCAGTGCGTGGACCAAAGCCCAGTCCTAATGTGGCAAAATGTCATCTCTCAGGTTGTGGTTAAGGTTAGGGGTCAGGTGTGAATTAAGATTAAGTTAAGGTCAGAATTAGACGTGATTTGGTCATGAATAGGGTTAGACTCAGGCTGTACACAATGAATGGTAGTCAATGCAATGTCCTATCACCGCAATGGTGTGGGAGCTTGTGTTTGTGTGAGTGCATGTGTGTGTCTGTGTGAGTGTGCATATACTGCCCAGTCCGTGCATTGCTCTGTGTCTGTTTGTGTCATTCCCTCTCGGTGTGTAATGGGCTCATGCTTAGCTTGTCTGCCCATGGGTGAGTCACCGTCTGTAATGCATCAATGACAACATTGCTCCATTCCCCGTATTCCAAAAGCCTCTTAAAAGCAGCAGTGCTGATCTCAGATCAGTTTCCCCGGCCCACCTGCTGTCCTTATTCTCCACGAGCGACCAGACTGATCTGATCCCAGATAAGCGCGCTTTCTCCGAGAAGGTTTATGAATGGGAGGCTTATGTGTTAGTCACGGTCTACTCTACTCCACTTTGTCCGTCCATAAATGAAAAAAAAAACATCACATGCCCTCATCTTTTCGTCCCTTGCTCCCTCCGTCGAGATCGCATAGCTAAGCAATGAGATCACAGGCACCTGTCGCGCAACCCTTGCGCGTTTATGTGTGCTTTCCCAATCTTTTACCGTCGTGCGTCTTGTTGTCTGTAAAGTTCCGAGCGCACGGGCGAGTTTTATTTCCTCATCAGCGTAACTGTATTTGAGTAATGTCTGTCTGTGTTTGCGTACGTTATCGGTTTTGCGATAACCGCATGAGCACATTTCATGCGTTCAATACTTTTGAGGGAATTTCGATTTATTCGCGAAAGTGACACAGATCTATTTTCTCACGCGCGCATTTTATTATTCGTGTTTGAGAGTCTTCAAGGTCTCTCTCTCTCTCTCTCCTTCTGTCTCTGTCTCACTCTCTCTCTTTTTCCCAATGCTAATCACCCCCTCCCGTCTCACAGCGGCAAGAGGAAACTGGAGTACAGTGATAACAGCCTCAAACACAATAGCCCCAGCCGCAGACGCGCCGAGCCAAGATCAGTTTATCCCAAAAAGGTCAGCCTGGCTTTGCTGGCTCGCGTTTCATTCCAGACATTATTATTGTTAGAGTAATAACCGTTACTTTGATGACTTTAATATTTCAAATGCGGGACATTCCAGAAAAAAAATTTAAAATGCCAGTCCTAGGAGAAAAAAGGGCCAAGAATATCTCTGACGTCAAATTCTCCGGCATTCCCCATGGACATTGCCCATATCCAATGATAGAGCTACCAATCAGTTTCTCGTAGTGGGATAGCGGGCAAAATTTATAAAATAAAATATGCAGGTATATAGTGCATCTCTCAATTGAATTATTCCAATGTTTTTGCACTTTTGACAATGAACATCTATAGTGTGTTTTGAATGCAAATGTTGAGTTTAAGCTTGGTACTAGCTTAAACTCTAATGCAAATTTAAATCCAACAAAGCTGCTGGTTAACTATCGGCAGCAGTGGACAATCCTGATTCAGAAAGTATAAACCCTTTGCCAGAACTTAGTTCCAACCACCTGGATTTGCCATGTAGTACAATTCCTCCACCAATCATTCGGATGAGCTCATGGTTGATAAAAAAAAAAAAAAAAACCCTGTCAGAGTTTTACCCTCTGAACACCGGACTCTCCACTCCTGACGGTCGGGACAGTCCTGGTGTGATATCTGAATGAGCCTCTGTGTGAAGTAACGCAGGAAGAGACCTCCCAAATGTCACGGCAGTTACTGAGCTCCAGTCTTTCTCCGAACGCGCCAAAAAGGTCACGACTGCATTCATGCAAGAGGAGGTCTCCGCTGGGGGTTGGACGCCACACAAATGACAAGATCATAAAAGAAGACAAGCTGTAGAACACAGGCGATCTTCTGGACTGTTCCTCATGTTTCTATAGCTGCTGCGAGGATTCAGGGCACCCGCTCCAACATAACTCCACACAGCATGAACATTCCGCCTTTGCTCTTCAGCGCCCCTAGAAGTTATGGTCTGCTTTTTTTTGTTTGTTTGTGTATGTCTGTGTGTGTTAGTTTGTTTGGGTGAGTGCATGTGTTTGTGTGTGATGTATAGGTATGCGTCAACGTATGTGAGAGTATGTGAGTGTATACACACTGTAAATAAAAAACGTTTTCTCAACTGAAAAAAGTTGGTGCCCAGGCTGCCTCAAAATTTCAAATTAACTGAATTTAAGATTATAAGTTGAATATTACTCAACTTGTCATCTCAAGTTCAATGAGCTTAAAATTTTAAGGCATCCTGGTCACTAACTTTTTTCAGTTGAGACAACTTTTTTACAGTGCACATATGTTTGTGTATGTGTTTGCCTACATGGATGCGTGTGTTCGTGTGAGCAAGCGTGAGTTTATGCTTGGAGAAGTGTGCTTGCCTGTGTGTGAGCTTGCGATTGTGCCAGTCGGTAAAGCACAGAATGTCCCTTGAAAATAATGATTGGTCTTGATTGGTTTTCAAAAATGTATTTGAACTGACATTATCTGACCTCCAAAAACACTTATGACCACCAGGCATAGCCTAATTCTCCTAATAAAGGAGAAAGACGAGAAATAGGAAGTCGTAATCAGTTTTCAAACACTTTCCTTGATTAACAAGTTCTCCAATGATAAGAATGAGCCATTGGCAGGTTAACACACTGCTTTTGACTTAATGTAATGTTGTACTGATTAAATATGAAATGTTTTATTCACTTAACAAAGAAGATGAAATACTATGTTAATTTCTGTATTAGTTTTTAGCACATCCTGCTCTATCTGATCTTAGCTTCGTGATTGTATGATTGCAACAAAGAAAACAAAAATTAACAACACACATAAAAGTAACAACATTGACAGAAATACAGTTTCACTTCAAAAATTATGTTTCTTTTCTCGTGTTTGTTAATGAGGAAAATTGGCCACACATTGATACTTTTGAGCGCTTTTGGAGTTCGTGTGTTGTTAATTTCAATTGATGATTAAAAACAGGCCACTTGTATGTACGTGTAGTCTGCGTGTGTGGATGCGCGTGGGTAAAATAAACAAAGGGCCACTTATAACTGAGTTTTAACATGAAATAAGTACGTACATACATTTGGTTCCTGTTGTTTGGTAGAAAAGATCTGAAAAAAGACCAATTGGATGGAATTAAAAACCCCTTTGATGAGTAGGAGCTAATGAGTATTCCCGTTACACTCTGAGAAATCCATTTTTGAAGTTCTAACCAAAGTCGGAGGTTTAAAAATAGAAGTTTGGATCTGGGGAGAGATAATTACTGTTTACGCCTGGACGGGGAAAAAACCCTGAAGCTGAGAGAAGCAGATAAAAGGCAGGTTCCTGATATCACTCCTCCTCTCAGATCTCCTCGTTTTGTCATAATCAGGAGATCAAACAGCCACTTTACGCACAGCAAGACTCTGGGTAAGTTCTGCTTAGATGTACCTGCTGAACAAGGTGCACAGCAGGACGGAGAGCAGGTCAATGAAACAGACTGGAGAATATTCTGTGTGTATCACTCAAGTATGTATGTAAGGGAGCGTAGCGTCAGTGCATGACCTGAGCCTGTGCCATACAGGTTAAATGTACTGTCAAGGTCTTTGCTTGGATATCGACAGTATGGTGCTCGGCTCCCACTAAAAATAATACTGAGGATAAAGATACTTTAAAAAATTCAACCGTGCAAACGGTTAATCATAATGGTTAAAATTCAAATTCAATTTAACATTCGGAGCCACCACTCTTTGCCATGAAAATTGCATCAGTTCCCTGAGGTACAGTTATCTTGCAGTGTCGTAAAAAAGTTTGGTGGCCCTCAGCTGTTAGGTGGTCCTCAGCTCAGAACTCGCCACAGGTCTGCGACAGGCGGCAGAGTAACACTAAACTCAGGAGACCTCGCTGCCGCTGAGATCAGAGCCGTGAGAAAGCTGTACCATATGTTACTCAACCAAAATAAATCAGAGTAAATGATGTCATGATATCAGCAGGTTTAAGTTTCTTCATACAGGTGTGATTAATTGCAGTCTCGGTTTATGATTGACAGACTGAAGGCAGAATTCTACCAACTTCCTTGAGCATACCAAAGACAAAGCCAATGGGTAGACATTCTGAACACCTACGGTACCTCACATTCACTCCACTGCCACATTAACTCTCACATGGAAGTATGAAGAACATGAATAATGCAAAAAAAAACTATTAGTAAATCAGCCCTTCTCTCTCTCCCTTTTTCTTGCAGCTTTTTTTAAAAACACACGCACGCACACACACACACACACACACACGCGCGCGCGCACACACACACACACACGCGCGCGCGCACACGCGCACACAAACACACACCCCTTGCCTAGAGGAGAGGGCAAAATATCCCCACTCTTTTGGTTATAAACATGCTCTGGTCATCTTACAAGTACAAGAAAACATGCACACACACACATACCTAGGCATACATACATACATATTGTACATGCCCATACAGATGAAGTGTGTGTGTGTGTGTGTGTGTGTGTGTGCACGCATGCGTGTTTGTGCGCACATGTGTGTGTGTCCGTGCGTGTAAGTGTGTGTACACAAGTGTATGCCTTTCTGTGTTTGTATGTATGTGTGCGGGTATTTATGCGTGTGTGTGTATGTGCATGTGTGTGCGCGCGTGTGTCTATAAGTTTATATGTGCACATGTGTATGTGCGCGCGTGTGTACGTTTATTTAAGCGCATGTGTGTACATGTGTGTGTGTGGGCGTATGTGATTGTGTGTGTGTGTGCGTGTGTGTGATTGAGAGGTTGGTATTGTCACAGAGCAGTGCCCCTCCCTCTCTATCGTCTTCTGTAGCTAACAATAGCCTATTTTTGATGTCAAAAAAAAAAAAAGGCGGGGACACACCCATGCTACAGCTGGACCACTGGGATTGTGAGAAGTGGGCAAGGGGGGATGTGGTTTGTTTGTTTTAATAGGGGTGTGGGTAACGGTAGGTGAGTGGTGTGGGGGTCAGTTTGCCCTCTGTGTGTGTTTGCATTGGTCCATATTCACTCCTATATCTGCTTCACCCTCGAGCTTGAATTGCTGCGTTTGTGTGCGTCTCCAGATGTGTGAATTTGTATCGGTTCCTCTGCTGATCCTGTTTGATAGTACTGACTTGTGCTGAAATGTTTATTTGCCTGTTTATCTATCTGTATTGCTTTGGCAAAAGAGATTGTATATCTGCCCTGGTACTGACAAAACCAGTAAAAAATTTTAGTTCTCCCAACATTTTTAATCCGTCAGAGATGAAAAAATGACACGGGAACACTTTTGTTTTATAGAAATTCCAAAGAAAAAAAAAGCGAGATTGATCAAATGGCTGTCTATTGATAATAACTACTGAGCAGATTCATGGTATTTTATCTGCAAGGAGAGTCAAGTTCACACGCAACAACACTACTGTGGAAGTGCCCATGGGTGTGCTGTACATGCGTTTGGCTTTTTACTGATTTATGTGTCCAAATTGTTCCAAAGGGACTTAACCTTTCTTGTAAGAAAATTGAAACAATTGGTCTTAGTTTGCTAAACATGGAATTTTAATTTGCTCCAAAAATTACATGGTTAACATTGGAAATTAGAAAGCCCTCAGAGAACGCGTACCATACCTCCACCAGCGCATTTGTAACTAAGAACTGAACAAGAAGGCTACAGATTCCCTAATCATGAATCCATCCCAAAATTGAATTGGTTGTTCCTTGGCCCATGGCCCTCACTTCCACAAAATATCACTGAAATTGATTTGAGAAATATTGTCTGGGCAAACAGACAGAAAGATAAACAAACAAATATGGGTGAATGCACTGTAAAACCTCTGCCCAACTTTGCTGACAGAGGTAATAACCTTATGCCTTCTGAGATTTTTTTAACAAGTTGAAACTACTCTCATTTCACCGAAAACATGGACTGAATACATAAGTTAAGTGTGAAAACGTTTGACTGGTAGTTGGTTAGTAACAGTTTTTCCTTGTTATCTGCCTGTTTCACATCTTTTGCAGTCTGTATGTCTGTCCGTCTTTGTTTTGGCGCCCTCTCGCATCATTAGTATTTGAACCACCCTGTTCCTCTTCCTTCAAAGCCTCACAGACCGGTAAAAATGCCAAAATGCAGACACATGGCCATGTTTTACATAGAACTTAGAGCCCTTGCGGTACTCCAACACTCAAATTTCTCTCATGACTGAAACCAGCCATTTTCCATCCAGTCATGCAAATGCACATGCAGTACATGGAAATTATATGCACAGATATTTGCACAATTACTATGAGGTGATTGCAGCAAATCTGTGAACTGTAGAAATGGACAGCACAGTCCCAGGCCCAATGCCAAATCAAAGGTGGGATTCAAACATGGCCGCTTCTCAATCACTCTCATATTAGAGAGCTCCTTTTGTCATCGCTATAGGCGATTTGGGCCTTTAATGTGAGCAGTAAAAGGTTTTTGAGAGGGGGTTAAAGGATAAGCGACACACCTGATCCCAGATCCCAGTGTTCGGTTCGCGGGCTGGCGTTTTGATCCGAGACGGGCGTCGGGTTTAAAAGAGGGTAAGACTGCGGTGATAATGATTGTTTACGCTCGCAGCTCATGGAAAGGGGCGGTGCTAAAGGCAGGTTTTACACGCGGCTTATGGAGAGAACTGGGGGAGTCTCTCTGCAGGATGAAAATCAATTAGTTGACAGCAGGTGGCAGCAGTGAGGTGTGATGATGAAGGAGCTGCATGCGCTTCTGCTCTGAAAATTGCAGGTGGATTTACTGGTGAGACAGAGCCATCTTACCCTTGAGCAAGCTAAACTACCTCATTCTACAAATATCCAACAACACTGAGAACATAGGAAGGTTTTGTCAATCTTACTGAATGAGAATAACAATTAATTTCCTCTAATGTAATGTACTGTCTCGCGCAAATTGATTGGGTAATTGTGCTTGACAATTGAATGAGTTGAATGGAGTGCAACTGGCCATGCCAAGTGATGGATGTTTGACAGCAAATGTGTCTAATTTTCTGAACGTGTGTGTGGACAGTTGAGCTGAGGGGTACTGCTTATGTGTCCATATCTGAATTAAATACAATATACCACTATTACTTGATTTCCAGATTTCAATCAGAGGAAATTAATTTCTGAACATTAAGCTGTACGAGGTCAGACGATGTCTGCAGTACTTCATCTCTGATATACTATGTGTATAACAGCCTAAGCCAAGCAACTCACAAAGCCCTGTGTTTAAGGTTTCAGTTCCAACCTTATGAGAATAGAAATGCTTTCCCTGGTGTCAAAAAACCATGTACAGATTATAGTATACACTACCTGACAAAAGTATTAGGACGTCACTATTTATGTGTGTGATTTTCTTACAGTGCAGTTGAAAATAGTGAATGAATCATATTTGGAAATAGTTGTTTATTCAAATAAAAATTCAGACCCCATTTTGGATACACCAAACTGAATTATTCTAAGTCTTGACCCTCCTTTTATAGAGAATCAAAATCTCAAAATCACCCCATGTGCCACACCTGATCATATTGATTGAACTAATAGTAGCCGTGGTCTTCCATTATAACAAAGACACAATTCCAAACTTGTTAATTTGAAGATTACCATCTTGCAAGCACTATTTATTATAATATCTCTTATTTATTACAGACCCAAAGTGAGAGTTTTTTATGCAGAGAAAAAATATGCCAATTTGTATATCTGTAGCATCCCCAAATGTTCAAATAATGTTCTGTGATGTTTACATGTACATTTTAGGACACCATTAAATTCCTACAACGCTCACATGTGTAATGTAGCATGTACAACAAAGGTTGAGTGAGAATGAGGATCGTCCTAATACTTTTGTCAGGTAGTGTAGCTCTCTTTCTGTGACTGGTTCTACATTGTCAGAACAAGTTTACTGAGAAGGACATCATTCAACTTTTTGGCTCTCATGGCAAATATTTCAGCTTAAGATGTGAAAATCTCTGTAAAGTTCCCTCAAGCAAAGGGAATTTAACCCTTAGAGTGCTGAAATAAATGGATTTAAAAAAATAATTTAATTATCTTGCGTTGTTGAAATCCTATCGAGTGGTGACTTGTTTAAAAGAGCTCCCCTGTGGAAGCTCTTTTAAACAAGTCGACACATTATAGGCTTTCAACAGCTTTGATTTTCAAATCTTACGTCATTGAGCAACAACAGCTGCATTTAGCATTCTTAGGTTTGATGGGGGGGGAAGTTCCATTTATCCATTCGCCCATTATCATAGCCGTTTATGCTCATTCAGGATCACAGTGGAGGGAGGTTTGGAGCCTATCCCAGCATGCAGTGGGAAAGACGTGCGCGCACACACACTGCACAGCTGCAATTCTGTGGTATTAAGGGCAGAAATATTGTGGAAAATGTAGCTCAAAGGCCAGGTGAAAATAATGTTCACCAAGAACATTACAATTAAATCCATTCTAACCTTTCTGGGACGTCGCACAGCACTTAGTAAAAATGTGAACATGAAAAGCTCCGCCTCCTTCCAAAGTCCCACCCTCTTCCCCCCCGATTGCCAGACTTCACCTACGGAAAAAAAGAAAAACTATATGGTTGATCATCAGATTACAATGGTAACTGAACTTTACGAGAGCATTTTATTTTATACCACATATAGATATGAATATTATTTAAATACTGTTGGTTAGTTTTCACTTACCGGAGCCTCTGAATCTGACTCCATTGACTCGTTTCACTCGGCCTACTTCCTTGCGCCGCACGCTATATTTTTTTCGGCGGAAAGTGAAAGGAGTCAAAGGAGTCAGATTCAGAGCCTCTGGTAAGTGAAAACTAACCAACAGTAATGACATAGAATGGAATATTATATATAATATATCATAACATAACATAACATGAATGGCGAGAACAGGCCGTTCAGCCCAACTAGGTTCGTCAGTTTCTTTACATCATTGTGAATATATCACTTTAGATACTCAATGACTCATTGGTATCTAGCTTTAAGTCAAGCCTGCTCTTGAAAACTCCCAAGGTCTCTGCCTCAACAATATGGTCAGAAATGACTTTAGGTGAAGAAATAAATGTGTTATAGAGTAAAATGTCCTCGTGATGTTTAGTTACCTTTGTAGTCTGACGAACTACGATTAGCATTATTATTGTAATTATAGCATTTCAGCACCTGTTTGTTTAGTCAAATGCATCGGTTTTTTTTTTTTCTGCCAGAGGCGCGCGTGACTCGCAAGTGGTGGCAGCTATAGGCAACTGGAAGGGGCGCTGCGACGGATGACAGACAGGAAGCTCTGCAAATAATTTTATTGGGACCGATGAAAATGATTGGTCAGACTTTTATCAGAAATATATGAGAATTGAATGTCGATGAATTTCAACACCTGGTGGATTTCTTTTACATTTTAGTGTGCCATGCGCTTATTAGAAGCATTTTAAGATTACAAAAGAAAAGTGTAAAAATGCCAGAAAGGTAAGAATTGATTTAAAAGACCTGACGTACATCAAGATTACATTTGGAGGCCTATCAACCTCAGAGACATTGTAATCACAGTGCTAGTCTTGGTTCCTACTTGATACAAAAATAAAACAGGGAATCCTTACTGATAAGTTGTTATACTTAATGAAGATATCCAGTTTCTGGTGGACAGCCACAGAGTGATCAGATTTTAATTTCATGCAGACCTCTGGTGGTCTGTCTAAATTTTGTGCTAAATCAATCATATGACTGGAATTAAAATTGAAATACTATGAACTATGGTCCGTGGCCAAAATTCAAGTTCCAGGCAGAGCCCAGCGACACAAAGCTCGACAGCGCTCTCATGTGTCACTATTTAGGAATAGCAACTAGCGTCCATTTATAGTCTTATCAACAATGGACATGTATACAGTGGCGCTTGAAAGTTTGTGAACCCTTTAGAATTTTTTAGATTTCTGCATAAAAATGACCTAAAACATCACATTTTCACCGAAGTCTTAAGTAGATGGAGAACCCAGTTAAACAAATGAGACAAAAATATTATACTTGGTCGTTCATTTGAGGAAAATGATCTAATATTACACATCTGTGAGTGGCAAAAGTATGTGAACCTTTGCTTTCAGTATCTGGTGTGACCCCCTTGTGCAGCTATAATTGCAAGTAAACATTTCTGGTGACTGTTGATCAGTCCTGCACATTGACTCGGGGGAATTTTAGCCCATTCCTCCGTACAGAACAACTTCATCTCTGGGATGTTGTTGGGTTTCCTCACATGAACTGCCTGCTTCAGGTCCTTCCACAACGTTGGTTCCACAACACATTGATTGGATTAAGGTCAGGACTTTGACTTGGCCATTCCAAAACATTAACTTAATTCTTCTTTAACCATTCTTTGGTAGAACGACTTGTGTGCTTAGGGTCGTTGTCTTGTTGCATGACCCGCCTTCTTTTGAGATTCAGTTCATGGACAGATGTCCTGACATTTCCTTTAGAATTCACTGGCATAATTCAGAATTCATTGTTCCATCAATGATGGCAAGCCGTCCTGGCCCAGATGCAGCAAAACAGGCCCAAACCATGATACTACCACCACCAACACCACCATATTTCACAGATAGGATAAGGTTCTTATGCTGGAATGCAGTGTTTTCCTTTCTCAAAACATAACGATTCTCATTTAAACCAAAAAATTCTATTTTGGTCTCATCTGTCCACAAAACATTTTTCCAATAGCCCACTGGTTTGTTCACGTGATCTTTAGCAAACTGCAGACGAGCAGCAATGTTCTTTTTAGAGAGCAGTGGCTTTCTCCTTACAACCCTGCCATGCACACCATTGTTGTTCAGTGTTCTGCTGATGGTGGACTCATGAACATTAACATTAGCCAATGTGAGAGAGGCCGTCAGTTGCTTAGAAGTTACCCAGGGGTCCTTTGTGACCTCGCCGACTATTACACGCCTTGCTCTTGGAGTAATCTTTGTTGGTCGACCACTCCTGGGGAGGGTAACAATGGTCTTGAATTTCCTCCATTTGTACACAATCTGTCTGACTGTGGACTGGTGTAGAGATGGTTTTGTAACCTTTTCCAACCTCATGAGCATCAACACTTTTTCTGAGATCCTCAGAAATCTCCTTTGTTCGTGCCATAACACACTTCCACAAACGTGTTGTGAAGATCAGACTTTGAGTTTATATATATATATATACAGTGGGGAAAATAGTTATTTGACCCCTCGCTGATTTTGCAGGTTTGCCCACTTAGAAAGAATGCAACAATCTATAATTTTAATCGTATATACATTCTAACAGTGAGAGATAGAATCACAAAGAAAATTCCCGAAAATCACATCATATGAATTTATAAAAATTGATAACCATCTGATGAGGAAAAATAAGTATTTGACCCCCTACCAAACAGCAAGTATTCTGGGTCCCACAAGCCAGTTAGTCTTTCTTTAAGACGCACCCCCAATCCCAACTAATTATTTACATCGAATACACCTGCCTCACCTCATTACATGTATAAAAGACACCTTCCCACTCCCAAACAACCAGATTCCAACATCTCCACCATGGGCAAGACCAAGGAGCTGTCTAAGGACATCAGGGACAAGATTGTTGACCTACACAAGGCTGGGATGGGCTACAAGAGAATGGGAAAGCAACTTTGAGAGAAAAGATCAACTGTCAGTGCAGTCATCAGGAAATGGAAGAAGAACCACACTGCCGCCAACCTCCCTCGGTCTGAGCCTCCATGCAAGGTCTCGCTTCGTGAGATGTCCCTGATCATGCGAACGGTGAGGAATCACAAGGGGGGAACTGGTTAATGAACTGAAGGCAGCTGGGACCACAGTTACAAAAGAAACAGTTGGTAACACACTACGCGGTCATAGATTGAAATCCTGCAGCGCATGCAAGGTCCCCCTGCTCAAGAAGGCACATGTACAGGCCCGCCTGAAGTTCGCCATTGACCACCTGGATGACTCAGAAGAGGCCTGGAAGAAGGTGATGTGGTCAGATGAGACCAAAATAGAACTTTTTGGGCTCAACTCAACTCGCCGTGTTTGGAGGGCAAAGAACACAGAGTACAACCCAAAGAACACCATCCCCACCGTCAAGCACAGTGGTGCTTTTCAGCCCAGGGGACGGTACAACTCCATTGCATTGAGGGGAGGATGGACGGGGCCATATACCGTGGAATTCTGGACCAACAGCTCCTTCCCTCAGTGAGAGAGCTGAACATGGGTCGAGGATGGGTGTTTCAGCACGACAACTACCCTAAGCACACCGCCAAAGCAACAAAAGAGTGGCTGAAGAAGAAGTACATCAAGGGTCTAGAGTGGCTTAGCCAGTCTCCAGACCTGAATCCAATTGAAAATCTTTGGAGGGAGCTTAAAATTCGGGTTGCAAGGCGACAGCCTCGGGACCAGAATGATTTGGAGGCTGTCTGCAGGGAAGAGTGGGCCAACATCCCTGCCAAAATGTGCACAAACCTTGTCAACAACTATAAAAATTGTTTGACATCTGTGCTGGCCAAGAATGGCTTTTCTACAAAATATTAACATGCTGTTTGTCCAGGGGGTCAAATAATTATTTTTCCTCATCAGATGGTTATCAATTTTTTTAAATTTATATGATGTGATTTTCGGGAATTTTTTTTTTGTGATTCTGTCTCTCACTGTTAGAATGTATATACGATTAAAATTGTAGATCGCTGCATTCTTTCTAAGTGGGCAAACCTGCAAAATCAGCGAGGGTTCAAATACTTATTTTCCCCACTGTATGTATATATATATATATATATATATATATATATATATATATATTTTTTTTTTTTTTTTTGATTTTCCCCAGAATCCAGAAATGCTATTGAAAGTCAAACGGTGTGATAAAAATGTTAAATGCACTTTAATGTTCGTTGATTGTCGCAAATGACTTTAAAAACGGTGTTAATGCCTTTCATATTAACGCAAATGAAAGTCTTTTTTCTCTATTGTGTGCCGAATGATGCTAAAGAATGTCCAAAAAATAATTATTAAAATGCCAATGACGATATTGAATCTGCGGTACGCGCCAATGTTCGATTTTTGGCGCTGATGAATGTTTCTTGGTGAAATCTGTCGCCTTCACACAAATAAATATGTATTTTTTCGTAATGAACAGCATATGTAAAAGCTGAAATGCTTCTTGATTGGATAATTCTATTATGCCCACGAGATGGCGCAAAAGAAAAAACAATATTGTTTTGGTTAAAAAGCGTGACAGGATGACTGTTCTCGATTCTCGCTTTCTATGGGGCATTTCATTTAGCTACCTCAGTCTACCTCAGATAGGTTAACCTGATTGCGAGTCAGATTTCCATCCGATGTCCATCTAAAATCGTCTAGTTTTTCTTACACGTCCTGTTCGATTGATTGAGGGGATGACATCACTAACATACACAAGATAAGTGGCTCCTGCGTCTGCTGATTTTTGTTCCAACCACAACTGCACAGAAATAATTCTAACAAGCAGCTAATTTTTCTAGACTACGTACTCTAGAGTTTTCAATTTATATCTCATCAGATGGATGAACAATAAGCCAGAAAAATGCGATATCACAAGGAAAATATGTAATCCCTAACTTCATATTATGGCTCTTGCAAAATTGCATACAATGGCATTTGTTTTTGAATTGGTCATTATCTATCAAATGGCTATGATTGGTGGCCAGGTGTCTGGACTTCCACTAATTAGCAGCCTATTGATTCAGATCAGTCTCAGTCTGATCAGAGATTATTTGCCTCTTTTCATGTAAGTATTCATTTTTCAATGTAGCCCAATAAGCACTACATGTCCACAGAAATGTAGTTTAACATATCATACAACATGAGTAGTTTTGTATAAAAAGAAATATTCATCGCTTGGTAAAATAATATTTGATTGCAACTGAGGTTGCCGTTACTTTTACCCGAATCAAAGAATAATTTATAAGAATTGTATTTTGATCGCCTATAGGCCTCTGCAATCATATCTATCATTTGGACCTCCACAAAAGGTCCGCGGTTGCTCGCAGGCTTGCAGCCACATTTGGTGCGGAAGAGGGTTGTATCTGATTGGCTGGTTGTTGAAAAGGGGCGGTTTTGATTAGCTGTAGCATGGTCTGAAACAACCCCGTGTCTTGTGCAAAACATCAAGAAGGAGGATGTGAGGCAACCGCAAGCCAGTGTCGCTGTCTTCCTGTGGCTGTTACTTTGTACCGTCGGCTGTGTCACACGCAGCGCATACCCGGAATCACTTTGGGACACATGTGAATGCTAGAAACGTGAACATTTTCCCGATTTTCCCTTTCCGTTGGTTCGATTAGTTTGCCTGCGTTTATGTAACAATAGAGTCTTTTTCTTACCAACGTGCTAACCTAGCGGGCTAGCACAACCAAGCTACTGTCAGTGACAGTGACAGCTCCGCTCATCAGCGCTGCGACCAAGTGGGAGGTAAGACGATCTGAAGATATCCACTTATTAGTACCGGTCAATGGTCGCTATATTATGTATTTGGAAACTTAGTAGGGATTTGTTTGTGATTATATTCTTTTTCGCCAGTATATTGCTGGTTTGGACCGTGACTTTCACTTTGTTCAGACGCATTGTCCGAAACGTGACAGATCTATTGTTGCTCGCTAACACAATTACTGTTTTTTCGCATAAGTTTAACTCTCTATACTTATAAACTTTGGTAACAACTGCAATATGAAGTATTTCATTACTCGGTAATGAAAGTATATTTATGGTTGTTATTGCTTTATTGTGTTACTTAACGTGTCCCTCACTGAATTTTAAATTGAAATGCACGCAATGTCACGCCAGCATGTTATGTTGGTGTTGACTGGCATAATAATTTGGGGCAACAGTGGCAAACATTCCCCTCGTAATTTCTGTTTCAAATTTGATTGGTTGACACGAGTTAATTCAACAATTTAGTTTTCAGTATAAATGGCGTATTTGGTTTTATTTTAGTGCTGGCTGATTGAATGCCTCCTTTTATCATCCCGTCACCGGCTTTGGCCGTAAACGTATCATGCACGCACATGTTAAAACCCTCCCATCTTGTGTGTGCCCTGCCCAGCCTCGGACCGTTACTTTGCGTGCTGGCGCTCAGTTTTAAAACCTGCGGTTGTTGAGCTGAGACGCGCATTCCGAGGCGCTGGCATGGCTTTCGCAGGCGTGACTGTGGTATCTGTTAATATATGCCGCACAGCCCCGTGCCATAATGCAGCGCTGCCGCCAGCCCCGAGCATCTGTTCCTCTTGCAATCTGACTCATTCGCGACCGTTTGTTTTGCGCCCCGTCGCCGCCCTTGTAAATACCCACAGTGGCTCTGCCAGTGTATCTGGCCAATGTGCGCTGCCTTTTTTCTGTATAGCCTTGCTACCGTGCTCCACCCTATTCTTTTTCTTTCTTTCTTTCTTTCTTTCTTTCTTTCTTTCTTTCTTTCTTTTTGTTGACATGGCTTTTGCTCAACCGTAAACTCTCTGCCATGTCCTCTCGCCGGGGTGGGCATATAGAATTGTATAGAGAGTGATAGAAAATGAGGCTGCTGTTCACTAACTTTTATTATGTGCTGTTCTTATTATGCTTTCGCAATGCAAATTTCAAAATGTCATGCCAACAAAGACAATCAAAATTGAAACTGAGATGGTGAGTGGTTGTGAGAGAGGGGTGCAAGGCTGGTTGTGTATTTCCTGTGAAACGCACTGTATTGAATTACCAGAGAGACTGGTTGAGATTGTGTGTGTGTGTGTGTGTGCGAGAGGGAGAGGGGTAGACAGAGTGAAGGAGAGAAATGGACTGCTGGGTGGAGGAGGAAGTGGAGTGAGGGATGGTAAGAGAGGAGAGGCGAGGCTGAGTGTGCATGCATGATGACACAGCAGGTAGGGATCTCCTCTTGATGCATTGCAACTTGGAAACAGGATTTAGGGAAGAGTGTGACAGAGTGCTGATGTCAGACACTTATTTACTGTCATAATTTAACATAATAGAACATTGCATAACAGAGCATAACAGAACACATAACAACATTACATGGCATAATGGGAATGTCATAACATAATGTGGCATAGCACTGCATTACACCATGACTGAATGTTACACTGTAATTTAATCTTGTGCTACATAACTTGAAGGTAGGCTGAGAAAGATCTCAGTTGTGGTTTGTAAACACAACATTCAAATTTAGCCCCACCTCCCTGGCTCATTGGCTCCAGAAGCCCCTCTGTTTAGTGCAGTGCTGTGTCCTGCCTAGCCTTGCGTCACCAGGCTCTTCAGGGGGGAAGAGCCTGGTTTCCATTCACTCTGAATTTTGTCTGGATTCTGGTTCCGGTCTAGAGAGCGGATCCGGAATTCACCAAATTCATCAAATAAGGTGTTCACCAAAATAAAACTTTAAATTCTGGCGCACCATCTATTTCCAGCTCCGGTTTTGAAACATTTTATTCATTTAAATATGGACGTACAAAAGTCTGTTTTGGAAGTGGTTCTTCAAGAAACTTGTTGGGTACATAAAATAACCTCTTTAAAGCCACTACAGAAGCTTTGTCTTACGACAAAAAGACAATCACCAAAAGAGGATCATTTTGACTGAAAGACGCGTCCATTGAATTCTGGATCCTGTCTCTCTCGTCCTGGTTCCGATTGCTTACCAAAACCGCTACTAAACGGCCTCAGACTATGTCCTGCCCTCATGCCCTGTGCACTGTCATTGGCTGGGGGCTATTTCCCCGCTGCCTAACAGCTGACACCCAGAAACATCATGTGCAAACAAAGTTAAGAAAATAAAAGCAGACAGCGGGGTCTCTATAGACACATAAATTAGTATAACAGAACATAGTGTAGTGTAGCGTAATGTGACGTGACACAGCAGAAGGGTGATGAGAACTCCCCACTCAGTCTGGCACGGCTTGCCAATTTCCTACGGAAAAATTAACAGTAACAATGACATAACTTTATTTATGTGGCACTTCACTAGTGCGGAGCAAAGTGCTTTTCTGCAATTCAGCAAGGCTATAAGAACTGTCACAATGCCATAGAAATATCGCAATTGAGGATCTTAAGTCAAATATGTAAAATAAGACCTAAACATGGACAGCAAATACAGCAAAAGAAATATAGGGCCGGTGAAGAAATATGAGCTGTTCCTGATCTGTACCGTGACACTTGATTTGTTCCTTTTGGTGTGGTGAATAGCCGACTTAAAGCCAACAAAAAAACTAAAAATGCAAGAAAATGGCACATGGCTTCTGGCACATGAGAGAAAAAGAGCCTTTGGCATGTTACGGGCAGGTCTCAGCTGCCGAGAGGTGGTGCGTCATTTGCACTGTCGCCGTTCAACAGTCAGTCGGCTGTCTATCCGAGAATGGAACACAGGCACTGCCACTGACCGACCCCGCTTAGGGCAGCCACGAGTGACCATGGCGGCTCAAGAGCGCAGCATCTGGTTACAGCCTGTACGTGACAGATTTCGGACAGCAACCCAAACTGATCATGAGATGAGGGGTCCGAGACGATTGAGGGTGAGTGCAAGTACCGTTTGATGCCATCTCCGCAAGCAAAATTAATTTAATTTGTCTTAAGTGCATTTAACATTTAGAGTAATTATTTGCCCTCATAACTCAAAACAGAAATATCTACAGTGCCCTCCATAATTATTGGCGCTCCTGGTTAAGATGTGTTAAAAGCCTTAAAATAAATTCAATTTTTATTGCAGAAGCATACTCTCACACTAAAAATAGTTGAAAAATGTAACCTTCAACTCAAGTGATTTTTAAGGGGAAAAAAAATGCCTGACTAAGAAATAATTATTTTTCATAAAATCACCTATTCAACAATTATTGGCACCCCTAACAATTCCTAGGAATTAAATGAAATTGAAGTATTTCTGTCATTTCTACAGTAGTTTATAAAGTTGATCAGAGTATCTAGGAAAACTTAATTTGTAAATCATCACTTCCTGTTTCCCTGGGGTATAAATATGATGTGACACAGAGGCCATTTCTCTTATTCACTCTTCAACATGGGAAAGACAAAGGATCACACCATTCAATTAAAGCAGATGTGTGTCGACCTTCACAAGTCAGGCAATGGCTACAAGAAAATAGCCACTCGCCTGCACCTGCCCATATCTACTGTCGGAGGAATCATTAAGAAGTTTAAAACAACTGGAACAGTGGTAAACAAGCCTGGCCGAGAACGCAGGGTTATTTTGCCACCATGCACAGTGCGGAGTATGGTAAGAGAAATAAAAGTTCTCCAATGCTCACTGTTGAAGAATTGCAACAAATGTTAGCATGCTGGGGTCACAAAGTCTCCAAAACAACCATCAGGCGCTATCTACATGCCAACAAGCTGTTTGGGAGTCATACACGGAAAAAACCTTTTCTCACTCACAATCATAAACGCAAACGTCTGGAGTTCGCTAAGCGGTACTGGGACTTCAACTGGAACCGTGTGCTTTGGTCAGATGAGACCAAGATAGAGCTTTTTGGCAACAAACGCTCTAAGTGGGTCTGGTGGAACTCAAAAGATGAGTATGCAGAAAAGTGCTCATGCCCACTGTGAAGTATGGGGGTGGATCGGTGATGCTGTGGGCCTCTTTCTCTTCTAGAGGCCCTGGGAACCTTGTTAGGGTGCATGGCATCATGAATGCTTTGAAATACCATGACATTTTAAATCAAAATCTGGTGGCCTCTGCATGAAAGCTGAAGATGGGTCGTCTCTGGGTCTTTCAGCAAGATAATGACCCTAAACGTGTGGCCAAATCTACAGAAATGGTTCACCAGACTCAGAATCAAGCTCCTCCCAAGGCCATCTCAGTCCCAAGACCTCAACCCCATTGAAAACCTGTGGAGTGAGCTGAAGAGGAGAGAGCAGAGGAGAGGACCCAGGTCGCTGGATGATTTAGAGAGATTGTGTTGGATGACCTGAAATTTCTTGCAGTATAGAGTGTTAATTTCTATCTTCTAGGGTGTTGTATTCTTAATAGCATGTATGAATGTTTCTATGTAACATTTGGCTAAAGAGAGTAATTAACAACTCTATGTGGAAAACATCTAATTAGGACATTAACAGCTTGTTAAAATCATGCGATTACAAACTGTGATTTGAACAAAAACCAGCATACACTGTGGGACCCCAGGAATGACGCTGAAGACCACTGCACTAATGTATCTCAAGCTGTGGACTTCAACTCCCAGCATGCATTTTATAACACTGATGAGTGAACTATGGATGCTTTGGTGTCTGCCTGGTGGGTGGGGTGTTGGACATGGGTGTAAAGCCCTCTTTAGACCCTCATAGAGTCAGGAAGTGACAAGCATTGCTGAGTGGAGACGATGGCTGGCTTGAACCTCGCTTGGCTTCATACTTAAGTTTTGGTGTCGATGCAGCTGGTGCGAATGCGTTCATCTTCACGCTTCAGTCGGTTTTGTCTCTGTTCTGAAAATAGCGCTTCACACAGGCACACACTCGACTTCCTTCCTTGAACCCTGCATCTATGGGGCATGCTCCTACTCTAGATTGTGCATCTAGCAATCTCTGCTGAGGAGCGCATTGCTGCAGGGACGGCTGCCGGGGATTTTTGCGGCTTAGCCGTGCGAGGAAGATCGGTCTGGAGATTTGGATTTGGGTATGAGGAGGGCTGTGTCGCATGACTGAATAAACTGAACATTTGTCTCATGTTGTGTGACGCTAGTGAGAGGTATGTGTGGACAGGCACCACAGCCAATGAAGGAACTGGGAAAATTACTGACTTATTTTGTTAAAAAAGATTTGTGTACTAAATGCAACTTTGAAAATTTATGTCGCAATTTACCCTCATGTGAACAATCAAGCCTGGCTTTAAAGGGGTTTTAAATCGGCTGGAGCGCCAAAGATTAACCAGGATTATAGATGGGAGATTAGGCTGGCATCTGCTAGGTACTGCTAATATCTAACTAAGTGACCTAAGAAATTCCTGATGAGCCATGACCCCGCCTCGCATTCTCTTTTAATGGTTGCAGTTTCTGCTCGATTGGGGGGGGAAATGGCGAGTGATTAGCTTGGTGGAACGTGTAACTAACTCACATTTTACACCGGGCTTACGACCAAAAAATGGCCTCTACTTGTTCTCACTCGCACTGACTTGCTCTGGGTTTGCAAGCTGGTCTCTATGCGGTCTCTGTGGTCTCCAGAACCATCCGTCTTGGTCTTGATCTCTCTCCATCGATCTCATAGAGGTTTGCGAGTGTATGGAACTGCTCACACCACTCGGAACGGTTGTGTGACCGGTCGTAATAAGCTCGCATAAGTCTCAACTCACTCTCAACTCGGTATCATAGGTCGTAATGGACTTGCAAGCGGCTCGGCATGCGGTTGCATCAATGATCGCAAATTTTAAGGAATTTTTCACTTGCAAACTATTGCAAGCATTATGGCAAGCTTAATGCGAGCCTATTGCATCCCCATAACGACCAACAAATGTACACGTTTTAAATGCGACCGAATTTGCGACCGCGCTGAGACCGCATGTGCAATTCAAAGGATCGAAATCCGACCAATGGCGAGGCTTCCCGCGACCAGTGGTGACGCAAGTTACGACCACGTGTTGCCTATATACACACAGGGCCACCGCCCTCTCCATCACTTGCCAACACGCTCTCTGTGAGTACACGCGACAAGTACGAGTATTGCAACCGCATCATGGTTCGAGGTGTAAATAAAGTCATGACTGGGTCGTAATTGACATTTGGTGTTACCGCAAATAAGCGATCAAGGTAGGGAACAGCCGCGACTTGTGCGAGTGACCAAAATTTCATGATTGCGCTGGTCGTATCGAGGTCGCGGTTTGGTGTAAACAGGGTTTAAATCTAGGAGTGGGGCTTTTGTTAAGCCTTACATGTCCTGTGTTTGCCTCTCTGTTCCATCTTTTTCTTGGTTTCATCTCTCTCTCTCACACACATACACGCAGACACACCCTTGCAGGTGATCGCTCTTTCGTTCTTTCACACTCTCCTTTGCTTACAGCTCCTTTTTTACATTAAAGGCTTTGTTTGCATCTCAAATAATGTGCCAATAAAGGCCTGTTAAAAGTGACAGTCTCGCTCTCTCCTCTCACATTTTGCATTAGCCTCATTAGCCCCCTCTCTGTGTCCCTCTGTCATGTCCAGAGCTGCTGCCTCAGCTCCCTGCGCTGTGGCTGACTCAGGGCTGTTCCATGTCCAGCCTCGGCACACTGCAAAAACAAATCTTACCAAGAATTTTAATATCAGATTTAAACTTGAAGCGCTGATTTCTGTCACCTTTTTTTTCAGTGAAACGGAAATGTTGACCGTGACGTGCAATCATTTTGACTCATTTTAAGATTTGTTCATGGGATTAGAAAAATTCAGTAGTTAAGCTCACGGTAATTTCAACAAATGTTTGCTACTTGTGAGGGAAAAATAATTCATGTTTCAAAATGAGATTAAATCATTGTTAAGAAGGACACTTTCTGCAGTGCAACACATAGCTAGACCCGCATTTTCAATATACTGTATATCAGACAGCTCTTCCTGTGTAAAGCGTTTCACAGAGTCATCGTTTACGGAGTCTCACTGTGCCTCAGTGCTGAGATTCGGTTACGGTTTTATTCTAAGTTTTATTCAATTTGGGGTCAAGTTGCTTTGACGTGTATGTATTGAAAGCTTGTTAAACTCTTACTGTCCGTTAGTGCTGATGTACTGCATGAGATCACACTGTCTCATTCCATGTGTGTGTGCGTGTGTGTGTGTGTGTGTGTGTGTGTGCTGTGTTAATCTCCTCCTGTCTCTGTCAGTTTCAAGCTTTGGTTCTAGAGCTTTCCCCGCTTCTTCCTTGTAGTGATAGGGTGCTGTGAGTGTTTTTCAGTAATTCTCAGCATTTTTCTTTTTTTAATGTTTCTCGGTGTTTCTGTGTGTTTTTTTTCAGTGCGTTTTTTGTTTCTTTCAGTGTATTTCAGGGTTTCTCCATGTCTCTCTGTCTCTGCAGCAGAAATGTCGCGGCGCAGCATCAGGCTGGTGCAGGGGGACGATGATGCTGCCAGCACCAGCTCTACTGGATCCGCCAGCCAGATCTCCTACAGAGAGAGCCCTGTTAGGTGTGTGTGTGGAGGGTGGGGGCTTGTGTTAGAGAGAGTTTTTGCACTTCTTATATCATGAGGACCAGATCATGCTTTTTACTTGAGACATTTTTGTCTGTACTGGACCTGTAAATGGATCTGATTCCCCCAGTGCTGATATATTGTATTAGACCACTCCCTCTTGCTCCTCATGTGTAAATAACACCCCTCCTTGTCTCTATCTCCGTTGTAGAATCTTTAAAAAGAAGACAGGAAGTCGGAGGGCTGGGTCATCGCGCTCCTCTGAGGTCACGGCGCGCGATTCGCTCCGACACATGGACTACGATGAGGTCACAGCCCCAGAGGATGATTGGAGTAAGTAAAGGGGTAAACGATACTGCAGTTTACTATTGTAAAACCAGGGAGAGCATTTGAATTTGTGAGCCTGTATTATGAGGATTTAATTTTCTGCTAAAAATAGGGCTTGTGGTTAACGTGAGCTCAAGAGAATTTCTGCTCATTCTGATGAGTCGCGTTACATGCGTATCTATCGACTGTGAATTTGGAAGTACTTGTGAATGTTGACACAGCAAGCGGCAGACTAGTTGTCATACAGAAACAACAGTAATGGTCTCATTCCACCAGTCTGTAATCTGGATACTAGCCCACCTGTACATGACTTTACAGTAGGAAACATGAGTTTATATTAACTCCAGACCATGAGATATACATTACCAATCTTCTAAGGTCACCCATTACAGAAGAAAATTTCGGACAATTTCCTACAAATTGGCATCATTGCTGTCATATTGCTGTTCGGGAATAGGGCTTCACTTCTGTCCTTGTGTCTGTCTGTCAGGCTCAGGGGCGGAGCGCAAGGCCACGCCCCCCAGGAGGACCACCTCCTCCATCAGAACTGTCAGTGTTGAGCCCCTCCCCCCTGTGAGGAGCAGCCCCGCCCTCCAGGAGGTGCAAGGGCACTCCTCAGGTTACTCATCCTCTGAGGAAGGATACTACTCCCGCCCAGGCAACAGTGAGTGAGTGTGTGTGTGTGTGTGTGTATGTGTGTGTGTGTGTATACACTGTATATGACCGAAGGCTAATCTTGTTTTCTTACCCAGAACTGCACTCCGCTCCATTTTGCCATGTTTTGTGCTTCTAGTATCTTCCCTCCTTTGCATGATAGACTCCGCAGTCAGGGCAGAGGTTTAATTAAAATCATTATTCTGTATATTGTAATCCAGGTAAAATCTGTCTGGCTTCACCTCTGTGTATAACAGTCACATGACAGCAAATGTTTTTTTCTCTTACAGAGCCCTCGTCACCGCCCACAGAGCCAGAGTTTGGGGTTAAGGATGTCCTCTATTCCCCAGGTAACTGAGTGGGTTCCTTTCATTTAGCTGTAGTTTTGTCTGCGGCGAATTTCATACTCTGTGTCTGATCTGGGATGTAGACAGCTCTGTCAGACCGCGCCCTCCACCACATGACTGGCTTTAGTTCCTGTGGTCGTAAATCAGTTAAAGCTGAAATCAGTAATTTTGACTCCAGAAAAGCAGTGGAAATGTCGTCGTTAATGAGACGCGTGTGACTGGCACGCTGCTTGTTGTGATTCCACAGCTAATTGCTGTGTCCTCAATCAGTTCTGCGTTAGCCTGCTATGGGAACGACTCTCACAAGTTAAGCTGTTGTAGAGACCTCTTATTCAGGCCTGGGTTTACGGTATCAGATCGTACTTCACAGTGAAGAAGTGTTCCCCCCCTCAGTTCTTCTATATTTATCACACCCAATAGTTTCAGAACATTATTCAGAATGTAATGCAAGAAAAAGAAAACCTGAAAAAAACTCATAATATTTGGTTGACGGCACTGTGCACTTGAGAGCAGAATGTTCTTGGGTGAATATTCTGACATTAAAGTAATTGTCACTGGAGCCAATTAGAAGCAGTTAAATTCTACACCAAAAAGAGGGACAATGCATGTTCAAAAAACTTCTGGAGTTGGCCATTAAGAGTAGAGTTTTATCTGTAGCCCCTGGATTGGTCAATGGAAAATATAAAAGAACGTAGCTCTTGTTGCTCCTGTTCAGTGTTGAGGCCGCAAATAAAGGCTTGATGGAGAGCCCATTTGACTGGGACTCAGAGGGTCAGCACTTCTAGTCCCAGTGTAGCCACGTTCGGTATGACAGAAACAAGGCTTAACCCCTACATTACTCCACGAAGGACTGACCCCATATTAATCTAATCCACTGTTAGTGGCTTTGGATACAAGCCATAGCTCACTATCTATGATGTAACGTGAAGTGTTGCTGCTGTAATTTAGTATGCTGGGACTGTTCTGTACTGGCCCCAGCTTGGCTACCTTTCGCTAACCGTGAGTCCTCCACTCTGTTCCCATGTAGCTCGCGCCCTGACCCTGCTGGTGTGGAAGCTGGGCTCGGCCTGGTACTCCCTGACCTCCAGTCTCTCCGTGCTGGAGGTGTTTCTGTTGAGCAGGTACCGTTCTCTACCTCTCCAACCTCCCTCCATCTCAGCCCCTCTGAATACTGCATATACCGGGTCTGTCCGGCTACGAAACGCCTACTGTCACATCCTGTGGAAATGACTATAATATTCTGTGTTCACGGTTTGATTTTTGTAGCTGAAATTAAGTAGAGTTCGCACTCAAATAACTTGGAGCTTTTCGTATTCATTCGAAATGGAGGAGATATCGGTAAATAAGAGAAGCTATAAGTTACTTGAGTGCAGGCTCTGCTTAATTTTAGTTACAGTTATAAAACAGTCGACGCACCAGTCTAGTTACTACAGCAGGAGAGTTCGGTGGTTTAAATGTCTCTGTTCGATGTTTGTCATGGTGATTTTTCTGGTTTTTTTTTTTGTTGCTGACTATTGTGGTAGTGTGTCAGAGAAGCGTGAAAGTTATTTTTTTCAGTCTCTGTGTGAATCTCATTGCCGTCTGAAGATAAAGGGCATAATTTACTGAGGACTTCACACGCATCAGCCATGGTTTTTCCCAGTTTTGCGTGTGAGTTGAGCTCAGAGGACGGCCCAGTTTTGCGTGTGAGTTGAGCTCAGAGGACGGCCCAGTTTTGCGTGTGAGTTGAGCCCAGAGGACGGCCCAGTTTTGCGTGTGAGTTGAGCTCAGAGGACGGCCCAGTTTTGCGTGTGAGTTGAGCTCAGAGGACGGCCCAGTTTTGCGTGTGAGTTGAGCTCAGAGGACGGCCCAGTTTTGCGTGCGAGTTGAGCTTTGAGGATGGCCCAGTTTTGCGTGTGAGTTGAGCTCAGAGGACGGCCCAGTTTTCCGTGTGAGTTGAGCTCAGAGAACGGCCCAGTTTCGCGTGTGAGTTGAGCTCAGAGAACGGCCCAGTTTCGCGTGTGAGTTGAGCTCAGAGGACGGCCCAGTTTTGCGTGTGAGTTGAGCTCAGAGGACGGCCCAGTTTTGTGTGTGAGTTGAGCTCGGAGGATGGCCCAGTTTTGCGTGTGCGTTGAGCTCAGGGGACGGCCCAGTTTTGCGTGTGAGTTGAGCTCAGAAGACGGCCCAGTTTTGCGTGCGAGTTGAGCTTTGAGGATGGCCCAGTTTTGCGTGTGAGTTGAGCTCAGAGAACGGCCCAGTTTCGCGTGTGAGTTGAGCTCAGAGGACGGCCCAGTTTCGCGTGTGAGTTGAGCTCAGAGGACGGCCCAGTTTTGCGTGTGAGTTGAGCCCAGAGGACGGCCCAGTTTTGCCTGTGAGTTGAGCCCAGAGGACGGCCCAGTTTTGCATGTGAGTTGAGCCCAGATCACGGCCCAGTTTTCCATGTCAGTTGAGCCCAGAGAACGGCCCAGTTTTGCTCGGGCTGGGGCTGCATTTGCTGACAAACGACAGAGGACACTGAAGCTGAAGATGAAAGTCTTTCGGCTCATATTTCAGCTGTGTGTGGGAGCTTGTGCTCAGAGATATAGAATCCGGGTTCAGAAAATTGAGAAATCCTCCCCATGATTCTGTTGCAACCACCCAGATTTGTTTAATCAGGCATTTTTTCAGTCACTTATAAGCAGAGTCATTGAGCTGAAGGAATCCAAGGCAGGATTTTTACTCTCCAACGCCGGGACTTGGTGCTTCTGCCTGTGTGTCCCACTGTGCTCCGTCTCCACACAGGACGTCCGCAGCGGTGAAGAAGGCTATCCTCCTCTTCCTCATCCTGCTTCTCCTGGTGTTTGGTGAGTCCTCAGCGCGCCTTTTACATTCCGCATTCAGGGGTTGTGCTGCGGTTAGCAGGCTGCGCTAGCCCTTCTCCCTGCTAATGTGCTGCAGTACTGCAGTGTAAAGTATGACGGCGAATTGCAAACCTACGAGCATTTTCTGTCTGCGCCATTGTGTAACTGAGCAGTTTTTTGTCGTATATTTCCAGTAGCTGGTGACTGCAGCCTTTCAGTGGCCGTTTCAAAGTGTGGATAATCTGGGGTTAAGAAGGGACAAAACAAAACACCACAAAATCCTACGTGTCCCGTCTTCAACCCAGATCTCTTCAACTATCCCCTAATTTCTCTCTCTCTCTCTCTCTCTCTCTCTCCAGCTGTGTGGTACTGGTATCCCTCGATATCTGGCTTCTTCGCTAAGAGGGCAGTGAAGTCTCGCGTCAATCCTCCTGCCCCTCCACTGGTCAGCAGTGTCCCGCAGGTGTGTCCATCCGTCTGTCCGTCCATCCCTCTTCCAGTCTGCACCTGCACTGCTGCGATTCCCACCGGCTCCACAGTCAGGTGTTCTCTGCATCCAACACATGGAGATGTGTCAGTTCAGACCAAAGACTGGAGAAGAGACAGAAGTTTTTGAACGCAGCTGGGAAAATTTCCAGTTTCTACTCCGTCTCAGTTCGACGTAAAGGACTCGTCAGGTTAAATCGTCAGTGGCTGGTTTCAGAATGTAAAGCACGTCTCCTGTTTCAATGAACGATCAGGTTGTAGCGAAGTCGGTGGTTTGAGTCAGAAACACGTTGACAGCTGGACGAATAGGCAGGGTTTTGCACAGGAGAAAAAGAGGATCACCTGATCAGTTTGCTGAGGAACAGCCCTGTCTGTGTGACACAAACGCATTAAATATACTCTCTGTCACTCTCCTCACTCATATTTTAGATGCTACAGAATGTTCAGTTGCTAACCATGAGGAATGCCCACCGGAAGAGACATAGAAACAATTCTCTAAACTTTCATCTAAACGATACACTAGTCGCATACTTGTTTCGTCACATTGCTGTAAATTGGCAGGTTGTCATATGGGTTGGACGCATCGAGGTTCTTTCCCAGGAAGTTTCGCAGCTCAACTCGTCGCAATTTTTGGTGTGAAGTAACTGCCTTTGAGAGGCGGTTTCGTAGATTTAAATGAGAACTGCTGAATGACGCAAGTAGACACATCGCAGAGGCTGCCATGTTTGACTGGTGGCTTCTTTGAGACCAGAGCATACAGACTGTGTGCCTAAACAGGAAGCTCTGTATACCAACGGCAACAAAATAAAGCTCAGAAAAAAATTGGGTCCTTGGAGAGTTATTTGTTTAGTACAACTATAGGTTAGAATGTATGAGAGTTCATGATTGATTAATTTTTTCATGGTTGCTTTGAATCAATGGGGAAGAGTGCTTTTAGCTACTGGTAGTCTGATCCAAAAAAAAATCATCAAATAAACTCAAGCAATACCTCCGGAAACCACTAGATTTCGCCAGTTTCTGTGGGGACGTTGATCCCTCATCCTCTGGCCGCGCCGTAGGACAGTTCTAGCGGTTAGTTGGTGTGACAGTAGTCAGGTGATGTGGTCTGTCCACCCTCTGTGGTCCACAAGAGTCTACATCCATGCAGATTACTGCTGTGTGACCCCTGTCCCTTCATAAGGCCTGCAGCGTGTGAGCGACCGCACTGTGGACACACACGGTACAGAAGCCACAGCGTGCGTAAGTGATTAGCCTCAGGTCGGCCATCTTGGTTCCCCCAGCAGCGCCTCCGAGTCGAATGAGACGGAATTTCAGTCGGCTCGTGTGTCGTGTTCTCTCTCTCCAAACCCTCTCAGTTCTGCACTTCTCCTCCTCCCTCTCTTTTCCCCGTCCCTCTCCCTCGCTCCTGTGTGCTCTTCCGTTTTGTTTCATTTTCACCCTTCATCATCCCTCTCTCTGTGTCCCGCTCGTGCGTGTGTGTGTGTGTGTGTGTGTGTGTGCGTGCGCGCATGCGCAGGATGTTCCTGGGGCTCTGGGCCTTTCCGCCCTCCGTGACGAGATCAACAGCCGCTTTGTGGAAAGAGACGCCTGGTGGACGAAGGAGAGGGAGAGAGCGATTGAAGAGGAGGAGAGATGGAGGAGGGAGAGCGCAAGAGAACGGGAAAACCTGCTGGTGAGCAACTGGAGGGAGAGAGAGAGAGAGAGAGAGAGAGAGAGAGAGATGCACACACGCACGTACATGCTCACATGCACACGCTCACACACGCTCACACACTCACATGTACCATTGAACTGCTTTATAAACAGGCATACACCCACACATCTGTTCCTGTCCTATTCAATATACATAATCAACTCACTGTCATTATTATTATTATTGGTATGTTATCATCGCAACTTTTTTTCATGTTTTCATATTCATTTAGTCTTTTTTTCCCTACAGTTGCATTCAGCAAATTTGTACAATTGTCCAACTTCGCTATGCCCATAAAGTATGTTGAATTGAACTGAATTCTGAGGGAAGTGGAGAGATTTGTGTGGTTTGCGGGTTTCAGTTGAGCGCATTTCGCTGTCTGCATTGGTATTTGGGTTGATTCTTCATCTTGAAAGTTAAACAGGCTTCTGCCTTTCTTTTGTTTTTCTGCCTGTTTGTCTGTGACAGAGAGAGTTGGCACAGCTGAAGCAGGACAGAGAGAAACTGACGCTCCTCTCAGAGGTAAAAATGACTGAAACCGACCGCATGTGTTTTCCTGTTTCTCCATCACTGTCTCCGCCGCAGGGCTGCGTACCGCCCACCTGCTGCTTGTATACTTCTACAGCAGAAACAAGCATAGGAAATAACCTTGAATTACGATAAACAACATGCTGCTTTTTATCAGCTCAAAGGGAATTACGGTTTCAGAATCACATTGGTCTATGTTTATGTGCTTTTCTTAAAGACACTGAAAGCTGAAATGAGAGACCTAAAGCAAACTGTTAAGAGGTGAGTTCATCTGTCGGCATTTTTATCACCGTCCCTGTTTTATGTCACACACTGCATGAACCTGTTTAAGTATTCATCCTTGGCTGTACCTGTGTGTATGGCTGCCGCTGCGCACTTGACCAGTCACTGTTCCGACAGTTATTGTGGACGTTTTTAGTATGCAAGTATTACTGTTGCCTGACTTGTGGTTTCTGCTTCCCTCTAGTGGCGATGTGGAGCATCGCAGCAGAATTGGGCAGGAAACTGAAGGATTAGAAAGGCGGATATCCGACCTGAGGGCTGAACTCTCCTCCCTCCACAGTGCTACAGATTTACTGCAGCGGCGCGTGGACTCGCAAGAAGCGGCTAATGCTAAGGTAGTCTGTTAAAGCTAAAACAAAGACACTGGATCAGAGGGAGCCTGTGCCGCCCTTTAGGCCCACTTTTTATGCTAGTTTTTGTTTCAACCGCACTTGCAATTGTAGGAGTTAATCAAGCTGTTAATTTGGCTTGATTGGATGTCTTTCATGTTTGGTGCAGTTATATTCATTCCTATGCCACATTTTGACACAAATACTCATGCATACCATAAAGAATACAAGTGTTTGCCACTGACATGGCAATATCCCCCACGGCCTCAATTTTATGTGTCCGTTCGTATGCACATACAGAGGCCAATGCTATATCCCCCGCTTCGTGCTAATCGCGCGGCAGGAGATAAAAAGGCCCCTATGAACATATTATGCTATTAATAACATAAATTTCAGGAATTATTTGTACACAGATACACAATTTGGATATTGCGAAGACTTTTTGTCATTTGCTCACGTAATGAATGGTTATATGCTCAGTTTAGCAACCGTGGGTCAATTAGTTTTTACCAACAAGGAACCCACAAATTTCGGAGTTGCAACCATTTGCTCTGAAATAACTAATCACGGCCTTGAGCAGTTGAGAAACCACAGTTGGCAGTATTTCCCTACTCTCTCCTCCATGCATTTGTTGTGTTTTGCCTTAACCACACCTGATGTAAGTGGTGAAGCACATGATTAGTTACATCAGTATACCAGGGGACATTAGATGTATTTAAGGTGGGACATAAAGATCTGGATGCAGCTGGTGTACCCAGATGAGAAGGTTTAGAAGAAACAAGCTCGCTGCTGAGCTTGAGACACTTCTTTGCTTTAGACTGACAGAATCTCCGTCTTGCAGCTGAAGGCGGAGCTGTCTGCGTGGTTGGTTGAACACCTGGCGTCGGGGGCGCGCGGCGCGGGGCTGGTGTTGCAGCCGGAGCTGCAGGGGGCGCTGGAGAGCCTGGAGAGGAGGGTTCTGGACCGGCTGGCAGAGGACAGGGCGACGGAGCGGGGACAGGCCTGGAGGAGTGTGGGAGAGATCCTGCAGGAGGAGGGGGCTGGAGCCGTCACTCTGGAGGTGGGGTGGCGTGCGGGGGGGGATTATGAGGTCCTGGGGCGGCTGATGCACTGGACTGAGGTCTGGAAGTAGGCAGTCCAAGCTAGAGCTCCTTGATAGAGTTGTGACGTGAGGGTTCCAGAAAATCTGTTTAGGGAGCCATTTTGTTTCCATTGCGTTACCGGGCACCGTCTCAACGTGACTGGGTTTTTTTTTTTCCAGTTTGCTCTTTCCTCAAGTCTAAATATTCTCCCCTCTTATGCTTGTCAATACCATTGAGCAAATTGGCTCCTTTTCATGCAACGGAACCAAAATGGCTGCAACTCTTGAGTAGCCACAACCCTCTCCCATCTGGAGTCTCTAGTTCAAGTCGCGCTGTAGCGGCAAGGAGATCAGTGCAGCCCTTCAACAAGACCCATAACCGCAGATTTGGACGGACAGGATCAGTGGGCATGGTGTTCATTAACTACTGCTCATCTGATTGTCGTCTGAACCCCTCCAATCATTGTCCCAGAAGTGTTTGCGCACGGACTGGCCCCTGCTATGTGTAATCAGTGTAGAGTCACTTCGAACAAAAGTGTGGTGAGAAACGATAAAATAATAAAGGCCTTGACACTCCGGATGCGTTTCTTTCGTGCAAATTATTCACACAAAAGAAAAATATTTCAAACTGCTGATTAGGCATCAGGTTTTACACAAAGAATGCAATTATCATGCTGCAAAAAAGCGAACCTTTTCTTTTTTGGATCGAGGTCGATTTTTGCGAACATTCGCACTGCGAGCAAACACATCAACCAATCATGTTTTAACAACTTGCCTACCTCAGACAGACTGCAAGACGTTCCTCCGGCTCAATAGCCTCTCGCTCAGCGGCGTTCTGTCAGGTGTTCAGAGGGCTTTCTGTAACCTCACGCTTTACCGCTCGATTGCTCTCAAGCTGGTTGCATTTCAGTTTGCCTTTTTGACAATCAAACAATTTATTGACCAAACGACCAAGACCGAAGCATGATCTATTATAAGAATTAATAATGTATTAGTGAATGCCAGTTGCCTACATTTATATAATTGATTTGGCATTGTAAGGATGGCAAAACTATAGATGCAAAAAATCCAAAACTTTCGCTGACTTTGCAGCATTTATTTTTGCCATCCTGACAGTTGTCTCTCAGCTGAGTATCTTGCCCGACAACGCCCTTCGGTCATGGCAACATTTAGAATAGTATAGAACAGATTCTCGTGGCTTATTGCTTAATGAGCCTCGTAACAAATTTATGCAAATCAGTGCAGTTTCACGAGCGCAGAAATTACAAAGATATATTGTTACTTCACGTGATCATTTATGTGCGAAACAAATCGCCTGTATTGGGAGGTGAAACTTTCCCTCTCTATCCCTGCTTTGCAACAGAGGGTGACCCCAAAACCTTTTTTCTGAGAAAGATCAATGAGGAAAAGACCTTCATCACTTTTTTCCTCTTCTTTCTTCTTCTTCCTCTGCCCTCTTTTTTTTTTTACTTCGGCGTGAGCTGCCAAAACTTCATAAATTCATTTTCCCGAGTTTCTGTTGCAAATTCATGTTGGAGCTAGTGCGAGTTTTGATCTGAACATTTCGTATTTTTGTGTTGTTTATTCGTTATGCATCCGTTGTGTAGGGGCCGTAATGCATTCAGCTACAGTTACAGTGGAGTCCCCAAAACAATGTTTTACCACTGACCCCTGCTTCCCTGGCATTACACTGCATGTAATCAGTCAATGCTTTTTAACGTAACATACAGTGGTTAAGAAAAAGTAGGAGCAAATCTTCCCTGGAGCAAACTAGTATTACGGGCCTTACTTAAGGGCCCAACAGCTGCCCTGATTTGCATATGTTTACACTGGTGTTTGAACCAACAACCTCCTGGGTCTCAGTGAAACACCACAGGCCCCCTCCCCCCTCAGGAGCGGCAGCCCAGAGCAGGGCTGTTGTACCTTTATTTACTGTGCTGGTCGAGAATAGTTGGGCTGAAAGCTGACTGGGGTGTGTGTGTTGTGGGCAGGACGTCCATCAGATCGTGAATCGGGCGCTGAGTCTGTACAGAGCGGATGGCATTGGCATGGTGGACTACGCCCTTGAGTCTTCAGGTACGTCAGCGATCCAAGCCGAGGTGGCACTTGGGCTGGGGGCAGTTATTCTTTTTATATAATATTCTTTACTCTGGACCTTTTCATGTCTAACAAACAGGAAAGTACACTGGAAATTCCACTTTGGACCCCCCTTGCACTGACGTGCCCCCCCCCCCCCCCCGCATCAGTTTCAAAATCACCTCTGCACCTGTGCTGCTGAGAGTGATAGCATTTGTGCTCTCTCAGTTGGAAGAGATTTCAGGATATTCATTTCAGAATGTTGTTGAAAACAGGCCAATAATGTTTGATGAATTGCAGGTTGTGTACTCACAGGCCATGTGGAGATGTGATGGGCCCCAAGCTTGGGTGTAGGCTGTATCAGTGCCTGTGGCTGTAGAGTATCAGGATCTCTCTGTGTAGTTGGGGTTCAAACTTGGGTCTTGTTCAGCCGTGCCCTGTTTTAATTCAGTTGTGCCCGGCGGCAGGCGAGCTTACTGGATTCTTTTAGTTCCGTACGATGTTATTAAACGCTCATCCACTAGGTGGCAGCCTAGGCCCGTTTGGGATGTATGAATAATCGGGGAGCAGGCTCTAGTAATGCGAGCACACGGGAGAAATAAGCCCCGAACGCTCTCTGGTAGTAAGCTTTCTGTTAAGTGGTCTGTTGAAGATTTGGTTACTATTTTAATAGCCATTTGGGTCGATAATAATCCAAACCGTGATCTTTTCTGAAACGTAGAAGTTCTGTTGCCTTAATCAAATTGTTTTGTTGCTTAAACCATATCAAGAAGTTTTGCTTTATAACGTAACTCAATAGTTTTGTTGGCTTAAGTCAACCAAACTGCTACTGAAAACTGAAAATTGAACTGACTACAATGTCAACGAAGACTAAAAGTTAGAAATAAATATATGGTTTAACATAGGACTCAAACCTTACTCATCTGTGGGGAAGTCCTGCGCTCCACATTTTCATCCTTCTTTTATGGACTGTGTGGCTCTTTCACAACATCACCTGCCTTTATAAAGCCTTCTGAGTTAACCTCCCTCAACAGCATAATGTTAAGAAATGTTCGCTGTTGAATATTCTCGGTTGCTTCCAAAGATGGAAATGAAAACCTCTTTCAGCATTTAGATTTTGGACGCTTACCTTCTTAAAAACTGTTACCCCGGAGTTAATTGATAGAGGTTCGCCATGTTACCATTCTGGCTAGAATGAGATGGTCCTCAGCATTCTCCAGGGGAATGTAACCTTACATGAACTGTGTATTTTATTTTTTGGGTTGCAATTCATTACTTGCTTTTAGATGAGATCCGTAATATTTTTGTGAAATATGAATAAAGGGGAAACCTAATCGCTAAACTGGAGGGCACTTGGATTGCACGTGTCCTCCGTTGTTGTGAAATTTGTTGGCGGAGGAATTCAGATTCGGCTTTATCCTGGCAAAAAGCATTTGTACAAATAAGTACTCTGACGGCTGATATGAGTGTTCGCGTCACATGACAGCGGTGCTTGACAGTGCCGTCTTTACGCGTGTCGACATTCTCTTCTACCCTGGATTAAGAATGTGAGCTGGATCTTCGCCACAATTTAATCACATCCTCTATGGCAGAGTATGCATCAACACACAGTATTTTGTTGGCATCCATCCTGAACTTTCTGAGATATTCTTTTAACTGATGAACGAATAAACAAACATACAAACGCCAGTGAAAACATATAACTTCCTGATGGGGCTATAAAAATTGATTGCTGATCAAAGATGCTAATGTTTAAGTGCTCTCTATGGATGGTATATGCGTCAAGGCAGTTTTCACCACAAGTGGTTCTTCTGATTGCCGATCAGTATATTTAGCAGGTCTTGTCTACTTGGGCTTCTATATTGAACTATGTGTTGCTTATTTTGAACATTTCGAAAGGCCTTGGAGTATAAGAGTACTTCCCTAATTATGATGACAAACTGTTTTTCATATGAAATGCTGCTCTCCTGACTGGATTCTTTTGCTTTTGTTTGGGTTCAGGTGCCAGTGTGGTTAACACACGATGCTCAGAGACGTACAGGACCAGAACAGCTTGTGTCAGTCTGTTTGGAATTCCTCTGTGGTACCATTCTGAGAGTCCTCGAACTGTTATACAGGTAACTCACACCCTACCTGTGTGGTAATGAATGTACTGCTAACTTACACCTTACCTGTGTGGTAATGATTGTACAGGTAACTTACACCTTACCTGTGTGGTAATGATTGTACTGCTAACTTACACCTTACCTGTGTGGTAATGATTGTACTGCTAACTTACACCTTACCTGTGTGGTAATGATTGTACAGGTAACTTACACCTTACTTGTGTGATAATGATTGTACTGCTAACTTACACCTTACCTGTGTGGTAATGATTGTACTGCTAACTTACACCTTACCTGTGTGGTAATGATTGTACAGGTAACTTACACCTTACCTGTATGGTAATGATTGTACTTGTAACTTACTCCTTACCTGTGTGGTCATGATTGTACAGTAACTTTCACCTTACCTGTATGGTAATGATTGTACTGCTAACTTACTCCTTACCTGTGTGGTCATGATTGTACAGTAACTTTCACCTTACCTGTATGGTAATGATTGTACTGCTAACTTACTCCTTACCTGTGTGGTCATGATTGTACTGGTAATTCACACCTTACCTGTGTGATAGTGATTGTACAGGTAACTCACACCTTACCTGTGTGATAGTGATTGTACAGGTAACTCGCACCTTACCTGTGTGATAGTGATTGTACAGGTAACTCACACCTTACCTGTGTGATAGTGATTGTACAGGTAACTTACACCTTACCTGTGTGATAGTGATTGTACAGGTAACTTACACCTTACCTGTGTGATAGTGATTGTACAGGTAACTCACACCTTACCTGTGTGATAGTGATTGTACAGGCAACTCACTCCTTACCTGTGTGATAGTGATTGTACAGGTAACTTACACCTTACCTGTGTGATAGTGATTGTACAGGTAACTCACACCTTACCTGTGTGATAGTGATTGTACAGGTAACTCACAACTTACCTGTGTGATAGTGATTGTACAGGTAACTCACACTTTACCTGTGTGATAGTGATTGTACAGGTAACTCACACCTTACCTGTGTGATAGTGATTATACAAGTAACTTACACCTTACCTGTGTGATAGTGATTGTACAGGTAACTCACACCTTACCTGTGTGATAGTGATTGTACAGGTAACTCACACCTTACCTCTGTGATAGTGATTGTACAGGTAACTCACACCTTACCTGTGTGATAGTGATTGTACAGGTAACTCACACCTTACCTGTGTGATAGTGATTGTACAGGTAACTCACACCTTACCTGTGTGATAGTGATTGTACAGGTAACTCACACCTTACCTGTGTGATAGTGATTGTACAGGTAACTCACACTTTACCTGTGTGATAGTGATTGTACAGTGTGTGATAGTGATTGTACAGGTAACTCACACCTTACCTATGTGATAGTGATTGTACAGGTAACTCACTCCTTACCTGTGTGATAGTGATTGTACAGGTAACTTACACCTTACCTGTGTGATAGTGATGGTACAGGTAACTCACACCTTACCTGTGTGATAGTGATTGTACAGGTAACTCACACCTTACCTGTGTGATAGTGATTGTACAGGTAACTCACACCTTACCTGTGTGATAGTGATTGTACAGGTAACTCACACCTTACCTGTGTGATAGTGATTGTACAGGTAACTTACACCTTACCTGTGTGATAGTGATTGTACAGGTAACTCACACCTTACCTGTGTGATAGTGATTGTACAGGTAACTCACACCTTACTTCTGTGATAGTGATTGTACAGGTAACTCACACCTTACCTGTGTGATAGTGATTGTACAGGTAACTCACACCTTACCTGTGTGATAGTGATTGTACAGGTAACTCACACCTTACCTGTGTGATAGTGATTGTACAGGTAACTCACACTTTACCTGTGTGATAGTGATTGTACAGTGTGTGATAGTGATTGTACAGGTAACTCACACCTTACCTATGTGATAGTGATTGTACAGGTAACTCACACCTTACCTGTGTGATAGTGATTGTACAGGTAACTCACACCTTACCTGTGTGATAGTGATTGTACAGGTAACTCACACCTTACCTGTGTGATAGTGATTGTACAGGTAACTCACACTTTACCTGTGTGATAGTGATTGTACAGTGTGTGATAGTGATTGTACAGGTAACTCACACCTTACCTATGTGATAGTGATTGTACAGGTAACTCACTCCTTACCTGTGTGATAGTGATTGTACAGGTAACTCACACCTTACCTGTGTGATAGTGATTGTACAGGTAACTCACACCTTACCTGTGTGATAGTGATTGTACAGGTAACTCACACCTTACCTGTGTGATAGTGATTGTACAGGTAACTCACACCTTACCTGTGTGATAGTGATTGTACAGGTAACTTACACCTTACCTGTGTGATAGTGATTGTACAGGTAACTCACACCTTACCTGTGTGATAGTGATTGTACAGGTAACTCACACCTTACCTCTGTGATAGTGATTGTACAGGTAACTCACACCTTACCTGTGTGATAGTGATTGTACAGGTAACTCACACCTTACCTGTGTGATAGTGATTGTACAGGTAACTCACACCTTACCTGTGTGATAGTGATTGTACAGGTAACTCACACTTTACCTGTGTGATAGTGATTGTACAGTGTGTGATAGTGATTGTACAGGTAACTCACACCTTACCTATGTGATAGTGATTGTACAGGTAACTCACACCTTACCTGTGTGATAATGATTGTACAGGTAACTCACACCTTACCTGTGTGATAGTGATTGTACAGGTAACTCACACCTTACCTGTGTGATAGTGATTGTACAGGTAACTCACACTTTACCTGTGTGATAGTGATTGTACAGGTAACTCACACCTTACCTATGTGATAGTGATTGTACAGGTAACTTACACCTTACCTGTGTGATAGTGATTGTACAGGTAACTCACACCTTACCTGTGTGATAGTGATTGTACAGGTAACTCACACCTTACCTGTGTGATAGTGATTGTACAGGTAACTCACACCTTACCTGTGTGATAGTGATTGTACAGGTAACTCACACCTTACCTGTGTGATAGTGATTGTACAGGTAACTTACACCTTTCCTGTGTGATAGTGATTGTACAGGTAACTCACTCCTTACCTGTGTGATAGTGATTGTACAGGTAACTTACACCTTACCTGTGTGATAGTGATTGTACAGGTAACTCACACCTTACCTGTGTGATAGTGATTGTACAGGTAACTCACACCTTACCTGTGTGATAGTGATTGTACAGGTAACTCACACCTTACCTGTGTGATAGTGATTGTACAGGTAACTCACACCTTACCTGTGTGATAGTGATTGTACAGGTAACTCACACTTTACCTGTGTGATAGTGATTGTACAGGTAACTCACACCTTACCTATGTGATAGTGATTGTACAGGTAACTTACACCGTACCTGTGTGATAGTGATTGTACAGGTAACTCACACCTTACCTGTGTGATAGTGATTGTACAGGTAACTCACACCTTACCTGTGTGATAGTGATTGTACAGGTAACTCACACCTTACCTGTGTGATAGTGATTGTACAGGTAACTCACACCTTACCTGTGTGATAGTGATTGTACAGGTAACTTACACCTTACCTGTGTGATAGTGATTGTACAGGTAACTCACACCTTACCTGTATGATAGTGATTGCACAGGTAGCTCTGAACTCTGAGGAGAAGAAAGCGTGTTCACTGACGTACAGCACTTCTTATGCACCTCTGATGATGACTGTTTTGATCATGGTGTGTCCAGTGCTTCTATTCTCATACATATGTGTGCATCAATCCACTCAGCCACACAACCTCTGTGACCCAAGAAGGGGGAGGAGAGGCGACCGTGTCGTTTTCTTGTCATTTTGTTTTATTCCTCTTCCTGACATGTAAACTTCAAAACACCTGCAGTCCCGGTGTAGTTTTCTTACGCCTTGTTTCTGTCTCGCAGCCCGAGGTGTACCCGGGGAAGTGCTGGGCCTTTCAAGGACAGCAGGGGTTTGTAGTGATTGCCCTGTCCTACCCTGTCCGCATCACCCACGTCACCCTGGAGCACCTCCCCAAAATGCTCTCCCCCACCGGCCAGATCGACAGCGCCCCCAGAGACTTTTCCGTTTATGTGAGTGCATCCAGTATAATCCACCCGCGTCTGCCTAGAAGCAAAAGCTTGCTAATTTCAGTCACACTTTTTTGCCTCCTGGGGCTGGTTTCACAGACACAGATTAAGCTTAATCCTCGACTAAATTCAATTTTCAACAGAAAATCTCCATAAAAAACTCCGCTTAGTCCAGGACTAAGCTTAGGCCATGTCTGTGAAACCGGCCCCTGATGTCTCACGTCTTTGCCTTTAACAGGGAATGTCCCATGAAAAAGATGAAGGGACCTTATTGGGCTCCTTTACTTATGACCAGGATGGAGAGCCCATTCAAACCTTCAAACTTCCGGTGAGTTTGCGTGTGAGAATGTCGGTTTGATTCGAGTGTCCATAATTTTTCAGGTTTGATGGGATTTGGCGACATCATGTGGTGTATGTCTGTCACTGCATTTAGATTTTAAATTCCAACCTATATCCATGCCGACCAAAGCTGCAGTGTTCTAATCTACACACGCGTTCTGAATGCATTGCTCTGTTCATCTGACCCCCAAAATGCAAGACTCTTACACAAAACCCAAAACCCACAGGGAAAAGCAGACACTGCCTTAAAATCAATGTTCCATCTACTTACGAAGACACAAAAGCATCCATTAAATGAATGAACTCTGTAAGAACCAGTTGAACCTTAATTCATCTCATTACATTACATTACATTACAGGTTCTTAGCAGACGCTCTTATCCAGAGCGATGTACAAAAGTGCACAAGATCAGTACAAAAGTGCAGAGCTCCTAGGAGACAAGTACAAGTGCTAACAGTAAGTGACAGGGCACGTTCCATTGTTACAGATCTTAACCAATAACAAAAGGGCAAGGTCAAGTGAACAAAATGGCAACAAGGTCATGTGCAACTGAGGCAAGTGCAACAAAGGGGTAGAGTCAAGTGCTTCTCCGTAGGAAACACTAATATGTGTCCTAAATGCTATTACGATCTCATCAGTCAGTATTTTGCATTTTCAGTGTTATGCTGTACGTTTTTGCCTGCTGTTTAGTGTTTTTACTTTCGAACGCTAAATTTTATCACTTACAACTTTTGCCTTTGCATGCAATGTCTTTCAAAATGTATTGTTTATAACAAAATATGCTGAAGCAGGAAATGTGTTTGTATTTGTCTGGGTCCACTTTGTCAAAACCTAGTTATATTATCATTTGCTGCAAATTATTTGTAATATTTGAATTTGGCGCCATGTCTCTGTTCTGGGGCCTCCCTGCCCTACCACACACATGCATGAAAAGCGTTGATCTGTTAGCGTTGAATATTCCCCTTATCAGTTTGCAGAAATGCATTCTCCTAAACAAAGCCCATATCAATGATACGCAATTGTTTTCTTTTAGAATGAAAGAGGCGACAATCTGTGGAACAAAAAGTATGATTCAATGATTCTATAGGAAATCTTTGACCACCATTATCACCCGGTGCAGAGCAGAGACTGAGATTTCTTGAAACGTGAGGGACTCATTCAAGTGCAGCAATCTAATCACTTAAATAGTTGAGTCGTATATTGTGATTTTCTCTTTTTTGGGTACTCTCACTTAAATTACTTTGGGGCGGAGCACGAAGTACCAACACAATAGCTGTCGGTTATTCGCCATCCTATTCGTGTGCAGCAGTTTGAATCTCAATGCATGAAAGTGCAAGCATGCACCCTTAAAGTCTCTAGGCAGCATTTATTTGTTTGACACCTGCAGGTTGCAGCCTCTTGGAGGGTAGCTTCAGGATGGCAAATGCAGATCATCGTATTTATTCGTGAGGACAGAATGTTGACGTGCTAAGCGTGAGCATTAAATAATCAATCAGAAGCTGTTGCTCCATTTCCTTTGTTCTTGAGGCCTAAATACAAATCTCAGGCACGCACCTGTTACCAAAGCACCTGATTAGGCTACATGCCGGCAGCGATTCCATTTCAAAAAGCCCTGTTTAAAAGCAAGATCATTGGAGGCTTATCCTTCAATGCCAAAGCTTCAACAACTTTGAAGACTCAGAATAAACTGTATAGCATAAATATGGCCAGCACACAAGTCCATACGGAAATTAATAGAATGCACCGGAGGATACTCAAAGGAGCACATTAACGATGATCAGAAGGAGATCCTAACAGTGCGTTTCAGACTTAAGCTCAGAGTCTGTGGTTTGCTGGTGATGAGACGGAACAACTGAATTAGGCATTAAATGAATGCCGGCTCCTTCAGGCGGTCAAACTCCAACGTTTTGTCCTGAAAAGAATGCACACGCTTAAAATCTAAATCTACATCAGCTAAATTTACCTCTGCCAAACTGCAGTACGTAGAGGAAAGACAAATCTAGTTCTTTTATTTGTGAGTATTATGATGATTGCTTCTGGGGGAGTGAAAAATCACATCCTTAGCAGTTCAGCCATGTTAGCTTCACATAGGTAGAGGAAGTGGAAAACAGCCTCTTGCTGCCCTATAATGGGGACAATGGTTTTTGTGAGGTTGAATACTCCCAAGGTAAACCTAAGAAAGTGTTATGCTGCTTTGCTTTGAGAGACAGATTCTTACTATCCCGGTGTAGAGGGCACGCTGTCTTCACAAATTGGCAGTGGGAGCGGCAATAGTAGGCAGGCAAAGCATGTTTTAACCTCTTATTGCCGGAAGTCCCCCAATTGGGGGACTTTAGGAAGGCACTGGCAAACACAGCGTGAAATAACACACTGATCACACACTGGTGCCTTGTTTAATATTTGCTAATTGAGTGCATGGAGGGAATTGATGTGGGCTTGGCTTGCAACCTGAACCATCACCAATGAAGGCAGGCTTGTGAACTCGGCGTGACTCCGTGGCCTGACTGAACTATCGCTGAGCTCAATTTGTGCAAAATTGGTGTCTAATATGGTAGATGAGTGCCAGGTTCTCTCAGGTTCCAGTTAGTGTGTATGCCTCTGAGAAAAAACCGAATGGAAGCAGTTCTACTGGTTAATTTTATTTAGAGGAACTAATGTGTTAAGATCTAGAGGAAGTAAACTGCCTGAAGACCGACAGCACTGATGAGCAGCACATTTTTGAGATGCCCCTCAAGATTTAGCCGGCTTGCTTTGTTCATTTTGGTAAAATTGCGTTCAGTGGGTGCTTCAGACCTTGATGTATTGCGTGCTTGATAGGTCTAGCTGAATACTCATCTATATTATAATAGCCGAGGGGCCTCTGTTTGTATGTGCGCGTGCGTGTCCGGCCACTCAGTGCTAGATTTCACCGGGCGCGTATCTGCAGCAAAGCGCGAGCGACGCTATTTTGCACCGTCTTGCAGGCGAGTGTGTCTAGCCATTCTGTGTGAGACTCCGCCGGGCGTGTATCTGCAGCATAACGTGAGCGACGCTTTTATAATATGGACATACAGGGGGGATTCCGCCTGTGTCCCCTCTCCCCTTTTAAACCCAAGCCAACTCATCCACAGGAGTTCTGAATCCCGAAAAACAGATGCCAGGCTGCAAGAGAAAGTAACAGATAATCTTCTGCATAACTTGAGCAACGTTTTTTTTTTTTAATTCCGTCAAGCAGATGACTGTGTTCCACTGAGCGCGGATTGTCAGTGTAGTGTATCCCCCTTGATGGTTACTTAGTTTTAGTTACTATAAAAACATTGGTCGCGTGACCGCCACCTTGGTGTTTATGGTGTTACCACCTGGCTCATGACTGGTAACAAAGAGGGAGACCACACACGGAATAACAATCCAAAATATCTTTTATTTAACAGAAATAATCAAACATATTCAACCACTACTTTAACCTTGTGAGTCTGAGAGGAGTCAGTCTTGTCTGGAGTGGATGGATGAGTGAAAATGTAGTTTAATGCAAGTGGTAGAAGCAACAAACCAAACAAAGGGACAGGTGAGGTAGCTGTAGCAGGCCCAGCACAGAGACACAGCTCTGAGAGGCGGGCCTTTAAACCTTCTGTAAGCCCCGCCCAGCCAGGCAGGTAAATTAGACTACCCCTCCCAGCTCCGCCCACATACCACTTTCAGGCACCTGCAAGCAGCAGAAAAACAGGACTGAGGACATCAGAACATGACGTGCAGGCAGAGTGGGAGGGGTCGTCACACCCCCTCCCTTAAGGAGGAAGACCTACACAGGATGCCCAAATTTTAGCTTCAGTTACCATTAATTATCCAAGCAAAATTCTAATTTATAAGTAAGCCATCCATCAATTAGCTCTGGGATATTAATCCGATTTGTGTCTACAACCTGCAGGTTGACTCCAGTTTGTACCATCCAAACCATCTTCTCAGCCCTTATAAGAGCAGACCGCTAGAACAGACAATGAGACACTACTGGTAGAAAAGACAAAAGTCACTTCACAAACTCTGTTTGTTTTTATTTCTGGCAAATGTTTTAGCATTCCGTCCAGATTTGCAAGTGATTCAGAATTTTTAAGACGTCCTCTTAGAATACCATCATCTGGGAGTACAAAACTCCTCTACCTCCTCGGTATGTTGAAGCATTGAGGGTAAAAGTTCAGTTGAAGCCAATGCTGGTAAGGTAGCTAACCCTCCAGACTCTGAGGAAGAAGAGCGAGCGAAGTATGGTTTTAACAAATTGGTGTGGCATAATTGGACAGACTTTTTTCGGTCAGGTGTCGAAATGAGATAGCTTAAATCTGACAATTTATGAGTCACCTTATAAGGGCCCAAAAACTTCACCTGAGAAGGAGAACTAACTAAAGGTAGAAGTGCCAATACTTGATCGCCTGGACTAAATTCACGGCATTCCCCACGCCGGTCATAGAGACTTTTCATTTTAGTCTGAGCTGCTTGCAGATCTTCTTTTGCCAATTCATAAGCCCTATACAGATGCTGTCTAAAACCACTGACATAGACCCCCCCAAAAATGTAATAGACTCTGAGCTTGCCATTCATTGTAGAGGGAGGCTAATGGACCACGAACAGTGTGACGAAAAACAAGGGCATTTGGACTAAAGTCTAAACTCTCGAGAAACCTCCCTGGCAGCTAACATAGGCCAGGGAAGACCCTCTTCGTGGATCCGATTCCGTGCAATATGAGCGGAGAAGGGACTTCAGAGTTTGATGAAATCGCTCCAAAGCTCCTTGTCTCTGAGCATGATCGGCGCTGGACTGAAAGTGTTCAATGTTCAACTGCTTCAGCACTTCGCTGAACAATTTTGAGCAAAAATTTGATCCTTGATCAGACTGAACAACTTTGGGGATACCAAAAATAGACATGAACTGTGTTAAAGCTTTTAAAATGGACTTGGCTGTGATATTTCTCAGGGGATAGGCAGCAGGGTAGCGTGTGGCCTGACACATCACAGTAAGCAAGAACGTACTGCCAGCTGCGGACCATGGCAGAGGACCAACACAATCAATTATTAAATGTTCAAAAGGATGCTCAGCAACTGGAATGGGGGAGAGGGGGGCGGGCTTTATTACATGGTTAGGCTTACCAGTCAACTGGCAGGTATGGCGAGTTTTAATGAAGGCAGAGATATCCCTCTTTAAAAAAAGAGGCCAGTAGAAGTGACGCGGAACTCTATCATACTTTTTCCTCACCCCTAAATGGCCTGCAATGCCATCATAAGCAGTCATGATAACCGCTGATCTTAATCTAGAGGGAAGAACAATTAGCTAAATTTTATCACCCAAAAAACAGTCCCCCTGAGGAACCCATTTTCTCACCGATGTGCCGTCTCTCAGAAAATACCCAAGGGTTGCACTTTCCACTTCATTATCAGGCAGAACCTTGCTGTATAGATCTTGCAACATTGGATCATTTCTCTGCTCCTGTCGAAGTTCACTACAAGACACAGGTAAAGGCAAATCAGGCACAGGGAATACTGATTCTTTTCTCTTAACTTGAGTGTCTAAATTGCAACCAGCCCCTTCACGACTCATAGCCCGTGTTATTGCACCCGTGGGAAACGCAAAAGACTGTATTTTGGGAGTGTCAGAACTTTTTTCCTGAGTATTTGGAAGATTTTCCTGAGCAGGAACATCAGGCCACACCCAATTTCCAGCAAGGTCATTTCTCAAAATGACTTGAACACCCCCCATTGGCAAAAATGGGCGTACTGCCATGACCACATCGCCTTTTACCAAATTAGAGAACAATGTTAGATTATGTTGTGGTGCAGAAAAGACAGTCAAACCCATGCCTCTAACATCCACGCAACAACCAGTGTTTGTCTCAGAAGAGAGTGGTAAAACTGAGTCCAAAATAAATGAGTTCAATGCCCCTGAATCTCTTAATATCCGTACCGGTCCTTTCTACTTACTCCCAACTAATGAAACATATCCATCCAAAGCACATAACCAGAGTTAATCTCATCCCTATCTTAGGATTTTTTTTTTTTATTTGGCCCAACAGAAAAGACAATCAGTGGCTCTATTGAAGATTTTGTGTCTCTCTGCACTGCAGCAATAGCCTGGTTTCTCTCTTCATGAAGCAAAGAAACCGCAGCTCCAGGTGGTTTTGTTGAGAAGTGTCCAGACTTCTGCTTTTTCTTTAACACTGAACATTCATTTTTCCAGTGACCTTTACCATGACAGTTGTTGCAAACACGATTAGGGTCAGATTTTCCCTGTGAACTATGGTCAGTTTTACCTGATAAACCTTCTGTCCCACCTGACCCACACTTAATTGAGGAAACACCAACATTTCTCTCCTTGTAACCATCATCTCCACCACCTTTATGAGTCAATACGAATTCATCTGCTAATAGGGCTGCATCTGAAACTTTAATTACCTTCTGTTCATTCAAATAGGTGGCAATGCGGTCAGGTAGAATATTTTTAAACTGCTCCAGCAAAATTAATTCCTGCAAATCCTCAAAGGTCTTTACCTGAGAAGCAGCACACCAGCGATTAAATATGTTACTAAATCTCGAGCAAATTCAGTGTACGACTGTTTCACTCTCCTGAATGATCTAAACCGTTGTCTATAAGCTTCTGGTACCAACTCACATGCTCCCAGCACGGCAGCTTTAACCAACTGATAGTTAACACTATCACTAACACTCGAAGCTGAGAAAGCCCCCTGGACCTTGTCACTGAAGCAAAAGAGTTCATTCAGAAGCAGACTAATTTCTTGCCTTAGCTAAACGCGCAAACACAAAGAAAATGTCAGGGTCCTTTTGATTAAACCTCGGCAATAATTTTAAATTGACCGCAACATCAAATGATTGTGGATGAGGAACCAACAATTCTGACTGTTCAGCCTTTGGTTGCTCAGCCTGCAGCTTACCTACACTAATAATCTCCAACTTACAGCGCTCCAACTCAAACTGTTGTTTAGCTTGTACATGAGCTAGTTCAGCCTCCCGAAAATGGGCCTCCTGTTTCAACTTTTCCAACTCCAAAGCATTATGTTGCTCCTGTTGCATATGAAGTAGGAGAAGCTGTTTCTGTTGCTCAAAAGTTAGTCCAGCCCCAGGCCCAGTCAGATTAGCTGCTTTATGAGACACTTCACCTGATACACTCACCCTTTGAGAAACCTCATCAGAAAAACCAGTCATTTCAATAGATTCACCATCCTTTCGGACAGACAAAACATTTTCCTTCACTAAGCGAGCCTTTAAAGCAGCAAGTAATTCATCTTTTATTTAACTTCTTTGGAAGCTCAACATCATAATGCTCAGCTGTTGTCAAAAGCTGAGCTTTTTTAAAAGGGTTAAGCAAATCTTCACTTGGGGCCTGAAAAAAAAATTCTTCAATTGAAGCCATTTCAAATTCAAAACAAGGGCACCATTTTCAGCAGGAAACATTCTTTCACAAACAACATCGGCCAAAACAGGAAACACTCAAGTTTACATAACACTTAACACATAACACACAAAAAACAAGCTGTTTTACATATGGAATCCAATCCCTTTAGCTGACTGCCTAACCAATACTAGCTGACTCACTCAACCTTAGTCTTCATGCAGATCAGCAGCAGGATGAATTAAGCACAAAACCCAGCAACCCGGTTGACCCTCAGCATGCTGATTATCACCTAGACAGTTGTGGAAGTGCCCCCGAGCAATTGCTCTAACCGCTTACTGCACAAAAACAACAAATTAAAATAAAGTAGTCAATGGGGACTTCTGGAGTCCCACATTGCTTAGGCCTCACAGGAATTAGGATTCCAAAAGATTGAACAGCATTTCAGACTTGCAGAAGGTTCAAGCAAACACATTCCATCTAAAACCAGACCAGAATCCCAGAAACACATTTGCAGGGATGTGGACAAATCAATAGAAAAATCCTATTTCCTTCCTTGAAACAATGAAGGAATAAAACAATTCTATGTGAAACACACCCTCAAAACAATTTTACATTCCATTTGACCATTCGTCCCAAGTTTTACGAGCCCCTATTTGTTACCACCTGGCTCATGGCTGGTAACAAAGAGGGAGGCCACACACGGAATAAAAATCCAAAATATCTTTTATTTAACAGAAATAATCAAACATATTCAACCACTACTTTAACCTTGCGAGTCTGAGAGGAGTCAGTCTTGTCTGGAGTGGATGGATGTGTGAAAATGCAGTGTAATGCAAGTGGTAGAAGCAACAAACCAAACAAAGGGACAGGTGAGGTAGCTGTAGCAGGCCCGGCACAGAGACACAGCTCTGAGAGGCGGGCCTTTAAACCTTCTGGAAGACCCGCCCAGCCAGGCAGGTAAATTAGACTACCCCTCCCAGCTCTGCCCACATACCACTTTCAGGCACCTGCAAGCAGCAGAAAAACAGGACTGAGGACATCAGAACATGACGTGCAGGCAGAGCGGGAGGGGTCGTCACATGGAAGAACCATAGCAACGTGATGACATCATAATGATGCATTGTCCACCATAATATAAAGAAGAAGTTACATAAAATAGAACCCGTGGATCCCCACGGGCAGAGTGCTAGTTGCTAAATATCAGTATTTGTCAGGAATGTGGTACGGAGAAAAAGGCTATATGCTCATCACGTTTAGGTGCAAGACTATCTGCATCAAGGAAGAAAAGCGGTAAGGCCTGCACTCTTGTACCAGCATGGTAAAGACGTCTTGATCCTACCTGGATCTTAGGCTTGTCAACATGTTTTGTGAATCATCAAAACGCCCATGGTGATGATGAGCCGAAAAAATTAATTCAAACAAATTAAAAAGTACAAAAATTACACTCAGGATACGAGACATCAATCATCAAATCATCAAGTTTCATCAAAATAGCCATCTTTTGCTAGAACTTCAGAAAATATTTGTCATATTTTTATTACCTGGTCATATAGTTCTGAAATGTGGCTCTCAACACCCTAAGTTCCCACAGATGCTCTACACTTGTGCGTTGCTTCTTCCAGATTGTTCTGTCCAGTATGTCCCACTTCAACCTGATTTTACTGAAAAATGGTAATTGTTGGCCTGTTGATGAATTATGGCTTGTTTTAAGAACTAAAAAAATTAGATGACCATCCTGAAAAATCAACAACTCTTTTTCACTTCTTAGCTGTTCATGTTGTACTTTGTATCATGTTAGGTTATTTGAATAAATTAAGATGGCTTATACTTCGCTGAAAACATGAAGAACATGACAGAAGTTGCACAACACCTTTTGAGTTAATGGGACTAAAATGAGCAGCATTTTTCGAATAGTATTGTTCGATGGTTGCATTGCTGTGGCCAGAAATCTAACTGACTCTGCGAACGGGAGGCGAGGAGCTGTGATAAATTTCTACTGATGTGATCGCCGGATGAGTTGCAATAGAAACAGCGCTGAATTTAACTGGAGTCTGCATGAGTGGCAGAACACTGCTTCCCCTTAAAGCTGCTTTCACACCGGACGCGAAATGAATTTTTCGCATGACAGATTACATTTAAAGTCAAAAGCGTTTTGCGTGCATTCGCGTCTCTGCATTGACTTTGAATGTAATCTGTCGTGCGAAAAATTCGTTTCGCGTCCGGTGTGAAAGCAGCTTAACTGACCGCTTTTCGCGCATTTTCTGCGCTACGGAATGCTGACGGACTGTGTGAATATCATCCTGGATTCTCTCTCTCTCTCTCTCTCTCTCTCTCTCTCTCTCATGTTGCTGTTTTCTTTCTGCTTGTTTACTGTGCTTGCTTCATTCCTTTCCGCTCCCTCTTCTATCTCACCCTGTTTTCTTCTATTATTTATGTTTACTTCTGGACCGTTTGCATGATCTTAACGAGACTTTGCATACGTACTACTCCGGTCCTGTGGTGGTGCCTTTTGGCATATGCCTGTGTGTCCGGATGTGATCATTTCTGTCTGGAGCATACCTGTAACTCCAAAACCGTTTGCACGACCTCAACAAAACTTTGTATTACTTACTACTCTGGTCCTGCAGTGGGGCTTCAGTATGTTCCTGTCTGTCTGTCTGTCCGTCCGTCCGGTGGGTTAGGCAAGGAAGGGGGCTTAGGGGAGAAACGTCTGTTCTTACGAGTAAAAACACATTCTAGTTTTCTTTGTGTTCTTTTCCTTTGGTTTGCGGTGTGATGTAAGTTTTGCTCTTGAACATAGTCCAAATAAAGTGGATTTTAATCTCACTCTCACTCTCTCTCTCTCTCTCTCTCTCAGGAGGCTCAAGAGGGCGTGTATCGTCTGGTAGAGTTGAGGATCCTCACTAACTGGGGTCACCTGGAGTACACCTGTGTGTATCGTTTCCGAGTGCATGGCCAGCCCTGGGTCGCGGGGCAGTGACGTGGACGATTTCGGAGAGAGTCACTGCTCACCTATGCAAAAACAATTCAAGAAATAAAACAAGGTCCATTACGACACAGGCTCGTGTGGGTATGCAGATACTGCACGAATAATGTGCACTGCGCTTCGTACTGCATGCTAACGAGTCTCTCGCTGTTCGTTAGCTTGTCTGTCCTGGGCTATGCGCCATACTGGCTTTTGCACAGTGCTAATACGTGATGCTAAATGACTGCCTCAAAAACCGTTTGCCAAAGCTACCTTCCTCTCTTCTGCGTACCGGTGTGGGCTGAAGTTTTAATGATAAAGCAATAGCAAACGTGCACACACCTGTATGGAAATGGATGACCCGCACTTACACAGTGCATGCACACTCTTACACACACTCGAAGGACTTGCACGCACACACATTCAAAATTGTACATGGTTTGCAAGAACTTTAATCCTTTGTTTTGTCCTCTATCACCGACGCAGAAGTAATTCAGATTTGTTTGTATATTTTGAGATTTTGCACTATTTGATGTATGATTATTTTAGTTCATTTTTTTTGTTAATTTATGTTTTGCTTTGCACTTGAACTTGCATCTGGCTTTACCTTTACGAATGACATGGAGAATGTTAAGTCTGTCTCTTCATTTTTGGTACTCTGGCATTGCAGGAATGGAATTATTTTATTTGGATGTAGTATATTTGAAGGCAAGGTACATGACTGTCTGTATTTTTCAACATGAAAAAAACACAGTGTTCTCCATGAGTTAGTGCTGTATAGTCTCTGAATCTTGAACTTTCACATTACAGCATAACTGGTCATATCAATCAGACCCATATCTGTCATCAGTGTGAGCAGACCTCTGGCCCAAACTGGCCCAAGAGCACATGAAGCAACAAAAGAGCCTCAAACGTTTCGGGGATCAGCCCCAGCACCCTGGGAAAAAATTTTTTTAAAATCTGACTCTTCTCACCGAGGTCACATGACCACAGATTGGATATGTAACTTATGGAAGTGTCCCAAATCTGATCTAATAAAATAAAAAAATTTGTATCCTGACTGGTCAGAAAAAAAACAGATTTGTGTCTGAAGTGGGCCAAAAAAATCCAGGTTGTTTTTCTCAGTGTGAATTCAGTCTCCGTCATTCCTCTGCACTGATACAGAGCTGCTGCTGCACTGTAAAGCTGAGCTTCAGCCCTTAGCAGTGTGTGAGACACCATTATTTAAAGGTGCCGTATCACATCATCAGGTGCAGGGGCAATTAGTCATTGCAAGCATTTTCAAAATCTTTCTTTTGTGACATCTCAAGGGGAGGGACCATCTAGAATCATGAAGGAACTTAATGACTGGTTAGCTGAAGTTGATCAGTCCCTCTCGTCTCTGGGCGGTCACTTCCCCATGTGATGTCACAAAGTAACAAACCTTGAAATGTCTTGTTATGGCTAATTATCTGTGACATCACAAGGGGCTTCTCAGCTACCTGTCAGTGCTTTCACGACTGAGATGACATTGGAATACTTGGATCTGCTCTTGAACATCCGGTCAGTGTTGTGGGCAGATATGATTGATGTGGCAAAAAGAATCATCGGGTCATCCTCTGTGTCTTCATTGTTTTTTTGACCGTTTTTTGTCTGCATATTTCAGTTCCACTCATTGTAATACAAATGTTAACATTTCCTTTTTTTAATTTTATATTGACTGTCTATTTTATGAGGAAAGTTTCATGCTATTATAAGGGAGTATGAAGCATGGATATTGTTTGTGTTGGGGGTTTTGTCCCTAATTATTCTCCCATAGTATCCCATGTTAAAGTCATTGGAATAGTCGGTGTGCCGTTTCGTCTGAGCTCTTACAAAGTCATAGTATGCTGAACATATAAAGGACTGGTGAGGACATTTCTGGGACATTTCTGAAAAATGTGACCTTTGACATTCTTTCACTCATAGACACCTATTCGAATGACCCGGAACCTCTTTCAGTCACAAATATTGATCAAATCCGAGGAGACTTTGCACACAACATCTTTAAGACATAAATTAGTTCGGTATTTTATTTTAGCCTGGTACCCCACTCTCAAATGGGCATGACAGGCTGGTAGACCAGCTCAGTTTTAGGTTCACTTGAACCTCAAGCTTTTAACGTACATTTTTCTCCAGATGGCTTTCAGTCTTTTAACATTGTTAGTCATGATGCTTATGATGATTATGACAGGCACTGTATTGTCTTCTAAGGTCGACTGTTTGTTTGAACGTTTATGAAAATGGGCACAAATGTATGGACTCTGGGGTTCACTAGTGTCTCTAGTGGTGAAGGCACAAAGTACAAGCACAAATGAAATGTTGCATATCTTGGTAAAGCCATTAACCAATCACGACTCATAATGGTCTACAGCAGCGTAAAGTGGCTTCATGCTGGTGGTGCAGTTAGAATTGTGATGTTGGGCTTGGAATTATCGATCGAGCACAGACTGGGGTTAACAATCTGGGTGTAATTCTGCAGTAAATGTGTGCCAATCCATCTCCAGTATGTACAAAATGTGCACTGAAATTAAGAAAAGTCCTCAATCTTCTTTTGTCTCCGTTGGCGACAAGACACATTCTTCTATATTACAGTAGTTACAGTTCAGGCCAAAAGTTTTCATTCACCTAAGCTAAAGACATTTTTTTCACAAATGTACACATTTCTTGTAGCTGTCATTCCCCACAAAATCAATCAGGATGCCTACTTTGCTCATATTCCTTTAATCTCCTAGATTATTTAATAAATCCCTCGAAGCAGTGGGTTACAGAAATTTTATAATAGGGGAGGGGCGTTCTAAGGCACGACGTGCAGCGGAGTGCCTTCGTGCCCCTCCGCTGTTATAAAATCACTGTAACCCACTGCTTCGAAGGGCTTATTGCTTGTAAAAATGGTTACCCCACATGTAGCCCATTAAATAAACTCACAAGAAAGAATCAACAATTTATTGGTAATAAAGTAACAATAAAATTGAGAACTATTCATTCTTCCACCAAGCAAGATCTAGTGGACAGAATGGTTGGCAAGCAACACGGATGCTAAGATTGCTTTTTCATCTTGCGTCATTATCATGTCACATCAGGCTATTTGGGCTCATTAATGTAGATAGACTATGAAAGCAGGCTATTTGGAACGTCTCCTTCGGTCTCCTGAAGGCCCCGTTAAATAATTTTACGTTTGTTTCGGTTTTCGAGTTTCCTTGTTCACAACTCACGCCGATTGGCCATATCAATACAACCAGCAGCGAGAGTAGGGAACAATATTGACTTTTGTCCTCCACACTTGCCGGTGTTCAGGAAAATATCTTGAATTGTGCATTAGTTTGCTCGCCAGCTTGTCAACTAGCTAGCGTTCACTACAATGGATGTGGTTACCCTACACATAGCCCATAAAATAAACACACAAAAAAAAAATCTACTGATTATCGCTAATATTGAAATAGCGAGCTAGTTAGCAACGTAGCTAGCAAGCTAAAGTGATATCAAAGTATATAGCTAGCTAGGTAGATTGCCAACTGGTTAGCAGGTTAAAAGGCTAAAATTCACTAACACTGAAATAGCGAGCTAGAAGTCTTGAAACAACCGTAACCTAACGAATCAGTTGAGCGCAGAGTAGTTGGCTGCTAGGCCAGGCGCGCAGGGATATTTTGTGCCACAGTCTGCCTCAGACAGAATACAGTGGGTTACACTGATTATATACCGGCATGGAACAAGGCTCAGCCAATCACATTTATGGATTGGAAACACCCGTTTTATAAACCGATTTATTTTGGCTTTAATTCTCTGTTTTGGAGCCCCAGTGGATGAAAGATTTTCTTACACCAAGTTAAAAGTGTCTTTAAAACCTGAAATCTGAAAGATTTCAAAAATTGATGCAATGACTTCTTGAAACTTCTGATGTGATTATAGGCCTCTGATTGGGAAATTGTTAAAATTAATATTTAATGACTGTGTGTACGCATTTTTGAGTGCAGTGGTATTTTTGACAGTGGGAAAATTCAAACAACTCAACCCAGACATCGCAGAAAGAATTGTGGGCCTTCTCAAGTGGTTCTGCTGAGGAGAATTTTCCCAGCAGATGAAGGTACCTCGAGCATCTGTAGTAATTATAAAATACTATAACCACACTGACTCTGCATCGTTCAGGAGGAAAACGCAAATTATCTGTCAGGACTGAAAGAACTTTGGTCCGAAAGATGAAACTTAACCCTAAAGCCACTGTCAGCGCCACCAAACACTAACAAAGTGTATTTAAACTTTCAAACATCTGAAAATCATATAAAAGCTGAAATAAATCTGTTTCTTAGCTGATATTTGGACATGAGATCTTATGGATATAAAATCCCCTCTTATGACTTAAAAAATGAGAGGTACAAAGTAAAATATTCAGTGCGAAGCCAATACTTAAGAGTCTGTTTTGGCCACCTTTTTTATGCTCAGAAAACCCTGTGAGGTCGAATTGTCATTCAAAATAGTTCAGAGAGTAAAAACATCTGATAAAATACACAAAAGAGAGGAAAAAAATACAACCCCAATTCCAAAATAGTGGGGACAAAGTGTAATTGTCAAAATGCAATGACTTTCAGATCACATGATCCAATATGCTATTTATAATAGAACATAGATAACATTTCAAATGTTGAAACTGAGACATTATACATTTTTATCCACAAAATGAGCTTATTTCAAATTTTCTGGCTGCAACAGGTCTCAAAAATGTTTGGACACAGGCAAAAGAGAGCTCAAAATGCAATTAATATATATAGATATATATAAAGAGAATCACCTGAAAGAACATTTAGCAAGTAATTAAGTTACCTGGCATCAGGTGTGTAACGTGATTGGCTATAAAAGGGATGTCTTAGAGAGGCTGATTGTCTCAGAATTAAAGATGGTCAGAGGCTCTCTAACCTGTGAAGGCTTGTGTAAAATAATTGTGGAATACTTTAAAAACAATGTTCCTCAACGTCAAATTGTGAAGGCTTTGAAGATCTCATCATCGACGGTGCATATATCATCAAAAGATTCAGAGAAACTGGAAAAATCTCTGTGCGTAAGGGACAAGGCCGAAGACCTTTACTGGATGCCCGTGATCTTCGGGCCCTCAGACGCCACTGCATCAATCACCAGCATGATTCTGTCATTGACGTTACTAAATGGGCCCAGGAATACTTCCACAAACCACTGTCTGTAAACAGTGGTAGCAAAGTGTCCTATGGGCAGATGAGTCCAAATTTTACATATTTGTTGGAAATCATAGGCGTCTTGTCCTCCGGGCTAAAGAGAAAGACCACCCCTCCTGTTATCAGCGTTCAGTTCAAAAGGCAGCATCTCTGATGGTATGGGGATGCATTAGTGCATATGGTGTGGGACACTTGCATGTTTTTAAAAAGCATCATGAATGCTGAAAGGTATATAAAGGTTTTAGAGCAACACATGCTCCCCTCCAGATGACATCTACTCCAGGGAGGGCCTTGTGTATTTCAGCAGGACAATGCAAAACCACATACTGCAGCTATTACAACAACATGGCTTCGTAGTAGAAGAGTCCATGTGCTGAACTGGCCTGCCTGCAGTCCTGATCTTTCACTGAATGAGAACATTTGGCACATAGTTAAAAGAAAAGTCTATCAAAAGGAGACCCAAAACTCTCCAGCAGCTGGAAGCCTGTATTAAACAAGAGTCAGATCAAAATTCCAAAGGCTAAACTCAAGAAACTCCTCAATGCCCAGACGCCTCCACTCTGTGTTAAAAAGAAGAGGGGATGCTACACCATGGTACACAGGCCCCTATCCCAATTTTTTGTAGACCTGTAGCAGCCATCAAATTTGAAATGAGCTCATTTTGTGGATAAAATTGTAAAATTTCTCAGTTTCAACATTTGCTATGTTATCTCTGTTCTATTGTGAATAAAATACTCGCTGGTGTGATTTGATAGTCATTGCGTTTTGATTTTATTCGCAATTTACACTTTGTCCCAATTATTTCAGAATTAGGGTTGTAGGTTCAAAGAAATAAATAAAGTTTAAGAATTTTAAATCACAAATTAAAATAATTTTAAACTACGGCATTCAAATGCCACTTGATACACACTAAGCAATCAAAAAATGGCCTTGCGATTGCTAAGTATCAAATTTAAGTCCCCAGTGCTGAAAGTAATTGAGTCACGAAAGGTCCATTTTGAGAAAATTGAGGCAGTGGACTTGGGTAACAATAAGAGATATTTTCTGGTCCTTAGCTCACGGTGTGTGAAAATGTGACTTAAGTACTTTTAGCACCAGATACTTCAATTTAAAAACACATTGAAGATAGTTTTAGGTAGCAGGTGAACTAAAAAGTTAGGCCGTCTCTCAAGTTCTGTTTCCTGAGTATTTGCATCCGGCGAAGTGACCTCAAATGGACTCTCTAAGGCTTATTCTTGACTCTTTTGTTGAATTAACTGTGAACCTTTTACCATGTTTGGTGACATGAAATGTGTTGAACTGAGAGTTTTAATGCCTTTTACATCAGAGAATGTGAACTTCTGGCATCAACTTTACATGAGAGAACCACAGCACCGCAAAATATTTGCACAGGTTCCTTGAAACTGACAGATAAGCAAGCGACTTCTGTTTTTTTTTTTTTTCTGATCTCAGGCTCACAGCTTTATACAAAGCCCAATTCCGATGAAGTTGGGACGTTGAGAAAATGTGAATAAAAACAATACAATGATTTGCAAATTCTTTTCAACCTATGTCCAATTGAGTACATTACAAAGACGATATTTAATGTTCAAACAACTTTATTTTTTTTTTATTTTTTTGAAATATTCACTAATTTTAAATTTGATGCCTGCAACACATTCCCAAAAAAGTGTTTACACAACGTCCCAACTTCATTAGAAGTGGGGTTTGTAGGAGCTTCACACATTAGTATTGTTCAGGAGATGAACATCATTATGAAAATATTCGTAACCTTGGACTTGGATCCTGCATTACCTGGACTGCTGCACTAGCATCACTAAGTTGTTCACCTGCGAACAGGTCTCTAGAGATTGTATTCACCTGCATACACGGTACGGCGCAAAAGTTCTGGGCACCTTATATTTCGTTAATAATTTAAATTTGGTCTTAAAGATGTTTCTTTTTTCACTCTAGTGCTTCTGTAGATCAGGGATACCCAAATCCAGTCCTGTGTTTCCTTCATTCCAGGTAACTGAAAGCACAGTGGTCACTCCTGATTGGCCAGACTGTCAGCACTCCTGATTCCCAGGTATCAGGAGTGAGGAAAACCAGCAGTCCCTTGGGGCTTGAGAATCAGTATTTTGGCAACAGGGCTGCAGATATAAAGCATAATTGAAATACAAAAAATAAATCTTGGAAAAAAGAAAATAGCATGAAAGGCTATTTATGTTGATGATATAGCCTTGACAGAATCTCCAGGTAACCCCAAAAGGTTTTAATGACCTAGAGATTCTGACACCAGTGCGACTGTGAGCCTACAAAACAACTGTGGAAATTTCTCCAATATGTTTTGAACAACTGTAAGAAAAACAATAAAGGGGGGGGGAGGGGGAATGTTTCTTCTGGGTCATTGCAAAGTTTGTCTTAAATCCTGTAATTAGCAGTAACGAAAGATGTCTGAATGCTTTGGGGTCATCGGTGTCAGAATGAGCCTTGAACAATTGAAAGGCTTTACCATTTATACCATACAACATGCATATGTGTATCAAGTAAAGGGGATTGTTCTGGCCTTTAATGTATAATAATGAGGTTTATCATCAGGAGGTTAACAAATGGTCTGAGGACCATTGTCTACTCAATAGTGTAGCCGTTTGGGTGCTGATTAAGTTTCTATAGTTGATGGCCGTTGTTGGCTTTTCCTGTCCCTATATTGCCATGACGCCAGGGTTTGGGGCTTCCCTTTGAGGACTTCTGCTTTCCTGCAGAATGACTCACAGTTCCTGACACAACCATTTAGCCAATTATCTGATAAAACAGTAAAATTGCAGGGGAGTGTTCCACATTTTTAGGCAGAGGGTAGTTAGTCTGTACGACAAAGAGTTCAGAGCTCTTTATTGTACACTTTTCATTACTTAGAAGCCCTTCTTTTCATGATTTATGGAGGCATTTTGACTCCCAGAATTGTTTGAAAAGTGCCCAAAACTTTTTCACTACTGCAGGTGACAAGAGATGCCATTTTACCTGCATACAGGTGACCAGAAGCACTTTTAACCAGTATATGATTGACCTGGACTACGGCTCTCCTGTCACCTGAAGTAAAAGGTGTTGTAAGGAAATGTGCTTCAGCTGTAGGAATGTTCATATGCTCCATGTTTTGAGAGAGCACTATTTTTTTTAGATGTATGAACAAGCTCATGCTTCAGTGAAACTGCTGTAGTTCTTTTTTTGTGAAAAAGCGTTTGATGTTCAGGTTAAGGTGGGGTACGTAGTGTTCAGAAGGGTTTTGTTCTCGCTGGACTGGGACTGGTCAGGGTAGAGAAGTGTTGCCTTAAACAACAGGGTGTTTGGACCAAAGTGCTCTTCCCTTGTCTTACCAATTAGACACGGTATATGTCTCCATTTCACAGTAAATAGTGCTTTGTTTCTTCTTATAACTTCATTTGTCAGCCCATAAACAAGAATGAAAATAATTGTCCTTTTTCTGCAATGAATAAATGTATGAATTGAACTCACTGTTGCCGACTGGTGTCTTATTTACAACCCCAATTCCAAAATAGTTGCGTCAAAATGTGAATTGAGAATAAAATCAAAATGCAATGAGTTTCAGATTACATGAGCCAATATGTTTTTTACAATAGAACATAGATAACATTGCAAATGTTGAAAGTGAGACATTTTATCCTCAAATTGATTTCAAATTTTCTGGCTGCAACAGGTCTCAAAAAAGTTAGGACACAGGCAAGAAAGGGCTGAAAAAGCAATTAATATATAAGAGAATCACCTGAAAGAACATTTAGCAAGTAATTAAGTTAACTGGCATCAGGTGTGTAACATGATTGGCTATAAAAGGGATGTTTTAGAGAGTCTGAGCCTCTCAGAAGTACAGATGGCCAGAGGCTCTCCAACCCGTGAAGGCTTATGTAAAAAAAATTGTGGAATACTTTAAAAACAATGTTCCTCATTGTCAAATTGCAAAGGCTTTGAAGGTTTCATCATCAACAGTGCAGAACATCATCAAAAGATTCAGAGAAACTGGAAAAATCTCTGTGCGTAAGGGACAAGGCCGAAGACCTTTACTGGATGCCCATGATCTTTGGGCCCTCAGATGCCACTGCATCACTCGCTGGCATGATTCTGTCATTGACATTACTAAATGCGCCCAGGAATACTTCAAGAAACCACTGTCTGTAAACATAGTCTGCCATGCTATCCACAGATGCCACTTAAAACTATATCATGCAAAAAGGATCTTGACAACCCCCAGAGTTCCTGCCTCTTTTAGACCAGGCAAGCAATTATATACTTATCACTCTGTATGAATAGATTTTTGTCCAATAATTCCTAAACTGGTAAGATTTCAGTTGGAATTCTATCCAATGGACAATGGAAAGAATTTGATTGCATGGTAATTAAGCCGAATACGGCTTCTCGGCAAAGTGTTGAATTTATTTTTTGGTTTCACCATCTGAAACAATGAACTTTCACCATGAGTCATGTGAGGTTATATAGTGAAGTTAATGCACTGAAGTTTAACCGAGGACAGCGCACGATAACAAAGGACGTCAAAACCTGAGAGCGGCTCTGTGCACTGAGAATTTGACTTTTAAGGAAGTACACACTAGCAATGTTCAAGAGGGGTTTCATCGCAAAAGCAGCATCATCTTCACAATCAGATAATGACCCAAGAAGAACAAAGTTTGGAAATAGCTATCTCACCCAAGAGTAAGACCTCCCAGAGCCTGGGGGGGGAGGGGACAGCACATAAATACTGCATGAGGTTTGCCTTCTATCCACCAACAGCTCTGCCTGATCAAAGCCTTCAATACTGCTGCGAAGATTCAGCAACATCTGAAGTGTCGGGCAGGTGAGTCTCAATTTCAAGGAAAAAAAAGCCAAGCAGCCGACTGCTTTCAGTGATGAAGATGTAAAGCCTCACAACAGAATAACACACATGGGTGGCAGGACCATTAAGAGTGCTCAAACAAATAGCAGATTATAGACATAAATGTTGCTAACTTATTTGAAAGCAAGAAGGCTGCGAGTTCGAATCTGGCCTGGAGCCTTTTTGTGTGGAGTCTGCATGTTCTCCCTGTGTTCGCGTGGGTTTCTTCCGGGTACTCCGGTTTCCTCCCTCAATCTTGTTTATACATTGTTTTGTCTTACATGGCACAGTTTTAACTCACAAGTGTGGATGCAGTGGAGCACTGAGTTTCTGCAGTGACTTATGGTGCCAAATCCTGTTTGTTTATTAGGCTATTCAATATTGTTAATGGCTTTGTCTCTCGCATGAAGAGATTGCTCTGAATTCTCTTGATCTTTGAAAGTAACTACAGCATCAAGAGGGCGAAATTTCACAAACAGGCTCTCAGTGTAATTTTTCATCCAGAAAAAAACATGGCAGTCATTTACCATATCATCAAACCGTTTTTGGAGTAATTAGTAACTTGCTACTTGCCCTGGGAACGCCCCTTTTTAATCACAACAATCGATTATGCCGCCCTTTCTGGGCGCGACATCATATGAAGAACTCAGGACCAATTCGCCGCATAGCCGGTATGTACAACTGCATGTAAAAATATCATTTTGATCACTTCATTACATGTTTTTGTCACCCCAGTGCTTAGTAACTTCAAATCTGATATGATTTGCATTATGAGCAAAAGAAAAATTGGCAATATGTATTTTTTATTTAATCTTACGCTGGTTTTCTTTAGGGGCAATCAGAGACGCGCTAAACGGACTAGAGAGCCGTCGTTCACTCGCGTTCGCCGTCTGCAAAAGTTACTGCTAAACGCATTATCCAGGTGTTTGGTTCTCCATTTATAGCAACATAATTACTGTGTTTTTAAAGGGCATGACCCAGATTTCTGTTATGAAAATCTAATTCCTCGATCAGCTGTTCACGAGTTTGCCAAACTGCGTGCACTTTGATGTCGATTTGACTTCGTTCATCATGCTCTCCTGAGCTGACATCCAACAAGCTCATTAGATCATGTACAGCATTTGGTCAGGTTAGAGTGAAGCAATAATATGATCTGACGAAGAGAAAAAGATTAGTACACGAGACAAGAGTCAAGACACAGCGGCAGCATCCAGCTAGACGCGCAGCAGCAGCTCGAGGAAGCACTTTCACACTGGACGTGAAACAAATTTTTAGTACAACAGATTACATTAAAAGTCAATGCAAAGACACGAGTACAAGTGTTTCGCGTCCGGTGTGAAAGCAGCTTAATAGAGCGCTGGCGAAGAGAAGGCGTTAAACGGGTGGAAAGCACACCAAAGCCGGCTAAGTGCTGGCCGCAGCCAGCGGTCTATAAAGCTCTATAGTGTCTAAAACAAAAGCCCTGCTGAAGCGCTGGCGTAGCTAACGCGTTATAATTGTTCATTAGCAGCCTACCTTCATTTTCTTCCATTTTTCAGTGCCCGGTCTGCTATTCTTTCTCCCCTTTTCCTCGATGCTTCTCACTTTGAATGGACTTTTGATTTTCGGGATAGTATCTGGCTATTTTTCTCCTCTTTTTCATCGTGAACTCAGACCAAAACCCTTTATCCTCGAAGTTGGAATCATTGAAGTGGTTGCTACTAATCACACTATTGTTGCTTGGTCCTGGCCATTTTGCTTGAGTCAGTTTCACCTGAGACGCCCAAATTTTGCTTATTTTTTCATCTTTTGGAAATTGATGAAGGCAGACTCCTTCTTTGGATACGTTACTATAACCTGCTACAATGCATCTCGTAGGCATTTGCTCTGCCGTTTCCTGAAATTTTGCAAGAAAATAACGATTTTATAAACCTACTGCAGCTTGTGTCCCATAGGCAGTAATAGAAAAACAAGCTCCACTGAACTCGTCTCGTTCTTCATATGACGTCAGCAGGCTGATGTGTCAATTCCAGGGAGGTTGGACCCAATTGTAGGCGGGGCAGAAACTGGCTGAAAATCAAGGTCAGCCATCAGAAAATAAGCCTAAAATTGTCACTGTGTGTATTTTCATGGGAATTTTTGGCACAGACATAGTTTACAAGTACAGAACTATGGAATTAGTGTCAATGTAACCAGTAATAGAGAGTTCCTTTAATGATGTTATGTATTGCAGATAGTGAAATCCTCAAATTGTTTGCAATTCTACGCATGTTGAGAAATGCTATTCTTGAATTTTTGAGCTTATGCAGTCTTCACAGAGTGGCAAAGCCCTCGCTACCTATACCTCTGAAGGACTCGACCTCTCTGGGATCCTCCTTGTATGCCCAGTAATGCTACTGACCTGTAACCACTTCACTTAATCAGCAGCAAGATGTTCCACCAGGTGCATTTTTTGGCATAATAAAACTTCTCCAGTCTTTTGTTGCTTCCGTCTCAATCTTTTTCAAACATGTTTCTGGCATCAAATTAATAATGATTAGTTTTGGGGGTTTTTTTTTCCCAAAAAACAATGAAATTCCACAGTTTCAATATTTGTCAAGTTTTTATGCTATTTTCAATTAAATACAGGGTTTGACTGATGTGTAAATCATTACATTCTGTTTGTACGTACATTTAACACAGCCTCCCAACTTTTTGGAAACCGGTAATAGAATGTCAACTAAAAACTCCCAAAAATTTGCCCTTGAAACAAGAAGTTGACTTCCACAAACTGGCAAAGACATTATCTGTCCCAAACACTATGGTCCCTTAAAATGATCACTATTTGAATGAAAAAGGACGCTCCTTTTGACATCTATGTGTCCTCATTATAGGGAGCTGGAGCTTATCCCAGCTATCTGTGGGCTACAGGCAGAACCAAACAGCTCATCAATTATTCAATGGGCGCCCACACCGTTCGCTTGCAACTATGGGCATTGTACAGTCTCCAATTAGCCTGACATGCAGGTCTTTAGATGGTGGGCGGAAACCAGAGAACCCAAAGGAAACTCAGATGTAGAACAAGCACCTCTTCAAAGGAAGACATTGGGCTCTTGAAGCACATTCACATTGTTTGATTTTTACATTCTGGCTAAAAAGTTTTACAAAATGTTTCAAAAATGTACTCTTCAAAGGGTTAATGGTGGTTTCTTGACGGTAGTGTTGGTTTGACTCATTTGGCTTCTGCTTGACTTGCATACCAATGAAGTGGGATCCTTGGCTAAAGAGTTCAATTCCACCAAATTATCCATGAGAGTATTTAATACTGATGCCAAATGCACGGCAGTGATGAAGTGATCAACGTGTGAAATGCCGTTAATTTGATCATCATCGTGTTGCTCAAAATTGCAATAAAACCATCTTGCATTAACAGGGAAGTGGCTTTTTATTGGAGACTCTATTGATATTTCAATCACAGGCATTTTTTTGAATGTACTTCTTCATTTTAAACAGACTGTGACGCTGACAACATGTCCCTCAAGTCAGGAATGGAACTGAAGATCAAAGGTGTCCCAAAGCCTGATCCGGTTCGGTGAGTCGTTAATACCTCTATCTCGATGATACCTGCACAAGTGAGAGGGGGTTCGACCACAAGCTGGCAGCTGGTGGCGAGCAGAAATTGACCTGATGATGGAAGATGCTTTGCCCTAGCTATAACTGTACTCGGGACGAAGATTTGCTTGGCAACAACCATCCAGATATCAGAGAACAGATCGCTGAGACACTGCTGCTGATTGGCAGCTGTCTGCCTATCGCCAGTTCGTTATCAAACCCTTACTGGCCTGAGCTACTGTCTGCACGCTCACTACCTGCTCTCTGATTGGCTGCCCTCCCATGTGCCTCTCTCTGCTTCTCTCAGTTTCACAATCAACGTGGGCCAATCGGAGCAAGTTATCGGGCTCCACTTTGACTTACGATTCAACTATGGAGAATATCGTACCATCGTCATGAATACCTTTGACAATGGCGGCTGGGGAGAAGAGCTGAGGGAACACAACTTCCCCTTTGATGCAGGACGAGAATTTGAGGTGAGGCCTAGACAGGGAGACACAAAACCTGAAGCCAAGACGGGAGCCGCCGTCCAGCTCATTTTGTTTTGATGTTGCAGAATTGTGAAGAAGAGTACTGCAAGAGGACCTACATGTAGATAATGGTGGCTAAAGATGTTTGGGCTGAATTTCCCAGGCTAACATATTTAGCGCGAGAAATTCACCCCAAACATCATGGGCCGTCATTCTCTTTTTAAGCGTCCTTCCCAATACTGTTTTTCATAAGAGTTCAATATCAAAAGACCCTGTAAGGAAAGTAACATGCATTCAGGAAAATCTCCAAAGGGCTAGAAGAGAAATAAATTGTAGAATCATGGTAAAGGTGAACATGCTTCAGTACTGGAAAATTATCCACGAAAGCTTTTGACTCCTGACCATATTGGCTGTGTTGAGAGATGTATGTGGATGAGATGTATGCCTGGAAAATGCGCGGTTTACATGCAGCTGTCCTACTACATCGTTACCGGTGAAAGAATTGCTTGAAACTTCGTGCAAAAACTTGGCATACTGCACCTACTTTTCACCAAGGGTGGATCACTTTGGGAACTATATTAATCTTAATGTTAAACTTTCAATTTGTGATGAAAAATGTAGCCAAATTATGCTTTTTACTGCTTCAATTGCCCATGGGCAGGGGTCGTCAACCCTGGTCCTGGGGAGCTGCAGTGTCTGCTAGATTTTGACGTTGCTCAGCACTTAATTGATGAATGAAAGCAGTTGATTACACCCTTAACTCATCTCACCTGGTGTCTTTGGTTTACAAAGGGTGGAGAAAACCAAACTCAGCACACCCTGTGCTGTTAGCAATACTCCTGCACTGAGGGAATATTAAGCCAATCAATCAATTACCAGGAACTACCCACAACTGTTGTGATTCTGCTTTTTGCATGTCATGTTTAAGTTCTGTGCCTGGCTATGCCATGTTGTTTGATTCTGTGCTTAGGGACCACTGCCTGTCTGACCATTCTTAGGATTGTGTTTTGTGTTTTTGGTAGTTTAGATTTCTTGTTATTATTTTTTCATGTTTAGATCATTCAGTTTTCCAAGCCATGTTTTCATTTCCATGCTTTGCACTTTGTCTCCCCTGTCTTGTCATGTGTGTATCTTTGCTCAGGGTCCCTTGTCTTGTGTGCCACTCATTCGGGTGATTTATTGGTTTCTGGGTTTCAATCTTCCTTCATTATCTCGTGTTCTTCCTTCCTCTCTCTTTTACTGTCTTACTAACACATACTAACAGTTTATTGTTTTTGCTAATTACTAACCACACTAATCTTGTATATTTTTACTAACTTTCTGACATGCACTCGGGATTGTATAGCTGCACATACTAATTGACTAATGACCTCTCAGCAGTCGCTCAATTCTAATCTCCGCCTCCTTGCCTATCCCTAATTATCTCTGCTGCAAGTTTCTGTGGATTTCCTCTTATACTTTGTGCTTTCCTTTTCTTTTATCTTGGCACTTTAGTACTCCTTAACCGCAGCTGTTTTGTACTTAGGTTTGTCTTGTGATCCCTGTCTGCGTTTAGGCTGCAGCCAAATTCATGTAACTAGTTTATTCCTCATGTGTCTCTCCCTGATCATTGTTACCATTGATTGCACCTGTTCTCCCTGGTCATGTGTTTACCCTGGGTGTGTGTATATAAGATGTCTGTTTGGTTCACTCTCTTGTCAGATTGTTCTCCCTAGTTTTCTCGTGCCACGTTTCTCGCCTTGATTTCTCAGTGTTTATCTTTCTGACTGGATTGCCCGACTTTCGATTTTTGCCTTTGTGATTTTGGATTATTGTTGCATCTGTGTGTTTTGACCATTTTTCTGCCCGACCACGAGATCTGTTTGCTGCCCTGGTAACGATTCGGATTACGTTCTGTGGATTCTGGCTTGCTTCTCTGATAGAACTGTTCCTGTGTACCAGACCCATTTCTGTCCGACTATGATTACTGTGATTGCTGCCCTGGTTTTTGATACTATTTTTGCCCAACTGGATTTTGACTTTTGGATTGTGGACTCTGTACTTTTGCCTTCTGCCCTACGGGGGTCCTCCCCCTTTATTAATAAAACAAGCTCTACTGCATTTCCTGGTTCTCGTGACTGGTTCCTGATCGCACCATTACAACAAGACTCCTAGAGCCAATTAAACAGGCATGCAGGTTGTGACAGTCTGTGGAAACCAAGATTTGTCAATATAGTTGGACATTGAGCATCGTTGTAATCCGGAAAAAGTAGAGGTTCAAAGTAAAGATTAAAGCTTATAGGGCAGGGGTAGCAAGCCCTGGTCGTGGAGAGCCACAGGGTGTGAGTTTGGTTTTCTCCACCCTATTTAAATCTTAGACACCAGGTGTGATGAGTTTGGCTTGTAATGAACAGCTTTCATCAATTAAGTGCAGAGTAACGTCAAAAATCAGCAGACACTGCGGCTCCCCAGGACCAGGGTTGACGAGCCCTGCTCATGGGTCTCATACCTTCAAAGAAAATAAGCCATGTTTGGTGACAAATCGTCCATGGGATGACCGCAACGATAATAGTTATACATTTTAGAACCAGCACTGTGATAATTGGGAGTTATTCATTGATTTATCCCCAAATGTTTGTTTTAGGGGGGTGCTAATCTAAATTTGGCCGACATCTGTCAAAGCACATATGATAAAAAAAGAATTTTCTAGGCCCACATGCATCTCTCCACACAGTCACTATGGTAAGGAATCAAAAGCTTTCATGGGCAATTTTGCCATACTGACGCAACATCACCGTTGTTTATGTGAATCTCCAATGGAAATGTGGCCGTTTTCTTGCAATAATTAACCGTAATTAGTCTTCGAAAGATTTTCCTTCAATTTAATTGTTAAATGACAAACATTGTAAATGTGAGCCTCACCAATGACCAGAAAAGTGCGAACCCTGTTGTCTTCCAATTTTAATTTTCTAAATCTTTCCTTATTTCCCAGATGACCATTTCCCTGACCGACGCCAATTTTTTTATCACACTCCCTGATGGCAACATAACCAAATTCCCCAACCGTCTGGGTGACACACACTATGATCACTTAACGTTGGAAGGAGATGTTATGGTCCACTTGATATGTGCCAAATAAAGACCAATCCAGAAGAGTCAGATTTTCCAAATCTGGCTGCTGATTGGGTGCGGTGCTTCCTGCTTCCTGTTGACCAAGACCTGGAATTAACTATTTTTTTTTTGATCGTAGCAATTTTTCTACCTCCCAAACATTAATAGTTTAAATCATCTGTTTCTCAGTAACATTTTTCCAGTACAAAACTACTGACCTGAGAACCATTGCATTACTCACAATAAATCTGTCTTCTCCCCTGTCCTGTGTGTGGCTGTTCACTGAGGGAAGGGTCCTATTCCTTCTACAAATCTTCTGAGCCTTTTAAAGGTCAACCATTAGCTCAAATATTTGGGCTTTACATGAATGTTGAATTTCCATACGTCAGTCAGTGGTATTTTTTGTGGAAGGATAATCAAGGTACATGTTTAGAGCTCATTCTCACTTTGGTGGCATCATATATCCACGTTTGGGAGGATGCTCTGGGTGTCACTATGCGATGAAAAAAGATTCCCTCCATGTCACTTTTGGATTCTGTTGGTACCCCCCAGACTCCAGGACTAAGCTGACAGCGTCAGTATTTGACTAAAATGGTAAATATGACAAAAATATACAGACCAGGGCTAAAACACAGTGCCTCCTAAATGTGAGGCGAGAGTCTTGACCAGTGCGTCACCAACCACCCCAAACTATAGATATACAGCATATTGCACGCAATTGCTGAACTGTTAACCCCTTCAGTGCCAAGGTTTTTTTTTTTTTTTTTTTCGGCGTTGGCACGGGGTTGGTTCTCTAATCATTGCACACATTGTATTAAGAAGAGAGCAGCGCGTTTTACTGACGATGGCTAATTTTCATTCATTGGAAAACTGCTGTCACCTGGTGTTAGAAATTGGAACTATCAAAACCAGAGTTAACTCGGACGTGGCACTGAGACAATAATCTTCTACCTTGAGTACACTCGGGCGTGGCATTGAACAGGTTAAGCCTTTGTCTATCAATTGGTACACTGTAAAAAGTAAAAAGCAAAACATTTTAAAGTCTGCTCAACTTCAAGTTCTTTCCATAAAGAGTTTGCGCAACAACTGCAATCTTGAAGTTGAGAGAACTCAAGATGCTTTTGGAGCTGTGCGCCCTATTTTTTAAGCAGTCAACCTTTTCTCAGCTTCTCACTGTACAAACCTGGCGCAGGGAGTCTGCTGCTGTATAGGGCTCTGTGTGAGTCCAGCAGTGTTAGCATTCTGTTTATGTAATTTATTTCCTCTGATTTTTCTCCACATTTTCAACCTAATAAGCTAGTTTTATTAAGGCTACACAATATTGATGAACACAGGTTATTTCTAAAGACAATGAGGGCAAGCAAGGCAAATATTTTTTCATCCATATCAATATTCCATCCTCTGAATCTGAGCACTGAAAAATTCATAAAGACGAACCTGATGTAGGTTACAGCCGAACGATGGCAGGCAACATTCATCGTTTTATTGGTCTGACTTTACTGTTCAGGGATTAATTACAGAAACTGAATTTACTGGTTATGCAAAAGAGAGGAAGGGGTGCAATGCACCTTTTGACTGCTTTTTTTCTGAGTAAAACACAGTGTTCATAATATATCTCAGTAGAGCACCATAAAAAGTGGCATTTTTGACAGCTTTTTACAGAGAAAAAAAAAAAAAAGCTTGAAAGTATCTCACCACAGTGTTGTAAGAAAATGTGTTTTTGATGGGTTTTTAAGGAGTGAAAAAAACACACTTTAATGAATAACTCCAATTCCAAAAAAGTTGGAATACTGTGCAAAATGGAAATAAAAACAGAATGCAATTATTTGCAAATCTCATGACCCATAATTTATTCACAATAGAGCATATGCAACATATCAGATCTTAAAAGTGAGACTTTTTACCATTTCAAGAAAAATAGTAGCTCATTCTGAATTTGTTGGCAGAAACACATCTCAAACAACAAAGGGCTGGAAAAGTAAGTGGTACAAATAAAAAACAGCTGCAGGAGCATCTGCATGACAGTGGTAGGAAATGCTATGAGCAGAGATTACAGGACCAAGATAGCGTGTATAAAGAGAAGGGGGGCCGAGGACTGAACCCAGTGGGACTCCCATAGTAAGGGGGAAAGGTGCTGATACTGCACCAGCCCAGGCAACTTGGTAAGAGCAGTCAATGAGGTAGGATCTAATCCAGTCCAGGGCTGTGCCACAGATGCCCATGGCTGCCAAGCTGGATAGAAGGATGGGGTGGTTGACTGTATCAAAGGCAGCCGACAAGTCAAGGAGGATCAAGGCAGAAGAGAGGGAGCCCGACCTTGCAGGATGAAGAGAGTCGCTCACAGAGACTGGTTGAGTTCAACGATTGAGGCAAATGAAAGCAGGGCTATTAATTGAGGGGGGGAAAAAAAACCCCAAAAAATTGAATCAATTTTTGGAACACAATTTTAGGGAAACGTTCGTTCTGTCTGTAATGGGAAAAAAAAGCCACTAGATAGCAGTATTGACATTTTTTTTGTTAAGCTCAGTCTGGAGCTAGGTTTTGGGCATGTCCTGGGCATGTCTGAGAGGGGAAGTCCCAGAGAATTGAAAAAAAGTCTGGGAGGTGGGAGGGGGCTACAAAAGAGTATATAAGGAGAAAAATTGAGAGTGTAGAGTAGTAGGAGAAATTGCCAGGAGAGGGATACATTTGACCAGACCTGTCACTCTTTTCAAGACCTGTGAAGCTTTTTGTGGATTTTTGCCTGTGTTGGAGCATTTTCCTCACCCAGATCATCGCAAAGCAACCCCACCAAAAAGACTGTAAATATCTCATTTTTGTTTATATCAATCTTGGTCAGTTTTTGTGTGTTTAATTAAATCTGTTAAAGTTTTTTTTAAATTTTGTCTGTCATCCCTTGCTGTTTGATAGGTCATAACAAATTGGGGCCATAACAAATTTGGGGCTCAAGTCCGGGATAGACCACTGTGTGAGCCATTTATTGAAAATCTAACATTTCAAATAATGTAATTGTTTTTATTTTTTTAATTTTCCTAGATATATATATTGACAGATCAACAGCAATGGATGATTACTTGGCATCACCAACCGTAGAGGTTTTGAAGTCTTTTAAAAAGACAGAACTGCTAGAAATATGCAGACATTTAGAGCTGACAGAGGTAAAACCAGCCATGCGAAAAGCTAGAGAGATTGTTAAATATTACATTGATGAAAATTTGTTTGCACCAGGAGATCTGGAACAGTTTCCAGTGGAAAATCCAAATGTAAAAATGGAACTTAAATTAAAATTGCAAAGGGAGGAAAAAGAAAAACAAAGAGAATTTGAGAGGGTAGAAAGACATAAAGAAAGGCAGTTTGAGTTAGAAATATTAGCAAGAAAAGAAAAACAACGAGAATTAGAGAGAGAGAAGGAGGAAAGCGCAGAAAGAGAGAGACAGAGACAGAGAGATTTTGAGTTATAGAAATTCGATAGAGAAGAAAGGCTCCAAATGGAGCTACTAAAAATAAAAATAGAAGCTGAAAACAAATTTGGTGCCACCCAGGAGGTAAACCTGGTGCCTCCATTTTCGGAGAAGGAAGTTGATAAGTATTTTCAGTGCTTTGAGAAGGTAGCTAAAAGTTGCCAGTGGCCAAAGGAACACTGGCCTCTGATGTTGCAAACTGTCCTCAAGGGTAAAGCTCAACAAGCCTATTCGGCTTTGTCTGCAGATGATTGTCATTCTCGCACTGCAATTGGACAGGCAAACCAAAACTCTGTTAGCTAATCCTTCAGGAATTCAAAGCAAAGATACACATGCGCATCACTACAAAGGACCGGAAAATTACAGCCAAGGGATGAAAAGTACAGACAAAGGAAAAATACAGCCAGATGAACTGGATACATGTAGATAGATAAATGATTCAATTGATTTTTTTTTCAGTAACAATTAATGATTTTAGTGAACAAATATTGATCAAAGCTACAGAAATCAAATACATCCTCTGATTATGTTTTTGAATCAATTAAACATAAGCCTGCTTACTAATCAAAGCTACAAAAGCCCGCTGCTTATGCATGTGTGAATTGAATTGCTTGTGTGTGTGTTTGTGTGTGAACTGCTTGTATGTGTGTCTGTGTGCGTGTGTGTGCATGTGTACGTGTGTTGCCTGTATATGTGTGAACTACAAGTGTCTGTGTGCACTGCTCATCTGTATGTGAACTCCTTGTATGTGTGTGTTACTGCTGCTTGCATAATATGGTTATTGATTATGGTTATTCAACATGGCAATTGATCTACTGATGAATATGATGAGAAATATTGAAATATAATCCTCAACAGAAAAAACTTGGAACTTAAAGTCGAGCAAACTCAAAAATGTTTAGCAGCTGATTGCCTCACTTTAAATCAGCTTTTTGTTTTTTACAGTGTACCAGTTGATGGACAAAGGCTTGACAGTTCAGGCAATTGCGTGCTATGTGCTGTATATCTATAGTTTGGGGTGGTTGGTGACACACTGGTCAGGACTCTTGCCTCACATTTTGTAGGCACGGGTTTTTAAGCCCTGGTCTGTATATTTTTGTCATATTTACCATTTTAGTCAAATACTGACACTGTCAGCTTAGTACTGGGGTCTGTTGGGGTACTAACAAAATCCAAAAGTGACGTGGAGGGAATCTTTTTTTTCATTGCATAGTGAAGCCCAGGGCATCCTTCCAAACGCTGATATATATGATGCCACCGAAGTGAGAATGAGCTCTAAAAATGTACCTTAATTATCCTTCCACAAAAAATACCACTGACTGACATATGGAAATTCAACATTAATGTAAAGCCCAAATAGTTGGGCTAATGAAATAAGATAAACATGAAAGAAAAGGGCTACGGCGTTCAATATCTATAAGAAGGTGCTCTTTGGACAAAATCAGGAAAATACTTCAAAGCATAAAAAAGCTGAATGTCCAAGGCAACTCTTCTTCAATTAAACAGATAGTTCATATTCGATATCACAGAACCAACATGTTTCGGCCGCAAAAGGCCTTCATCAGGGTATAGAGGTCACATGCACATTGTCTAGATAAGACAATTCCAATTTATGTCAGCTGCGTAATTAAAACAAAAAAATCATAGTTTAAACGGCTCGTCAGCTGAGGGGTTACATCAATGAAATCGACTCGCGTCATCACCTGCATTCCACAATTACATACATGATTACATACATGGTTCAGACACATCCCAACTTTTTTTAATAACAGACATAATATGCAGAGAGACAGCGAATTTATAAAACCTTAGGTCAATACACACGCATTACATAAAACCAATATTCCAATTAATCAATCATTTAATTATAGAAACGCCACCATGTCCAATGAGTCATTTAGACCAGGGAAAGTCATTGCCTGCAACTTATAGATCCACCTGCTTTCTTTTTTTTTTCGAGTCCTCTGCCTATCCCCTTTTTGATGGGTCAAAGGCACACAATCTGACGAGCTGCCAGCTGACGAGCCGTTTAAACTATGATTTTTTTGTTTTAATTACGCAGCTGACATAAATTGGAATTGTCTTATCTAGACAATGTGCATGAGATCTCTATACCCTGATGAAGGCCTTTTGCGGCCGAAACATGTTGGTTCTGTGAGTTTGAATATGAACTATCTGTTTAATTAAAAGCTTTTTAATTTAAGAAGAGCTGCCTTGGACATTCAGTTTTTTTATAGTTGCGCTAATGGTTGACCTTTAGAAGGTTCATATGATTTGTAGAAGGAATGAACAGCCACACAGGACAGGGGATAAGACAGATTTATTATGAGCAATGCAATGATTCTCAGGTCAGTAGTTTTGTACCGGAAAAATGTTACTGAGAAACAGATGATTTAAACTATTAATGTTTGGGAGGTGCAGAAAAATTTCTATCATAAAAAAAAAAAAAAAAATCCAGTTCTTGGTCAACAGGAAGCAGGAAGCACCGCACCCAATCAGCAGCCAGATTTGGACAATCTGACTCTTCTGGTCTTCAATTGGCACATATCAGGTGGACCATAACATCTCCTTGCATCGTCATGTGATCATACTGTGTGTCACCCAGACGGTTGGGAAATTTTATTATGTTGCCATCAGGGAGTGTGATGAAAAAATTGGCGTCGGTCAGGGAAATGGTCATCTGGGAAATAAAGAAAGATTTAGAAAATTAAAATCGGAAGAGAAGAACACAGGTTTTGTATTTTTCTGGTCATTGGTGATGCTCACAGTTATATTCATCGGTTTGTCATTGAATAAATAAAATTAAAGGAAAATCTTTAAGATTAATAACAGTTAATTACTGCAAGAAAATGGACACATTTCCACTCCAGATTCACATATACGATTTTTACCATGATTTTACTATTTATTTCCTTTATAGCCCTTTGGAGATTTTACTGAATGCATGTTACTTTCCTCACAGGGTAAAGATAACTCTTTTGATATTGAACTCTAATGAAAAACAGTATTTGGAAGGACCCTTAAAAAAATCATGATGGCCAATGATGTTTGGGGTGAATTTCTCGTACTAAATATGCTAGGCTGGGAAATTCAGCCCAAACATCTTTAGCCACCACTATCTACATGTAGATCCTCTTGCAGTACTCTTCTTCACAATCCTGCAACATCAAAACAAAATGAGCCCGACGGCGGCTCCTGTCAGGGCCTCAGGTTTTGTGACTCCCTGTCCAGGCCTCACCTCAAATTCTCTTCCTGCCTCAAAGGGGAAGTTGTGTTCCCTCTGCTCGGCTCCCCAGGAGCCATTCTCAAAGGAGTTCATGACGATGGTACGATGTACTCCAGAATAGTTGAATCGGAAGTCAAAGTGCAAACCAATATTTTGGTCTGAATGGCCCACGTTGATTGTGAAACTGGGAGTGACAAAGAGGGGCCCATGGGATGGCATCCAATCAGAGCGCAGGTCACAAGAATACAGACAATAGCTTCAGCCAATAAGAGTCTGAGATCGAACTGGCGGAAGGCGGAACTTGGCTGGGAGCTGCCAATCAGCAGCAGCGTCATGACCGCCATCGTCTGTGCTAATTATCGTTAAAGTTCGGGCTGGGGTTAAGGTATCTCCTCGATCATCATTACAGTTTCCACCTACCGCCAGCCCTTAGCTGGAGAACAAAACCGCTCTCCCTTAAACAGGCACCATGGCAATAGAAGTATTAATGACTCACCGAACCGGGTTGGGTTTGGGAACTCCTTTGATCCTCATTTCCATTCCTGACTTCAAAGACATGTTTTCAGCTTGACAGTCTGTTTGACACTGAGACAAACAATGTAAAAGTTAAGCTCCACAACATTATTCATCAATTTTTCATTGTTTGAAGAAAAAGTCACTTTTTTATGGTTTGGAGAGGTGGGAAGACAATCTCCTATTTTAAAAATTATTGACAGTGTCCAAATAATAAGCTAAAAAATCAAATTCCAGAACTACTGGTTTTAACTGAAATATGTTTTATTAAAATGGGAAACATCCAAGTCATGGAGTTTTCTCACAAATTGCTTCATGTGCACCTATATCAAATTAAACTGTTGCACAACCCCATTTCCAAAAGCAGTTTGAATGTAAGTTTAGTATAGTTTGAGCGTAAAATGTAAATAAAAACATAATGAAATGATTTTCAAATCATTTGACTACATAATTATTTGGAAAGAGTTCAAAGACAATGTTGAAACTGAGATATTTTATTTTTTGGAAAATATGTGCCCATTTTGAATTTGATGCCAGCAACACAATTCAAAATGGTTGGCACAGGGCCATGTTTACCACTGTGTTGCATCACGTCTTCTTCAATCAACACTCTGAAAGAGTTTGGGAACTAAGGAGAACAACTGATGTAGTTTTGAAAGCAAACTGTTTTCCAATTTTTGCTTCATGTAGGATTTCAGCTGCCCAATAATATGCAGAATCCTTCGTAATATTGGTGTATATTTGTCATTTATTATCAGTGGTTGACAAGTTTGGACTGCAGGCAGACCACTTCAGCACCCAGACTCTTTTACAACAGAGCCAAATTGTTGTAATACGTGCAGAGTATGGTGTTTGGCATGGTGTTGCTGAAATGAGCGAGGCCTTCCCTTAAAAAATTCTTCTGGATGGTAGTAAATGCTGCACTTAAACCTGTATATATCTTTCCCCATTAATGGTGTCTTCACGGATGCGCTAGTTACCCATGTGGTGTATACTAACGAACCCCTGTAGTACCATTGTGGATGCTGGTTTTTGCAGATAAAAAGCCGGATGGCCCTCTCCTCTTTCGCCCAAAGGACGCCACGTTATTCCATTATTGCCAAAAATAATTTCACATTTTGATTGTTCAAACTACAGGACAGTTTTCCACTTTGTCTCAGTACATTTTAAATGAGCTCGAGCCCCGAGAAGAAGGAAGGGTGTCTGGATCCTGTTTGTACGTGGTTTAATCTCTGCATGACAGAGTTTTAACCCTTTGATGCATATGCCTCACATATGTGAGGTTTTTCAGTCCCCTCTCCAAGCTCTCATAGGGCATTCACCCCTGGATGGATGAGCACCCCCTACTGACCAAGGGAAAAGGTCTCATGCATCAAAGGGTTAACTTGCATTTGTGGATGAAGTGACAAACTGTGTTCACTGACAGTGGTTCACAGAAGTCCATGCAGTAATTTCCATGCAGAATCCCGTCTCTTCTTAATGGAGTCGGTGCCACCTGAGGACCTAAAATTCATTGCCATTCAAAATGGAGTTTTGCCCATGCGTACAGAGATATTTCTGGATTTTCTGAATCTTTTAATGACAGTATGTACCATAGAAGATAAACTTACAAAGAATTTGGAGATTTTAAGTTGAAATTGCTATTCTTAATTTGTTGAAGTACTTCCCTAAGCAGTCTTTCATAGACTGGTTACGCTCTCACCATATGTACTTATGAAAGACTTTTTATACCCAATCATGTCACTGACTCATTGCTTAATAATCTAATTAGCGGTGAGATGTTCCGCAAGTCGTCTTTTTTTAGTATCTTGCAACTTTTTTAGTTTTTTTCTGTCCCATCCCATCTTTTTAAAAATATGTAGCTGTAATCAAAATCCAGATTTAGCAGATATTTTTCAAAAACAATAAAATTTATCAGTTTCAACATTTGATACACTTTTGTCTTTGCAGTATTTTCAATTAAATATAGGGTTTTTATTTTAATCATTGCAGTGCACTTTATTCAAATTTTACACAGCGTCTCAATTTTTTGGAAATGGGGTTGTATTTATCCATGTTTTAATTTATTAATTTTGTTTGACAAATATTTTACCAGGGCGTCCCACTGAGATTAATAATCTCTTTTCCAAGGGAAACCTGGCCAAAATGGCAGCTTGAAATGGTACATACAAAATGCAGTAAACAAGAAGAAGGGACTGATTAATGAGATACGGGAGCTGTGACAGAGAGCAGTGATTTCCTCATTTACTTCGCCTTTTGTTCATTGCAGATCATATGAAAACAGGATATTTACAGTCTTGCATTGTTAAACCTCCTTAAATATATGAATATACATCCATTCCTTCAATCCCCTCCCATGAAATAAATGCAATGTGCCCTCCAGGGCACGCGGGTGCAACGATGAGGTGCAATCATGCAGTTTTTCATCTGATCTTGTACTTAAACCCCGAGATGTGAACAGTGTGTAAGGATTCTCTGCGAATTCTAATCTAATTGTGCATTGTAATAAAAGCCTCTTCAACTGGAAAGTGGTCATTGGCGTGTCACTTCATCGGTCCCAACTTGACTCCATGACAGAAAACAGTCTTAACAGTAATAAACAAGTGTTAGGTTTCAGTGATTTCTTTGTTGAAAACATACATGTAAGATAAATACTTGACAAGATCTTCAGGCGTACTAAAACTTTTGACTGGCAGTGTACATTTGTAAAAGGCCGCCTTGGTACATTGAGAATATGTCCCTGCATAGTGTGGTTTTAACCCAAGAAACAGGTTATTGGCCATCTTCTGTTTCCTGAGAAATGTAGCCATGTGAAAACTGATTTTCTTTTTAAATGAAAGACATATAACATATTAAGACATTTTAGAAAAAAAGACATGCATCACGGGTAGGCAGAAATCGCTCCTTTGAATGCATTAGTCAACTCATGACATGGCTCCAAATAGTCACAAAATTCATTAACTACGCCCTAATGAATACCATTACATTGCCAGTAATGATTGAGATATGTTTAGAACAGAGTTAACAAGGCTGCTACATGAGACGGCAAGGATGGATATTTTCTGCATAATGAATTAGAAACAAATTTTTTATTTTCTCTGAATTACATCAAGGTACCATTGTACCTTTTTTTGTCAAATCAGCAGGGAATGCAACATATTCTGCTTTAACAATGCAACCATCCATAAGAAACACCTAGTTAGTCACATTTTGGCTGAAAATTAGTTATGGTCAAAATCTAACTAACTGGGTCTATTCGCATCATAATAAAGTGTTTACATTGGCAAAATGTCTACCTGTGCATCAAAAACACAGAGGTAAAACAAAGCAAGTATACAACTTTATCAAGTATCCCAAGGTAAAACCCTGTAAGACCACTTACTGATGATGAGATGAGACCACTGATTGCATCTATGATCAAAGCTTGGAACAGCCTCGTCTTGGAAAATAAATTTATGTGTTTAGTTTTTTACTGGTTGATGCTGCTTGCAGCAACTTTTGGCACCTGACTGGATATTTCCAACTGATGAAATGATAACAGTTCTATTTCATCAACATTTCAATTTGAGAATAAATTAATTTCGATGAATTGTTCTTTCTAAATTTATTCTTCATTCATTTCCTCCAAAAACAAGATGGACAACATCATTGCTGGTGAAATCAACAGATGTAACTGCTCAGAACTGTGACTTACTAGGTTTTATCCTTACATTCTTGCAGAAATTCTGATGGTAAAATATAGTAAGTCGCATTAAATCCTGTGATGAAACATATTTTTGGATAACTCTCAAAAGTATTTCAGAGCAGTTGATTAAAAGTGTTTTCCATCACTAAACTTCTCAAATGTATTATTCCCAGTCTTAATGCAGGGGCTGGAAATTGTACCCTATTTTTCTCCAAACTATCAAAATGTGACCAGGAATTTCCTTTGGATGCTAGAACAGTCAGCCTTGCGAATTCAAATCTGTGCTGTTTCATGAATTTCATCATAGGAAAATGAAGTTGTTTCACATATAGGCACATGCCTATGTTTGAATATAAGTGCACCTCAATATTCACTTGCATGCACGCACAGGTATTAAATATGGTTTTTACATTTTTCAGGGCTGTATTTTGTATTTGCTTTTGTATTTGGAGCATAGCCACTGATGGCTGATTTAATGCGCAACCCATTCTGTTCTATTGCAAGCCAGAATTGTCTGGGATGCACCTTTATGTGAAAAATGGTTTTTAGCGGGAAAAATGTGGTTGGTCTCAAATATAGGGGCATGCGATTGTGCTCGAATATTGGTGCATATTCACTTAGAAGTGCGTGTGCTTATAAGTGCATCATTACTGTAATTACACAGACCTCAACTGTTGATGACCTAATAATATATGCACCAAAAGAAAGAGAAAACCCAAAAAAATATGTCCCCAAAATACATGATTAGCATTACCATGTCTTTCCCATGCCTTCACCAGGCTTGCTCTATTTTTCAAGCATACTTTAAAAAACGTTGCCAGCAAGATGATTGTTTGAACAGTATTGATGATGTAATTTTGTAAAATTGCACATCTGCATTATTGAAAGCAGTCAGTCGCTTATTTTTACCCCCAAAAATGACACTCACCTCTTCGACACTTCAAGTATTGCTGAATCTTCACACCTGTAGAGGAGGATTTAATCACCCAGAGCTGTGATGGAACTGAAGGAGAGCTTCATACATTTATGTGCTACCACACCCCCACCCAACTTTCCGATGAATCGATCTGACGGAGAATAATCTGATTGTGAAGATAATGGCTTATTAATGATCAAACCACTCTTAAATTCCGATACCTTGTACATCCTTAAATGCAAATTCCCAACATTAAGTTCCAGTGAAATTTTGGGAGTACTTTACCTGCTACACTTCTCCTTTCTGAGTTAAATTCAAAGGAGCTGAGTCACAATTACTGCGCACACTCAGAAATGTGAAGATTATTAGTATAGCCCTGTCAAAAATCATTCAGTCTCCAGAGCATAAAATCAGTAACACGGTATGTAAATAGTTGTATAACAACGCAAAAGTTCATAATATTAAAACTGGTTAAAATAAGTGCTAAAAAAATTATATGCATAAATATCACATGAATAGTTAACTCTTTTTTTGATTTATTCAACATTTTATGTTCCTTTAAAATACGGTATTTAGGAGGAAAGGTGTTTGTTTGATTGATCTGTGTAATCAGCCATCCAGCCAAACCTGTTACCAGTTTAATGTCACTCAGTCTGTTTCTGTATTGTTATTGGGGCTTTAACAAACTAATAGCAAATCCAAGCCATTCCCCCAAAAGTATATAAGAGAATTTTGACACTTAAAGGAAAAGAAAACCTGATATTTCATTTTATATACTTTATTTATAACATTTTGAATATTGTTTATATTTTATTTCACAAAGAAAGGTGTTACCAAATTTTATTATCTCATTTTGTAAATAAATACCTGTTAAAGGATTATTTAAATCATTTAAAGTACAGTTGTGAGGTGTCCTCATTAATTCTGTTGAGGTAGTTTAGAAATGAAAACTGTGATAAAACTCAAAAGAGGCAAATTAAAGGGTAATATTACATATAACAGTTCAACAACAAACTCAGGCCCTGTCCCATTGTACTACACTCTCAAGATAAATATAACATAGCTACATAGAATGAGGACTACATTAGCCTGATAAAGACACCAATTAAGTGAATTTGCTCGTCTGCAGGTCATAATCTGATTACATTTTTACCAATACGCCTTCATTTTGCATTTTATTTATACATTTTTGCTACTCAGGCATTATGCTTTTAATATTAACCCCTTAGCGCAGAATACAAAATTTTGCCAATTTTTCCTGTTATGCATTAGCCTTTTTAGGCTTTACAACTCAGTATTTGTGTCATAGAGACTCTGGAAAATTATTCCATTAAAGCAAGACGTTTGGAAATTCAATTACAAAATTGTTTAGAAATTAAGTTTTGGAATTTATGGGCACCGGCGTCCATATCTGCATAAAGGGAAGTTTTCCATGGAAATTCGAGGATTCAGATAGCTACTTTAGCGCTTTAGCCAAAGGATTTGAAACAAAATTAAACTGCCAGCTGTTTTGCAAAGATATCTAGCTCGTTTTTTTCCAGCTTTCTGTTGAACAAGTGCTAGAACTCTGGCAAGAGTTTTAGGAATCACCTTGCACAAAAGGGAAGCAAATAATCTGGGCCTATTGTCACTCAAAAACGTACTTTACGCATCTAAAGTCAAAATGTGGTTGAAATTTGACATGAAATTTGATTTGAAAAGGACATAAAAACACTGCGGCCAAAAACAAAATAACCCTAACCGTCTAATAGATTGCTTAACCGTCCTCATGTGTTCGGTCAAATCTGACCAGTTTTACAACTTTCTTTAAGCATACAGCGCCCTTCATAATTATTGGCACCCCTGGTAAAGATGTGTTCTTCAGCTTCTAATAAATTCAGGTTGTTTTCAAAATAATATAGGTCCACAATGAAAAAAAAGAGGAAAATACAACCTTTAATTCAAGAGCATTTATTCTGTGGGAAAAAAATCCCACATTAAGAAATAATTCTTTTACATCAAATCATGTGTGCCACAATTATTAGCACCCTTGATGTTAATACTTTGTACAACCCCCTTTTGCCAACAAAACAGCACCTAATCTTCTCGTATAATGTTTCACAAGATGGGAGAATACAGAAAGAGGGCTCTTCGACCATTCCTCTTTGCACAATCTCTCTAAATCATCCAGCGACCTGGGATTTAAAATGTCCTGGTATTTCAAAGCGTTCATGATGCCATGCACCCTAACAAGGTTCCCAGGGCCTCTGGAAGAGAAACAGGCCCAAAGCATCACCGATCCTCCCCCATCCTTCACAGTGGGCATGAAGTGCCTTTCTGCATACTCATCTTTTGTGTTCCGACAGGCCCACTTACAGTGTTTGTTACCAAAAAGCTCTATCTTGGTCTCATATGACCAAAGCACACAGTCCCAGTTGAAGTCCCAGTACCACTTAGCGAATTCCAGATGTTTGCATTTATGATTGTGAGTGAGAAAAGGTTTTTTCCGTGCATGCCTCCCAAACAGCTTGTTGACATGCAGATAGTGCCTGATGGTTGTTTTGGAGACTCTTTGTGACCCCAAGATGCAACCGTTTGTTGCAATTTTTTAACAGTGAGCTTTGGAGAATTTTTTATTTCTCTTACCATCCTCCTCACTGTGCGTGGTGGCAAAATAACCTTCAGTCCTCGTCCAGGCTTGTTGACCACTGTTCTAGTTGTTTTAAACTTCTTAATGATTCCTCTGACAGTAGATATGGGCAGGTGCAGGCGAATGGCTATTTTCTTGTAGCCATTGCCTGACTTGTGAAGGTCGACACACATCTGCCTTACTTGAATGTGTGTTCCTTTATGAAGAGTGGATAGGAGAAATGGCCTCTGTGTCACGTCATATTTATACCCCAGGGAAACAGAAATACTTCAATTACATTTATTTCCTAGGAATTGTTAGGGGTGCAAATAATTGTGGAACAGGTGACTTAATGAAAAATAATTATTTCTTAGTCAGGGATTTTTTTTCAGGGACTTAGTCAGGGATCAAATTCGGTTGAGTTGAAGGTTACATTTTTCTACAATTTTCAGTGTGAGAGTATGCTTCTGCAATTGAAAATTGAATTTCTTTTAAGGCTTTTTACACATCTTCACCAGGCGTGCCAATAATTATGGGTGGCACTGTAAATGATGCGTTTTTTTGTCCGATTGCCTCAAAACCTCATGATATCCTCCACACCTGGCACTTGAACATATAATATTGCTGATCACCATTTCCATTGAATTTTAAGAGATGAATTCAAATTTATTACACCCTTGGTGTTCCCGGTCAAAAATGCCCGTCATAGGTAATGAATGGACAAGACTGCATTATGTGGATCCAGCTGATTAAAAACATCTCCGTACACACATCCACACACTTTCCAGGGTAAACGAAGCATCTTTAGTGTCAGCTGTGGGAACCTGTCTCTTTCTCGTGCTTTGTGCACCCCCCCCCCCCCCCAGGTGAAACACACCTTCCCAATGAGCTGAAGGTAGTTACAGGTACCCGTCTCTTTCTCTCGCTTTGTGCCCACTTGCTACATGAACCGCACCCTCATGACTAAACAATGAATCACATCTTCCTACAAAGCACACATATTGATCTCTCTGTGCCATGCTCCCATTTTACTCTGTAAACACAATGAGTAGGCAACTCGCCCACTCGCCCAGCCGCTCGCCCTGCCACGTCCCCAATCTCTTCCCCAGCCAGTTCCCTCCAACAAGGACAGGGGCACAAGAGGAAGAGGTGCCCGCTTTGTGCCCCTACAGACGATAAAACCAACCAAACATGCCACAAATGCCATGCCTATGTTTGACGCCCAAAATTTGGGGTAGAGGAAATACAATTTGACCTGGAATGGTCAGTTTTCGATGGAATTTGATGATTACCACTCAAATGAAAGCTCTGAGTGTCAGCTTTACAATGACTGGTAAAGCATTCTGATTGGTCAAGATCGGAGGTCATCAGAGGTCAAACTATTACATAAAACGTGCCTTTCGAACATAAAAATAGATGCTAGTATACCAACAAATGATGATTTATTCTTCACATTCATGGTAATCTTACAGCAAACTATATGTCAGTTTTTAAAACAATAGCTGATGATGAGTGAATAATATTAACCCCTTGGTGGCTATCTGCATTTCGACAAAATTCTTGAAAAATCAATAAAAGGCTGAAAATGATGGAACCAATTAAATGCTAAATCCCTAAGTGCTGATTGGCATTTTAAATGCTATCCATGTTTTAATGTGGGCAGCATTGAAAATGGCAATTAAAGTTACCGTAGTAACTGTAGAATTGTAAGGTCCTACAATGAAAAAGGATAAGCCATGCCTCACTTTATCACCGCGCTCAGCTAGAAAATTGTCGGGTAACACAATAAGATTTGAAAAGCTTACTTAGCCATACTCACCCAGCCCTGATTCCTGATTGCTCATTAAATAGTTTTCAGATACATGTAATCCCTTTTCAGGCCTTATGTCATTTGGGGATTCGGGGAATCCCGCAGGGGAAACCCCCAAGGAGAAACAATGGACCACATCACTGGAGTGGTGTTATCTTTCAATTTAATCAACAGTAACCTATTCTTTTGAGGAAAAATGTGATGTTTTATACATGTATATGATTCAAAGATCGACTGGGCTATCACTGAAATAACAAAAACCTGAAATTGCAGAGCGAATTGTTTGGAAGTCCATGAATGATGAATCCCACATTGCATGCAATGCGGGTTAGTATGCATTGCCTCCAGATATACAGAACTGAAAGTAGTAAAGGGTGATGCATGTAGCCAGTTCCCAGTGGCCAGTTTGCAAAATGTCTTTTTATTGGGTTATTAGACAGAAGTAATATTTGAATCGCAGTATTCAGGCCCTATGTCAGGTCCAGTTACAACTGATAATGTAATAATGGACCTATAATGTAATAACTGCCCAATAATGCAATAAAATTAACTGATAATGTAATAACTGCCCGATAATGAAATAACTTCAACCAATAATGTAATCGCTACTTGCCCAATAATGTAATAATATTTTGACCAATAATGTAATCAAAAATGTCTGCCTGATTATGTAATCACACTCAACCAATAATGTAATAGCTGCCTGCCGAATAATGTAATAACATTTTGACCAAAAATTTAATAAAATAAGTCTGCCCGATAATGTACAAAACCCAAAACCAGTGAAGTTGGCACGTTATGTAAATCATAGATAAAAACAGAATACAATGATTTGCAAATCCTTTTCAACTTATATTCAATTGAATACACTGCAAAGACAAGATGTTTAATGTTCAAACTGAGAGACTTTATTTTTTTTGCAAATAATCATTAACTTAGAATTTAAAGGCAGCAATACATTGCAAAAAAGTTGGCACAGGGGCCTTTTTACTACTGTGTTACATCGCCTTTCCTTTTAACGACACTAAGTAAACGTTTGGGAACTGAGGAGACCAATTTCTGAAGCTTTTTAGGTGGAACTCTTTCCCATTCTTGCTTGATGTACAGCTTAAGTTGTTTAACAGTCTGGGGTCTCCGTTGTCGTATTTTACGCTTCATAATGCACCACACATTTTCAGTGGGAGACAGGTCTGGACTACAGGCAGGCCAGTCTAGTACCCGCACTCTTTTACTACGGAGCCATGTTGTTGTAACACTTGCAGAATGTGGTTTGGCATTGTCTTGCTGAAATAAGCAGGGGCGTCCATGAAAAAGACGTTGCTTGGATGGCAACATATGTTGCTCCAAAACCTGTATGTACCTTTCAGCATTAATGGTGCCTTCACATATGTGTAAGTTGCCCATGCCTTGGGCACTAATACACCCCTATACCATCACAGATGCTGGCTTTTTAACTTTGCGCCTATAACAGTCCGGATGGTTCTTTTCCTCTTTGGTTCGGAGGACACGACGTCCACAGTTTCCAAAAACAATTTGAAATGTGGGCTTGTCAGACCACAGAACACTTTTCCACTTTGCATCAGTCCATCTTAGATGAGCTTGGGCCCAGCGAAGCCGGCGGCGTTTCTGGGTGCTGTTGACAAATGGCTTTCGCTTTGCATTGTAGTTTTAACTTGCACTTGCAGATGTAGCGACGAACTGTAGTTACTGACAGTGGTTTTCTGAAGTGTTCCTGAGCCCATGTGGTGATGTCCTTTACACACTGATGTCGGTTTTTGATACAAAACCGCCTGAGGGATCGAAGGTCACGGGCATTCAATGTTGGTTTTCGGCCTTGTCGCTTATGTGCAGTGATTTTTCCAGATTCTCTGAACCTTTTGACGATATTACGGACCGTAGATGATAAAATCCCTAAATTTCTTGCAATAGCTCGTTGAGGAATGTTGTTTTTAAACTGTTCGACAATCAGCTCGCGCATTTGTTCACGAAGTGGTGACCCTCGCCCCATCCTTGTTTGTGAATGACTGAGCATTTCAGGGAAGCTGCTTTTATAACCAATCATGGCACCCACCTGTTCCCAATTAGCCCGTTCACCGGTGGGATGTTCCAACTAAGTGTTTGAAGAGCATTCCTCAACTCTCTCAGTCTTTTTTGCCACTGGTGCCAGCTTTTTTGAAACATGTTGCAGGCATCAAATTCCAAATGAGCTAATATTTGCAAAAAATTACAAAGTTTACCTGTTCGAACATGAAGTAACCTGTCTTAGCAGTGTATTCAATTGAATATAGGTTGAAAAGGATTTGCAAATCATTGTATTCTGTTTTCATTTACGATTTACACAACGTGCCAACTTCACTAGTTTTGGGTTTTGTAATTTGTTTGTGGTACATGTAATGCAGTGGGGCTGCTCCCGTGACGAGCTTGCAGTTTTTTCACCATGCTTCCTTATCAAACGGGAGGGTGGGATATGTCCGTGAAATCCCGCTTCTGACTAATTTTTAAAAGATTTAAATTATAACCAATCAGGAACTGATAATTTCATGCTAAATCCGTTTCAATCAAACTAACTTCCGTTTCAATCAAAGTCACACAATTACCTATTCTTATTCACATACACTATCGTTCTGTTTTACATTCACTGTCATTTTGTCACTTGAACAAGTTTAAGCTTGTGTGAGAGTATAATGGTGTGTGTGTGAGAGAATGATGGTGCGTGTGAGAGAGAATGATGGTGTGTGTGTGAGAGAATGATGGTGTGTGCATGAGAGAATGATGGTGTGCGTGTGAGAGAATGATAGTGTGTGCGTGAGAGAATGATGGTGTGTGTGAGAGAGAATGATGGTGTGTGTTTGAGAGAATGATGGTGTGCGTGTGAGAGAATGATAGTGTGTGTAAGAGAGAATGATGGCGCGTGCGTGAGAGAATGATAGTGTGTGCGTGAGAGAATGATGGTGTGTGTGAGAGAATGATAATGTGTGTTTGAGAGAATGATGGTGTGAGTGAGAGAGAATGATGGTGTGTGTGAGAGAGAATGATGGTGTGCATGAGAGAATGATGGTGTGAGCGTGAGAATGATGGTATGTGCGTGAGAGAATGATGGCGTGTGTGAGAGAGAATGATGATGATGATGTGTGTGTGTGTTTGAGAATGATAGTGTGTGTGAGAGTATAATAGCGTGTGCCTGAGAGAATGATGGTGTGTATATGAGAGAATGATAGTGTTTGCATGACAGTATGATAGTACATGCGAAAGCAAGTATGAATTCTCTTTCAAACGGCCTCTCATATTGAGAGGCCGTTTGAAAGAGAATTCTATGAGGAGCCATTTAGGCCAAAATTAAAACGTCTCTCACATTAACTGTTTTTACCTCACATATTCACAGTTTTTCCTCTCACGTTCACTGTTTTTACCTTACACATTCAGTGTTTTCACTTCTCACATTCACTGTTTTTACCTCACACATTCACTGTTTTACCTCTCACATTCACTGTTTTACCTCTGATGTTCAGTTTTAACCTCACACATTCACTGTTTTGCCTCTCACATACACAGTTTTTACCTCACACATTCACTATTTTTACCTCACATTCACTGTTTTACCTCACATTCACTACTTTTACCTCTCACGTTCACTGTTTTTACCACACATTCACTGTTTTACCTCTCACATCCACTGTTTTTACCTCTCACATTCACTGTTTTACCTCTGACATTCAGTTTTAACCTCACAAATTCACTGTTTTACCTCTCATGTACACTGTTTTTACCTCACAAATTCACGGTTTAACCTCTCACGTTCACTGTTTTATCTCTAATATTCACTGCTTTCACCTCTCACGTTCACTGTTTTCACCTCTCACATTCACTGTTTTACCTCTCACATTCACTACTTTTTCCTCTAGCGTTCACTGTTTTAGCTCCCACGTTCACTGTTTTTACCTCTCACATTCACTACTTTTACCTCGCACATTCACTGTTTTTACCTCACACATTCACTACTTTTACCTCTAGCATTCACTGTTTTACCTCCCACGTTCACTGTTTTTACCTCACACATTCACTGTTTTTACCTCTCACGTTCACTGTTTTTACCTCACACATTTGCTGTTTTACCTCTCACGTTCACTGTGTTTGCCTCACACATTCACTGTTTTTACCTCTCACATTCAATACTTTTACCTCACACATTCACTGTTTTACCTCTCACATACACTGTTTTACCACTCAGGTTTACTGTTTTTACCTCACACATTCACTGTTTTTACCTCTCACATTCCCTGCTTATACCTCTCACATTCACTACTTTTACCTCACACATTCACTGTTTTACCTCTCACCTACACTGTTTTACCTCTCACGTTTACTGTCTTTACCTCACACATTCACAGTTTTTACCTCTCACATTCACTACTTATACCTCTCACGTACACTGCTTTTACTTCTCACGTTCATTGTTTTTACCTCACAGATTCACTGTTTTACCTCTCACGTTCACTGTTTATACCTCACATGGTCATTACTTTTATCTCTCACATACACTGTTTTTACCTCTCAAATTTACTGTTTTACCTCTCACGTTCACTGTTTTTACCTCACACATTCACTGTTTTTACCTCTCACGTTCACTACTTTTACCTCTCACATTCTGTTTTTACCTCTCACATTCAATACTTTTAACTCTCACATGCACTGTTTTTACCTCACACGTTCACTGTTTTTACCTCTCACATTCACAATTTTTACCTCTCACGTTCACTACTTATACCTCTTATATTCTGTTTTTACCTCTCAGACTCACTGCTTTTACCTCACACATTCACTGTTTTACCTCTCACGTTCACTGTTTTTACCTCACACATTCACTATATTTACCTCTCACGTTCACTACTTTCATCTCTCACATTCACCGTTTTTACCTCTCACATTCACTGTTTTTTACCTCTCACATTCACGGTTTTACCTCTCATGTTCACTAATTTTACCTCACACATTCACTATTTTTACCTCTCAGGTTCACTACTTTTCCCTCTCAGATTCACTGCTTTTACCTCACACATTCACTGTTTTACCTCTCACGTTCACTCTTTTTACCTCACACATTCACTATTTTTACCTCTGACGTTCACTACTTTTACCTCTCACATTCACTGTTTTTACCTCTCACATACACTGTTTTTACCTCACACATTCACTGTTTTTACCTCACATTCACTGTTTTACCCCACACATTCACTACTTTTACCTCACAGGTTCACTGTTTTCACCTCACACATTCGCTGTTTTACCTCTCATGTCCAGTTTTTACCTCTCACATTCACTGTTTCACCTCTGACTTTCACTGTTTTTACCTCACACATTCACTGTTTTACCTTTCACGTTCACGGTTTTATCTCTCATATTCACAACTTTTACCTCTCACGTTCACTGTTTTTACCTCACACATTCACTGTTTTACCTCTCACGTCCACTGTTTTTACTTCTCATTCAGTTTTACCTCTGACGTTCACTGTTTTTACCTCACACATTCAGTTTTTACTTCTCACATTCACTACTTTCACCTGTCAAATTCCCTACTTTTACCTCACACATTCACTGTTTTTACCTCTTTCATTCACTACTTTTACCTCAGGTTCAGTTTTTACCTCACACATTCTCTGTTTTTTTCTCTCACATTCACTACTTTTACCTCTCACATTAACAACTTTTTACTCACACAATCACTGTTTTTACCTCTTATATTCACTACTTTTACCTCTCACATTCACTACTTTTACCTCACACATTCACTGTTTTTACCTCTCACATTCACTGTTTTTACCTCTCACGTTCACTGTTTTTACCTCACTCATTCACTGTTTTCACCTCTCACATTCACTACTTTTACCTCTCACGTTCACTGTTTTTACCTCTCGCATATACTGTTTTTACCTCACTCATTCACTGTTTTCACCTCTCACATTCACTACTTTCACCTCGCACATTCACTGTTCTTACCTCTCACATTCACTCATTTTACCTCTCACATACACTGTTTTACCTCTCACATTCACTGTTTTCACCTCGCACATTCACTATTTTTACCTCTCACGTTCACTCTTTTCACCTCGCACATTCAGTTTTAACCTCTCACGCATGTGCATGTGAGAGGTAAAAGTAGTGAACGTGAGAGGTTAAAACTGAATGTGCGAGGTGAAAAGAGTGAACGTGAGAGGTAAAGTTTGAATAATGGCCTAAACAGCACTTCATAAAAATACACCCCCACACACAAATACAACCACATTTCCGAAATAGTTGGGACAAAGTGTAAATTGTGAATAAAATCTAAATGCAATACCTTTCAGATCACATGAGCCAATATGTCATTTATAATAGAACATAGATAACATTTCAAATGTTATCTGAGACATTTTACGTTTTTATCCACAAAATCAGCTTATTTAAAATTTTATGGCTGCAACAGGTCTCAAAAAAGTTGGGACACAGGCAAAAAAAGGGCTGAAAAGGCAGTAAAGAGAATCAGCTGAAAGAACATTTAGCAAGTAATTAAGTTAAATGGCATCAGGTGTCTAACATGATTGGCTATAAAAGGGATGTCTTAGAGAGGCTGAGTCTCTCAGAAGTAAAGATGGCCAGAGCCTCTTCAATCTGTAAAGGCTTGTGTATAAAAATTGTGGAATACTTTAAAAACAAAGTGATCCAGAAGCGCCGTCGCGCTCTGTGGGCCAAGGATAATTTAAAATGAGCTGTAGGAAAGTGTCCTGTGGTCAGATGAGTCCAAATTTGACATTCTTCTTGGAAATCATGGGCATCGTGTCCTCCGGGCTAAAGAGGAGAAAGACCACCCCTCCTGTTATCAGCGTTCAGTTCAAAAGCATCTCTGATGGAATGGGGATGCATTAGTGCATATGGTGTGGGACACTTATGTAATGGTGCGATCAGGAACCAGTCGAGAGAACAAGGCAATGCAGTAGAACTTGCTTTATTAATGAAGTGACCCTCGCAGGGCAGAAGGCAAAAGTACAAAATCCACACCCCAAAAATCTAAATCAAGTTGGGCAAAAATAGAATCGAAAACCAGGGCAGCAATCACAATTATCATACTCGGACAGAAATGGGTCTGGTTCACCGGTACAGATTTGCCAAAGAAGCAAAACCTGTAAGGGGGGTGGAAGCGAGAGAATCTCAAGCGCACACTAAGTTCAATCTATAAACTAGCGAACTAGCCACAAGGATCTCCTCAGAGACTAATGAGTAACGTAGCAGGAGTGAAGTAACCACTGTGAATGGTAAAACAAAATCCTCCTCGCTAGGTTTACGAAAAATAATAACAACTCCAGTAGTTACCGAAGCATAGAAACTACAACGTAGAACAAAAGAAAGAAACGAAACGAAGGTAGCACGCTCCGCAGCAAGCGTGTGAAACTGCGGAACCCCGGCACTAAGAGAAAACGGACTTAACCAAGCGTCCGCGAAAATTAGAGGAATAACTGTCAGAACACTGCCAGCGAAAGATTCGCATATCCTTGACTGAACTTCTGACTAATACCGGCCGAGAGTATAGATGACTCTGAAGCAGCGAGCCGCCCTGTTAGCAACCTTTAAATAGACCTCCCGCAGATATAACAGATCAGTAATCGAATCATCCAGGTAATCAGGCACCTGTGCAGAACACTCTGCTTCCAAGGGAATTGCCGATTAGCCGAGTAGCAGAAATAACGTCGTTAGCATAACGACGATTCAGAAAAATAAGAGACAAGGCAGACTCAGAGAAATAAAAGCATATTATGACCATGCCTGCAGAAGAAAAACATAGTCAGAGTGGATAAACCCTCAATAAATCCACTCTCCCATGACAAAACCAGAATCCAATGGGCGTAATCCGAATCGTAACCAGGGCAGCAAACATAGATCTCGTGGTTGGGCAGAAAAAGGTCAAAACTCACAGATGCAACAATAATCCAAAATCACAAAGGCAAAAAATTGATAGGTCCAGTCAGAAAGATAATCACTGAGTAATCAGGGCGAAATGAAACGTGGCACAAGAAGACTGAGGAAACGATCTGACGGAAAGTGGCTGTGTAAAGACACCTAATATACATCTCCAGGGAGATCACATGGTGAGAGACTCAGGTGCAAACAGTCAGACTGATTACAAGGGAGCAGCACATGAGGGAGAACCTAATCACATGAAATTTGGCAGAAGCCAAAACGCGGACAGGGATCACGAGACAAACCTATACAAAGATATACAGCTCCAGTTAAAGAGTTTGAACATGCATAGATAATAAGAGAAAGGACAGCGTGATAAGACGTGGAGCTTCCACAGAAAATGCAGCAAAGGTAATCACGGAGAGAAAAGAGGCGGAGACTAGAACAGGGCGAGTGCTGAGAGCTTGTTCATCAATTAGTAAGTGAAACCATACAATCCCTTGGTGCTTGTTAGTAAGTTAGTATTATATACAATGTTAGTTGGTGTTAGTAACTTCTAGCGAAAATAGCAAACTGTTAGTATGGTTAGAAGGATAGAAAAGTAAGGCGAAGTAAGTAAACAAGATCGGAATGAAGGATGAAATCCAGAATCCAATAAATCACCCGAAGAGTAACACGCAGGACTGGGCTGTGTGCAATGACAAGACATGAGACCAGACGGGGGAGACAAAGTGCAATGCATAATGGAAAACATGAACCGGAATGTGACTATGGCAAAATGTAAAACAAGGAGAAGTAAAAACTAAGAAAATACATAAACTAATCAAAGTAACTACATCCTGATATACATACAAAGGATAGTCAGACATAGCAAATAACAAAAAACACAAAAGGCAGTCAGAATTAACAAGGCATGAACATGGTCAAGGCGGAATAGAACATGAGCAATGGGCAGAATCACAACAACTTACATGTTTTAAAAAGCACCATGAATGCTGAAAGGTAATTAAAGTATTTAGAGCAACATATACTCCCCTCCAGATGACATCTATTCCAGGGAAGGCCTTGTGTATTTAAGGACAATGCAAAACCACATACTGCAGCTATTACAACAGCATGGCTTCGTAGTAGAAGAGTCTGTGTGCTGAACTGACCTGCCTGCAGTCCTGATCTTTCACCGATTGAGAACATTTGGCGCATAATTAAACGAAAAGGCTGTCAAAGGAGACCCAAAACTTTCCAGCAGCCGGAAGGCTGTATTGACCCAGAGTGGGATCAAATTCCAAAGGCTAAACTCAAGAAACTTGTCTCCTTAATGCCCGGACACCTCCACTCTGTGTTTAAAAGAAGAGGGGATGCTACACCATGGTAAACCGGCGCCTGTCCCAACTTTTTTGAGACCTGCAGCAGCCATCAAATTTGAAATGAGCTTATTTTGTGGATACAATTGCAAAATTTCTCATTTTCAACATTTGCCATGTTATCTCTGTTCTATTGTGAATAAAATACTGGCTGCTGTGATTTGAAAGTCATTGCGTTTTGATTTTATTCACAATTTACACTTTGTCCCAAGTATTTCAGAATTGGGGTAGAATGTTTGCCTATGATCTACACTTGTCTCAGAAATATTTGGTTTCCTGTTCTCTGACAACTCTGCTTTTTTCTTGCATCAAGATCGAGACTGTATCATGATCATTCCCTTTCACCCAGAATGTTATCTGAGCAAACCAATAGAAAAGAATTCTAACAATATATTTAGGGACACTCCACGCAAGCAATTCAACAAATGGTTTTTCATGCTTTATTCTATCAAAAGCCTTAGAAGAATCAATAAAACAAATACCGAGGAGTTTTGATTCTGATATTTAGCAACCATCTCCCTTAAAGCATAAATGTATAGATTAGTACTATGTTTTCTTTAAAACCCAAACTGATTGTCAGTTGTTAAAATGTACATTTCCATCCTAGCTAGGTGGATCCTTTCCAGCACCTTTGACAGGGTACTGGCCAAGGCAACGGGCCTATAATTGTCCTTGATATTTAATTTGCCTCCCTTCTCTTTAAGGACAGGAACAAGCAAGACAGACAGGATAGACTCAGGGAGCACAACATGCACCACAGGACCAGTGAAGCACATGGCCGGCAGCGGTGAAAGCCTACAGCTGGTATACTTAACCCCTTCAGACCCTGTGTCCATTACAATGGAAGTCACATGACAACTGTTTTTTTTTTTGCCACATTTAACACCACCTAAGTCCTCAAGACCATTTGAACGGAAGTTTAGCAACCAATCAAGAAGCAGTATAGGTATCCTTGTGGCCATTTTTAAAAAAATACAACACACTGAAGAGAGGCAGGGCAGGACTTCACTCCACACGAAGTCAGGACTATTTTCAACAGTTTTATTCACATTTATAGATATTTGGGCAAAGATATCATACTTTTAAAACAATACTGACAGATGGATTGTTTGAATTAAAGCATAATATCAAATGTTTAAGAGCAAGTTTTTACTCAGGATTTTTTCAAATGTTGCTGTCCATTTGAATGGACAGTGGGTCTGAAACTATGTCACTGAACACAATTCTACACTAGGGAAGAATGAATTTGTCACTATAAAAATAGCACATCATATATAGTTGGGAAAAAAGGGATTGCTATATTTTTCACAACCTTGGAACATAATTCAGGTCTGAAGGGGTTAAGATGCCCAGCAGTGATACCATCTGTACTGTATGCTTTGTTCTTATCGAGCATCTAAATAGCACCTGACACCTCACCTGACCTTACAACCACATTTGTGAATAGATCAACTTTATCAACAGCTACAGCATTACTCTTGACACAGTTGGAAAGCTTGAGATAATGTTCACGCCATAGTTGTGCGATGTTTTTTGAGCCACAGACACCCTCAGTGTCATATGGTAGAGGAGTTTTCTGATTATTTAACACTTTGCTTGCTTTCCAGAAGTCAACATGGTTGTCATTTTGTAGCTTCCTTGTAAGCAAATCTGATTTAATAGTTTTGTCATTATTCTTAATATGATGAAGAACATATTTATATCTCGCATTAGTTTGTTTCTTATGCTCATTTACTTCCCCCTGTCTAGGTCTACCTGTATCACACCAGAGTTTAAAGGCTTCCCGAGCTGCAGCATGATGCTCAGCCACATACTCATTCCATCCAGGTTTAATGTGCAACACCTTCTTATGACCACAGACAGGCCCAGCTGAGGCATGCAGGGCTGTTTTGATGTTTTCATACATATTACACAGGTCAACAGCATGTTGTGTATCAGTACAGTTCATATTTAAACACATTAAGGCATCCTTTGGCAGTTCCATGTCGTGGGATTGTGGGACGATATCGAATTCCTGGGCTATCGAATTCTTTACCCAGCTGGCTGATTGAGCTGGGGCTTTCCCAGAATCTATAAAAGCAGGAAGTCCGGCATGCCTCCTTCAATAGAGTGTCTGTTTTTAGCTTTGTACGGTAGCCGAGGATATCTGTGGTCAGGTTTTGTATGACTTTCTATCTTCTAATTGTTGGACTTTCTTCTCCCTTTTTCGATCTCGCTTTGCTTCCATGATTCAGACTATTATACGTCCTTTGGAAGCGCGAGTACTTTCGTTTGGTCTAGTTTATTCTCAGTGTTTGTACTGTGTCTGAGCTACTCTCTTTTTCTCTGGTCGTTGCGCTTGGCCTCCGTATTCTACCGGCCATTACAGAACACTCTAGCCGACATGCAGTCGTCAGCAACGGCTGCTTTAGAGAAATGTGTGGCTAACCAACAAGCTGTTCTCTCTGGGTGTGGGAAGGGTCTTTCTAGCTTGAGCAATCAACAAACAGAGTTGGCGGAGACAGTCCGGCTTCAGGCAAATGCCATGAAGAGACAGTAGAGCGTTCTGTTAACTCACTGAGAGTATTAGATCCTTGTCCACGCAGATCACACAAAATGTTGCTCAAGCACAATCCATACATCTTCCCCGAGAGCCAAAGCTTCAGTTACCACCACCAAGATAGGAAGGTGAGGCAGGAAGATGTAAAGATTTCATTGCCTAATGTGAAATATTTTTTAAAGCGCAACCTTCACGGTTCGTGGATGAAGAGTCTCGGGTTTCATTTATTTTATCCCCGTTGACCGACAGCACTCACTTGGGTCGGGCCACTTATTCTATCTAATTCACCGGTAGTGAATAATGTGGAGACTCTCGTTAGAGAAATGATATCGGTGTTTGATCAGGATGTTTGTGGTCAGGAGGCAGCTACGCGTTTAATGAATCTAAGGCAGGGTCTGAGAGTGGCGCTGCGTTTCCGGTCACATTTCGCTCCTTGGCAACAGCGACAGGCCGGCCAGAGGCGCCTCTTATGACAGTGTTTGTTCGCGCTTTGGCTGAGGAGGTTAAGGAAACCCTGGCAACATTGGAGCCTTGTTTGTCTCTGGATGTGATGGTTTGCACTGCAGTGGGAATTGATAGACGCATCCGCGAATGTAACAGGGAGAAACGTACTGCATAAACTCTTGCTGGCAATGGGGCTAATGCTCCGAGCTGTGAGGTATCGATCTGGAACCAGACGCGAGAACATAGGATTGCAAAAAAAGAGGATTTTATTGAGCGAGGCGGGTAACCCCCGCAGGGCAGAAGGCAAAAGTACAGAGTCCGCAATCCAAAAGTCAAAATCCAGTGGGGCAGAAACAGAGTCGTAACCAGGGCAGCAAACACAAAAATCGTAGTCGGGAAAAACAGATTTGGTACACAGGCAGAGGTTTGTAGGAGAAGCAAACTCATCAACCAAAGGGCAATCCAAATCATAAACAGGGCAGCAATCCACAAAATCGAAGTCGGGCAGAAATGGGTCAAAAAACACAGATGCAACAATAATCCAAAAAGGGCAAACCAAAATTCAGTAGTCGGGCAATCCAGTCAGAATAATAAACATGGAGTAATCAAGGCGAATGAAGCGTGGCACAAGAAGACTGAGGAAAACGATCTGACAGAGATTAACTGTGAAAAGACACCTAATATACATTTCCAGGGAGATCACATGGTGAGAGACACAGGTGCAAACAGTCAGACTGATACAAGGGAGCAGCACATGAGGGAGAACCTAATCACATTCAATTTGGCAGAAGCCAAAACGCGGACAGGGATCACGGGACAAACCTATACAAAGACATACAGCTTCAGTTAAGGAGTTCTAACGTGCATAGATAGTTAAAGAAGGACAGCATGATAAGATGTGGAGCTTCTTTCTTTGAAATCCAGAATCCAATAAATCACCCGAAGAGTGGGCTGTGTGCGACGACGAAAGACCAGATGGGGGAGACAAAGTGCAATGTATAATGGAAAACATGAACCGGAATGTGACTATGGCAAAATGCAAAATATGGAAAAGTACACACTAAGACAATACATGAATAAACCAATACTAACAGAACACAATACATCATTCTAAGAATAGTCAGACATGGCAAATATCAAAATACACTAAAGTCAGTCAGAATAAACAAGGTATGAAACATGGTTAAGGGCAAAACAGAACATGAGCAAATTCAGAATCACAACACTAGCAGCATGCATACCACTCCCATTCCGCCCACTGAAATTCCCACTCCTGGTGAGCCTATGCAGGTTGATAGTTCATATGAGAGCCAGGCTCGTAAGCCCGTTCGCAGACGTATAATCTGCTACCATTGTAACAAACCGGGACATATCCACCCATGCAGCCCTGAGCTTCAGGGAAACGGGAAGTCCTTCTAGCGGTATGGAGGGTGCTAGAGGGACAGACCCAATTTCTCATCCAAACTTTAATCCCAGTAGAATTGACTGTGGGGAGACAGAGAATATTTATCAAAGCTTTTGTGGACTCTGGCGCCGTAGATTGTTTAATGGATGCAGAGTGGGCTAGGAGACATTCCATTCCTATCTGCCCTCTTTTACATTCATGCTCTGTTAGATCTTTTGATAGTCGCCCACCGGGAACTGGATTTATAACCAAAGTTTCTGAATCATTGACTGTATTCATTTCTTTTGGTGGCCATTCTGAGGAGGTCCAGTGTTTTATCATCAGTTCTCATGTTTTCCCTGTCATTTTAGGACACTCTTGGCTGCGGGAACATAGGCCTCATCATTTGGGGAAGTCAGGGTAACCTGATCGTCCAGTGGGGCACTGATTGTAGGTCCCACTGTAGGGAGAGTTTTGCGTGTCATCCCTGGCATCAACCTATGGGGGAGGCAGACGCCTGGAGTGATTCTCAGGAGTTTGTCTCACACAACCCTCCTAATCTACAGCCAGAGCCTCCTGAATATATTCTCGCATGGCCTTTCGGTCAGGCCCTGACAGCAAGTATAATGAACCCCTGGGAGGAGTGGTACGCGGGTGGAGATTGATCTCGCAATCTAACGTGCAATGAGGAGGTAAAGTCAAGGGTCGTTGCTTACTAAAAACCTCCGTGAGATCAGCATAATCATCAGGAACTTTAGGAGGCAGACAAAAGCTCAGAGCAGCAAAAGCTCAAATTCTCACCCTGTTCGGAACCTGCCCTCTCTATTTCAGATTCCGAGACAGAGAAATCCTCCATATAGCAATCCTCCTCTGGCTGCTGCCAGTCAAATTTACGATCCCACTCCAACCCCTCCTACGCCCCTTTCGAACGGATTTATTCAGCCCTCCATGTCTCCTGCCGGAGCGAGGTTCTTTTTTGTGGGCAAAAAAGATGGCGGCCTGAAACCCTGTATTGATTACAGGGGCTTGAATAATATCACTATTAAAACCGACACCCACTTGCGTTTTTCATGTCAAGACAGTTTCATTTCTTGGCTTCATTGTTTTGGAAAGGTCGGTTTGCATGGATCCTGACAAGGTGGCAGCAGTCAGGGATTGGCCTGCCCCTCAAAATGTCAATGAGGTGCAAAGGTTTTTGGGGTTTGCTAATTTTTATTGGTGGTTTATCCATAATTTTATCGCAGTATCTGCGCCCATTATCGCACTGACTAAGAAGAATACCTCCTCGTCGTTTGCTTGGTCTCCAGCAGCTGAGGCTGCTTTTCAGGAGTTAAAGAAACGACTTAGCCCATTCTTGTTTTGCCCGACCCCTCCCTCCCATTTGTTGTGGAGGTGGATGCGTCGGAAGTCAAGGTAGGTGTCATTTTGTCCCAGTGTCCCCTTCGGGAAAATAAGTTGCACCCATGCGGCAACTTCTCCCGGTCGTTGTCGACGGACGAATGGAATTACAGCATTGGTGACCGGGAGTTGTAGGCTGTCAAGTTGGCATTGGAAGAGTGGCGCCATTGGTTGGAGGGGGCTGAACATCTGTTTGTGGTTTAGACGGATCATAAAAATCTACAGTACATCCAACAGACTAAATAATGTAATTCTCGGCAGGCGCGGTGGTCGTCGTTTTTCAACCGCTTTAACTTGACGTTAACCTATCGCCCGGGGTCTAAAAACATCAAGCCCGACGCCTTGTCGCGGATTCACTACCACTCTGGTCGCGACCCCATTCCTAAGCCGGTTATCCCGGCTCCTCAGATTGTGGCTCCTATTCAGTGGGACATTGAGTCTGTTGTGCGGGAGGCTTTGAGAAATGATCCCGGTCCTGGTGGGGAGCCGCCTGGCTGTTTTTTGTTCCTTTATCAGTGCGTTCCCAAGTTCTCCATTGAGGGCACTCTTTCCGCCTGGCGGGTCACTCAGGGTTCGTCAGACCCAGCAATTCTTGGCCCAACATTTTTGGTGGCCCAACATGATTGAGGATATACGGGAATTTGTAGTGGCGTGCTGTATCTGCGCTAGGAACAAGACTTCCCACCTCCCCCCCTCTAGTCTGCTGCGTCCGTTGCCCTTCCCTTAGCCATATTATTCTTGATTTTGTTACAGGGCAGCCTGTTTTGGAAGGCAACTCCATCATCCTGGATGCGGTTGACCGTTTTTCTAAGGCCGGCCACTTTATTGCGCTACCCAAGCTGCCTTCACCGCGGGAAACGGCTCGTCTTGTTGTGGCCAATGTTTTCCCGGTTGCATGGCATCCCTCAAGGTGTGGTTTCTGACCGGGGACCTCAATTTACGGCCAAAGTCTGGCGTGCGTTTTGCAACCAGTTGGGGGCCACCGTGAGCCTTTCCTCTGGTTTCCACCCAGAGACTAATAGGAAGACAGAGCGAACCAACCAGTCCTTGGAGAATACTCTTCGATGTTTTGCGGCTGACAACCAATCTTTGTGGATTCGATTTTTAGTATGGGCCGAATATTCCACAATTCACTGGGTAACTCCTTCACAGGCCTTTCCCCGTTTGAGGCTCAGTTGGGTTATCAGCTATAACTGTTTCCTGAGACTAACAGGGATTCAGAGGTTCCTTCAGTTAATCACTTTGTTCGGTGTTGTCGGTCAGTTTGGGCCAGGGTCTGTTCCTTCTTGTTGCAATCTGGACGGAAAAGAAAGACCGCCGCAGATAGAAGGCGCCATTTGGCCCCATCTTATCGGGTTGGCTAAAGGGTCTGGCTTTCCACGTGGGACCTGCCCTTGAGAGTGAGTCTCGGAAATTGGCTCCCCCCTTTCTTGGTCCTTTGAAGATTGTGTGAAGGATCAATCCTGTCACAGTCCGGTTGAAGCTCCCAAGATCCTTACGTATCCACCCCTCTTTTCATGTCTCCAAACCGGTAAGCACTTGCGTCCTGGCTCCAAACCTCTGCCACGGATGATTGAAGGGGGTCGGGGCACTGTGCGCCATATTTTAGCCGAGAGGCGTTTAGGCTGTGGGGCTCAGTTTTTAGTCGACTAGGATGGTTATGGTCCTGAGGAGCAGTGCTGGGTTCCTTCTTGAGATGTCTTGGATCCTACCCTTGTCTCAGAATTCCTGAGGAGGGGGGGGGGGCGTCGTGGGGTGTGCGTGTTGTTTGGACTTTTCTATGTGGCTCTCTAACCTCAAAAGTTAGTACCATGGCTGTTGGTATGTGGTCAGAGGTGGCCATCCCATAATAGATCTTCACATTTTCGAGAGAAGCATGAGCATCTGGTGTACACACAGTGTTCAAGACAAAAGGTTATGAGCCATGCTTCACTTACATAAGTAAAACTATCATTGGGTAATAATGCAACCCCAATTCTGAAGGGTATATTGTGAATAAATTCAAAATGCAATGACTTTCAGATCACATGAGCCAATATGTTATTTACCACAGGACATTTCAAATGTTGAATCAGACATTTTTATTCACAAAATGAGATCATTTCAAATTTTCTGGCTGCACCAGATCCCAAAAAAGTTTGGACACAGGCAAAAAAGTTGTGAGGTACAGTTCAGGAACCACTCGCGAGAGACAGATATTAAAAAAAAAAAGTATGCCTTTAATGGGGTCTGAGTGAAAGCCAAAAAACACAGGAATTGCCAAGCCACGATACTAAATCCAAAATTAGTCGACTAGACAGGCAGGGGTCAGAACCAGTAAGACAGATGAGCAGAGGTACAAACACGATAAACAAAAAGTCGTAGTCGAGGAACAAAGCCAAGGGTCATACACAGGGCACAAACACAGAAATCATGGTCATACAAAAATGGGTCAAAATCCTGAAAGACAAAAACAGTACAAAAAGGGCAATGGCAAGAATCGAAGTCGGACAAACCAGCAGAAGAGAAACAATACTCAATGGCATACGAGGCGCTCTGCACAAAGAAGCATTGATCAACGTTCTGACAAGAGCTGTGAGTGAAAAGACTGCTTAAATACACACAGGGAAGGTCACATGCTATACAGGAATCAGGTGTTGAGAATCAGACTAATTACAGCGGGAGAATCACATGAGAGAAGCCCTAACCACGAAAATTGGTGAAAGACAAAACACGAACAAGAATCACACAAAGAGCCTATGCTCCGGTCCAGGAGTTCTACGAGCACAGATAACAAGCGCAGTAGAGTGATTAAGCACGTGAGAGAGATCTCCCTAAAGCTCAGGAGAGGACAGAAACAGTTAAGAGGCGGAGTTCAGAACAGGGCGATTGCAGAGAGGGAATTAGTCTAAATTAGTAGCGGTGCAACTTTACATATTAAACTAGAGTGCTCGTTAGTAAGTTAGTAATCTTATATACATGGATTAGTTGTGTAAGTAGACTATGATACAAAATACAAATGTTAGTCTTGTTAGTAATCAGAACAGAAAGGCGAAGGAAGACAAGAAACAAAACAAGAATCGAAGGAATATTTTAAACACCGGAATTCATTTAAATCACCCGAAGTCAGTGGGCACGCTGACAGGGAAGACGGACTGAACCAACTAGATCACAAGACAAGGGAGACAAGTGCAATGGAACCGAGAAATGGAATGAACTAAAAACCTGAGCATCACAATAACCAAAGAGAATAAATAAAAGACAAACCACTGAACCAAGATTTAAAATCATAAAAACCACACAAATTACGGCAAGACAAATTATTAAAACGCAAGAAATTTTATGACTCAGGTAGGTAGGTCCACATAGTAAATTTAATTAGTCCGTTACATAATTTAGAATTTTTAAGAATAATTGAATGTAAAAGTATCTTACCAAACCTGTTTTGGCTACACACGACACACAGAGGCTCCTATGGGAAGTCTTCTGCGATCTTCCATAACTATAGACTACACACGCTCTAACGTATGCAGGGCGAGATCGGATACGATCTTCCCAGAATGGATTGTCTCCCTTTAGCTAAAACATGTTTTTGATCCAGGCGGCAAGGCCGTAAATTACTTGGAAGGGGGGTCGAATCTGCATTTTTGGTTTCCACCTATTTGCAGGAGGTGATAAAACAATTTAGCAGAGCGATGAAAAGACTAGCTGGTTCTCCGAGAGGATATCCTGCTTTAATCAAAATTTAGTGAGTTTCTAAAAGGGAATGAACCATAATTTCAATTAGGATGAAACATACTCCATTCAACTCCTGGAACTTTCCTGAGAATAAGAAGACCAAACATTATACGAATATGTATTAATATGATGCAGTTGTCATGAAAAGCTCTTAAACCGAAGTATTGTATAAGCAATGAGCACAGAATTTATTGAATAGTAATCTATGGAATATATGAGAGAGGTTTGACATTACTATAGTGTCAGAAAATTTAGACAGATGAGTTAAGGTCCAGTTTCATAAAGGAATGGCCAGGGCTGGGTGTGGAATCATTTTTTATTGATTCATTTAATTATTATTAATAGTTTATCCTTTCTTGCTCATATTCTGTTTAGTTTATAACTTCATAGGCCTAGAGTGTGTGTGTGCTTACATATTTCTGATTTAGCAGGGGCCGGCATAACTGTACTAGCGTGTCATGACATATAGCCTATCTAAAGTCATTAAGACTTTGATGTCTTTACCAAGGGCAAGATGTTTTTGTCTTTCTCTTAGTTTATGTGTTTATAGAAAGCTCCGGAATCCGTGGCAAGATAAGCTGGAGCCAGGGCTGATAGAAAGGACAGGTGCTCTCCTCCCTAACAGATGTATGCGTGCATCGCTAGACAGCTTGACGCAGTTGCGTGAGACGGCGAAGATTCCAGAAAAACTGCATGATGTGTAAATCAGCACCGGGGGGGAGGAGAACGCCATGGAGTATTCCTACAAATACCGGAACACTTTCTTACTCTGGATCCTCCATTTTGACCTGAAATTCTGTACGTGGGGATCCTTTTTTCTGCAGAAAAGAGTAAACAATTTTGGCTTGGATATTAACTTCTCTGCCTCCGACTGAGTCGTCTGAGTTTTGTCTTGTGAAGGTAATACTTGGAATATAAAATCAAAATTCCTTTAACACCGGGGATGATGTTCACGGGGGGAGAACTGTGATAGCTACCCCCCTCACTTCGCCAGAGTCCTGCTTATTGTCCCGGGCCGTCATAAACCCCACCCCCCAGTCTTCCACAGGAAGTATAAGCATGCGGAATTCAAGAGTAGTATGATCATCAATAAGCCATTATCTTCACAATCAGATGACCGCTGTCAGATCGGTTCTTGGGAAAAGGTGGGTGGGGGTGTGGTAACACAAAAATGCTACCAAAATAATGTTAGGAATTTGCATTTAAGGAAGTAAAAGCTTACAGAAGTCAAGAGTGGTTTGATAAGCCATTATCTTCGCAATCAGATGATGTGTTGTCAGACTGGTTCCTGGCAAAAGGTGGGTGGGGGTGTGGTGGCACAAAAATGTGACCATAATAGTACATTTGGACTCCAGTAATCCTTCCACTTACAGGGCTTCATATACTGAATAAGAATGCGTTACTGAGAACATTGTCTCTCGAAGTCAGAACTTCATAGAAAAAGATTGATATTTATGGCTAAAAGCATCCGATTGTGATATCTCAATTTACAAAGCCACTTCGGATCCTTTACTGAGTGATATCTGTATACCTAATGATGTAATTTTATGTGATGATCTATCATGTATTGATATTAAACATAAAAGGGTGATAGATACTTTCCGTAGCTACTGACACAATTAATGCTTATGTGTACGCTGGGAGAAAGTGAACATTCTATCGCCGGATGGAAACAAGATGTAAAACCTGATAAAGACTGGTCACTGTTCTGGCACTGGGTATGGTTAGAGTGCGGTAAGCCCAGAACTGGGTATGTGTATAATATCATGAAACAAACCAGAGCAAGGTATTGCCACGCAAAATGCAACAAACGCAATGTTAAAAAACAAAAGTTAGCTGACTATGCTGCAAAGAATTCGGTTGACATGTGGCATGAGCTAAAGAAAATCTCCTAATCATGTAAAAATGTTCCCATAACTATGAATAATGCTAGTGGTGCTGATGAAATCACGGAGTTATTAAGTCCAAGTATGAGACATTGTATTCCAGTGTTCCTACATCACAATGTGAGATGTCTTGCATAAAGGAAATTGTAAACACTGGTATAGTAAACAAATCCTCTGGTGATCATAAAATAGGGTATAATGATTTCGTAAATAGCATGAAGAAGTTAAAGGCGTCAAAAAGAGACGGTAACATTGGATTTGATACTGATCATGTGATTAATGGTACTGATATGCAGTTTTATTATACCCCACCCAACGAAGTTTATTATACCCCCCGCAACGAAGTTTATTATTATACCCCCCGCAACGAAGTTTATTATTATATCCCCCGCAACAAAGTTTATTATACCCCCCGCAACAAAGTTTATTATTTATTTATACCCCCTGCAACGAAGTTTATTATACCCCCCGCAATGAAGTTTAGGGGGGTATACTGGATTTGCTTTGTCCGTCCGTCCTTGTGTGCGTGTGTCTGTGTGTGCGCGCGCGTTTGTGCGTCCGGACCTAGATCTCATGACCTACTCATCCGATTTTCAAAATTTTTTCTCTTGGTGGAAGGTCTATTGACTGTGGTACTGCCTCACTACTTGTTTTTTGTAGTGTTTACACATTTTTGTTATTGTAGGTCTGATGGTTTCAGTATGAATGTACTGATATACATGTGGGGGGTATCCTGTTAGCCATGCTTACTGACTAAGTCTAGTTATATTTTCTTGTTATTTAATATTATGATATCACATGGGTACTGCTCAACATTTGCTTTATGCAACAGTTGTTTCTATACCGAAGAATGTGAGGGCGTCTTTGTGCTCGAGAGATAATTACAGAGGTATATCACTTACATGCTGTCTCTGTAAAGGTTTTGGATATCATCATTTTCATCATCATATCATCCCGAACCAACACAGTCCAACTGATGAATTCATTAACACAATGTATAGCTTGAGTTTGTTCCCATTAATTACAAAACCAAGCAGGATAATAACTTTGTGGCGCAGTTGGTAGTGAGTGTAGCTCTGTATTTAACAGTTTGGAGAATTGAATCCCGTCATTACCGCAAAAAAGAGCTTTACTCGTCATAACAATTGCTTAAAAACTACAGCTGTGAGCCAAAAAAAAAAGAAAAAAAGCAGTCGGAGGAGACAGAAACTAGATATTTTGTTTTCATCAAGAATCTCTAAAATAATGTGAAGTTGACGTTGAAAAGACGCCCAGAACAACCTCATTTGAACTCATTTTTAACCTTGTGCAGAGGTCTGGTGGACTTTAAATTTTCAAACCTAGATTGGAAAACCCTGGGTTCAGTTACCGAGTTGATAACTGGCTTCGTTTTACCGCTTATCAGGAATGCGGAAGTCTGGTTAAGTGCAGCCAGATAACTAAGAGAACCCCCGGGTATGTTAACGCAGCGTTATGGTACAGGCCCCTGGACTGGCTTATGCCATTTCAGTTACTCGGCGTGCTGCCAACCGTAAATCAAATACAGAACCCTCCATAATTTTTGGCATCCCTGGTTAATATGTGTTCTTTAGCTTCTAATAAATTCAGTTTTTTTCTAAATAATATATGACCACAATGGAAAAAAAGAGGAAAATCCAACCTTTAATTTAAGTACATTTATTCAGTGGGAAAAAAAACCCACAATTATTAAGAAATAATTATTTCACATTCAATCATGTGAGCCACGATTATTAGCACCTCTGATATTATTACTTTGTGCAACCCCCTTTTGCCAAAAAAACTGCACCTAATCTTCTCCTATAATATTTCACAAGATGGAAGAATACAGAAAGAGGGATCTTCGACCATTCTTCTTTGCACAATCTCTCTAAATCTTCCAGCGACCTGAGTCCTCTGCTCTGCACTCTCCTCTTCAGCTCACTCCACAGGTTTTCAATGGGGTTGAGGTCTGGGGACTGAGATGGCCATGGGAGGAGCTTGATTCTGTGTCTGGTGAAACATTTCTGTGTAGATGTGGCCACATGTTTAGGATCATTATCTTGCTGAAAGACCCAGTGACGACCCATCTTCAGCTTTTGGGCAGAGGCCACCAGATTTTGATTTAAAACGTCTTGGTATTTCAAAGCATTCGTGATGCCATGCACCCTAACAAGGTTCCCAAGGCCTTTGGAAGTGAACAGGCCGACAGCATCACCGATCCTCCCCCATACTTCGCAGTGGGCATGGGGTGCTTTTCTGCATACTCATCTTTTGTGTTCAGCCAGACCCACTTAGAGTGTTTGTTGCCAAAAAGCTCTATCTTGGTCTCATCTGACCAAAGCACATGGTCCCAGTTGAAGTCCCAGTACCACTGAGCGAACTCCAGACGTTTGCATTTATGATTGTGAGTGAGAAAGGGTTCTTTCCGTGCATGCCTCCCAAAAAAGCTTGTTGGCATGCAGACAGCGCCTGATGGTTGTTTTGGAGACTATGTGACCCCAAGATGCTACCATTTGTTGCAATTCTTACCATCCTACTCACTGTGCGTGGTGGCAAAATAAGCTTGTGTCCTCATCCAGGCTCGTTTACCACTGTTCCAGTTGTTTTAAACTTCTCAATGATTCCTCAGATAGTAGATATGGGCAGTTGCAGGCGAGTGGCTATTTTCTTGTGACTATTGCCTGACTTGTGAAGGTCAACACACATCTGCCTTACTTGAATGGTGTGTTCCTTTGTCTTTCCCATGTTGAAGAGTGGATAAGAGAAATGGCCTCTGTGTCACATCATATTTATACCCCAGCAAAGCAGGAAGTGATGAATTACTAATTAAATGACCCTAGACACTCTGATCAACTTTGTAAACTACTGTAGAAATGACAGAAATACTTCAATTACATTTATTTCCTCAGAATTGTTAGGGGTGCCAATAATTGTGGAACAGGTTATTTTATAAAAAATAATTATTTCTTTGTCAGGGATTTTTTTTTCCCCTTAAAATTCACTTGAGTTGAAGGTACATTTTTCTACAATTTTCAGTATAAAAGTATAAAAAGTATTCAAATTCAAAAAATTGAATTAATTTTAAGGCTCTTAACACATCTTAACCAGGGGTTCCAATGACTATGGAGGGCGCTGTATAGTGGTGAGGCCGGAAAATGTAAGGATTTCATCGCCCAGTATGAAATATTTTTAAGGCTCAGCCGTCACGATTCGTTAAGGAGGATTCTTGGGTAGCATTTATATTATCCCTGTTGGCTGGCACAGCACTCATTTGGGTCGGCCCATCAGATCTAATTCACCGGTCGTAGATTCAGTGGAGGCTCTTGTTAGAGAAATGGTGTCTGTATTTGATCAAGACATTTGTGGTCAGGACGCAGCTATGCTTTCAATGCATCTGAAACAGTGCAAAGAAAGTGCAGCTGAGTTCTCTATTGCCTTTCGCTCTCTGGCCACAGAGACAGGCTGGCCGGAGGCTCCTCTTATGACCGTATTCAGTCATGCCCTTACTGAAGACATAAAGGACGCGTTGGGTACTTTAGAACCCTGTTTGACTTTAGACTCTTTATTTCGTACGGCTGTGTGAATTGACAACCGCATACGCGAACGCAACAGGGAGAAACTAAACAGCTCACCGCTAGCTGACAATGGGGCTGAATTTGCTGGTGGCGAGTGTGCGGCTCCTATTTCAGACACTGAAGGTTGTACCCCGGTTGAGCCCATGCAAATTGATAGTTCATTTGACAGTCGGACTAATAAACCTACTAGCAGAAGAATAATCTGCTTTAATTGTAATTAGCGGAGTCATACCCGTCCACGTTATCCTAAGCGTCAAAGAAAACAGAAAACCCCTTTAGCGATGTGGGGGGCGATAGAGGGGCAGACCAAATTTCCCTTCCGAACACTAATCCCTGTTGAACTGACTGTGGGTTGCAAGAGATTTATTATTGAAGCGTTCGTAGATTCGGGCGCAATAAATTGTTTCATGGATACTGGGTGGGCTAGGAAGCACTCCGTTGCCACTGTTATGCTTTCACAGTCACGCTCTGTCAGAAGTTTGGACGGTCGCCCGCTTGGATTAGGAGTTATTACCGAAGTGTCTGAACCACTAAATATGTTCATTTCATTTGGTGGCCACTCGGAGGAGGTTCGGTTTTTTATTATCAGTTCCCCTGCTTTTCCCCATTGTTTTAGGGCATTCTTGGTTAGGGGAACACAGACCTTGCATCAGCTGGGGGGAATAGAACAATCCTATCGTCCGCTGGGGCACCAATTGCAGCTCTCATTGGAGAGATAATGAAACTTGTTTTCCCAGACATCAAGCTACGGGGCAGGGTGATGCCTGGAGCGAGTGTGAGGAGGCTATCTCACCGTACCCTCCTAGACTAGAAAAAGGGGCAGAGGAGGTGTTGGAATGGGATCCTCAATTTGACTGGCGACAGCCAGAGGATGATTACCTTTTAGAGGATTTTAGCGATTCTGAATCAGTCACGGAGACATTAGATTCGGAGCAGTGTGAGGTATTTGGGGCCACCCTGAACTTTAATTTGCCTTCTAATGTTTCCAGGGATTATGCTGATCTCGCCGAAATGTTTAGTAAGTAACAAGCATCGACGTTACCTCCTCATTGTCCGTATGACTGCGAGATCAATCTCTATCCTGGGACAACTCCGCTAAGGGCTTCGCTATATTCGCTGTCTGGACCTGAGTGTAAGGCCATGCAAGAATATATTCAGGAGGCTCTTCCCAATGGTTTTATTTGGCCGTCCACGTTCCATGCCAGAGCGGGATTTTTTTAGTGTGGAAAAAGGATGGCGGCCTGAGACCCTCTATTGATTATAGGGGTTTGAATAAAATCACCATTAAAAACTGATACCCCCTTCCGTTAATGAATTCCGCGTTTGAACGTCTGCAGGAAGCATTTTTTACGAAGCTAGATCTTCGTAATGCTTATAATTTGATTCGCATTTGGGAGGGGGATGAATGGAAGTCAGCTTTTAACACTCATGACGGGCACTACGAATATTTAGTCTTACCATTCGGGCTGGTTAACGCCCCCTCGGTGTTTCAGGCATTCGTCAATGACGTGCTCCGAGAGATGTTGGACAAATTCGTCTACGTTTATCTTGACGACATTTTGATTTTTTCTTCAACACTTTCAGAGCACAAACAACACGACAGACGTGTACTTGAGGCCCTCCTCAATGCGAAACTTTTTGTAAAAGCCGAAAAATGTGTTTATCACGCCCAAATTGTCTCATTCTAGGGCTTTATTGTTTCTAAGGAGTCGGTGCATATGGACCCGGACAAGGCGGCTGCGGTCAAGAATTAGCCTGCGCCTCAGAGTGTTAAGGAGGTTCAACGGTTTCTGGGCTTTGCAAATTTTTACTGGAGGTTTATCCATAATTTTAGCGTGGTTGCTACCCCCATTATTGCGCTCACTAAGAAGAATACCTTCTCAGTGTTTTTTTGGTCTCCAGCAGCTGATGCTGCCTTTCAGGAATTAAAGAAACGTTTTAGCTCAGAGCCTATTTTGGTTTTGCCCGATCCCTCCCTCCCATTTGTTGTGGAGGTAGATGCTTCGGAGGTCGGCGTGGGTGGTATTTTGTCCCAGTGCCCTCTTTGTGATAATAAGCTTCACCCATTCGCATACTTCTCCTGGTCTTTGTCCGCCGCAGAATGCAATTATAGTATTGGTGACCGGGAGTTATTAGCAGTCAAGCTGGCGCTCAAGAAGTGGCGCCACTGGTTGGAGGGAGCTGAACACCCTTTTGTAGTGTGGACCGACCACAAAAACCTCCAGTATATTCAGCAAACCAAACGACGTAATTCCGGGCAGGCGCGGTGGTCATTATTCTTTAACCGTTTTGATTTTACCGACCTATCACCCAGGCTCTAGAAACATTAAGCCTGATGTCCTGTCACGGATATACAATCTTTCATACCACGATCCTATCGCGGAGCCAGTTATCCTGGTTTCTCAAGTGGTGGCACCTATTCAGTGGCATTTTGAGGCAGTGGTTCGGGAGGCTTTAAAGACTGACCCTGGTCCTGGGGCGGAGCCTCCTGGCTGTTTGTTTGTTCCATCTGCATTTAGGCCACAGGTCCTCCAGTTTGGTCATTCTTCCCACTTGGCTGGGCACCCAGGGGCCCATCGGACCAAGCAGTTCCTGGCCCAACGTTTTTGTTGGTCTGGTATGATCAGAGTCATTCGGAAATTGTGGCACATGTTCCAGGAATAAGACTTCCCACCTCCCCCCCTCTGGTCTGCTGCGACCTCTGCCCATTCCCATGCCCTTGGATGCATATCGCACTAGATTTTATTACGGGGCTGCCTGTATCTGACGGCAACACGGTCATTTTGGTCGTGGAAGACCGTTTTTGTAAAGCGGCTCATTTTGTCGCGCTACCCAAGCTGCCTTCGGCGCGGGAGACAGCGCATCTTGTGGTTAACAATGTGTTCCGGTTGCATGGGCTTCCTTAGGATATCGTCTCTGACAAAGGCCCTCAGTTTATGTCCAGATTCTGGCAGGCATTTTGTAAGCAGTTGGGGGCCATTGTGAGTCTCTCTTCTGGGTTTCACCCAGAGACCAACGGACAGATGGAACGTACTAATTAGTCTCTAGAAAACACTCTTCGATGTTTGGCAGCGGATAATCCCTCGTCGTGGAGTCGATGTTTAGCTTGGGCCGAATATTCCCATAATTGCTGAGTAATTCCTCTACGAGTCTTTCCCCGTTTGAGGCCCAGGTGGGTTACCAACCCCCACTATTTCCTGAGACTGAGAATGATTCCGAGATTCCCTCAGTCAATCATTTCATTCGTTGCTGTCGGTCGGTTTGGACTAAGGTCCATTCTTCTCTGTTGTGCTCGGGGCGCAAACAAAAATCCTTCGCTGATAGAAGGCGTCGCTTGGCGCCATCTTACTGGGTTGGGCAGCGAGTTTGGCTGTCCACCCGGGACCTCCCCTTGAGGGTAGAATCCCAAAAACTGACTCCCTGCTGTATCGGCCCTTTCAAAATAGTGCGGAAGATCAATCTGGTCACGGTCCAGTTGAAGCTCCCGAGATCTTTACGCATACATCCGTCATTCATTGTCTCTCGGATTAAGCCGGCTAGCACTAGCGTCCTGGCACCTACCGACACACCCCTGCCGCCGCCGCGAATGGTTGAGGGGGGGGGCGGTTTACACCGGGCGCCGCATTCTGGCCGAGAGGCGTGTAAGTCATGGGGTCCAGTTCCTTGTGGGCTGGGAGGGATATAGTCCAGAGGAGCGCTGGATCTGGATCCCTCGCTAATTTCGGAGTTTCGTGCACGGGAATCCTTGGGGACATCTGGAGCTGTCCCTTGGGGCGGGGGCGGGGGGGTCCTGTCATGGTTTGGGAGCATTGAGAGCCCTTTTTGTTGCTCTCGTCCGGGACGATATCGTTTTGCTCCCAATCGGATTCCTGGGCCAGCTGGCATCAATTGCCTCACTTCTGTTGCTAGAGTGTCACTGTTTCATTTGCGCTTTAGCCGGTAAGGTCTCTAGAAAGAGAATTGTAAGGGACTTTATCCGCATATTTCAGGTTAAGTGCTAGCGAGCGAGGAAATATTTGTTTTATTTTCCCTTTTCTTTTTTTCCCCTTGAGCTCGCTTTGCTTTCTACCTCGGACGACTTCTAGGTCTGTTGGTAGCGCGAGTCTCGCATTTTTATTCTATTTGAGTCTCTCCTTTCTCTGCTGTTTTTTCCTTTTTATTCTGGCCATTGCGTTTGGCATCTAAGACTCCACGCCCGTCACACAATTGGTGCCAGTGTGTGGGTGATACAAGGCAAGCTAAATATTTACTTAAGGGATGTTGATGTTACCTTTTCGGTCATTTGGTTGTTTTATCTGCCAACTGTTGGCAGATTGTGGCGAAGGCTGGGCCTATTTGCCTTTGTGTTTGCAGTTCAGTCAAGGAGACCGGGGCAATCTTTGCAATCAGTAAGTGGGAAGAGGAGGCGGACGTCGGGCATTTCAGGCTGTGTTCAATGCTCTTAAAGCCTCCAATTAAGTTGTGGACGGACTGCTGCCTTGTCTGCAGCCAGCTGAAGGGGACGTTTCATGTGCAATAATAGTCTGTAATAGGGTCATTAACTTGAGTAACAACTCAATCCATATGATGTACTTTTTTGACTCCTGTGACGTGAATTTTTCTGACAACGTATAAGGTTATCAAGGTGTTTGTACACCTAAACTTCATAGTCTCCCTCATCATTACAGGGTTCAGCTATGTATTCTGGTGTCTGTTTGATCTGATAACATCCACATGCCAAGGTTTGTGAGTATTACAGAGAAAGTTCATGAAACTCGACATCAGTACTTTCCGAGGATGGTGTACATACAGCCGTCCTACCCCATTGTTACCGGTGGAAGAATTTCTTCAAACCTTGTGCAAACAAAGTTGGCATACTGCACCTACTTTTTACCAAATATTTAGGGTGGATCATTTTGGGAACTATATTAATTTTGACGTTGAACTTTCTATTAGTGATGGAAATTGTTGCCAAATTATGCTTTTTTATGGCTTCAATTCTTTCTGGGTCTCATATTTTCAGAGCAATTAAGTCATGTTTGGTGTAAATTTGATGACAAACCACTGAATATAACTGTGAGCATCACCAATGACCAGAAAAGTGCGAAACCTGTTGTCTTCTCTTTCAATTAATTTTCTAAATCTTTCCCTTTTTCCCAGATGACCATTTCCCTGACCAACGACAATTTTTAAATCACCAAGAACTGCCTTTTTTTTTTTTTTTAAATCGGAGCAATTTTTCTGCCCCTCCCAGACATTAATAGTTTAAAGGTGTTGTCATGGCCCCAATTTGTTGGCGGCAAATCGGACAGCAAGGGATGACAGACAAAATTTTAAAACTTGAACAGATTTAATAAAATAAAGCACTGACCAAGATTGATCAAATGTAAAAAATGAGATTGTTAGATTAATGGGGTTGCTTTGTGCGATGTTCTGAGACAGGAAAATGCTCCACACGGGCAAAAATCCACAAAAAGCTTCACAGGTCTTGAAAAGAGTGGCCGGTCTGGTCATATGTATCCTTCTCCTTGCAATTTCTCCTACTACTTTTCTCTGTTTTTCTCCTTATATACTCTTTTCAGCCCCCTCCCACCTTTCAGACTTTTATTCAATTCTCTGGGACTTCCCCTCTCAGAGAAGCCCAGGACATGCCCAAACCAAGCTCCAGACTGGCTAAACAAAAAAAAATGTCAATACTGCCATCTAGTGGCTTTTTTTTTCTCTACATTACAGTGTAGTCAGCGATGTGGGAGAAAACGAGTAGAGAGGTTGTTGATATTTGAATGGTAAAAAAATACTGACCATACAGCCCCACCCCTCCCTTCAATCTCCGCCCCAGGGTCCACCCCCTAAGTTCATGGATGCGCATTGCCATATAAACAGCAGTGTTACATGTGATGAGTTTTAGTAGTATTGTAGCAAAGGTGTTAATAAGCTTGTCATATAAAGAACTACTAAAGCTTACTTGTCAGCGCAATGCCTCAAATAGGAGTCTGTGTCCACGAACAGACTACGGTCAGGAATGCATTTAAAAATCGTTCTGGCTAATTACAAGCTGAAGAAGAGGAAAGTGGATTCAGAATTTTTTCCGGTACAAGTTATCGATTCGAGAGCTCCACACAAGCAATGCTGAGACCGTGTTTCTGCTATGAGCTCGTTTAGTAGCTTGTTGTTAGAATAGTTTCATTTTGGAAGAAATGGTTCTCATTCATTATATTTCGCGCGATGTCTCACAATGGGATGCACGCCTCGCTGCTGCCCTCAGAAGCATTGATCTCATTACGCCATCCTGATTGGCTGGTGAACGTGTCCGTCCGCCTCAGGTGGTGTACCCACCTTAAATAGTTCATGCGGACGGCACCACGTCATTCAAACACCTCTTCTCACTCGGAACATATCTCGCGTCCAGGGCTGGCTAGCTTAACTGTCCACAGACGGATCTTAATTAGCTTCTGTTGCCGGGCGCTACTAGCCTTGGATACTTTTATCGCTTCGTCGGTCACATCAGACCGGACTCGTGCTCTCCCGCCCTCCACGGCTTGGTCAGCACTGTCCTCTACGCCTCACCACGGCACGTCGAGCACCGAGCGCTAGCACACCAGCTACCTCTCGGTTTTCTTCAAGGTTAGCACACCAGCTAACTGCCTCGACTCCCTGCCTGCACACCGGCTCGCGAGAAATGGAGGCTAAAACCCCTCATACCGGGGGGCACGGAGACTCCGGGGCCCGTCCCTGACGCTGTGGGAACAAGTTCTCGTGTAAAGATCCACACCAGGTCTGCTCGGGCTGCCTGGGGCTGGAACACGCCCGGCTGGCAATCAAAGTCCCCGGCTCGTGTCAACACAGTGCGGTGTTTACCACTAAAAGTTTCCGCAGACGGCTAGCCCGCCAGGCAAGTTTGTCTGGACTTGACCCCCTCCTCCCTTCCGACGGCACTGCCGCCGTGGGCGGAGAGGATTTGGCGGTCGCTACGGTGGCGATTCCGGAGGGTAGCGCTAGCTGGGGCTCCCAGCTCGACCTAGCCGCGGATCCCCGGCATTACATTACATTACATTACCGGGTCTTAGCAGACGCTCTTATCCAGAGCGTCGTACAAAAGTGCACAAGTACAGTACAAAAGTGCAGACCTCCTAGGAGACAAGTACAAGTGCTAACAGTCAGTGACAGAACACGTTCCATTGTTACAGTGCAACAAAGGGGCAGAGTCAAGTGCAATAAAATAAAATAAGTGAAATAAAGGGGCAACAGGTCAAGTGTAGCAAAGGGGCAGGAAAATCAAGTAAACTGACAATAGGGTGCAAAAAAAAATGAAGGGAAACCAAATCAAGCAGTAACAATCAGGAAGTAAGGTAAACAGAATTAAGTGCAACAAATCAAGGGATGTGGGGACAGGATTCAGGGCAGTAGAGTACAGGAAAGGTGGAGCCTGAAGAGGTGGGTTTTCAGGCGGCGCTTGAAGATGCTCAGGGATTCTGCTGTTCTGACCTCGATAGGTAGATCATTCCACTAACGAGGCACCAGGACAGACAGCAGCCTTGAGCGGGAAGGGGAGGAGCGGAGCGCATGAGGAAGACGTCCTGGAACTGGACTATGGGGACGATGAAGATGGCGCCTCCGAACTCCTCATATCAGAGGATGAAGAAGAGGACGACGTCTTCATCACTCCGACCTGGGCTGCGCAGCCCGCGGCCTCCGTCACTTCTTGGGATGGAGATGAGAGTAGCACACCAGCTTCTCCCCTCCCCAGCTCGGACATGCTCGACGTGTGCAAACGCGCTGCTGCCCGGCTGGGCATCCCCTGGCCCGTCGTCGTAGCTGAGACCACCAGATCCCGCTACGAGGGGAAGAAATTGCCCTTGGCCAAGAGTGCGACGAAACAACTTCTCCCCGTCTTCCCGGAGCTGCTAGATGAGGTTGCGCGCACGTGGAAAGACCGCTCTTACAGCAGCAGGAGCCCGGTTCCCGGTGCCTCATCCCTCGATTGTGAGGCTATGGAGAGCCTGGGTCTGCTCCGCATGCCTCCAATGGAGCCACTCGTGGCGGCGCACCTTCACCCCCGCCTGTCAGCAGTGTCCTCCCGGAGCCCCAGCCTGCCATCCAAGTCAGACCGTTTTCAGTCAGCCTTGACTGAAAAGGCGTATAAGGCGGCTGCGCTTTCGGCCAGAGCGCTCAATGTCCTCTCCCTGCTCATGGCTTATCAGGCTGAGTTGTGCGAGGATTTTGTGCAAACTCAGGACCCAGCTACATGGGAGGAAATACCAGACATCACCGACCTGTGTCTCCGTGTCCAACGCTGCACGGTCCAGGCCAAGGGAAAAGCGCTGGGGACCATGGTCCTACAGGAACGGGCGCGGTGGCTCAACCTCGCCAACCTGTCGGACAGGAAGAAGGACGACGTCCTGGACATGCCCATTGTCCTAAAGGGGATCTTCGGTTCCGCGTTGGCCTCTATTCAACGGCGGTGCGAAGCCAAAAAGAAGGAGGATGAAGCTCTCCAGCTCTGCCTCCCTCGAAAGCCCCCAGCTCTGTTTCCATCCGCGCATCGTAAGACCTTTGCGCAGGCTGCTTCACAGGTTTCGCAGTTTAAAATGCTGAAACAGCTGAGGCCCCAGCCCGCCCCGCCTGCCCCGCCAGGTCGGCCCGGCTGGTCCAAAAAGTCCTCGGCTCCGGCTGCAGCTCTGCCGGCGCGACCCGTGCAAGCCACCGGTAGCCAGGCCAGGAAGAAGAAGAGAGCGCCCTGACCGCCCCTCTCTCCACCGGTGATGCAGCTGGAAGTTCCCCGTTCTCCGGCTCCACCTTTTTGGCTTTCGGGCGTGCGCCCAGGGGCTCCCCACGCCCCTATCTCCCAGCTGCCACGGACCTTGCCAGAGCAAGCCGGGAGGGATGGACATTTGACGGCGGAGGTTTTAGCGGTTGCCCCTCTCTCATGTCCACAAGCACGCATACACACACAGGTTCTCTCAGAGAGAATAAATTGTGTCCCGCTGTCTCATCCAGGCCGAGTGCCGAGGGCGCAGCTAAAAATAAAAAAAGCCAAATCTGTCAAAATAAGCACGCCGCCCGGGGGCCTTGTCATTCCGCCACAAGAGGGCGCCACCACACCGCGGCTTCGTACTTTTTAGCAGCAACAGGGTGTAATAATAGGAACACGCTATCCATCTTTTTCTTCCCAATGAGCAACCGTCGTATTTCATTCCAACTTCATAAGTTTGTATGATCTGACAGTTTCGTTTTAAAATTCCATTCAAGTTCGCTAATGGTAATAATTTGCGAATGCCCTAGCTAGCCAGCTAACTCATATTTGTAATGTTTAATATAGACGTAACCGGTGCAGAAAACATGCCTGAAGCAGCAAAGTAAAATGCAAAATTAACGCATCATTCAGATATAGGACAGAGGCTTCTATATTCCAACACATTAAAGGTGAGGAGAGGAGCTCATTTGATTGGTGAAGATTTGACTCGGCTGTGTTATACCCAAACACGCCTTCTTTGCCACTTGCGCTGGAAGGAGGGACAGAGGCGGGACAGAGGAGTACTTGCGCCAGGCTACGTGGGGCACGAAATTGCAACATACACCTGGACACACCCCGTTGGCGCGGCGCACCCCCCATTCGCCGCGCCTGCGCCTGGTCTAAGAATTTAGAGCCCTCAATGGTAACATCTCTGTAGATCCCCAGGAAATTAATGAAAGCTTTGCAGCCTTTATCCAATTTATATATAAATGAGATTCTGCTGGTTTTATACAGGAACAATCCTATTTCTTTGGCGAACTTGACATTCCCTCACTATCAGAGGAAGACAAGCTTCAGTTAGATTACCCAATAGAGGAACAGGATGTTTTAGAAACCATGGCTAATATGAAAGGTGGGAAATCTGCAGGCCCAGATGGTCTCCAAATTGATATTTACAAATTATTTAAAGATAAGCTGGTAATTCCTTTTAAAGGGTTGTATGAAGAATCTTTCCAAAATGGCTGCTTACCTCCATCTTCAAGATGTGCACTGATTACATTAATTCTGAAACCTGATAAAACCCCTAAAAAATGCGGTTCTTACAGGCTAATTTCTTTGCTAATTTCTGATGCGAAACTCAAAGCTAAAATTCTAGCCCTACGACTGGAGAAATTCCTCCCATCTCTCATAAGTATAGATCAAAAACCGTCAGGCGTTTTTCAATGTTAGGAGAGTGTTAAATTTAATCCGTATCAAAGAAGGGGCACAGGATAACTGTATTTAGTCACTTGATGCTGAAAAAGCATTTGACAGAATGGAATGATCATATATGTTTGAGGTTCTATCTCGTTTTGGTTTCGGCGAAAACTTTTGCTAGTGGGTGAAGATTTCGTACTCTGGTCCAGAGGCGGAACTCATCACTAACAATACTATTTCTAAGCCATTTAAGTTATACCGTGGAACTCGTCAGGGTCGTCCACTGTCCCCGATGCCATTTGTTTTAGCCCTAGAACCATTTGCAATTGCAGTCAGATCTTACCCTACCATTAAAGGAATCCATACGGGGGATTTTGAACATCGCATAGCGTTATATGCTGATCACACAGTTCTTTTTCTATCGGCCCTTAGTAGTTCTACTGCTGCTTGTTATGAGTCTGGTTAGTAGGTTCAGGACATTCTCAGGTTACCGTGTGAATAAAACAAAGTCTTCCATTCTTTTTCTAAATAACTGAGAAAGACACAAGCCGACGATATCTCACCCTTTTATCAACGCAACAGAGGGATTTAAATATTTGGGAATAATGATAGCCCCCCTAGCTTAATAAAATAGTTTCTGCCAATTTTGAGCCCTGTATCTCCAAAGTAAAGGACTCTATGTCCAGATGGAGCTCTCTTCCCCTTTCGTTAATCGGCCGTATAAACATTATTAAAATGAACATCCTCCCTAAATTCTTATGGCTATTTCAATCCATCCTTCTTGCTCCCCCTCATAACTTCTTTTCTAACATGCACAAGCTTTTTACAAACTTTATATGGAACAATAGAAAAGCAAGGCTTCGCCTTCCTTTACTCTTTCCTCCTTTTGACAGAGGGGGCCTACAGCTTAGGTCAGCTATATTTTGGTTTTTCTCATCCGAACCTCTACCTTGGGTCAGAATAGAATCATTCACTGTAAATAATCTTGGTTTAGATATGTAGATTTATTCTGATTCTATTAAAAACCTGAGAAAAACTACCTCTAATCCTTTTGTAAAGAACACACTATTGCTATGGCACGAGGCACAGCGCACTCTGGGCGAGGTTCCACCTTTGCCTTGTTTTTCCCCAATATGGGGTAACGCAAACTTCATACCAGGGAAAAATGAATTGGGTTTGGACAATGGTCACAGGAAGGACTCAGTAAGATCATGGACCTATACAAAGAAGATACATTCATGTGTTTTAATGAGCTTAAGGATAGATATGAAATCCCGCCGCCTCATTTCTTTTAATATCTACAGGTACGATGCTTTGTCAACTCAAGTCAGAACCGCTCATTAACTCGCCCTCCTCTTACAAAGTTGGAAGAATTGACGAATCATCATCAAACTGCCAAAGGTCAGACGTCCATGCTCTACAATATGCTTTTATCTTTTTCTAAGGAATCATTCGATTCCACGAGATTAGCATGGAATGAAGACTTGCATACTGATATTTCAGAGGAGGATTGGAGTCAGATTTGTGCTTAGGCCCATTTTCTTTCTATAAATTCAAGACTCAAGTTGATTCAATTCAATTGGTTATTGAGAACATATATCACTCCTGAAAAAAATACATAAATTTAGTCCTAATTCCCCAGACACCTGTTGCAGATGCCAGTCTTACAAAGGTACCCTTTTTCATTGCTTATGGGAATGTGAGGTTATAAAAGCATTCAGGAAAGGGGCTTTACATTTGATTTCCCGTATAACTGCTGAAGATATTCCTTAGTGCCCTTTGTTGTGTATTTTGGGCCTTTATTCTGATGAGGTATTACTTAACAGATATGAAAAGAAAATGATAGATCTTTGTTTAGTTCATGTAAAACGCATGATCGCTATTTATTAGAAAAACATTGCAGCTCCTTCTATCAGTCATTGGCATAAAAATAACATATCGTATCAAGCATAAGTTGAAGGAGTATTACAAGATCTGGGGTATTTTCTTACAGTTTATTGAAAATTAAGATTTACTACATGTTCTAGATACATAAGACTCCTTCAAATGGACCAACCTTACCTGTACCCATAGCTATGTGGCTGTGACTAATTAACTCTGTACATGTATACTGATTTATTTATTTTTTGGCTGCACTCCAACTCTCTTTTTTTACGAGTGGGTGGGAGGTACATGGGGGGGGGGGTTGGTTAAAAGGGCGGAACGCAATATGTCTTTGTTTTTATTTGGGATGAATTGTTAATATTCCACTGTGAAAACTTTAATAAAACATATGCATTAAAAAAAAGATAATGTGCTGTCAGATCGGTTCTTGGGAAAAGGTGAAATGCTACTACAATAACGTTTGGAATTTGCATTTAAGGAAGTACAAGCTTCTGGAGGTCAAGAGTGGTTTGATCATTGATAATCCATTATCTTCACAATCAGATGATGTGTTGCCAGATCAGTTCTCGGGATAAGGTGGGTGCGGGTGTGGTAGCACATAAATATAAGAAGCTCTCCTTCAGTTCCATCACAGCTCTGGGTGATTAAATTCTCCTCTACAGGTGTGAAGATTCAGCAATACTTGAAGTGTCGAAGAGGTGAGTGTCATTTTTGGGAGTAAAAACAAGCAACTGACTGCTTTCAATTATACAGATGTGCAATTTTACAACATTTCATGAAACACAGGCTGTTACATCATCAAGACTGTTCAAACAATCATCTTCCTGGTAATGTTTTTTGAAGTATGCTTGAAAAATAGAGCAAGCCAGGTGAAGGCATGGGAAAGACATGGTAATGCTAATCATGTATTTTGGGGACATATATTTTTGGGTTCTCTCTTTCTTTTGGTGCATATATTTGTGATGGTCGTGCCCTGCAGGCCCTCCCCCCTCCTGCTGTTTGCACCTCCACCTCAACGAGCCACATCTGCTGCTCGTTGAGGTGGAGGTGCTATTAAGAGTATAAAAGAGCAGAACTCCCAAATTGGGAGTGCAGCTGCATTCTGTTTTTATTCTGATGTTACGCTTTGTTCTTGAGTCCTGTTATTTGTGTGTGCTGCCCCCCCCCCCCAGTGGTTTATTTATTATTTTATTTAAAAGAGTTTTATATTTCATACTCAGCCTGTGCGTTTGGGTCCCTTGTTCAGCATTTGGGTACATGGTCCCAGTGCCCGCCGGCTTCTTGCCTTCTGCCGGCGGGACTAAACCATGACAATATTATTTGGTCATCAACAGTTGAGGTCTGTATAATTACCGTAATGATGCACATATAGGCACACACACTTATAAGTGAATATACACCAATATTCGAGCACAATCGCATGCCCCAATAATTGAGACCAACCACATTTTTTCTGCTAAAAACCACTTTTCACATATAGGCGCATTCCAGACAATTCTGGCTTGCGATAGAATAGGATGGGTTGCATGTTAAATCAGCTATCAGTGGCTATGCCCCAAATATAAATGCAAATACAAAATACAGCTGTGAAAAATGTAAAAACCATATTTAATATCTGTGCGTGCATGCAAGTGAATATTGAGGTGCACCTGTATTCAAACATAGGCATGTGCCTGTATGTGAAACAACTTCATTGTCCAATGATGAAATTAATGAAACAGCACAGATTTGAATTTGCAAGGCTGACTGTTCTAGCATCCAAAGGAAATACCTGGTAAGTCACATTTTGATAGTTTGGAGAAAAATGGTGAACAATGTCCTGCCCCTGCCCCATTAAGACTGGGAATAATACATTTGAGAAGTTTGGTGATGGAAAACACTTTTAATCAACTGCTCTGAAATACTTTTGAGAGTTATCCAAAAATATGTTTCATCACAGGATTTAATGTGACTTACTATGTTTTACCATCAGAATTTCTGCAAGAATGTAAGGATAAAACATAGTAAGTCACAGTTCTGAGCAGTTACATCTGTCGATTTCACCAGCAATGATTTTGTCCATCTCGTTTTTGGAGGAAATGAATGAAGAATAAATAAAGAAAGAACAATTCGTAGAAATTCATTCATTCTCAAATTGAAACATTGAGGAAATATAACTGTCATTATTTTATCAGTTGGAAATATCCAGTTAGTGCCAAAACTGATCGAGTTGTTCCAAGCAGCATTAACCAGTAAAAAACTAAACACATAAATTTATTTTTCAAGACGAGGATATTCCAAGCTTTGATCATAGATGTAATCAGTGGTCTCATCTCATCATCAGCAAGTGATCTTACTGGGTTTTACCTTGGGATACTTGATAAAGTTGTATACTTGCTTTGTTTTACCTCTGTGTTTTTGATGCACAGGTAGACATTTTGTCAATGTAAACACTTTATTATGATGCGAATAGACCCAGTTAGTTAGATTTTGACCATAACTAATTTTCGGCCAAAATGTGACTAACTAGGTGTTTCTTATGGATGGTTGCATTGTTAAAGCAGAATATACTGCATTCCATGCTGATTCAACAAAAAAAAAAAAAAAAAAGGTACAGGGAGGCTTGATGTAATTCAGAGAAAATAAAAATTTTGTTTCTAATTAATTATGCAGAAAATTTCCATCCTTGCTGTCTCATGTAGCAGCCTTGTTAACTCTGTTCTAAACATATCTCAATCATTAGCGGCAATGTAATGGTATTCATTAGGGCGTAGTTAATGAATTCTGTGACTTCTATTTGGACCCATGTCATGAGTTGACTAATGCATTCAAAGAAGAGGTTTCTGCCTCCCCGTGTTGCATGTCTTTTTTACTAAAAACCTCTTAATATGTTATATGTCTTTCATTTAAAAAGAAAATCCGTTTTCACATGGCTATATTTCTCAGGAAACAGAAAATGGCCGGTAACCTGTTTCTTGGGTTAAAACCACACTATGCAGGCCAGGGACATATTCTAAATGTACCAAGGCGGCCTTTTACAAATGTACACTACTAGTCAAAACTGTTAGCACACCTTAAGATCTTGTCAAGTATATATCTTACATGTCTGTTTTCAACAAAGAAATCACTGAAACCTAACACTTATTACTGTTAACCCTTTTCTGTCGTGGAGTCAAGTCGGGACCGATGAAGTGACACGCCAATTACCACTCTCCAATTGAAAAGGCTTTTATCACAAAGTGCAAGGGAGGATTCCAGCGTCCAACATAGAATTCGATGAGAATCCTAACAGACTGTTCACATCTCGGGGTTTAAGTACAAGATCAGAGATAGAGCAAGTGGTGGATGTAACACCTTCCCATAAACATCCAGCCAAACTTACAGGATGTTAATATAAGCTTTGATCATGTACCTTCCTTCTGAGTACAATACAGCAATTACCAAGTGTGAGCCGCTGCCAGGTGCCCCTCACTGTGGGAGGATATTGATGTGAGTGTGTATGAGTGAGGGGAGAGGGCTGGGAATGAGAGTGTGTGTGTGTGTGTGTGTGTGTGTGGGGTAAGCGAGGGGAGGGGGCTGGGAATGGGTGCGCGTGTGGATCTGTGTGTGCTGAGAGAAAAACCTGAATCCAGTAGCTCAATCCTATAATTACATATAATAAATTTACAAGAAAATTCACAAGGAATCCAGCACAGGTGTTACGGCTGAAATTGGCCCCAATTAACCAATTAGGGTAAAACCAAAGTGCTGCACTAAAGCCATAAACATAAGAACGCCGCATGGAGAAATCAAACCGTCAAAAGTTGCTGGTCACTGCAAAAGTGTAGGCATTTATTTGCCAAATGTAATTTGACACCAAAAATAATTAAAAAAAGAAAAAAATCACAAACAAAACATATTCCCCATAGCTGTTATGAGGTAGGACGGGAGAGAGTAAAAAGTATACTTCTAATGATTCCCCATAGCTGTTATGAGGCAGGACGGGAGAGAGTAAAAAGTATACTTCTAATGATTCCCCATAGCTGTTATGAGGCAGGACGGGAGAGAATAAAAAGTATACTTCTAATAACTGAAACAACAAAAAGGAAAAGAAAATACTCACTGTCCTGCCGGGGAACATGGAAAAGAAATTACTTAATTATCACCCAAACTAATCCTCATAAACAATAACAGAAAAGTAAACAGAGAACTGGTCAACTCAAGCATGACTCAAAAGTGAACAACATAATGGCAGTGTCCAGGGGAGGGCGAGGGGAGGGGGAGGGAAGGGGGGGAGTGGGGAGCTCCCTGTCCAACCTCTGGGCCTCAAGGCAGGTGCAGCTCATGAGGGCAGTCAACAGCTCTCCCTGTTAGCCTCCTCAGGCACAGCTCCATGGAAAGGAAATGGGCAGGAGCGTAACAACAGGTGATTGAAATGATCAGCTCGCAATCAACCCCCTGAAGCTGCTTGTTAATGAGTAGATCATGTGAATCACCTGCGCTGGAGCAGGGAGATCTAACACCTGCAGGACAGGTGGTCCTCCAGGAGAGGTTTGAGAAGCACTGGATGAGACCATCATTACTCATCTGCTTGACTGACAAAATGACTGATCCTGGTTTTTCTTAATTTTTTTAGTTGTATACATGGTTCATACACTGGGCTTCAGTTTTCCTAAGTTTCTCTTATACAACCAATACCAGTCCGTTACACAGGAACAAAATATTAAAAATAGTGCCACGGGCCCTGTAGCTCACCTGACCACTCAAGGGAAACGCCTTAAACAAATTTAGTGTACTAATGGGTGGGAAGATGCTTGTCAAGTTTCAGCTTCATTGGTCAAGTACTTTTAGAGAAGAAGAGTTTTAAAGTTTTCAGTGTAACTTAGAGGGGTTGTACAAAGTTGAAGGTCAAAGCAAGGTCAAAATTCAAAATATGGAAAAGCTCGTATTATATGTGATGTATCTTGATACTTGCTACCTACATAGCAAATTTCAGCTGAATATGTGCAATAATAGCTTTCAGATGGCCAATTATGTGATTTTCAATATGGCCACCGTGGCAGCCATGTTTAAATTCGGATCGGAACGCCTTGTACAAAACAAGGTGTCGTCATAGGCAGGAAGGTACCTGACAAGTTTCACCTTCATTGCTCGAGTAGTTTCCGAGAAGATGATTTTTAAAGATTTCAGTGTAACTCACAGGGGTTGTATAAAGTTGAAGGTGAAAGCAAGGAAAAAATTTGAAATACGGAAAAAGCCGAATGATATGTGATGTATCTTGCCACGTACTGACAACATAGCAAATTTCAGCTGAATATGTGCATAAATAGCTTTCAGATGGGCAATTATGTGATTTTCAATATGGCCGGGAGCAAAATGCCTTGAACAAGGCTTAGTGTCCTCATAGGCAGGAAGGTACCTGTCAAGTTTCAGCTTCATAGGCCCAGTGCTTTCGGAGGAGAAGATGTTTACGGACGACGAACGACGACGACGACCGACGGACAAACAGGCCATGACATAAGCTCATCTGACTTCGTCATCAGGTGAGCTAAAAATTAAAACAATTACAGAAAATACTGGGGTGTGCAATAACTTTTTGACTGGTAGTGTACATCCTTACAGTACAGGCAAGAATAGCCAAAAATGAAAAAAGATCAGCTCACAATGGTGGTGGAGGGGAATATGTCATTTAACCGGAAATGACTCAGCAGCTGAAGGCTGGAAACTGGACACAGCACTCAAAGCTCAGACTGCCCCCACGAGCCCTTTCTCCAGCTTACATAGACTATACCTCCTCCTGCTGAGACAAAGCAATGAGCACACTACATACAATCTATCCTGGGCTACAATGTTCCATATTTTCCGTCCCCTACTACCCAAAGGGTAGGTCTGGGGACTATTGATTTAGGCCGTGTTTCCGTGTGTGTGTGTGTGTGTGTGTGCGCGTGCGTGCATACATACTGTATGTTCGTCTACATCCATAGCACTGAAATCTACATACCACAGCCCTCGCCACTGTACACTGACTTTACGACCTAAAACAAAGCTTCATATCCCTTACCTTTTTTGTGACCTCCGACCTTTGACCTTTCAGTAATGACCCCCCATGAGCTCCTTTGAGCTCCATCACTGATTTCTGTTTCTGGAGCTCATCTCCGACACTGTTGACAGTGGCATTTCAAAATTGCTCTTGCAGGTTGGCTATATCCTCTAGTGATGCCTTTTGAATATTTTGTTAACCTCTGACGTTTGATCTTCATCCTAATGACCTTGACCTTTTTCTGCAATCTTAAACTTACTTAGAAATCATCTCATCTATTAATGTAGCACATCAAATCCGACTAAGTTTACTTCAATGAGCCAGTGCAGGTATTACCTCTCAAGCTACTTGCAGTGTCCTTTCAAAATTGCATTTCGATCCCCTGCCACTCAGTGCGTAAGTCAGGGGACTGTTGATTTTGGCTGTTTCCATTTGTCCATCCAACTGTCCATCAGTCCGTCCGTCTGTGCACATATCCTTTTGCGATCTCTGACCAGCTATAATTTAACAATTCTTCAAAGTTAAATATTAATATTACATTATTATGAGCACAGAGGAGTCCACTAAAATCTTCTTCACATTATGAAGCACCCTGCACACGGACACCCAATGACACAAATGAAAAACTGCATGATTGCACCCCATCTTTGCACCCGCGTGCCCTGGAGGACACATTGCATTTATTTCATGGTAGTGAATTGAAGGAATGGATGTATATTCATAAATTTAAAGAAGTTTAACAATACAAGACTCTAAATATCCTGTTTTCATATGATCTGCAATGAACAAAAGGCAAAGTAAATGAGGAAATCACTGCTCTCTGTCACAGCTCCCGTATCTCATTAATCAGTCCCTTCTTCTTGTTTACAGCATTTTGTATGTAACATTTCAAGCTGCCATTTTGGCCAGGTTCCCCTTGGAAAAGACATCATTAATCTCAGTGGGACTTCCTGGTAAAATATTGATCAAATAAAATTAATTAATTAAAACATGGATAAATACAACCCCATTTCCAAAAAATTGGGACGGTGTGTAAAATTTGAATAAAGTGGACAGCAATGATTAAAATAAAAACCCTATATTTAATTGAAAATACAGCAAAGACAAAAGTGCATCAAATGTTGAAACTGATAAATTTTATTGTTTTTGAAAAATATCTGCTGAATTTGGACTTTGATTACAGCGACATATTTTTAAAAAGTTGGGATGGGACAAAAAAAAAACTAAAAAAATTGCAAGATACTAAAAAAAGATAACTTGCCGAACATCTCACAGCTAATTAGATTATTAAGCAATGAGTCGGTGACATGATTGGGTATAAAAAGTCTTTCATAAGTACATATGGTGAGAAATTAACCAGTCTATGAAAGACTGCATGGTGAAATACTTCAACAAATTAAGAATAACTACAAAAGTATTTCAACTTAAAATCTCCAAATTCTTTGTAAGTTTATCTTCTATGGTACATACTGTCATTAAAAGATTCAGAAAATCAAGAAATATCTCTGTACGCAGGGAACATGGGCAAAACTCCATTTTGAATGGCTGTGAATTTTAGGTCCTCAGGAGGCACCAACTCCATTAAAAACAGACAGGATTCTGCATGGAAATCACTGCATGGACTCTTCTGTGAACCACTGTCAGTGAACACAGTTTGTCACTTCATCCACAAATGCAAGTTAACCCTTTGATGCGAGAGACCTTTCCCCTTGGTCAATAGGGGGTGTTCATCCATCCAGGGGTGGATGCCTTGTGAAAGCTCGGAGGGGGGGACTAATGTGAGGCATATGCATCAAAGGGTTAAAACTCTGCCATGCAGAGATTAAAACACATACAAACAGTATCCAGAAACACTGCCTTCTTCTCAGGGCTCGAGCTCATTTAAAATGTACAGAGGCAAAGTGGAAAACTGTCCTGTAGTTTGAACAATCAAAATGTGAAATTATTTTTGGCAATAATGGATGCCACGTCCTTTGGGCGAAAGAGGAGAGGGCCATCCGGCTTTTTATTTGCAAACATTTCAAAAACCAGCATCCATAATGGTACTGCGGGGGTTCGTTAGTACACACCACATGGGTAACTAGCGCATCCGTGAAGACACCATTAATGGTGAATGATATATACAGGTATATATATAGATATATATACAGGTTTTGGTGAAGCATTTACTACCATCCAGATGTATTTTTTAAGGGAAGGCCTCGCTCATTTCAGCAACACCATGCAAAACACCATACTCTGCACTAGGGGTATCAACGTTTACAATTTTTTCTACACGTGTACACGGGACTTCTAACTGACGTTTACCCGGTTACACGTTGGAGATATATGAGCTTTTTCTATCGCAGTTGCGCTGTATAACCACAGAAAGTAAAACGAGTTGAAAATAAAATCCTCTATCATTTTGACAGATAAGAAAAGGTGCAACCTGCATCCCTCTCTCGCAACAGGAGCTGCATCTAAATTTTAATATACGTCTCAGTAAAAGTAATGTGGAATTGGCGAGAAAGCAACCAAACCAAAGTAAGCTGAAGTGAGAGGAAAAAACTTCACCTTAACATCCACAAAGTTAAAAAAGTAGAGAGGGACTCTCACAATTATTCACTAAAATTGGCGAAAAAAAAATGTTTTCTTCCTCCTCTTTAGACGCGAGGATGTGTGATCAGGTCGTGAAAAGCTGACAGAACACCAACCAACAATATAATGTACAACAACACGCAACAATATAGGCTAAAATAACAAGCCATTAACAGTTTTTGCTTTCAGCTGCACGACATTTGCACTTGGAGAAGAAGATGAGCGCCGCGCTCTTCAAGTCCTCTGCAGCCTATTCTTGAAGTAGCGCGACACTGGCTGTGGCTGCGGGGGTTTTTTTTATATATATATCAAGGTAACATTGCGCCCCATGCATCTGCATGCGAATAACTGCACTAGTGGGAACATTTAAGTGTATAGTTAGTTAATGTTATTATCTGAAGCTTTCAGGCAACATTATCACCCCTAAATACAGGTGACTGAATGTATTGGTGAGAAATAAACGAGGAGGAAAAGGAGGAAAAAATGACGTGTACACGGTTATTGATTTTTCTAAACGGTTATGATTTGTTATCCGAGTAGCCGTTTACACGTGTAGATGTTGACACCGCGACTCTGCACATATTACAATAATTTGGCTCTGTGGTAAAAGAGTCTTGGTGATGAAGTGGTCTGCCTGCAGTCCAAACTTGTCAACCACTGATAATAATTGGGGCATTATGAAAAAGCAAAAATGGAAAAACTGTTTGCTTTCAAAACTACAGCAGTTGGTCTCCTTAGTTCCCAAACTCTTTCAGAGTGTTGATTGAAGAAGACATGATGCAACACAGTGGTAAACATGGGCACATATTTTCCAAAAAATAAAATATCTCAGTTTCATATTGTCTTTGTATTATTTCCAAGTAAATATTAAGTTCAAATGATTTGAAAGTCATTGCATTCTGTTTTTATTTACATTTTACACAGCAATCAAACTGCTTTTGGAAATGGGGTTGTGCAGCAGTTTAATTTGATATAGGTGCACATAATGCAATTTGGAAGAAAACTCCATGACTTGGAGATTTCCCATTTTAATAAAACATATTTCAGTTAAAACCAGTAGTTCTGGAATTGATTTTTTAGCTTACTCTGAACACTGTCAATAATTTTTAAAATAGTAGATTGTCTTCCCACTTATCCAAACCATAAAAAAGTGATTTTTTTGTCAAACAATGAAAAATTGATGAATAATGTTGTGGAACTTAACTTTTACATTGTTTGTCTCAGTGTCAAACAGACTGTCAAGCTGAAAACATGTCTTTGAAGTCAGGAATGGAAATGAGGATCAAAGGAGTTCCCAAACCCAACCCGGTTCGGTGAGTCATTAATACTTCTATTGCCATGGTGCCTGTTTAAGGGAGAGCGGTTTTGTTCTCCAGCTAAGGGCTGGCGGTAGGTGGAAACTGGAATGATGATGGAGGAGATACCTTAACCCCAGCCCTAACTTAAACTATAATTATCATAGAGATTTACATGTCATCGATAATCTACGATGGCGGTCATGACGCTGCTGCTGACTGGCAGCTCTCAGCCAAGTTCCGCCTACTGCCAGTTCGATCTCAGACCGTTACTGGCTGAAGCTACTGTCTGTATTCTTGTGACCTGCGCTCTGATTGGATGCCATCCCATGGGTCCCTCTTTGTCACTCCCAGTTTCACAATCAACGTGGGCCATTCGGAGCAAATTATTGCTTTGCACTTTGACTTCCGATTCAACTATTATGGAGAAAATCGTACCATCGTCATGAACACCTTAGACAATCGCGGCTGGGGAGAAGAGCTGAGGGAACGCAACTTCCCCTTTGAAGCAGGACGAGAATTTGAGGTGAGGCCTGGACAGGGAAACGCAAAACCTGAGGCCCAGACGGGAGCCGCCGTCCAGCTCATTTTGTTTTGATGTTGCAGAATTGTGAAGAAGAGTACTGCAAGAGGACCTACATGTAGATAATGGTGGCTAAAGAAGTTTGGGCTGAATTTCCCAGGCTAACATATTTAGTACGAGAAATTCACCCCAAACATCATTGGACATCATTATTACCCACGCCCGATGAGGCGGTGTGGGTATACAGTTTAGCACCGTCTGGTACCGTGGGTCCTAGGGTACCGTGTCCAAATTTGCATTTTTAGGTTGAAAGGTCAAAGGTAAAGGTCAACAAGAGACGTGGGTTAGCATCTCTATAGAGTGCGCATCATCTAGTTTTTTTAAGTTTCCTTCCCAATCCTGTTTTTCATAAGAGTGCAATATCAAAAGAGTTATTTTTACCCTGTAAGGAAAGTAACATGTATTCAGTAAAATTCTCCAAAGGGCTATAAAGGTAATAAATTGTAGAATCATGGTAAAAATCGTATATGTGAATCTCCAGTGGAAATTTTCTTGCAGTAACGAACTGTTATTAATCTTTGAAAGATTTTCCTTTAATTTTCTTTATTCAATGACAAACCGATGAATATAACTGTGAGCATCACCAATGATCAGAAAAGTGCAAAACCTGTTGTCTTCTCTTCCAATTTTAATTTTCTAAATCTTTTCTTATTTCCCAGATGACCATTTCCCTGACCAACACCAATTTTTTTATCACACTCCCTGATAGCAACATAATAAAATTTCCCAACCGTCTGGGTGACACACAGTATGATCACATGACGTTGGAAGGAGATGTTATGGTCCATCTGATATGTGCCAAATAAAGACCAATCCAGAAGAGTCAGATTGTCCAAATCTGGCTGCTGATTAGGTGCGGTGCTTCCTGCATCCTGTTGACCAAGACCTGGAATTTACTTTTTTTTTTTTTTGATCGTAGCAATTTTTCTGCCCCTCCCAAACATTATATTTTAAATCATCTGTTTCTCAGTAACATTTTTTCTGGAGCAAAACTACTGACCTGAGAACCATTGCATTGCTCATAATAAATCTGTCTTATCCCCTGTCCTGTGTGTGGCTGTTCATTGAGGGAAGGGTCCTATTCCTTCTACAAATCATATGAGCCTTTTAAAGGTCAACCATTAGCTCAAATATTTGGGCTTTACATGAATGTTGAATTTCCATACGTCAGTCAGTGGTATTTTTTGTGGAAGGATAATTAAGGTACATTTTTAGAGCTCATTCTCACTTTGGTGGCATCATATATCCACGTTTGGGAGGATGCTCTGGGTGTCACTATGCGATGAAAAAAGATTCCCTCCACGTCACTTTTGGATTCTGTTAGTATTCCAACAGACCACAGTACTAAGCTGACAGCGTCAATATTTGACTAAAATGGTAAATATGACAAAAATATACAGACCAGGGCTGAAACCCAGAGCCTCTTAAATGTGAGGCGAGAGTCTTGACCAGTGTGTCACCAACCACCCCAAACTATAGATATACAGCATATAGCACGCAATTGCTGAACTGTTAGCCTTTGTCCATCAACTGGTACACTGTAAAATATAAAAAGCTGATTTAACTTTAAAAGTGAAGCAATCAGCTGCTAAACATTTTTGAGTTTGCTCGACTTCAAGCTCCAAGTTTAATCATATTTATCAGTAGATCAGTTGCCATGTTGAATAACCATAATCAATAACCATATTATGTAAGCAGCAGTAACACACACTCATGCAAGCAGTTCACACACAGATGAGCAGTGCACACAGACGCTTGTAGTTCACACATACACAGGCAGCACATGTACACATGCACACACACGCACACACACACATACAAGCAGTTTACACGCAGAAAAACACACAAGCAATTCAATTCACACATGCATGAGCAGCTCACACACATATGCAGCAGCTTCTGTAGCTTTGATTAGTAAGCAGGATTCTGTTCAGATGATTCATCAACATAATCAGAGGATGTATTTGATTTCTGTAGCTTTGATCAATATTTGTTCACTAAAATCATTAATTGTTACTGAAAACATAATCAATTGAATCATTTATCAATCTGCATGTATCCAGTTCATCTGGCTGTATTTTTCTTTTGTCTGTACTTTTCATCCCTTGGCTGTAATTTTTCATTCCTTTGTAGTGATGCGCACGTGTATCTTTGCTTTGAATTCCTGAAGGATTAGCTAACAGAGTTTTGGTTTGCCTGTCCAATTGCAGCGTGAGAATGAGAATGCGGAAAGACCATATTTGGAAGATATTTCCTGTGAAAAAGGTATAAAACCTGGGTGTGAAAAGTAGGAAATGAGTTCTTCTTGTGCAAAAGGAACTCGGCTTTACATTTACCAACATGCCACAATAAAGCTTAATTCTCTGAAGAATCTGTCTCTCTCCAATTGCTTGAGGATGGGGGAACCTCATGATATGAAAATATGTTTGAATGAAAACCACAACATTTCTAAAAAGATTTTGAGCAACAACTGGAACTTGTGTTGAGTATTATTTTCAAATATTTCTCATCATATGCATCGGTAGATCAATTGCCATGATGAATAACCATTATCAATAATCATAGTCAATAACCATATTATGTAAGCAGCAGTAACACACACACATACAAACACACACACACACACACACACACACACACAACATAAGTAGTTCAAGTAGTTCACATAAGCGTAGGGAGGGGATGAGCAGTGCAAACACACATACACAGGCAGCACACGTACACATGTACACGCATGCACACAGACACAAATACATACAAGTAGTTCACACACAGACACAAATACACATACAAGAAGTTCACACACTTACAAGCAATTCACACATGCATAAGCAGCTCACATGCAGTGGGCTTCTGTAGCTTTGATTAGTAAGCAGCCTTCTGTTTAGTTGATTTGAAAACATAATCAGATGATGTATTTGATTTCTCAGCTTTAATCAATATTTGTTCAGTAACAAATATAATTAAAAATATGATCAATTGAATCATTTATGCATCTACTTATATCCTATTCATCTGACTGCGTTTTTCCACTGTTAAACTGTAATTTTCCGCACCTTTTAAGTGTATAGTCTTTCATTTTTTATGAACCCAATGTTTCTGTGCGCCACCAATATTTCTCAGAGAACCCAAGGGAAAGAAAAAAACTTGAGAGATAACCCAAGAATTGTGATTGGAGCAAAGTTGGTTTAAAAAAAAACGTTCGAGATAAGATGTTACAACCCATGTATTTTGATTGGAGCAAAGTTGGTTGAGTTTTTCCCATAAATATTGCTCTGTAAAGAATGCTGAGTTAGGACTTCTTGGCCAGGGACTGCACACCGGGTTTGGACTATTGCACGATTCAAGGCTGGGAATAAAGATGGCTTCTGAAGATTCTGTCTCTCTCCAATTATTCACGAACAAGGGGACCTCAAAAATATGTAAACATCTAGTCGGGAAACCACAACAGTTGGAGTTGAGAAAACTCAAAAATGCTTCTGGAGCTGAGTGTCCTACTTTTTTAAGTTCAACCTTTTCTCAGCTTCTCACTGTACAAACCTGGCGCAGGGAGTCTGCTGCTGTATAGAGCTCTGTGTGAGTCCAGCAGTGTTAGCATTCTGTTTATGTAATTTATTTCCTCTGATTTTTCTCCACATTTTCAACCTAAAAAGCTAGTCATATTTAGGCTACACAATATTGATTAACACAGGTTATTTCAAAAGACAATGAAGGTAGGCAAGGCAAATATTTTTTCATCCATATCAATATTCAATCCTCTGAATCTGAGTACTGAAAAATTCATAAAGACAAAGCTGATGTAGGTTACAGCCGAACGATGGCTGGCAACATTCATCGATTCATTGGTCTGACTTTACTGTTCAGGGATTGATTACAGAAACTGAATTTACTGGTTATGCAAAAGAGAGGAAGGGGTGCAATGGACCTTTTGACTGCTTTTTTCTGAGTAAAACATGTAGTGTTCATAATATACCTCAGTAGAGCACCATAAAAAGTGGCATTTTTGACAGCTTTTTACAGAGGAAAAAAAAAAAAAAAAAAAAGCTTGAAGGTACCACAGTGTTGTCAGAAAATTTATTTTAGATACGTTTCAAGGAGTTAAAAAAAACATTTTTTTAACAAAATGTACGACTCCAATTCCAAAAAAGTTGGAATACTGTGTAAAATATAAATAAAAACAGAATGCAATTATTTGCAAATCTCTTAACCCACAGTTTATTCACTATAGAGCATAGGCAACCTATCAGATGTTGAAAGTGAGACATTTTACCATTTCAAGAAAAATATTAGGTCATTCTGAATTTGATGGCAGAAACAAATCTCAAAAAATTTGGGACGGGTCAACAAAAGGCAGGAAAAGTAAGTGGTACAAATAAAAAACAGCTGCAGGAGCATCTGCATGACAGTGGTAGAAAATGCCATGAGCAGAGATTACAGGACCAAGAGAGCTTGTGTAAAGAGAAGGGGACCGAGGACTGAACCCAGAGGGACTCCCATAGTGAGGGGGAAAGGTGCTGATACTGCGCCAGCCCAGGCAACTTGGTAAGAGTAGTCAGCGAGGTAGGATCTAATCCAGTCCAGGGCTGTGCCACAGATGCCCATGGCTGCCAAGCTGGATAGAAGGATGGGGTGGTTGACTGTATCAAAGGCAGCAGACAAGTCAAGGAGGATCAAGGCAGAAGAGAGGGAGCCTGACCTTGCGGCATGAAGAGACTCGCTCACAGTGAGTGGCACTCACTCACACTTTTTCTCAAGCTTAAGAGTCCTGTGGGTCCGCTTCCAGAGAGTGAGCTCACCAAACCAGTTTCCACCAAAACGATTAGCCAACACGACAACTCAAAAGAAGCCAATCAGCGAGTATGCCCAAAACAAATCAGGGGCCATTTATAGCCGAGATATTGCCTATCACGTTTTGGCCCAGTACGGCGTAGAAAAACAGGGAACGATAGATGGCTGACAATGATCCCCCATATGCTTCCAAGAGAGCTGGAACCGCAAAGCACGTCAAAACGGAATTGGCACCTTTTCTCTGGTTTTCAGAAGTTCACACCAAAAACATCCTGGTTGCGAATTCATAATTCATAATGCTTACCAACACTTCCCACAGAATCAGAGCGGCACTCCATCTTTTATATCCATTTGCCTCGCCTAGTATGTGACTTTAGGCAGAATTTTTTTTAGGCTGATTCGAATCACAGGTTTCACTTTCTTGCGCATATATTACTTTTTTATCCCAATATCTCCTTTTCACAGCCAGCATCATCTTTATGCCATTTATATTTTAAGGCTCCACCTTCACAGAAATGTTTTTTTTCAGACTGCATAGAGGCACATTTTTACAAAGAAGAACAACTTTTAAACCGCTTGTACACTGGACGCGAAACAAATTTTTCGCACGACTGATTACATTCGAAGTGAGTTGAAAGACGCAAATACACATGAGACGCATGTATTAGCGTCTTCGCATTGACTTTGAATGTAATCTGTTGCGCAAAAAATTTGTTTCTCGTCCGGTGTGAAAGCGGCTTTAGAATGCATTAAACAGATCCCCCCCCCATTTTTTTTTTCTTACACTCCTGGCTTGCATCTTCTTGACCTTTTCTGTCCAATGAGTCCCTCACAAGCCTGATTTTAATTCACTTACTTTTCGAAATCAGACAGAGTTTGTTCATACTATTTATTTGGCAAAATATGGGTTCTTGATGAATTCCAAAATTTTGACACTATTCAGTATGAATTGGTAAACTATTCTGTTGTACAGAGGTTAAAGCACTTAAAGGAGCTGTGCCATGATTACTGTGCATGCTCGTGTTTGACAATTGCAAATGAGTAATCAAGGCCATAAGCGCAGGTGAGAACCGCCAGCTTGTACTTATTATAATTTCACTGTAGACTTCACTAAGGATTACCATTGGAAACCTGCAGAAATGAGCGCTTCGACAGACTAAGGCACCTCTTTAACCCTCCTACAGTGTTCATTGCTACCCCCTTTATGTTAGTGTTTGTGGTCTAATGTGACGAGGAGGGTCTGGCTGCAGAGCTCCAGCCTGAGGCCCATCTCTGCTGTCAGACCCTTTCCGGTTCCGAGCTTCCAGAAGGAAGTTGAAGGTTGAGTAAGCCACACAAATCCATGTTAACCAAACGCAGCTCCTCAAGACCACCACAAATCACGCAAAGGTAAAAATAAAAAAAATAACACCTTAATATTTAGATATAAGTGTAACTTATACTGCCGAAAATAACACCAAGGTTAAAAAAAAAGAAAAAAACAACCCTAATATTTCGATATAACTGTAACTTTACTGTAAAGTAACGTTACGGAGCAAAATACCTGTACTAACCTTATGAATTTGCTAATGTTTGCTAATGTCGTTGGCAAACTAATGTTAACGTTTGCTGAAATTATTCCATTAACAACCACTAGATAAAGTAACGTTTGGTAGCTACTTACAGTCATTAAAAAGATGTGAATTGAAAGGAGTAAACTACATAACTACATTTCGTTCATTCAACTTGTTTGAATTGGAAGTTTGAATCCCACTTTACACAAAGGTTTATTAATTACTAGAAGTAAGAGAAGTAGCCATCCGAACCTCCGAGGGCAAAGCCATTTAGTTATAACGTTACCTCAGCAAGAATTGCACTGTCCGAGACTAGCCTGGGTCCCTAAGAGTCTGTTATAAACATGGGTGAGAGTGAACCAATTAATGCCTTAAAGCCACAATCAGAATAATGTCATGTATTTTTCAAGTAAGATAAGAGTATTATTACAGAAAAACAACGTGCAACGTCATAATTTTATATATTTTTATATATACAAATATGTTTGTATATATATCTCAATGGGGATCATTGAAGTTTTCTGATTCTGGAGATAGATAGATAGATAGATAGATAGATAGATAGATAGATAGATAGATAGATAGATAGATGAAAAAATGTGTGTATATGATTAATTGCAACATGCAATATTATTATCTGCAATGGCTGTCTGTGTAGTACATCCTCAGTTTAAAAAGCTGTTATAGCAATCTGTAACTTGCATACAACCATTGTACTTAATTTTTTATGACAGACACATCATTCTATTCTGCACGGCAGTGACACCCTACAAGTGGAAAGATGCACAACATGCTGCAGAAACGATCACTGTCCACTTTGTTCTTTTGTAAGGTTTAAACCAACAAAACTATCGAAATTGAAGAAGCATTTGAATGCCTATCTAATACATGGTGGTGTTTTAACCCATTAAAGCCTTTTTTTGTAAACAGAATAGTAATAGCTTTCAAAATATATATTGTTGGGCAATGTCAATATGATACCAGATTATTCAACATTCTTTTAGAGTTGTGGACCTGGACACGCTGTGAACACGCTTTGCACCTCCGGGAGAACCCAAGGTGGGACAGAGCAAACCTCTTCTCGATACATGTTTGGTTGGCAGATTTTTCACATGCACAAAATTTCTGGCGATACGCCTTAGGGACAAGTTCATAAAGCTCTCAAAACCGTAGTTTTAACAACGTCATAATCCAGACTTTCATCAATGGACAAGCTCGCACACACCTCTTGCGCTTTTCCACTCAGTTTACACTGTAACAGTAAACTCCAAACATTTTTGGGCCAACGTAAAGTAGCAGCGATGCGTTCAAAGGCATCAACCGCACTTTCTCTGAATGGTGGAACCAAGGCAATCTGCCTGCTTACATCAAACTGATCAGATGGTGCGGTGGGAAGGGGCACAGGAGTCAGATTTACAGGAGTAGATGTGTGACGTGGAGTTCTTTCCAGCTCCATGGCCCTGAGGCGTAATTGCATCAGCACAACCTCGCAGGTTTTCGTCTCGAGCTCCACCTCTCTCAGGCGGAGGGCCAGCTTAAGATCTTATGTCTCTACGCCAGCCTGGATCAACGCCATCGGGTCTGCACCCGAGACATGCGCGGCAGCATAAGCCTCTGTGCCCACCTCTGCTGGGTTGCCCAAGGGCCATTGCAGCTTCCGCTTCCACTACCCCGTGCAAAGCCGCAGGTGCGACATTCACCACCTCAGTCACCTCAGTCGTGATTTAATTTTGTCTTTGCGAGCATCCAAAGGGACTGACACATCAAAGACATTAGCAATTAAAAATAAATCAGCCTTTGTGAACGATCCAACTTTACAAGAGAGGGTACTTGTTTGAACTCATCCAGATCAAAAGATTTGTGCTCAACCATTTCGGAAGGTCTTGACATCCAACCAAAATACACCCCCACGCACAAATATAACCCCAATTCCAAAATAGTTGGGACAAAGTGTAAATTGTGAATAAAATCAAAATGCAATGACTTTCAGATCACATGAGCCAATATGTTTTTTACAATAGAACATAGATAATATTTCAAATGTTGAAACTGAGACACTTTACAATTTTATCCACAAAATCAGCTTATTTAAAATGTTCTGGCTGGAACAGATCTCAAAAAACTTGGGACACAGGCCAAAAAAAGGGCTGAAAGGGCTATTAATATACAGTATAAGGGAATCAGTTGAAAGAACATTCAGCAAGTAATTAAGTTAACGGAGGATACATGTACTCGGTTGCCGAGTGCTCTAGTTAAGTTAACTGGCATCAGGTGTGTAAAATGATTGGCTATAAAAGGGATGTCTTAGAGAGGCTGAGCCTCTCAGAAGTGAAGATGGCCAGAGGCTCTCTAACCTGTGAAGGCTTGTGTAAAAAAATTGTGGAATACTTTAAAAACAAAGTGATCCAGAAGCGCCGTCGTGTTCTGTGGGCCAAGGCTAATTTAAAATGAACTGTAGCAAAGCGGCAAAGTGTCCTGTGGTTAGACAAATCCAAATTTTAAATTCTTCTTTGAAATCATGGGCATTGTGTCCTCCAGGCTAAAGAGGAGAGAGACCACCCCTCCTGTTATCAGCGTTCAGTTCAAAAGCATCTCTGATGGTATGGGGATGCATTAGTGCATATGGTGTGGGACACTTACATGTTTTAAAAAGCACCATGAATGCTGAAAGGTAATTAAAGGATTTAGAGCAACATATGCTCTCATCGAGACGACATCTTTTCCAGGGAAGGCCTTGAGTGTTTCAGCAGGACAATGCAAAACCACATACTGCAGCTGTTACAACAGCATGGCTTCGTAGTAGAAGAGTCCGTGTGCTGAACTGGCCTGCCTTCAGTCCTGATCTTTCACCGATTGAGAACATTTGGCGCATAATTAAACGAAAAGACTGTCAAAGGAGACCCAAAACTCTCCAGCAGCTGGAAGCCTGTATTAACCAAGAATGGGATCAAATTCCAATGGCTAAACTCAAGAAACTTGTCTCCTCAATGCCCAGACACCTCCACTCTGTGTTAAAAAGAAGAGGGGATGCTACACCATGGTAAACAGGCCCCTGTCCCAACTTTTTTGAGACCTGCAGCAGCCATCAAATGTGAAATGAGCTCATTTTGTGGATACAATTGTAAAATTTCTCAGTTTCAACATTTGCCATGTTATCTCTGTTCTATTGTGAATAAAATACTGGCTGGTGTGATTTGCAAGTCATTGTGTTTTGATAATTACAATTTACACTTTGTCCCAACTATTTCAGAATTGGGGTAGTATGTTTTCCAACTAAGATTGATAAAATGACACTGGATAACTATGATTCTAGCCTGATACCAGAGTTGACAGAGGACAGGAACTTACTTTGCTTTAGCACTTTAATGGATTCTTGCATCTTTTTTCTTTACTTGGCAGTTACAATATTCACAGCATTTTATGCCCAGCCTTCTTCAAGCGCATCGCTTTGTTGCACAAGATGTGCATTTACATGGATTTTGGAAGTCATCGGGTAACAATGACTGATTTTTATCTGGAGCCAACATTTTGCCTTCCTTGTGATATCCAAACTCGGTTGGAAGCTGCCGTTGCCTATGATCTACACTTGTCTCAGAAATATTTGGTTTCCTGTTCTCTGACAACTCTGGTTTGCCTTGCATTAAGACTGAGACCGTATCATGGGTGCCACCAATTCCTGATAGGGTCCCTTCCTCGTGATCAAAGTAGTCAAACGCGCCTATTGTGAACATGGCAGGATCAAATGAAGTGGGAAGTGGAACCTGGTCAGTCAATTCCACTGACAAATTTATTGACCAATAGGGGTCTCTAGAGTGCATTCGAAACATCAAGAATTGAACCACACTACAACACTTCTGGCTGGAAAGCTTCAACGCTTCATGAAGCTTCACCTCACCAGTACTAGCCGTAAGCTAAGCAATACTTTGGCATCTAGCCACCGGATCCAACGCAGAGATCACCCTCTTAGTTATAGCGGACAGCGATCCTTGTAATCAGACATTTTGCATAGTCTGCCCTCTAGGGCTGCATATAGAGGCTATATCTCTATGGGCTAAGGTCACTCGAAGACTTTATAAGGCGTTCTGACAAAACCCATTTTGCCCCAGTTTCCACTACACATACTTCAATTTCAATGAATAGCTATATTTCTCATTATAAGCTATTGGCGATCTAACTTGATGGCGGATTAAGTGTCAATGTTAGCCCCTGCTTACGGTTATTATTAGCATACTTCAAATTAATTTGAGCTAACCTGACCCATCATGTTAGCCGCAAGCTCCCTAGATTACTGACCTGAAGTAAACAAAATCCATGTCACACACCATTAATTAGATATTCTAGTGATAGTGATGTGCAACGCTGTCTATATTAGACCAGACTGCTAGACAACAAAACCAGGCGTTGACTGGTCAAATTATTAAGGCTAATTTAAGCCAGAACTAAACAGGCTAAAGCCCCTTTCACACCGGACGCGAAACGAATTTTTCGCACGACAAATCACATTCAAAGTTAATACGAAGACGCGAATACACGCGAGACTTTGCATTGACTGTGCATGTGATCAGTCGTGCGAAAAATTCGTTTCGCGTCCAGTGTGAAAGCGGCTTTACGCTCTTCGGACACTCAATTACCGTTGACGGACAAGTTAAATTTTCCCAGGGTATCAGTGAGGATGTAACGTTAGAGCTACTTCAACCATAAATTATATATATATATATATATATATATATATATATGACTTCAACAGATAATGTGATTCACACTCTATAATGAATGGCAGGCAGTTTTACAAACATCTCCATTACGCACCACTCACTTCGCTTCTCACGTGAACGATGATTTAGCGACTTTGATAAGTTTACATTCAGTTCTCTTTAGCGAACCCACTTTCGCTTCGTAGGAAAATAGCCGAGCTTCATGGCAGCGACTGAGAGACATCGGAAGAGAAAACTCAAAACAAGACATCCGTTGGGACTTACATATGCGTTATGGGTGATTGCATCTTACACCCAGTGTTTCTAAAATAAAGACAACCGTTGACAAGATACAAGCTTATGGCAATTTTATTTTTTCATTAAGTTTTTAAAGCCCACAGGACAGAAAAATAATACGTGCAAGATAGACGTCTTGCCATCAACAGTCAATAATTGGACTTCAGTTTCGTTGTCCCACTGTCCCAGTCAGGCGGGATGAACGCAGATCCGTATAGATTTCCTATGATCCCCAGGACTCACTCATCAGCCGTACATATTGTCAAATGCGGATGTTGTCCATCGAAAATTTTAAAAGGATCGTACAGCTGCAGCCTACTGAAGTGAAACCTGCGGTCTTTGAGGCGTTTTTCGCACGAACAGGCCGAACTGAGGAGGCAGTGGCGGACCGTCGGCAGAAACACAGGGCCAGCAATAACCTTGCCTTTCACTACTTAATGACCTTCACCGCTCGCAGTTTACCTCTCCCAATTAGCAACAGTTGCTCAGACTAATAGGTAGAACCAATGAGAGTCTAAAGTATTTTTGAAAGCCTTGTTATACATTGCACTACGAAATTATACGGAGTTTTCTTCTGCAGATCAAATACTACAAAAAATATGAATTCGTCTGTATAATTTTTGCGCTCATGTAGCACGTGAAACCACAGATTTGCGTGAATTTGATTGCGAGGCTCATTGAGCAATAAGCCATGAGAATCCGTTCTATTGTTTGAATGTAGTGACAGCTAAAGTGCGTAGTTAGGTGCGATGCACAGCTGAGTGATGCCGAAAATAATTGCAGCGAAGTCCGCAAATGTTTCTGATTTACTTGCAGATTGTCATCCTTGCGGAGTCACATCAATTATATCAATACAGCCAACACGCAATCGCTTTGAAATTAGCATTTCTTTATAATTACGTGCCATGCATTGGTGGTGGTTGTTCAGTTAATAAATTGTTTGATTGTTAATCAGGCAAGCTTGATCATAAACAGTTTTAGAGCCATTATGCGGGAAAGGGTGATGTTACTGAAGGCCTTCCCGACATCTGACGGCACGCCACTGTGAGGAGGTAACATAAGATACCGCCTTCCGTGTCAGTGAAAAGCCTTCTCAGTTAATTAAATCCTTAGCAGCAACGTGTTCAAAGTGAGTAATGTTATGATCAGTTACAGTTGACCATACCAATATGGCAGCACGGTTACTTCGAAACGATGACGTCATCAGCTATCCAGTTCAATCAGTCATTCAAATATGACTGCGACATCGCATTGTGACATCACAACTCTTCTTAGTAGGTAGGTGTTCTAACTGCTGTTGTGATGTCAATAACTTTTACACCCATACTACATAAACAGTGTGCATTGCTGAGCATCAGAACTTATCAATGCCACACTTGAGAGAGCATTTACGATTTTATTGAATTCACGGTGGATATTTTAAAAATGGAGTTTTTCGAGCGTTTGCTGGTGAGTAAATGTTTTCATACGATAGGATTTAAGAGCATGAGAAGTGTGTTCTGGGTATTCATTTCACCACCCTGCATGTTGAAAAGAAAATTTCTTCTGATTTCCCAAAATTGCCTTATATTCTCCAATTGGGGGATGCTGAGTTAAGTCCCCGTCACCGCGGATTGGAGGTGCCACTGTGGAGCTTGTACGGTATAAGCCGCAGTGGCACCGCTTTGATCTCCATGGTTCCTCAGTAGTTCCGCAATTGATTGTCGTAGCACCGCAGAAAACTTTCAAAATCGAAGACCCTCACGGTGGCACGGAGGAAACTTTGAACATGTTCAAAACTTCCGCAGTGCCACCGCAGGTTGGACCGATCGCCGTCGCACCGCCATGACCGCCGTGGAGCCGTACAAGTACCTCAGTAGCGCCTCCATCACCGCCGTGCAATCGCCTAAAAAGTAGACAGGCGACCCTACAGCTATCCCGTGGTGGTTAAGGCGGTCTTAACACGGAGCTACCACAGCAGCACTGCGGGTATGGGGGTGCGACCGCGAAGTCATTTTTAACTCTTGTACCACGTTTCGGTAGCATCACCATGGGCATGAATCATCAGCAGACAAAATATTTCAACGAATTTCAAACGAAAACCACCTCTCATTTATAGCTGACACGTAGCCTACTTGCTGCCGCAGCACGACCGCCGTAGCACCTCGGTATTTTCGCCATCCCCGCAGTAGCACCTCACTGGCCCCACAGCGCTGCCGCCAACACCGCTATACTGCCGCTAGTAATCGCCGTGGCATCTCCATCAAATCGTAGCGGCAACTTAATGGCATCGCCATGACCTCAATGACCCCACCGTAATTCCGCCCGAGTTTCCCAGTAGCACTACGAAGAAAAACACATGTTTGACGGTTAGGGGAAACTATGACTGCGTTTACAAGATCTTTAGTATCCCGGTTTTGAAGCTTATCCCGGCTTCGAGCATAACCGGGATATGATGTTTACATGGAACAGAGAGAAACCCGGTTATTCATATCCCTGTATACATGATAAATACCAGTAACCCGTTTTCTGATCACTGCATCCTATCTGCGCAGGCGTGAGTTCCATCTTTTATGTCTTTTGTTCACAACAGATTGAGCGGGAGGTGTGATTTAGAAGTAAGACAAACATAAGACCTCTGTGGTTTCTAGCGGGCTTAGGGTTTCAAAAACTCACGTCGCTTAACTGCTATGGCTCATCCACTTCATTTTCAGCGTTGGGAGGAGAGAGCGACAAAAATATTGAATACATCACTAACTTTAATAGGTATTCGCACAGAGATATAAAAAATAGAGCGGTGACGTAGGTGATTCAATATTTGTTGAATAAAGCCTAAACCCTCCTCGTATAAAACGGAAAATCGCTCATGCCAGGCAACAGCTCAAGTCCCGATTTTTCTGTGCTGTTTTTCCGATTAAATAAACATTGAATGTACCGGATTTTATTAAATGGATTTTCGCTTACATGGGACAAAATTTCCAGTCCTGTCACATTGTATTTCCATTCAAATACACTCGTGTATACCGGACAAGCTGGTTTGCACCATGCACATAAGCAGTCGCAACGAAATCAAGTTCGGCTTTCCTAAGCTGTTATAAACTGACTGAATTTAACAGTTAAATTAACGCATTGTCTCCTTGTCATTTTTACTGTAAGTGGAGTCCTGCGCGCATGTTACCGTGGTTTACACTGAACATGCACTGAACTCTGTGGTAAACTTATTGTGAAATGACAGTTAACATAACTGGCAAAAAGCTGCCAGTTAAATTACCTGTCAAAAAAGGCTTCAGTTTATTCGTTTATTATTAACAGTGTATTCGCGGAAACTGGAACTGGCGCGGTTTCATACTTTTTGAGACTTCTACATTGATCCCAATTGGGGAAACGCTGTAGCTACCATCCGGTTATCCATTGCGTCAGGGCAAAGGCGGACTAATTGAAGACAGCAACACTTCAGAATGAAGTTGTTCCGATCTTAATTCTCAAAGTATACATATAAATTCACATATGCATAAAACGACTAGTTTCTTCCATGTATAGACCTGAGTCAGACTCGCAGGCACAGCTGAATGCGAATGTTTCTCTTTGAACCGAAAGAAAACGTAGTTAACTGAGCGATGATATAAATGGTACGGCAATCGTAGCGCTTATTCTTTAGCTTTGCCAAATAATGGAGCATAAATACTGTTGATTTACAATTCCTTATTCGTGTCCTTTCTAAGTATGAGAAGATAAAAAAGAACACGGAAAACAAGTCCCCCCAACCCAAAAAGTAACATCTGTTGTCACCCACGTTTACTGTTTACATGTGCCTCATTGGACATTTATGTACATACAAACGGAGCTATTCTGCCGTGTGCGCTTTGGTCCAGCCAATGACGTTGGCTGTTACTGCCACCACGCATTCACTCCGTTGCCTGCACACACGATGGGCAGCCGTCAGAAACCGGGATAAGGCATATACATGCTCCAGTATCCCGGCTTCTATCGGAGTACTCCAGGTGGCAAAACCGGGTTTCTTGAAACCGGGATAAGGGCATAACCGGGTTTCTGAATTCGGGATATGGTGTTTACATGGACAAACACAAAAACGGGATACTTAAAAAACCCAATCAAAACCGGGATACTAAAGACCTTGTAAAAGCAGTCTTTGAAAACACGACTGGGAATGTCACTGCGGTGATGGCGATTTTGACAAAAATCCGCAGTGGCACCTCCAATCCGGTGTGAAGGGGATATTAACACTGTTAGTAAAAAACCTCTAGCTGTTACTTTCAGTTCTTTTTTTTTTTCACAAAAGAAGGACAAAGATTTTCCTTATATCATGAATATCAGTGGCGGCTGATGAGCTGGCAAAAGGGGAAGCTTAAACCATCCCTTAAAATAATGATTGGTCATGACTTGTTTTCACTCATTCATTTAAATGACCATTACAAAAAACTCAACGTTATCAGGAGTGGTCAGTTTTCATTAACAACGCATACTTGTCAATCTCACACATTCAACGTGAGTTTAAATGGCATATTAACATTCCTCTGCTGTAGTCATCAGTTATTCAAAGAGATTCTTGCGCAGAATTGTAGTCCTTGTGCATGGAGGTTTATCAGTTTCAGGTGCGCTACGGTGGCTTTCACCCCTGGTAATTGGAAACCGATTATAACTCTGGACTTTTCACGCTTTTCTTTTCTTAAGGGCTGGAAGCAATGCATGTGTTTCGTAATCGTTTAAATTGTTTAAACATGGGTTTAATCATTGGTAAGGTTCTCTCTCAAATTGATTCAACTATTCCATTTTCTGAAAGGACTATTTATGTTATATTTCAAATGTTAATAAATGTATAGATTATGAAGTCAGAAACAGCCTTTTGACTGGAATAACTAATCTTGAAGCGGCTTTCAGAAATATGGCCTAATTTTAATTACCTCCACAGATATTTTTTTTCAGTTGTTTCTTTGTAGCTGGGGTGATATTAAAACCCAAGGAATCCGAGAGAATATAAGACCTAATGAACAAGAAACATTGTTCCTAAATATCAAATTGTGATAAATGCTGGTCTGACTCCATTAAAGGTGTATTTCTACTGTGTTTGTGGAAAAACAACACAAACCAAAAACTATTTTCTTGGCTTTGATTATTTTAAATCCAGCACAGCCGTGAACTAACACTCATTTATCTGTGGTGGTGCATGGCTGAATTGAGGAAAATGTAAAGATTTGTCTGTGAGGGTGAATCTCAATTAGCTCTGTTTATTCACCCTTGAGAAAGAATCACTAGAATTGTTATTATAACTGAGAGTAGATAATAAGTAGGATAGAAATTATTATGGTGCGTTAATAGACTTTGATAAATTTATTTTCCGTCATTTAAGTGGCAGAATTGTGATCTGTAGTTTAACACCATCTGAGTCAGGCAGCCAGAAGTACCAATATTTTTGATTCTTGTGTTTTATTCTCACCCTCCTTTCTTCAGTGTTGTTGCTGTCTGCCGAAAAAGGAGTCGAGAAGAGAACTCAAAGAACATGGTAGACTTCACGAAATGAGTGAAACACTTTCGTCTGATCGAAAGCCAGGGAGCGCAAAACCATTTACTGCCCAGAATATTCTGGTCACTTCTGATCTGGAGATGCCAACAGCCCAGATAGAGAATGAGGCCATTTCTGATCTGGAGATGCCATCAGCCCAGATAGAGAATGAGGCCATTTCGGATCTGGAGATGCCATCAGCCCAGAGAGAGAATGAGGCCATTTCGGATCTGGAGATGCCATCAGCCCAGATAGAGAATGAGGCCATTTCGGATCTGGAGATGCCAACAGCCCAGATAGAGAATGAGGCCATTTCGGATCTGGAGATGCCAACAGCCCAGATAGAGAATGAGGCCATTTCTGATCTGGAGATGCCATCAGCCCAGATAGAGAATGAGGCCATTTCGGATCTGGAGATGCCATCAGCCCAGAGAGAGAATGAGGCCATTTCGGATCTGGAGATGCCATCAGCCCAGATAGAGAATGAGGCCATTTCGGATCTGGAGATGCCAACAGCCCAGATAGAGAATGAGGCCATTTCCTATCTGGAGAAGCCATCAGCCCAGATAGAGAATGAGGCCATTTCTGATCTGGAGATGCCAACAGCCCAGATAGAGAATGAGGCCACTTCTGATCTGGAGACGCTTCCAGAGAATGTGGAACAGAACGTTCTAGGGTGTGGATCAGAGCAGGAAGAGCAAGTGGCTGTAGGTGAAATTCATATGAAAACAGAGATCACTGCACCACACTGTGAAGTACGGGAGGAGAACGGACCCTGCATCTCAGAGGAGAGCTTTGAGTTTCACAGGGTGCTGGGCAGAGGCGGATTTGGGAAGGTAGGGCCCGATCATCTACCGGTTCTATGTAAAATCTCAGGTCAATGATGATCTTAAAGCACCCATATAAACTTGTGTCACTAATATGTCCCACCATCTTTTGTCTCCTGCTTCACCTCTCTGCCTCTCCTCTCTCCTCGGTTTTCTCCTTACTTAGGTCTTGCTGGCAGAACTAAAAGAGAGTGGACAGTACTATGCTGTCAAAACCCTGGCAAAAGCCAATTTCCTGGAGACTGAGGAATTGGACTCCTTGAGAACTGAAAGGAGAGTCCTGATGTTGGCTACGGGAAGCCCATTCCTCTCCCGTCTGCACTGCATATTCCAAACAGAGGTAAAATCACCTCCAGCTCTCCCTCATTCTGCCTTTTCTCAAAAACAGATCATCACATACATACGCAGCACTGAGGCTACGGAAAATCCATCCACTTTTCAAACAATTATATTCGTCCTCAGACCGTGGTAGCTACTGGCTTCTTGCCTGTTTACAGATTTATGCTGGTCATTATGCTTCACTTTACATCCACCGACTACACTGCGCACATCATCATTACACCCCAAATGCAGGAAAGTCTTTCGCTTCTGTGAGTGACAATGGCATTTGTTTCTTTAGGACTACGTATTCTTGGTGATGGAATACATTAGTGGGGGAAATCTGCGTTTCCACTTAGACCAGTGTGGATACTTTGATCTGGACTGTGTTCGGTGAGTATAAAGCCAGTTGCCCTTTCCACCTAACCTGGGGCCTGTTCATTGCCTTGAGTTAGATACAGATGTTCTGGTTATGGTCAGTGCTAACTGTTCATTGCCTTGAGTTAGATACAGATGTTTGGTTTATGGTCAGTGCCAACTGTCCATTGCCTTGAGTTAGATACAGATGTTTGGTTTATGGTCAGTGCTAACTGTTCATTGCCTTGAGTTAGATACAGATGTTCTGGTTATGGTCAGTGCTAACTGTTCAATGCCTTGAGTTAGATACAGATGTTCTGGTCATGGTCAGTGCCGTCCTTGGTTGTAACGGAAACCTCTCATTTGTGTATTCAACTCCCAGATGATACTTAATGAGAAATCTACTTGCCTTGGTGGAAAAACCTCTCTCCTGTATTGTATTTTTATTCAGTAGCCAGGCTTGTTTCAGGAAGCTTTTTGTCCAGAAGTGACCAGTCTTTCTATATCAATTGTCACTATAGTAAGATGAACAAAATGTCTCAAGTTTCTTTTCTTTATATCATATCGATCACATTTTCCTTGCTCTCCCTCAGATTTTACGCTGCAGAGATCATTTGCGGACTTCAGTTCCTCCACAGCAATGGAGTCATATACCGGTACGACACCTCTTTTCCTTCATCTACCGGAAGTTGTTGCTTGTTGTTTGCTCAGGATCGGGTCTGCTAAAGAGCTGACGAGCGTCATGTTTCACTCTGCTGATGTCAGCAACTCTATTATCCTGATGGCCCTGAGTTAGAACCACATTTTAGCTACGTTTTTCTTTAATTATAGGATTTTTCTGTTACTGTGACAATTTTACTCCCATATTTAGGAGCATTTCTGTCTGTACCAGGCCTCAAATTAAGTTATTTTTAGGGCAAGGCCACCTGGCCTTTTAAAATTGGGTCATCTTGGCCAAAATGTAGGGCACCAAAGGCCAAAACCAAATGAATCAATTTTGCAACAGAAATAAGCGATAATTACATCACACTAGTTCCAAAGATGTACCAGTACCTCTCTGGGCACGGCCTAAGATAAATTTTAAGGATTCAAACAGAGGTAAGCAACATATTATTTTGATATCTTTGGATAGTATATTGGAACAATAACTACAGCAGAGAAATTCATGAGAGTTGAGTTTGTTGGTTGTTGTATATGTAAAAAATCTGTCAATTCTAGAAACCAGTAGGGGTAACAATTAACATTGTGTAGTCACTTAATACTTCTGGAATTCAAGCCTTTTCCCTGCTGTCCTTTGAGGGCTCAACATTTTACTTGTATTCAGAGGTATTAAGTGAATATTCTGAAGTGATATGTTGCTCACCTCTGTTTTGAAACCTGAAAATTTATCATACACCAGTAGCTCTATGGGCACCACCTATCTCAGTAACTTCTTAAACCAGCCAACTGCCAAAGTAAAATCATTGTTTTCACTATGTATACATGGCACATATTTCTTTTCAAGAGATTTCTCCATGGCACCCCAGCAAAACTGTGCAATAGGAATTCCTATAAATGTGCGATAGGAATCCAAAAGAATATAGAACTTTAGTACCCGAAGTCCTGTAGAAAAAAGTTTGATAGAAAACATTTCCAAAGAAAATCTCTGGAGGACTTTTTTTTCAGTTTGGCATCTTCAATCCAACCCAAATTCAGAAGGAAACCACAAACAGAACAACCACTTTATTTGATATTTCCCAGCAATCCTTTCCCAACTTGCATCCCTGTAGCACAATGACTACTCGTGTGCTGCTCTGACTGGGGCTTGAATCCACAGACTTCTGCTCCTCCGAATATTACTGCAAATAGGCAAATTGGAGATTTTTAAAAAATGTCTGTAGCCGCTGCTCCAAGATGGAGCATAGTGCCAAAGATGTTCCTGGTGTCCTTTGTTTAGCCCAAAGGAAGGTTCAAATTCATAGTCTACCTATCCCCACAGGTGTCTGGTTATTATTGTTACTCCACTGTACATACAGGAAAAAATTTGCCTGCACCAAAATTTGACAGCAAATATCTCAAAAAACCAAAAAAGTGCCAAACGAAATACCTCAACATTTTTCTCACCTTTAGTGTCTGAAAACAAAAGAGGTAAAATTAATTCGTCACGGGTTTGGTTTAAAAATTAAAATAAGCCTGAATTTGGAAAAATATTCTTTTCCTTTTGTGCACAGATTTATTGTCGCTGCACGTATTACCAACATGATCACCAGGAGGAACTTGGTGAATTTTGCCCATTATTTTATTGCTGTTTGATTGCATGGGGAGAGAAGCCGTGCCTTCAATTGCCAATGGACTATTACTATAATTGGAAAATGTGTCAATTCAGGAAAATGGTTGAGAACCAGCCAGGACTAACATGATAATGAAAAAGTGAATGCGTACTGCCTACATTTATATAATTGATATGGCATTGTAAGGAAGGCATAGCAAAATAAATGAAAAAATCCAAATCTTTTGTTGACTTTGCAACATTTACTGGCGCCATCCTTACAATTGTCATTCAGTTGTGCATAGAGCCTAACAACGTCTTTTAGCCATGACTACATTCAGAATAAAGAACGGATTCTTGTGGCTGATTCTCGTAGCCTCGCAAACTAATTTAAGCAAATCTGTGCTGTTTCACGGGCAGCACGAGAGCAGACATTATCAGAACATATAGCTATTTTTCATTGTCATTTAAGCTCCTCAGTTTTATGGTGCAATTTATAACAATGCTGTCAAAAGTTAATTGGACTCTCATCGGTTCTACCAATGAGTCTGAGCAAATGTTGCTGACCGGGAAAAGTAAACTGCTAGAGGTTTAGGTTCTAAAGCACTGAAAGGTGAGGTTTCCGAAGGCCTATGTTACTGCCGATGGACCGCTACTGCTGAGCTTTCACTGGCACCGCATGGGACGCACTGCTCCAGCTGTCGTTGAGCAAATGTTCTCTCCAGCTCAGTCTCAAAGTTATACGAGGAATGTGACACGACCTTCATTTTCACCCAGCCCGAAAACAAATCTATATTTACACCTGCAGTATTTAATTGCTTGTGCTTAAAACATAATATTAGCCGATGTTTCTAAAGCTGGAAGGATGTGTGGGTGTAGGATACAAACCTAACACAACATTGTTGTGTTCTTGAATGAGCGGGCGTGTCTTTGGTCGCACAAAGAGCAGAGGAGTCCAGCGCAGCGGGATGACGGAAGCCGCACAGCTCAGTGGCCGAGTCGCCGTGTCTAAAATCGCCACATTTGGTAATTTTGGGCAACATGGCCACTTGAAAAAGGAGCAAGCTAAACTGGCCAATTGAGAAGTGACGCATTACAGCCACACAGGGCAATTGCCGCTCGGCCGGGGTATAATTCATGCACTGCTGTACTCTTTTGTAATTGAGAATGTTGTTATGGTTACCCAAAAAACCCAAAATTTTCATTCTGTTCCCTTTTCTCATCCTTTCCTCCCTCAGAGATCTCAAAGCAGAAAATGTCATGCTGGGTCAGGATGGGCACATAAAGATCGTGGACTTTGGGATCAGTAAGGAGAACATGTCGGGAGACAGCCGTACAAAAACATTTTGTGGCTCCCCGCATTATATGGCACCAGAGGTACGGGACCTGCTCCTTTCAATCTACTGTAATCATACCAATCAACCAATGTTCCTCTGAGCTTTTGAGCGCCCTGTTTCTCAGACCACTGATATTTTAAATTTATCACACAATAATGTGAATTTATTATTCATTTTTTGACAGGACAAGAAACTGTTTTAGCTCTATTCCTGTATTGTGCATGTCCCTACACTGTGTGAGCGCAGCATGTTTGAGCATGTGTGTATTTCCAGTACAGTAAGCGATGGTAGATGAAATGTTTTATTTTAGACTTTTTGTCATACATACATACAGTGGACCATAATGTGACACGGTGAATGTCATTGTCCGAGTCATTATTTTTGTGATCATGTTAAAGCCAATGACACTGAATGTTTCCATTTCTTACGCAGATATACCAGGAACAAGAATATTCCACCGCTGTGGATTGGTGGGCTTTTGGGGTCCTGTTGTTCCAAATGCTCACTGGCGACAGTCCCTTTCTTGGGGAAGAGTTAGATGACCTCAGCAAGAGTGTTTGTTCAGATACTCCTGAATATCCGAACTGGATGAACGGGTGCACAAGGGACCTTCTGGGAAAGGTCAGTGTGAGCGAGAACCGATCTTTCCGGCAGCGTCAATGTGGGGCGCATCTCCCAATGAGAGTTCAGAATTCAGCTGCATCTCCCAATGAGAGTTCAGAGTTCAACTGCATCTCCCAATGAGAGCTTAGAATTCAGCTGCATCACCCAATGAGAGTTCAGAATTCAGCTATCAGTTGAGGCCAGGAGGCCATGCAAAAATGACCTCACCCGCAGCATCAGCAGTATTGTTTTCTGTGGTTTAATCTGTTTTTGCATTTATCTGTCAACTGAATTGCACAAAAACGGCTCAAAATTACAATCCCAATTCCGAAATAGTTGGGACAAAGTGTAAATTGTGAATTAAATCAAAACGCAATGACTTTCAAATCACACCAGACAGTATTTTATTCACAATATAACAGAGATAACATAGCAAATGTTGTAACTGAGAAATTTTACAATTTTATCCACAAAATGAGCTCATTTCAAATTTGATGACTGCTACAGGTCTCAAAAAAGTTGGGACAGAGGCCTGTTTACCATGGTGTAGAATCCCCTGTTCTTTTTAACACAGATTTGGGGGCTCTGGGCATTGAGGAGACAAGTCTCTTGAGTTTAGCCATTGGAATTTGATCCCACCCTTGTTTAATACAGGCTTCCAGCTGCTGGAGAGTTTTGGGTCTCCTTTGACGGACTTTTTCGACGGACGCTGATAACAGGAGGGGTGGTCTTTCTCCTCTTTAGCCCGGAGGACATGACGCCCATGATTTCCAAAAAGAATGTCAAATTTGGACTCGTCTGACCACAGGAAACTTTGCCACTTTGCTAAAGTCCATTTTCAATGAGCCTTGGCCCACAAAACACAGCAGCGCTTCTGGATCATGCTCAACAATGGCTTCATTCTTCATGATAGAGTTTTAGGTGGCATCTGTGGATAGCACGGTGGACTGTGTTTACAGACAGCAGTTTCTTGATGTATTCCTGGGCCCATTTAGTAATGTCAATGACAGAATCATGTCGGTGAGTGAGGCAGTGGCGTCTGAGGGCCTGAAGATCACAGGCATCCAGTAAAGATCTTTGGCCTTGTCCCTTACACACAGAGATTTTTCCAGTTCCTCTGAATCTTTTGATGATGTTATGCACTGTCGATGATGAGACCTTCAAAGCCTTTGCAATTTGATGTTGAGGAACTTTGTTTTTAAAGTATTCCACAATTTTTTTTATGCAAGCCTTCACAGGTTGGAGAGCCTCTGGCCATCTGTACTTCTGAGAGACTCAGCCTCTCTAAGACATCCCTTTTATCAGGAATCTTGGTACACACCTGATGCCAGTTAACTTAATTACTTACTAAATGTTCTTTCAGCTGATTCTCTTATATATAATTGCTTTTTCATCCCTTTTTTGCTTGTGTCCCAACTTTTTTGAGACCTGTTGCAGCCAGAAAATTTGAATTAAGCTCATTTTGTGGATAAAAATGTAAGTTTCAACATTTGAAATGTTATCTATGTTCTATTGCAAATAACATATTGGCTCATGTGATCTGAAAGTCATTGCATTTTGATTTTATTCACAATTTACACTTGGTCCCAACTATTGCAGAATTGGGGTTGTACACAAAACTCTAAGGAAAGATGCGCAATGGCCCAATGATCAAATCTTAGTTGTATCAGCAATTTAATGTCACTTCTGTCTGCTTTACTTAACAGTTGTTGCAGAGGGACCCAGACCGCAGGCTGGGGACAAGCGGCAACATCAGGGCGCACCCATTCTTCGCTGCCATCACCTGGGACAAAATTGAAAGGAGAGAGGTCGAGCCTCCATACAAACCTGAACTGGTACTTCCTGTTTGCTCATTGGTTTATGTGCTGATTGTGGAGATATGAATATGTCCCCCAGTATAAGATAAATCAAATTTTTTATGAGAACACATTCAGTTATGCTCAAGAGTAACAATGCTTTTACGATTTGTATGGTAGATCCTTTGAAAGATTGCACTAATTTCAAAGATTTTCAGACTATAAAATCGATGATGTATGAGAGAAATTAAATACTTGTGTCTGGCCAGTACAAGGGTGAAGATTTTAATGAAAACTGTTGAAAAAAAGTGCACTTTGAATCTAGCTACAATTTTTGGAAATGGAAAATGAATCCATGAACCAGCTGATGAGTTTGCCATTTGCAAACCCAGAATTTTTTTGAAAGGGATAAAACTCTAGCAGATGGGGCGTCCTGATTTCTTTCATACGCACACAGCTTCATTAACGTCTCCAACTCTGCCTCTTAACTCTGACTGATTCCTCTTTTCTGTTCATCACAGAATGGCCCCCGCGACTGCAGCTATTTTGAAGAGGAGTTCCTTGATGAGACACCATGGCTGTCCCAAGCTGGCGGCGGGAGCTTTTTTGATCAATCAGAATTTTTCGGCTTCTCATTTGTGAATGCAAAGTTTGCAGCCGACATTGAACATTAATGAGTTAGCAATTTATAACTAAAAGATATTGTTTTTTGTTTCTTTCCCTCAGTTGTATTTTGTTTTGTCAGATGCAAGTGCATGTGTTTTTGTAAATAATTTTTAGTTAGTGTATGTTTTGTGTTGGCCAGTGCACAATCAGGCCTGACAAAGGCGTTTCACATGACCGAAAATAAAAATTGTAGAAATCTGTCTTGTTTCATGTATGGAAATTATGTGCAATGTGTGGAGCTAATTTATCCAAAATTTTGTGGCAAAATCTTGAACGACCTTTGAGATATAGCAGTTTCTTGCAGGCATGTATGACATCACTTTCACCTATTACGGAGACTACATTTTAGACAATTGCAGTGGCTATAATAAAATTAACCAAAGTCCAGTGTCTCCTAAAATATTTTATTCCCATGGAAAATATCATGAGACAGTTGAAAAGTACATAATATTATTATCTTGAATGATTCCAAGCAAATTGGAACCACATTTATTGCCGATATCAACAGAAAACGTTTTGGCAATTTTTTTTATGTGCTCTTTGAATTACATTTACAATCACTTCAATAATAGTAAGATGTTATATTATGGCTAAAAACACATATCATGTATTAAGGTGCTTACTTTCAGAAAAAATTTTGTATTCATCTAGGATGATTTTAGAAAATCTGATATATTTTTCGTATATGTATAACAATCACCTAAAGCTACTACGGAGACTACATCCCACGAAAATGTGTTTTAGATATAATGGTGCCACTAAAACAGAAGCAATTTATTCTCTTTGATAGGTATCAATAGCAAAATGAACATAAACTAGTATTTTACATTGTTAAATGCATTATCACTTAACTATATAACATTGATCAATAACCATTTGATATCATGAAGAAAGTAATTGTCAGCAGTATTACACAATCGTGTAATTGACACCACTCCATAATATTAAAACACTCAAGTAGACACATAAACATTAGTCTCATCGACAATAAATGTCATCCTTATCAAGGAATTTCTAAAATACCAGCGACTCAGCTAGTACAAAACCAGTGAAGTTGGCACGTTATGTAAATCGTAGATAAAAACAGAGTACAATGATTTGCAAATCCTTTTCAACTTATATTCAATTGAATACACTGCAAAGACAAGATGTTTAATGTTCAAACTGAGAAACTTTATTGTTTTTTTGCAAATAATCATTAACTTAGAATCTAAAGGCAGCAACACACAGCAAAAAAGTTGGCACAGGGGCCTTTTTACCACTGTGTTACATCGCCTTTCCTTTTAACGACACTCAGTAAACGTTTGGGAACTGAGGAGACTAATTTTTGAAGCTTTTCAGGTGGAACTCTTTCCCATTCTTGCTTGATGTACTGCTTAAGTTGCTCAACAGTCCGGGGTCTCCGTTGTCGTATTTTACGTTTCAGAATGCGCCACACATTTTCAATGGGAGACAGGTCTGGACTACAGGCAGGCCGTTCTAGGACCCGCACTCTTTTACTACGGAGCCATGCTGTTGTAACACGTGCAGAATGTGGCTTGGCATTGTCTTGCTGAAATAAGCAGGGGCGTCCATGAAAAAGACGTTGCTTGGATGGCAACATATGTTGCTCCAAAACCTGTATTTGCCTTTCAGCATTAATGGTGCCTTCACATATGTGTAAGTTGCCCATGCCTTGGGCACTAATACACCCCCATGCCATCACAGATGCTGGCTTTTTAACTCAGCCCCTATAACAGTCCGGATGGTTCTTTTCCTCTTTGGTCCGGAGGACACGACGTCCACAGTTTCCAAAAACAATTTGAAATGTGGACTCGTCAGACCACAGAACACTTTTCCACTTTGCATCAGTCCTTCTTAGATGAGCTTGGGCCCACGCACATTTCAGGGTGGCCTTTTATTGTGGACAGTCTAAGGTACACCTGTTCACTAATCGTGGTGTCTGATGAGCATCTTGATGTGGCACACCTGTGAGGTGGGATGGATTGTCTCAGCAAAGCAAAAGTGCTCACTATCACACATTTAGACAGATTTGTGAACAATGTTTGAGAGAAATGATAATATTGTGTATCTGGAATGAATTTTAGATCTTTGAGTCCATCTCATGACAAATGGGAGCAAAAAGAAAAAGTGTTGCGTTTATATTTTTGTTGAGTGTATATATATATATATATATCAGTGTTTCCCCTAGGATGGAGTTGTAGCAGTGGAGGTGAGTGTTAGCCGCGTGCAAAAGCAAAGCGCAAAGTGCACCCTGCCGGGAGGTTTCTGTTTGTCTGCCGGCACCAGAGGGGCTCTTTAGGCTCTTAAATACATAATAGTACATTTGTGCACAGTAATGAGCATGGGAAATGTCTGTCTAGCTTACATATGAGGTGTCTCAAGCTTTCGGAAAATACACTTTTATTGAACACAATAAAACTAATCTTTAAAACAATTATTGACAATAATTTAACAAAAAATATATTAACAACCAACTATATACAGTAAAATCACATAACACAAATACTAAAACAATCCAAAAGGTCTGTGCCTCCAACCCATGCATCTTCCCACTCCCTCCCCTGTCCCCATCACAATCCTCCCCTCCACACATCGTTTACACCGCCGGCCCTCCCATTTCTACCGTCTCCTCTCCATCTCAGTCCCCTCAAATCCCTCCCTCCCACTTCTTTAAGCTCCTTACCCTACCCTGCCCTTGTCCCCAAACCCTCAAGGTTCAAGGTGGGTCTAAAACAAAAACATCAGTGGTGGCACATTTGGCATCCTGCTTGAGAGCACTTGATCCTCTACCTCTACCTTGAATCAGTGCAGCGTGTGCCTTCACACTGTCTTGATGGTGTTGAGTGGCAGCATGCCTGTTAAGGTAGTCACTTCGGAAAATCTGGCACCCAACCTCAATAAATGGCCGCGTGGAAACCCCCCGCTTCGGCACTTGTTTGTGTTGACGGCACAAACGACAGTACATTCCTATGGGGACAAGATGTTTGATGGTTTGTTTGTTTTCTTTAAGAAGTGGTGGCTATGATTGTTAAAACATATAAGAGCTCAAGCCCCAAACTGCTCCATATGTTAGATGTGGTACTCACCATGGTCAGCTGTATAGTACAGCCAAGGCTTGAATTCTGGGTTCTCCATCCACCCCGGATCAAAACCAGATTGCCTATGAGTACCCGGGCGTGCTGTAGCGGCAGGCGGTCCTGCTCTTTCTGGTCCTCCTACCTCTGCGCCTCCTGGTACAGCAACAGCAGCAGCTGCACTTTGCTGATCTCCATGTTCCTGTCCTGCTTCTCCTTCGCTTCCTCTGCTCTGGCCTCCACTCACATCTGAGCTTCCCTGCCTCGATGCCTGTCCTGTCTAGTATGAGATACAGTCAATACCATTGTATTTGGCAACGTGTAAAGCCACTTAAAAATGTGGTATCTCCAAAAGAATTGTTTATCCATTTTCCTTTCAAAACACAGCAGAGACCCACCCTAACTTTACCCAACTAACCTCATCACCATGGTCATCACTTCTCTTTCTTTTTTTGATAAGCCAGTCTTTCAAACTCATCTGAAAATTCAAACATGTCATTTGACAAACAAGCTTATTAGTTTGTGGGTGACCGTTTACATCCACTTAGTGTTAGCTAGCGGCTAGCTAGCTGTCATTCATTCTTCATTCATTCATAACTCTTTTTTCAGAATTAACTTGCATCACCAAATTTACCTAACAATTTATCTAACAGTTTATCTAACAGTGTTTAATTAAATGTAATGACATTTTCAATGATGAAATAACTTACATTTATCACGTTTATTTACGGGAATCCAGCTACCGTTATATCTAACGTTAACGTATAACGTATCTCTGACGTAATCTGTCAGTAAATTGAGATGGCAGCTTTCGCGGGTCACAGTCACAGTAGGAATTTTCCCACCTCCTACTAGAAGTACACTGGAACGCCACTCAAAGTCGGAGTCCTTACTTGTGAACTCAGCACAAATCCAAATACCTCGACTTCACGGAGAATCAGTTATCTGATGCCACACAACAACGGGAATGGCATGCATCTGGGAAGCTTGGAGGTCGGAAATCGGAAATTTCAACTGGGAAATTCCGACCTCTGAATGCAGCATAAAGCCGCTCCAGAAAAAAGTAAACAAACGGTACATGTGGAATACCTACAATCTTTGTATCAAGATGGATCTTCCAAATGTTGTTTATTTCACAGATAAACCTATAGGCCTATGTGTTTCCTTGCTATTTCTATCAAATGATAGATACAGCGTTTGCTGTAACGTTACTGTGCGATACTCACGTGAAGTTGCAGGACTGTTTTCCCTTCGGCGAATGATAATCCTGAATCTGTCAGTGTTGCTTGCTTCATGGTTGACATCTTCCCGGTGCTTGTTAAAATCGTTGTGCTGACATCATCAAGTAAGCTCAAAGTTTCTCGTTGCACCTTCTCCAAACCTGGCGCTAACGTTACCTCCGTTTTATGCTGAGAGACTGCGCAGCACGGCACGGCACGGAATAGCGGAGTTTAGCGCGGCGCATCACCTGCATCAACCGGTAACGGTATATCTGGATGATATGTAGGCTAGCGAAGGAGACCGCTTGCAAAGTTTCTTTGACAGAGACAGTGATAGTTGCCAGCAACCAAGGCTTCATAGTCTCTATAGGTGGCCCACTGTGGTTCGTGATTTATTTTCATAGATAAAAATCGTTTCAAACAGGTGTGTGATTGACCTGGATATGAAGCGTCCATAGCACAAAATGATATAACGGTAGTTTCTAAAAAGACAAGACTGAGCCCACTCTTCACCTCTCCTCTCTCCTCGTTAAAAAAAAAAAAAAAAAAAAAAAAAATCAGCCGTGGCGGTCATATTTCAGCCGTGGCGGCCCGCCACTGCTAGGTGCATATAGGGGAAACACTGATATATATATATATATATATATATAGAACATATGTATGGTTTTTTCACATGATTGGACAGGGAAAAGACTGACAATGATGTGAAGTGCCTTTTTTCGAGGCGCCTCAAAGAAGCGCATCAAAAAACAGCGAGGCGCCTCACCTCTGAACTGCTACTAAAAACTGTTTTTATTTTTTTATACGTTAGTGGTCTAAAAAATGCAGACAAAATATAGACAGAGACAAAATAAACAATTGAGCAGTCCCAGCAGCATCCCAGGGCACCCCTGTGTCGCGACCTACAGAAGCCAGGCCCACTCTTACAATTTCTGCGGGAATTGTCTAGTTTTATTAGATCTACACACATGTACTGAGTTAGACTGCAGAATATGCCCGTTGATTCCTTCGGGAGGCGCGTCGTTTTCACTCTGGAGCCAGGCCAGGAAAACTGCATTCTGCTGCCGCATTCTGCTGCCTCGTCCTGCCTAGATCCGCCCCTCACAGAGCTGGCCAGTCAGAAGAAAGTGGGCACACGGGGAGTGGGGACTATAGGGGAAGAGCCACCCAAATGAGGCAGGCAGAGACTACTATGGACTACAAATTGGGAAAAATAAGTACACCATAATATAAACTTGGAAAAATTGCATATTAGGTCATCTTTAACAACAGCATGATTGCAATTGAGGAAAAGAAGCCACATCTTTGACCCCATGCAGCGGATAATCGCCTCTGCTCTACAGTTCTGGCCTTCATTAAAACAACCTGCTCTATACCAAAATGACACCAACTCTCCCCAGTTGTTCTTTATCACTTGGTCATTGTAATTATTAAAATGACGCCACATCCCTATGTCAGTCCTAATTTTGCAACAATACCAATGATGACTTCTTGCAGGCACCTGTAGTTTCTACAGGCGTTCTTTCTTTCAGTGTTTGTGATTTGTTATTTTCTGATTTGTTATTTCATATTGATAAAAAAGATCTACATTTCAACTTTATATGAAAAATCCTAATTAAGGGTAACAAATGTAATTGGATAAGAGTAAATAACATTTTATACTAAATAGTTTAATAATGTTATTTTTCCTAAGGCAAACTTGTATTCATTTGGGTTTTTTAATCGACCCCTTTCTCTTTCAAAAAAAAAAATGCTTTCAAATCATGAGTTGAGTGTCAAAATTGGTAGGAAATTAATTAATGGTAATTTTAACCTGCTCATGATGCTCTCAAAGTTGTCACTTTTTCTGAGGTTCTCAAGTTGAACTTTTTGAGAGAAAAATGTCCCGTCTTATCCCAAATTTCATCATATCTCTTCCCCTCCTGAACTAACTTGATCCCATCCCATCTCATCCCGTCCCTCAGCATATCATGATATAACCCTTATATCATGGTAATCAATCTGTCGTCCATCCACCTGTCTGTCCACAATGGTGGCATGTTTCTTTATCATTAGGGGATGAAAAGTCCTCGGGGACGAAAAGTCCAGGAACGAACAATTTGGGGACAAAAGTCCGGGGACAAAAAATCCAGGGGCATGCAACCATATTTTTTTGAGTCAAAGCAATACATATGAGTAGTAGCCTACCATTTCTCCTCTTGAAAAGGGATTATTGACCAATACAGTTGTCCTTTAATTGATTCCAGTAATGGGGGGGATAGGAGAGAGTAAGTTGACAAAGACACTGTTTAGGTGTAGAAGAAGAGAATAGACATTTATTAATAATAATATTCTGGAAATACTTCTTTCTCAGGATACAGAGAATATTCAATCAATACTTATAAATATTAAGAATAATAAATACAATACATAAATAAAAAGATAAATACATAAGTAAAATACCCCAAAGTATCAAATAAAAGCAAAGTTTCAAGTAAAATGTTTCACAGAAAAGAAATAATCCGTTACCCGGGTATGTAAGGTGTAATATCAGTGTATGTGTGAAGGCTCATCTGTGTCCAGTGAAAAGAACAAGGGCTGGTCCAAGGGGGTTGAGTTCAAGGGGGTTGGGAATCCAGTTCAGGATGGGCAGAACAGTTTGATTGGGATCTAAGGGGACTGACTCGTCATACAATGGAATCCAAAATCCAGAATACATAAAAAACCAATCTGCATACAGCAGTTTGAGAATAATAATCAATATCTAATATCAAATATCAAAGTTATCAAAGTTGAGATCTCATAATGTTCCAATTCTAAAATATATGCAGGGGTTCAGTATAATTACTGTATCCAAATAGACATATATATGTAAGGGAGGTTACTTGTAACCACAGTTAAACAATACTGTGTCAATTAGATCTGGCACAAACTATGACGTTAGCGTCAATGGTAGTGAGAGAGAAGAGGTGCCGTCTCCACTCAAACACACACACACACACACACACACACACACACACACACACACACACACACACAGGCTACTGCGTGTGCACCTCAAAACATTCTATTTTTAACATCTCCCAACTAGGAGTTTGTTACCATCAACGGTTAAAATTAAATTTATTTCTTACAGTTTTTCTCAAATGCTAAAACACAAAAGCCAATCCTCTAAACCAAATGACCAGTTGTCGAAACACATTTACTAAATCTAGCCATCATTTGCCAATATCATAAACACATTTCACATTAAGACACAATTCACAAAACACAGTCCTCCGTTCTCATAAATCTAAACACATTTTTCCTTGCTAAGACACATGTTGCAAAAGAACTGTCAGCAATATTTGAACACAATGAAAACACCTGGCGTCATTCATTACACACAACAACTCAAAATTGAAGACACTTGTTGCTAATGCGGTGACCTCATGTATAAAAGCAAGTTCAGAGTGCACAGTTTGCTGAAGATTCCAAACAAACACAATGGATGAGGGCAGAGTCAGGGGAAGAGGAATTCAGGTCAGAGGAGGGAGAGGAGCTGGCCATGGAGGGAGAAGAGCAGGCCAACGAGGAAGAGGAGTTCAAATCAGAGGAGGAAGAGGAGGAGGCCAACAAGGGAGAGAAGGTCCATAAGGGAGAGGAGAAGGTCCAGGAGGAAGAGCAAGACAACTTCACACCATCATCACAGACGAGATGTGAGCAACAGTCATTGACTATGTCATTGTCCATGGCATGACAATGGCTGAAGCGGGACGAAGAGTCCGTCCAAACCTGAGTAGGATCACCGTGGCCACCATTATCAGGGCATTCAGACAACACAACATGTATTGTACTCTATTGCTTTCTTTGTGACAATACAGTTTTACAAGCCTGTGAAAGTAGTCTGTTGGTTTCAAATCAGAAGTTGTTGTAAAACATGTCAATTGACAACACGTTTCTTTCTTTAGAGTTCAAAGAATGCCACATAGAGGTGGGAGGGTTGCCATTTTTACAGCGGCACAAGAAACCCTCATTGTGGATATGGTTCGTGAGAACAACCTCATCAGACTCCGGGAGATCAGAGACAAAGTCATTGCCGATAATGTCAACTTTGAGAACATTGATGATGTCAGCTTGGCCACAATAGACCGAGTTCTCCGGCGCCAAAAGATGCGGATGAAACAGGTCTATAGGGTTCCCTTTGAGCGCAACTCTGCGCAACACAAAGATCTACGTTACGAGTATGTGCAAGTAAGTATACATCCATGTTCACAGTACAGTTAGTGGACATATTGTGTTGCTCAGTGGCCCACATTACTTCTGGACAATACTGTGCTACCTGATTGACTGTTGTTCTGAACACTTGTGCACTTTCACATTTTCACAGAGGATATTACAGTTGGATGCAATGGCCAGACCTCATGAGTACCTCTTCCTGGATGAGGCTGGCATCAACCTGCAGAAACGAAGGCAAAGAGGCCGTAACATCATTGACCAAAGAGCCATCACTGAGGTTCCTGGCCAAGGAGGGGGTAATACTACTCTTTGTGCGGCCATGGGTTCGGAGGGGCTTGTCCACCAGCATGCTGTCCTTGGGTCTTACAACACCCAACGTCTCCTTATCTTCCTAGAGGAGCTAAGAGACATCCTCCTGGACCGCCAACATCATCCTGGGCCCGCACATCCCATTTATGTGATCATTTGGGACAATGTCCGCTTCCACAGAACAAACCAAATCAGAGAGTGGTTCACCACCAACAGTCACCAGTTTTTAAACGTCTGTCTGCCACCCTACTCCCCTTTCCTCAACCCTATGGAGGAGTTCTTCTCATCGTGGAGATGGAAGGTTTATGACAGACAACCATACACTAGAGAGAACCTCCTAAGGGCAATGGAGCTGGCCTGTGTTGACATCCCAGTGGAGGCCTTCCAAGGATGGATTCGCCATTCCAGTGCGTTTTTCCCGCGGTGCCTGGCAAGAGAGAATATAGCCTGCAATGTGGATGAGGTGATGTGGCACGATGAAGCTCAGTGACATGATGCCGCACAGTGATTGTGGTGTGAATAAAGTAAATAAAAAAAACTTCACACCCTGAACTTGTTTTCAAGAGTACTGGTGTGTGCAATAGATTCTGTTTTTGCATTGAGTTGTGTTACAGTAGTGTACATGCAGTATTTTCTATAGATTTATACTCTTCATATGAAACTCACACATCTAAATGCCTAATCCTCTACAGAGATCTAAGAAGATCCGTTACTGTGAAGTTTCTAAAAATATGCATTGGCAGTTATGAAACAAAGAAGCTTCTCACAAATTCAGCATTGTGTTTTCAATTGTTTTGCTGTAGTGTGTAATGATGTGTATAGTGTTTACATTCTTGAAAGCTTGAGCTGCTCTTTTGGTGTGAAAGTTTGAGTTTTGAAGTGAGAAGGTTTTGCTTTAGAAAAGGGTGTTGTGTTTAGACATTGGGGAACATAGAGGAAACATTTGTGAAATGTGTTTTAGCATTTGAGAAAAACTGTAATAACACTTATCTCCTCCAATAACATACATAAATACAATATTAATTAAATAACAATATTTGGAAAACAGTACACTAAAAGTCAATCTCCAAATGGTTTTTAAATAGTTGCTAGTTATCCCATTCAAAGTAATGAACTAGAAGCCAACAGTGCTGACACTCCAGTGGATGCCAGCTATAGTTCACTCACCAGAGTAAGAATTATTGACAAACACAAGGGTCTTCCAGCTTCAGAAAAGGGGTGAAAAAAGATGTAGAATGTAAAAAGAAGATGATTCGATAAAAAGGGCTTTGAAGAGAAAAGTGATTTTAAGTTTTACGAGTACAGGACAGAGATGAAATCACTTGAACGACCGCTATTCAAGTCGTTCAAGTGAAGTCTAAAAAAAAAACAACCCCGTCACCTGGGAGATGACTGTAGATCAAAATAGAAGTCTTTGAGAGTACATTCACTTTCGGCAGAAACGCTGGGGCTCAGGAAGACGAAGGCGACTGGCACACTGGGGCTCAGGAAGACGAAGGCGACTGGCACACTGGGGCACAGGAAGGCGAAGGCGACTGGCACACTAGGGCTCAGAAGACAGGTGGCACACAGGGCTCGGAAGACGACAGGGGGCACCAGGGGCTTGAAGGCAGCAGGAAGGGTAGTCTGGGCTGGGTAATGCGGCTGACGAGAAACACAGAGAAGATGAGGGGACCAGAGGGAAGTGCACAGGGCAGGGAGTGGTGAGAAGTGAGCGAGCGAAGTCAGATCTGATCTGAAGTGCTGCAGGCTGGAACTGATATAGGCAGGGGGCTCGGGCAGACAGGTGCAGGAACTTAATATAATTAACAAGGGGTGGAACATAAGGGAAACCTAATTACATGAAACACATAAACATTAACACACAGACGAGGATCACAAGACAATCCCAAAGACGGGATAAATAAACTGAATAAAAAGACTCCTAAGTGTACAGAATAAGAGCCAAAATAGGTAATGAGAATGCAGAGGTTCTGCAGAACGCATAGCTAAGCCGTGAAGGAAACGAGATACGGAAACTAGAACAGGGCGAACGCGAAGAGGTAATTTGTCGATTAGTAAGTGCAGCTGTACAATCCCGGGTGCTCGTTAGTAGGTTAGTATTATATACAATGTTAGTATGGTTAGTCATTTTAGAAAAACAACAAACTGTTAGTAATGTTAGTATGAATAGAAAAGCAAGGGGAAACTAGCAAACGAGAACAGAAGGAAGGATGAAACCCAGAATCCATTAAATCACCCGAAATAGTGTCACAATCAATTAACACAAAAACTACTACAAACAATGACACGACCAGGGAGAAAGCAAAGACAGTACATGGGCAAAACGTGGACCGGACTAACACGGGAGAGGAATGAAATGTGAACACTAAGACATGGACTAAAACCCAACATAACAAAATTAATAAAAACCTAAAATAGACTAACTAACACACAGACCCACGGAATACAACAAAAATAAATATAATCATGTAAACTCAGCTTCTTGTTATTTCTATGTAAGACATATTTATTCTATTTATTCATATTTATCTATTCATTGGGCACTGACCTAGGGATGCAAACAATTAATCGATTATCGATTAATCGTTGATAAGAAATTACTTGATTAAAATAAATTAATTGCAATTAATCGAAATTATGAATGCACTATTTGAGAAGTTTGTTTTGCTTCTAAGACAGTGCACTTATTTATTTTCATGTTTCAAGTAGCCTTAAAGTAGCCTTGTTATTGCATTGTTCCATTTGTGAATGTGTTGTTCCCTGCTGTTAAGAATAAATCTTTTATTAAGGAATATGATTTGCATTTTCTCTTTCATAAGAAAGATAGCATTTTCGTAGAAAGGAACCTACTGATTCAGAGGGAAATTCAGCTTCTCAGAAAAATTGCTGCTTATCAATTAATTGATCATCGATCGATAAGATGAAACAACTATCGATTAATGAATTACTCGATAATTTGCATCCCTACACTGACCATTACTAGATTTATGGTCCTAATAACCAAACATTAAGGTGGATTACACCGATTACAATTTCTTTTTTGGAAATAACTCAGCAAGTGACTATTAATTGGGGACACTCTCTCCCTGCTCTCCAGTAGTCTCTAGAGCAGTCATAGATGCTCGCATTCTTCAGCCCTTGGGTGTCAGTATGTGCACAGTCCAGCTGACCACTGACCTGGGCCTGCCCAATTCTCCTCATCCCGATCACTGGTCGCCCAATTCGGACCAACCTCAACTTAGTTACTGCCTAGCCCAGACCTTTCCATTAGTTTTCCTCAGTTTGTGCTGAGTTCAAGATTTAGCTCAGTACTGAAGTTAAATTAAGGCTTCCTCCAGATCTGCGCTTGGTTCCTTTCCTGAAAACTGTAACAGACAAAGAAAGTGAGGGTTCAGAGAAGGAGGAAAAAAAGAAAGAGATCCTGAAGAAGGAATCAACAACGAAGGAAGAATGAATTGAAGGAAGGATGGGGAAAGGTATGTGTGAGAAGCTTCAGCAACACCAGGGTTCCTGAAGTTGACAGCCTGGCTTTTGCATATTTAATACACGACAAGAGCAGACCTTAACCCCAAGGGATGGAAATGAACATCTGACAAGAAAGAAAGAAAAAACATGCAAAACTGAACTACAGTCATCTCATATTGACTTTCAAACTGGGTTCAAAAATTGCATGTCAAAGAGGCCGTCGGTGGCAATACAGGTAAATGATATAATACATACGATGTATGCAAAGTATACTTGTTCCACTTTCCCAATGAAAGATCTACAGTACCAGTCAAAAGTTTGGACATATATTATAAGAGAAATGTGGATATGTTAAATAAAGAAACAAGCTGGCCGCGAGGCTCACGGTCTCCCGTCACCAAAGTAAATATGTACCCTGTGACCTTAAAGGAGCTCAATTCTGTTCAATGTGAAAGTGGATATTTTGCAAAAAATGGCAAGGAACTGGATCCATGAAATTTGACCATCAGGTTAAAGAGAATGACCCAAAACACCGCAGTGAACAATTGTCAGTTTGTAAATCAAGTTTGAAAAAAATGGGTGAAGTACCGATATTTCACCTGTTAATTCCAATGTCAAATAATAGGTCGAGGTGACTGATTATATTGGGAACTGGTTCATAATCTAATCTTCTTATACGCAGAGCATGGGGCTTGTAATCCATTTTCTTCTTGAGTTATCGTGTTAATGCCATTTATCGGAAGGACAGACAGACACACACGCACGGGGTGCATTCACCAGAAGCGATGGGAGACAATCAGCTGCCTTTAGTAAGCGAAAAAAGATTGAATTCTTAGACCCATCAAACTAACCACCATTTGCTGTCATATTTGCAGAGTATACTCGCATTTTTTTAACAAGGGCAGTCATAGGACTATAATGAATTTGCAGCTGCACAGCTGTCTAACTTCCTAAAGACATGCAGCACTTGAGGTGGCTTTTCATCAATTTTTTCACCCAGTAAGTCCCAAAACCGCTTGACTTTAATTTGGCTGTTGGAAAGAGCTTATTTGTCTTTTTACTTTGCAAAATATGGCTTCTTTATGAATTAAAAATTCTGGACACTATACAAACAAGTAAATTATTCTCTTTTCACTTCTGACTGTTTACCTTCTTACAAGATTCCATTTGAGATTATATAGAGAAGTCAAGTCATTTAGTTTTCTCTAAAAACAGAGTGCTGTTACATTAGCAAAGTGTGTCCAAACTTTTGACTGGAACTATATGTGACAATTGATTTTAAAATGGGGAACTACTTTTCAAATGTTTCAGATCATCCAATCATCAAAGTAATTTTAGTATTTGCGAAAGATGATCCAAGTAAACACAAAATGCGGTTTTAGATGATAATTTAATTAATTAAAGGAAAAAGCTATTGCACTCTACCTAACCCAAAGTGAGAAAGTGATTGACCCCTTAGTAACTAGTCCAACCAAGTAAAAAAATTTAATCAATAATTGGGATTTGATTTCACTATGCCTGCCAGCCTTGTTGAATCTAAAAATCATTTAAATAGAACTTGTCTGTTAATGTGAAGTAGGCAAAAAGCAGCACAGGGCTGTGATCAAAAGAAATTTACGAATAGTTGAGAAACAAATTAGTTGATATCTATCAATCTGATCACAAACCCATTTCTAAGGCTCTGGGACTCCATCAAACCAAAGAAAACTATTATCTACCAACTGAAAAAACTTGGAGCAGTGATGTACCTTCCTAAGAGTGGCCAGCCGACCAAAATTCCTCCAAGAGCACATTGACAAGTTATCCTGGAGGTCATTAAAGAACCGAGACCAACATTTTAAGAACTACAGGCTTCATTCGCTTCAGTTTAGGTCAGTATTCTGTTGTGTTTAGTAGGTCTGTGTGTTTAGTTATTCAATTTTAGGTTTTTATTATTTTTGTGATGTCAGTTTTTAGTCCATGTCTTAGTGTGTCACATTTCATTCCTCTCCCGTGTTATTCCAGTCCACGTCTTACCCATGTACTGTCTTTGCTTTCTCCCCGGTCGCGTCATCAGTTTGTAGCAGTTTTCTGTCTTAATTGATTGTGACACTATTTCGGGTGATTTGATGGATTCTGGGTTTCAGCCTTCCTTACTTTCTCGTTTACTAATTTCCCCTTGCTTTTCTATATTACTAACCCCTACTAACAGTTTGTTATTTTCTAGAATTTACTAACCAAACTAACATTGTATATTAGACTAACATACTAACGAGCACCCGGGATTGAATCGCTGCACTTACTGATCGACTAATGATCTCTCAGCATTCGCCCTGTTCTAGTTTTCGCCTCTTGCTTTTCTTTCACTGGCTTTGCTGTGTTTTCCTGCAGAACCCTCTGCATATATCTTATCTGTCCTGTGTCTTTCTATTCACTGTGAAATATTTATTTAGTTTATTTATCCCGTCTTTGGGATTGTCTTGTGATCCTCGTCTGTGTGTTAATGTTTATTTGTTTCATGTAATTAGGTTTCCCTCATGTTCGGCCCCTTGTTAATTATATTAAGTTTCTCCACCAGTGTCTGCCCGTGCCCCTGCTATATCTGTCTCCAGCAAGCAGCCAGTCTCAGATCTGACTTCGCCCGCTCACTTCGCGTCTCCACTCCTTGCCCGTGTGCACTTTCCCTCTGGTGCTTATTGTCTTCTCTGTGTTCTCCAGCCATCATGCCCCAGCCCAGCCTGCCCTTCCTGCCGTTCCCGCTCCTGTTCCGTCTGAGTCTGCCCCCCGCCTGTTGTTTCCAGAGCCTTCTTCCTGCCAGCTGTGCCAGTCTCCCAGCTGTGCCGTCCAGTCCTGTCCGCCCTGCCTGTCGTCTCTGAGCCCTCTGTGCCCCCTGATGTCTCCCGAGCCCTAAGTGTTCAAGTCGTCTCCCGCTCCAAGCTGTTCCTGTCGCCGCTCCAAGATGTTCATGTCGCCGCTCCAAGATGTTCCTGTCCACGCTTGAGATGTTTTAGTCGTCCTCGTCTGCCCCCTCCTGATGTTTTCCTCGACCCTTCTCCCGGCCAACTGTGCCTTCCAAGTCAGCCACCTGCCAGCTGTGCACGTCTTCTCGTCCTGTGCCTGCCCTCTGCCTTTGTCTCCAGCCTCTGTCCCGAGCTCCCCCGTTCCCCAGCTTCCCGAGTTCCCTCTTCCGAGTTGCCCCTATTCCGAGTTGCACCCGTCAGTCCCCGAGTCTGCCCCCGTCAGTTCCCGAGTCTGCCCCCGTCAGTTCCCGAGTCTGCCCCCATCAGTTTCCGAGTCTGCCCCTGTCAGTTCCCGAGTCTGCCCCCTGGTGTTCCCCTCTATTAGTTTTGGATTCCTGTGTTCTCCTTCCTTCAGTGCAGTTGCACGGTGTTTCTGTTGGCCAGAGTGCCCCGTTTTCCCCTTTCGAGTTTTCTGGTTTTATTTAATAAATTTTTTTTGGATCCCTGCATATGGCGTCTCATCCCCCTTTGTCTCTGTGTTTCTGAGTTCCTAGTGTTTTCCCTTCCAGAACTCAACAGTATTCAGTCACTATTCCATAATCAATAAGACTGGGTAAAAATGACATCGACAGTAGAGCTGAAAGGCAAAAACCAATGCAAACCAAAAAGGAAAAAAGCTTTGTCTCATATTTACCAAAAAACATCTTGATGACCCACAAGGCTTTTGGGATAATATTCTCTGAACTGTCAAAAGTAGAACTTCTTGCAAGACCTCTTGTTACATCTATTATAAAGATAACACAACATTCCACAATACGAACATCTTACGAACAGTCAAACATGGCGGTAGTAGTGTGATGGTCTGGGGCTGCTTTCCTGCATCAGCGAGACCTGTATCACTTGAGTGACCTGCCATAATTGATGGAACTGTGAATTCTGTTGTTTTTTTTTTTTTTAACCAGGAAATCCTACAGAGAAATGTCTGGTCATCAGTTTATGACAGAAAGCTCAAGAGCAATTGACGGGACTATTTCTCGAAGTGCTGAAGTCAATTTTCATCAAAAATCAGATAACACTACAAATCCTTTCTTTTATTGATGAGGAATTAGCCACATCAGCTAATTTTAGCCAAGAAGCACTCAAGTAAAATATAAAATGAGCAGTGAATTGGAAATTCCCCTAGAAGCTACTTCTAGCGGTGACCAAATCAAGTCTAAAACTTCTCCAAGTACACAAGTCCAGTCAGCCAATCAAAGCATCACTTATAAAACTGGTTGGCCAATAGCAGCCACTGTAGCTTTCTAAATCAACCAAAATGGTTGGCTCTACAGGCCAGGATGTGTGTGTGTGGACTCAACCCAAAAGACCTAAAAAAAAAAAAAAAAAGACCCAGGCAGCCAGAAACATGGGCTTAAAGCAAGCAGAAAAGAAGTCTGGCCAAAGGTGATCTTTTTTAGCAGCTTATTCTTTGGCTGAACTTTCTAATTACCACGCCACATCCCAATCGATGACGAATGAGGTCTTTAAACCTGTTTGGATGGTGTTACTGCCCATTCGTACTTTATGGATATTGGTTTTTATAGTGACGTTTGTTCAGCTCCATTCACGTTCCATTTCACTGTATGTATCTTCCATTTATTTTGTTCAAGAAGCTCTTTGACATCCATGACTGGTATACTGGTATGAATGACTATTCCTGTTCATTTTCATCAGAAAGTGGCGTGTTTTGCTTTCAAAAAGATGTTCCGTTTTAGTACTCTGAAATGATCAAATTTAATGCCGTTAATTTTTGGAGTTCAATTTTCGTTATTTTGAGGCATTTGCCTCTAAAAGTACTCAAGTCTGCAGCCTGATGTTTGAAATATTTGGACCAAGAATCAAGATAGAGGCTAGAAGGTCTCCTAATATATTTTAAGACCTCTTTTCTGATATTTCATTATGTGTACATCATAATGTACACATAAAGGGAATCTTTCACTGTCCCTCAAGGAAGTTGCATGTTATCGCAAATTCAACCAATCCACGCAAATTTTTTGCGGACAAAAAAAATAATAAATCGCCTAGACATCGCAACTTTCATTGCCCCTTTTTGAAAAAGCTACTGCAAAATCGGGCAAAAAAAATCAGTAAAACAATAAAAAAGCCGGGAAAATCCTGGAAGGATTGTTTGTCAATTATGAGAACGATTTAGTGCAAGTCAGGGTTGATAATTGTTTGAAAGGGAAGCTCTGGGCCCCACCAATCTTCAGTCCCAGAGACGCCCCTGGTTTCACAGTAGCCAATGTGTTCAGCCCAAGGCTCCCAAAACGACCATGCAACAAATAATATACAAGGTCACTGTGAAATAATAATTACCGCAAAATTCCAACCAACGTGCTGTTTTTTTTTTCATTTTTATTTTGTGGTCAGCCAATTATTCGAGAGTAATGTTGCCACAATACTTCTGAATATTTACTGTCAGCAAATTAACTGTACACCGCAATAGCACATTACTGCACTTATAAATCATAATCTCATGACTAATTTCCTCCTAAAATATATACACATATCCACATGGCTGCTGCACATCATTCAGTGGCATCAAAGCTCATGAGCGTTCCCTGAATGCCAAACACATGAAAACGAACACAATGCTTTTTTTCTTGATTTTTTTTTTCTGAAGACAGAATACTGAGAAATATCAAGCATGGATTTTTCAGTTCATTTAAATTTTGACTTTGCTTCTTCATTTGCTTTTTCTGGTACAACTGCTTTTGGCATTGTAACAGTCAATCTGATTGGTGCAGGCCCAGTCAAACATTTCTCCTTTGCAGAGATAAACGCGAATCACACCTTATCTATTTACCCCAAGTTAAAACCAGAGCACTGCGCCAGGGAAGGACAAGAAACTGAACTGTCAAGATGGCCACAACTGAAGACGTGAGTAGAGCATTAGAAACTCAAATTTAACAATAATGCAAGATACATTAATTGATTGGACTAAATAAATCAAAGGTCGTACTGACATTTAAATACCCCGAATATGACACAACGAAAACTGACACTCCTCCACGAGATGCAATAAAGAGAAAGGTGACAAGAACAGATTACAAATAAAACTGCTCCTCGTTGTTTTGGTCGTAGATGGTGTGCAGTCTCAGCACAGCTCCGGTCCAAAGTTAATTACATAATGAAGATCAGACTTTCTAATGTAATGTCCCAGAGGAAAGAGGGAGTCTCTGTAAGGAATATGGATGCATTTATAAGCTTTCGCACTGTGGATAATCACAAGTTAAGTGTGTAATGAAGTTTTCCTTCTTGTTCATAGAAGACAATGCAGGTACTTAACTGGACCTTTGCCTCTGGGTCAGAACTGACGGTCAAAGGTGTCTTCAAAGCCAATGCTACCCGGTGAGTCGTTCTCTTTGTAAAACTGTCTCATAATCACTCGCTGTCTTCCTCCATCACTACCCATCCGACTTTTTCAAATGTCAACCAAGACAGCCAATGAAACGGAATACCTGTGTTTATGATTGCTTATATTTCTTTTTTTTTGTCTCTTAGTTTCACCATCAATTTGGGCCGCTCGCCGGAGAGTATTGCGGCGCACATCGACCTACGCTTTAAGTATGCGCAAGACGTGAATGTCATTGTCCTGAACTCCTTGGAATAAGGGGAATGGAAAACCGAGGAGAGAGGAAGCAGTTTCCCTTTTGAGGCTGGAAAGGAATTTGAGGTGAGGCCTGGGACTGGCAGACACTGAGTCTGATACTCTAAAATGAGCCTTTATCTCACCTTCTTTACCTGCGCTTAATGAATTAGCCTATGCTAAAAGAAAAGTACACACAAGACACAACGACTGGCAGCTTCACCCAAAAATCATTAGCCACCATTTCATAATTCAGTCACACTTTAAATGAAGTGTTGCTCATAAAGGCTTTATACAGCATGTGTAATGCCTTCATAAATGAGATATAATGTCTTCATGAATCATGCATAAGCAAATGTTGTGCTTTGCAAAGGGTGAAAATAACACATTCTTGTTCCGCATGTGATGCCAGATGTGATATAACTGACGATGTCACTTAGCTAGCGGCTAAATCCTGTAATCCTGTAATCTTAAATGTAGAATGTGATCTGAATTTCAGGAGACTTGACTCACAATTTATGTGCATTCATCTGATGGGTTTGCCATTGTGTTGTGTGATTTGAGAGTATGTCAGCATTGTTCCTCCTGTGACTTATCATTGCTGTGTTCTCTCTCTCGATCTCTCCGTCTATCTCCCAGATTTCCGTTCACTTCAACTCTGACACTTTCGACATCTATCCGTCCAAGGGTGACAAGATTACGTTCTCAAACCGCCTGATTGACAGGAAGTACAAACACATGTCCTTTGTGGGAGATGCCAAGGTTGAAGAAATAAGTGTGAGGATGTCTAAAAGAATAAGCAAGAAATAAACATTTTTTTTCTGGCTCCTGATTGGCTGCTTTGCTCCCTGTGCCTGTGCTGCACTTAGCCTATCCCTCCTAAACATCAGTGTCTTTAGTCTTTTACCTCTGATCCTCTGGTCTGATTACCTCTGAGTCTGTGTAAATTCACTTACTATGGGAGTCACCCCAGCTTTAAGAATAAACTGCTAGCATTCTGATGCCTTTGTGTGGATATTTACAAAAGTATTAGGAAGTGTGTTTGTGTGTGCGTGTGTGTGGGGGGGTTTGAGGGCTGATGTTGGGGTTGGGTGCAAGGATGGTATGTGTTTGAGGAAGTAGGCCAACTGAATTTGAAAACGTCTCCATGCGTTTTGTCAGTCAAAAGACGTAGTCAAAAAATGTATGTGTGATGGCTGGAAAGAGTGGAGTTTCAGATGCCGCGGCAGGCGAAGCTGCATCAAGCAGAGAGAATGATAGGGTTAAATTAGAGCGGAAACAAGCTCGTGTTTCTGAATAAAAAACAAAAGGCTTAAGTGCCAGAAACGAAGCGAGCAACCAGATAGAAAAAGAATTATCAATAAAAGAGAAAACTCAACAAGGCACCTAACAATAACCTAACACCTAACAATGCCCCAAATAAGCTAAAGAAGCTAAGCTTCCCAGAAGCAAAGAAAATGTATATACTTCTGTAGATAGGCAAACCACTGGCTAGAGATATATCGAGTCGAAGTGAGCAAAGTCATATCAAACACTTCGCTGCTCCAAGCCCCCCACTACGCTTTGTTGCTTTAAAAATATATCATCAATAGTGCATGTAACACTGTCAGTTTCCATCGGGGCAGTCTGCATTTCCCTATGTATAACACTCTCTAGCCTCCCTGCCCCCCAAGTCCCTAGTTTAAATAACCCTATGCTACTTTCAACATACGTTAACCCAGTGCAAAGGTACCCCTCCTGTTCAGGTAAAGCCCGTCAGGCTTGAACAAGTCACCCCTGTCCCAGAAAAAGTTCCAGTGCCCCATAATCCTGGACCGCTCTTTCCTACATCAGGTTCGTAGCCATGTGTTAAACCTTCAGATAAAATTCTGCTTCCCTCTGCTTGCATGTGGTACTGGTAGAATCCCGGAGAAATCTACCATGGAGGATCTGCTCTAAAGCTTTTCAGCTAATTCCCCCCCGCGCTGGCCAAGAGTTTGTCTGCACGCTCCAGGAGGTCTCTTACCCGGGCACCAGGCAGGCAACACACCGTACAAGACTCCTTGTCGCGCGAACAGACTAAGCTGTGTATTCCTCTAATAATTGAGTCTCCTTCTATCACTAACTCTCTTTTCTGAGGGGAAGAGGCTAACAGGGTGCCCTTATGCTCATCAATCCCCCCATTCTCAGGGTCAAGTCGAGTTCCTGCAAGGGCCGGAATCAGTTGGACACCTCAACCACTGGAGAAGCTGTCGCTGTACAGCGTGAATGCCCTTTCCTGCGCTGACTTTCTCTCCCTGCCTGCTCTGTGGTCTCTGCACATCCCTGCTTTGGCATCCACACCATTTCTCTGAACGACATACTGCTCAGTTCCTCAAGAAAATCGATTGATTGCGAACTATGTTGTGCAGCCAACTGGCCCTGAAGAACAAGAATCTTAACATAACATAACATAACATGAATGGTGAGAACAGGCCGTTCAGCCCAACTACACTCGCCAGTTTCTTTATACTATTGTGAATATACCCCTTCAGATACTCAATGACTCGATGGTATCTAGCTTTAAAACAACCCCGCTCTTGAAAAACCCAAGGTCTGTGCCTCAACAATATGGTCAGGCAAGCTATTCCACATTGAAATTACTCTTTGGGTGTAGAAATATTTCTGAATATCATTGCTAAATTTACCTTTGTTCAACTTCCATTTGTGACCCCGAGTTCAACTCACAACACATGGTTGAAGGAATCCTACAGAATTCACTTTGTTAATCCCTTTTAACATATTTAAAGACCTAAATCAAATCACCCCTTTGTCTCCTTTTCCTAAGACTAAAGAGATTAAGGATCTTCAGCCTCTCCTCATAGCTTTCATCTTTTATACCTGGAATTAGCTTAGTGGCTCTTCTCTGAACTTTCTCTAGAGCCTCTATATCTTTTTATCCCCCCGGCATATAATGCGGGGGAATATAGTGATCAGTGTGTCCGTCCGTCTGTCCGTCCGTCTGTAATAAAATCGTTTCCGGACCAGAACTCGAAAACCATATCACTTACAAACACCAAATTTGCTATGGAGCTTCTCCTTATGGTCTAGTTGTGTGATGGCATAGGCGTTTGGACGCTAGGAGCTGTGGCTCGAAGTAAAAGACAAATCCAGCAACGTGCTGATCTAAAACAAATGGAAATAACAAAGCTCGCGCTACCTACGGACCAAACGTCGTCCGTGGTAGCCCAAAGGCGAGCTCAAAAAATAAACCAGAAGAAAAAGAAAATAACCCTGATAAATCCCTTACTCACTCACACTAATACTTAATGCAGCTAAGATCATGCCAATACTCTCACTTCTCAAATACCTTACCGGCTCAAGCGTCAAAAGCAGAATGACACTCCAGCAACAAGAATGAGGAAGGGCAGGAGCTTAAATAGAGTCCGGGCAAGGCCCCCAATCAATGCCAGCTGGCTAAGGAATACGATGGTGAGCAAACCGATATCGTCCCGGACGAGAGTAACTAAAGGAGCTAACAGAGCTCCCAAACCATGACAGGACCCCCCCTCTAAGGGACAGCTCCAGAAGTCCCCAAGGAACCCCGTGCGAGAAAATCAGAAATAAGCGAGGGATCCACAATATCCCGAGAAGGGACCCAGCACCGCTCCTCGGGACCATATCCCTCCCAATCAACCAAGAACTGGATCCCACGACCTAGGCGCCTCTCGGCCAAAATGCGGCGCATGGTATAAACCGGCCCGCCCTCAACCATGCGCGGTGGCGGCGGAGGCTTGTCGGCGGGCGCCAAGACGCTAGTGCTAACAGGCTTAATCCACGAGACATGGAACGCCGAATGTATGCACAGAGATCTCGGGAGTTTCAACTGGACCGTAACCGGATTGATCTTCCGTACAATCTTGAACGGACGGATATAGCGAGGCGCCAGTTTACGGGATTCCACCTTCAACGGGAGATCCCGGGTGGACAGCCAAACTCTCTGCCCAACCCGATAAGACGGGGCCAAACGACGCCTTCTATCAGCGAAGGATTTTTGTTTGCGCCCCGAGCGCAACAGTGCAGAACGGACCTTAGTCCAAACCGACTGACAGCGCCGAATGAAGTGGTTAACTGAGGGAATCTCGGAATCGTTCTCAGTCTCTGGGAAAAGTGGAGGTTGGTAACCCACTTGGGCTTCAAACGGGGAAAGCCCCGTGGAGGAATTGTGAGGAGCTGAGAGAATCCTCGGCCCAAGCTAAAAATCGACTCCAAGATGAGGGATTATCTGCCGCCAAACATCGGAGAGTGTTCTCGAGAGACTGATTAGTACGTTCCGTCTGCCCATTGGTCTCAGGGTGAAACCCCCCTGAAGAGAGGCTAACTGTGGCCCCCAACAAAATGCCAGCCAAAATCTGGCCGTAAACTGCGGGCCGCGGTCAGAAACAACATCCTGCGGAAGCCTATGCAACCGGAACACATTGTTGACCATAAGATGCGCTGTCTCCCGTGCTGAAGGCAGCTTGGGTAGCGCGACAAAATGAGCCGCTTTATAAAAACAGTAAACCACCACCAGAATGACCGTGTTGCCGTCACAAACAGGCAGCCCGTTAACAAAATCTGAAGCAATATGCGACCAAGGGCGCCTGGGAACGGGCAAAGGTCGCAGCAAACCAGCGGGAGGGAGATGGGAAGTCTTATTCCAAGAACAGACGCCACAGGCAGCAACAAACTCCCGAATGTCTCTCATCATCTCCGGCCACCAAAACCGTTAGGCCAGGAACTGCTTGGTCCGATGGGCCCCCGGGTGCCCCGCCAGGCGGGAAGAGTGTCCCCACTGAAGAACCTGTGACCTAACGCCATGTGGGACAAATAAACAACCAGGAGGCTCCCCCCCAGGACCGGGATCAGACCTCAACGCCTCCTGAACAACCGCCTCAACTTCCCACTGAATAGGTGCTACGATCTGGGCCGAAGGAATAACAGGCTCTGGGGAAGGATCGCTATCAGTGCGATCGAACATACGTGGCAGCGCGTCAGGCTTAGTATTCTTAGAGCCTGGGCGGTACGTGAGCGTAAAATCAAAACGGTTAAAAAACAATGACCATCGCGCCTTCCGGGAATTACGCCGTTTGGTCTGCTGAATATATTGGAGGTTTTTGTGGTGGGTCCAAACCACAAAAGGGTGCTCAGCTCCCTCCACCCAGTGGCGCCACTCCTTGATTTAAAAAAAAAAATCATAAGGATTAATTATTCATAATTATTATGAATTATTTCATAGTTTTAAAATATTTTTTCCATTAAAAATGCTCTTACAAATGTTTTATGTTGATATCTGGTGTCATTTATGGGGAAAATTATCCAAAATACTGACAAAAATGTGTTTTTTTTTCTCATATTTTGACTTCAATATCTCATGCTTAGACTGCTGCCCCCGCAACCCGGGCCCGGATAAGCGGAAGAAGATGGATGGATGGATGGATGGATGGATGGATATCTCAGGAACCATCAGACTCCATGAGCTAATATCTTAAGGTGTCATAGACATGGTTCATGTCAGACTCTCCGCAAAATTGGAAGTTCTTACATTGAAAACTGAGGTTTCGATGGACATTTAAATGAACCCATTCAGATTTCACGCGGTAATTTTTTTTCAAGAAATCCAGAGGGCCAGCATTCAGGTATAAATTGAGTAACAATGCTGTTAGTCTACTTACATGACACAGTGGAGCAGGACTCTTAGCACACAAAATTTCATGGCTCTGCAACAAAACGTTCTAGGGATATTCCGGTTTGAAAATGGTCACTCAGACAATAACATCTAAAAAGGCGTCCATTTTGCTTTACTGAGGACTTTTTTTATTTTTTTTGAGAAACCTAAAAAGAGTAGAGATCTGAAATTTTTTATTTGCTCCAGTGGGAATATTACCCACCACATTAAATTAATAACAATACATCTCATGTGCTGACATGATGTCCCTCAGGGGAAGGGCTTCGGCAGCAGAGCCTTTTTTTCAGCCACGGAAGCTGCTTAATCTGGGAGAGGTAAAGAGGGGGTTGAGTGATGGAAGCGTAGTCCTTATGGCTGAAAAGAATAATTTCAGTTGTGCAGTATTCTTGGACATCAGGATCAGTGCGCATGAGAGCCAAAAATGTTACTGGCAGGTAATGAAACACTATGATGGCCAGATAGATTTGCACAGTTCTGAGGGCTTTCTTTTTCATGGGGTGCATCTTCTCTCTGCCCAAGACCGACTTCCTCAGACTCCACATGATAGAAACATCCCAGAAAACCATGATGGCGAAGGCGGCCAGGATCAGCGCAATGTAGATTTCATTTGAGACGAGCAACTTCAATGACCTGCTGGCAGCATAGGGTATCATGAGCCCCCAAACAAGCATGGAAGTAGTCACTCTGATCTTGTTATCCTTGATGCTGGTGAACACAATGGGGTGGACTACTGCCACGTAGCGGTCCAGGCAAATGCAGGTGAGAAAGAGTGGGGAGCTGTTTTTGATCCCAGTGGTGAAGTGCAGCACCAATGAGAAATATCCAATTCCCAGTATGTCAAAACCAAAGCAGCAGATGGGGCTCATTATGCAAGACCATGCATCGGCGAGGGCCAGGTTGAAGACAAATTTATCGGAGGTGGAAGAGTCAATCTTCTCTCTGGCCACCAGCCACATCACCATGATGTTGGCAGGGTAGCCCACTGCAAGGTTGATGCTCCTTTCAATAAACAGATACACAGATGCAGCATAGTGGTCTGTGCATAGTGTAAATGTGTCCGAGAGTTAGAGACTGGATGCTGAAGAGGAATGGTTGAAAGGTCGGCTAGAATTGATGACAGAGCTGTTCATTTTGGTTTTATTTCATCTCGCAGGTTTGAGGTTTGATGATCCTTAGAAAAGAGATAATGCAAGTTACATGGTCAAGCCTAACTGAACTCACCACTTAAACTGACTGCAAGGCTAAATTATGTTCTTAAGCTGATTTCTACATTATTTTACATGACTCTTTTCTCTAAAGTATTCCTCATCGTAACAGATTTACTGCATAATAGAGATGGAAACATACTGGCCTATTTTGCACAAAGTTAAGCTCTTTCTTTAGAGAAATTATTCATGTCAAAGAAGACCTGCATTGTTACACTGAAGGATAGCTTTTTTTTTCAGGGAAGACTACCTCCATCCAGGCTAAAGTCTCTCTCCTCTAAGACACCAGCTTTACTCTTTGAAACTGCACTGCAGCTTGTCGAGGTGGAGACAGTGTTCCCAGGGGACAAGGTTTTCCCTTTGGGTCTGTATTTTACTGTCTGCGACAGCCTTTCACTCAAGCACATAATCAGAAATGAAAGAGTGGTTTATCAAATTGAAAAAATGAATAACTTGCCCGAGAAACTGCAATAGCTTGACACAAAACTCCTCTCCAACACTCCAAGTTCAGGAGATGCAAAAAAAAAAAAAAAATCCCTTAAAATGAATGATTAGTCACAACCTGTTTTCAATCATTCATTTAAATTACCATTAAAGACACAATTAAAGAAAAATCTACACACTATCAGATGGCCAGTTTTCATTTATAACTCATACCGATTACGACTCCGGACTCGCGGTTTTCTGTACCCAGTGGTTGGAAGCAATGCATGTGTTTCGCGATCGTTTAAATAAAATTAGACCATTTGAAACCTCTTCATACATTTACATTGCTTCCAACCCCTCTATGCACAACAATTTTTTATATAGCCGACGTGTTGATTGAATAATTGCTGACTACAGCAGAGGAAGGTAAATATGCCTATTAAACCGAATGCGAGAGAGTTGACAGGCATGCGTTATGAATGAAAACTGGCCACACCTGAATGTTGAGAGTTTTCGGAGTTTCTGTAATGGTTTCTGTAATTTAAATGAATGATTGACTACAGGTCTTGACCGATCATTAATTTTAAGGCATTGTTTTGTGCCTCTCCAGTTGCCAGTTCACGAGCCGCCTCCGCAGGGGCGAAGCTAGAACCGGGAATTGGGGTGGCACAGACACGTCCCTTTATGACAATTAGGATAGTCGTGGCTAGTTCTCAATTATTTTTCTTTATTGACGCGTTTTCCAATTATCGTAATGGGCAACTGAAGACACGGTTTCTCATGCGATCTAACAGCGATGAAGTCATGGGGTAAATACCGTAAAACTGAGAATTGGGGTCGACGTAACATCTGCTTTAAAGAATTATTAGTCCTGACCTGTTCGCAGTCATTTTCATGATTAACAAAAGGTTCACTCCGAGAGCGCTCTGCACTTAACAGGTGCTGCTTGTTCTCCCCGATAAGGTAAGACGACAATCATTCATCTGGAAACGTTTGCTTAATTTAAATTAACGTTATTCAAAATTACTCTCGGTTTTGAGTGGGGAAAAAAGTGCCACTTGGCGGTGAAATAGGCTATAAAAAGCATGCGGCTCTATTTGACTTTGATTTAAATTACGCAAACGCGTGATGTGATGAGAATGTCCTTGACATGCTGAAGAACTAGTCTCTCAAAGTACTTAATGATTACCGGAGTGAGGGCCAAAGGACGATAATCATTTAGGCTGGCGATGGGTGACTTCTTTGGCACTGGGATGATTGTGGCTGATTTTAGGCAGGGCAGGATGACTGCCTGGGCCAGGGAAAGGTTGAAGATTCTAGTGAAGGTGATGGCAAGCTGGTGGGCGCACGCTCTAAGCAGCTCACCAGGTACTGCATCGGCAGCCTTCTTGGGGTTCACTGCCAGGACCACCTGTCTGACATCGTGCTCCAGTACAGTGAGTGGAGGGGTGCAAGAACAAAGAGGGGATGGGCCCGCTGCTGCTCATTTATGGTGTTCAGCAGGAGAGAGAGCGCTGTGTTTACATTGGCATCGGGTGGAATACACACAGCCGTGACGATCACTGCAGTTAGCTCTTGCAGTAGAAAGAAAGGCCGGCATCTTACAGACATGTACTTGGGGTCTGGGGAACAGCGTTTGTCTGTAATTGTTCTGTTGTTACACCAGTTTTCATGCATTGAAATACACAGCCCCCCTCCTCTGCTCTTACCGGAGTCCTCAGTCCTGTCCGATTGGAGCAGACTGCGACCCAATAGCTACATGCTATTATGGGGTATTCCTGGGTGAAGCCAGTTTTCAGTGATAATCAAAACACAGCAGTCACGAACATAGCAATTTTCAGCAAGTTGTAATTCCAAGTTGTCCGTTTTATGCACCAGGGATATGGCGTTGGAGAGATACAGGCTCGGTAAAGGTCAGTGGCATTGCCAAGGTGGGGTCGGGGGGGGAATGTACCCCCCCACGAAAATCTTGTGCCCCCCCCATGTGGCCCCCAATTTAAGATATGTAAATAATTAAATAAAGAGTATCTTGCCCGATTGTGCACAAACAAACAAGAGAGAAGTACAAAAATGACAAAAAAAGGGCACTGAAAAGGAGAGCCATGAGCCGCTGCGACCAGGCACGCCACCACCGCTACTCAGTGTCAAACTTCAACATCCCACCAGTAGAATTTAACGTCGATTGAGTGCACTAGGCTTAGAAGCACGAGATGACTCGTATTGCCTGACTTTAATTCAAATTTGCATTGTAGTTATAAACATCACACTCAAGGTGACGGGGTATCCCTCCGCTTTGCCAGAGAATAAGGCTGCCTTTGCCATAGCTATCATTATAATGATGTATACGAAACCATGAATACTTTTTTCAGTGTGTTCACCGTAATTATGTTTTCATTCAGTTGCGATACCATGTGAATGAAAGAGCATGTGTTTTTTTTCAACCAAATTACATTTAGCTAACGTTTTATTAAAACCCAATACAGTTTGTAACTTTAATGTTATGCTCTGATAACAGATATGCAAAAATCGAACAGGTCCGCACAGATAATTTTCTGCCATTGCAGTTACTGCGCAGAGATGCCTGAACTGCGACTTGTCTCAGTAAAATAGCTTTTCGTTGACTTTGGTTGTGTTATGTCCTAAAACTCAGAGCCGCTGGAAATGGGCAAAACTTCTAATTTAATCGGCGCACATTATGCGTTTCAATGAAATGATGGACGCATAGCCTACGTTCGTTTTCAAGGTTCTCAATTTCCATCAAACAGGCTTCAGACACCAATAAAAGCTAAGTAGACGAGTTCTTTAATTTTTCAACTTAAATTGTGCAAATCATCAATGCATGTTAATGATCAGAAACTATTTGGACCGTGACCCAAATCAGAAATAATTTTCATTGATAATTTAATACATAAAAAATGCGTAACATCGCTAGATATTGCTTTAAAATGTTAATATCAAAGCTCACCATTATATTAATTATTAAATACCTCAGGGATGGAGCAAGCAAATAACTTTTTTTTTTTGTTCACCTGCCAACTGATAAGTCGGAGGCGCGAGCAGCATTGGCTAAGGTGACGACAGTATTTCCGAAATTTTCGAAGTATCAGCTGCCACAGCTCTTTAGCTACCACCATTTGTTGACGATAAATAATTACTACTCTTCTTGGCCAACTCAGTCTTCTGCAACGAATATATCTGATGAAGAAAACCTGCAACTTCGACCATGGAAAGCTGTGCTGTCTCCCTGTTCGCCACAACTTCGAGAGGGAGTATCGGCCGGGGGTGCGCTCTAATGCTTTCATTGAAGGCTTAATGCGATTTTTTTGAAGTCATTCCAAGATGTGCCAATTTCAGTGGCAATGGGGGATCCCAAACATTTGCCTTTTTGGGGGGCCTCAAAAACTTGCCACCTATGCCGCTCCAGCAGTGCGCCTCTGCTTGATTTCATACAGTCAAGGTTTAGGATATTAATTCTTGCCGGGCAGTTGGGGGCCCTTTGAAGGGCGGGGCCTGTTTCAACTGAAACGGTTGACACACAGGTAAGGCCGCCTACACAGGCCCTGGCACCCAGATGTTACTAGGGCACCGGGGCAAGGAGTGGAGATGGGGACCCAAATGCAGGGATGTGGAATTTATTAGATAAAGAATGTGAATATGACAAAAAGCACATTAACTTAAATTTGGACTTAAAAAGGGAGTTCACTAATTAAAGAGGAGAACTGACTATGGCTCCCTGCCGGTGAAGGGTGGAACCAAGCTTTAATGAAGATAATGACATACAAAGGAGAAACAGGTGAAACAATTAACTCAGGGAACAGAAGCTTAATTGAATAACACAGTAAGGCCAAGTAACCGAGGCTGTGGAGTGCCAGAGGGAGGGCATTACAGGGACAAATAGTTTTTTTTTTTCCAGATTTAATTGTGCTTGCTTTGCTTTGATTGCTTAATTTAAAAAAGAACAACCAGTCAACCTGGGGTTTGCAAATTATATCTACTTTGAGGATTGCTGACATCTTAATTTTTAATGGCTTGTGTATTTGACCTCAGTTTGGTGTTTGTGGGGCATTCTGGGGTAAAATGACCTCTGCGCATCACCCAGGTGGCTGCAACATATTAGTGGTAGTGGTTGAGGTAAAAAGCTCCAAATCCCTTTAAGAGAAATGCTGCATCATTCATTCATTCATTCATTTAAATATCCACACATAGGCATCGGGATTGTCTTGCTTGATTTATTCCTCAGGCTGAGATTATTCCCATAGTAAGTGAATTTGACTAAGAGGTAATCAGGGCAGTGTTTCAGAGGTGAAAGGCACTGATGTTTGGGAGGGGCAGGCTAAGTGCAGCACTGGAACAACAGCCAATCAGGAGTGACAACAGGGATGTCTATCTCTTGCTGGGTCTTTGAGATGTCTTCACTCTGATGTCTTCAATCTTGGCATCTCCCACAAAGAACATGAATTTGTACTTCCTGTCACCCAGGCGGTTTGGGAACTGCACCATGTCACCATTGGACAGATAGATGTCAAAAGTGTCAGAGTTGAAGTGAATGGAGACCTGGGAAATAGAGGGAGAGGGTAAAGAAACAGTTAAAAGGAGTAAAGGCAGGAATGGTGGGTTACAGCAGGAACAACGCTAACACACTCAAGACGTGCACAGTAGATGCTTTTGATGACCATGATAATGCAGTAGCAAGTCCACTGCCGATCAAAACAGTATCAGTATTGAAGTCCTTACTACTCGGATTTGCCGATCTTATTGCCATTAATTATTTGTTTTTCAATTCAATTCAATATGCTTTATTGGCATGAATGAGGCAAACAATATTATTAAGTCTTTCAGTTTGTTTTTCCGCAGTTGATTACACAGGAAGAATAATACAATAGTGCGCTGAAATTACTTACTACTGAACTTACTATTGGAGATTGGTGTTTGGTTGCTATGACATTCTAAATGAACCTACCGGATGATCACTCGGTGAGTTCTTCTGTCGCGATAATTCAAATATTACTCATCCTAAGTGAGTGAATATGACCGGCCTGCACTGTTATGAAGGGATATGGTCAACAGAATGGCGGCTTTTGAGTTTTGGTGATTTGTATCTAAAATTTGAGTACTTTTCTTTTAGCAGTCGCTGGCTAATCCATTTAGCACAGGTAGAGAGGATGGGATGAAGGCTCCAGTCAGGGCCTCTGGCTCAGTGACGTCCTGTCCCAGACCTCACCTTAAATTCCTTTCCTTCATCGAAGGGGAAACTTCTCGATTTCTCCACTTCTTGCCAAGATTTGTTCACCCTGGAGTTCATAATGATGGTTTTAATGTCTCCACTATAGTTGAACCGTGGGTTGAAGTGCAGGGCGATGTTCTCCTTAGAGTGGCCGATGTTAATGGAGAAACTGAGAGGAACATACAGCACACGTATTTGAAATGAAACCTGATCACAATACTGACAGACAGTTGGTGGTGTGAACTTTGCTGATATTTCAAACAGATAGCTGGGTTATCATGGAGGACAGCAGGCAGTGATTGCGGGAGAATACCAGTCCTCGTGGAGACTGAGGCAGCGGTGACCTACCGAACTGCACCACCTCTGACCACACCTCTGACTTTCAGCTCCATTCCACTTGAAAAGCTCAGGTTCTTTACTTCCACAGCCTGTTTATCACAGAATTGAGAAACTTTTGAGCAATGTGGGCTTTTTCAAACATTATCCTCTTTCATTATCAATGCACACATTTCACAGCACAAAAGCTGATGAATGTATCCGCTCTCCATATACCAGCCTTTTCATTTCATTTCAGTATTTTGTCAGAGTCTGAATTCCTCTGGAGAAATATCAGCACCATCTGAAACCTCTGTGCTGTCAGAGCTCTGCTACATCTGTGCCCCATCTAAAAGTCCAATCAGGTATTAAGTTGACATCATGGAGAGAAAGTTTCTGTTCTGTTCTAGTCACCTCTTCCTTAACTGCGTCTTGTGAGAAAGAATACTTCACTTAGACATTCAGAGTACTTCATCAACTTCTATAAATGACCTAAATCAGAATGTCTCCAATTGCTCAATCACATGAATCATATACTCTTCCAAAAAAGAAACTATGCATTGTTGTTAGCATCAATTTATTATACATGAAATGTTTTGACAAATGTGGAAAAGATATTGAAAAGAACGCGTAATCAATAATTCAATATTTGTATAGTTTCTTTTTGGAAGAGTATAAATACTTTTTTGGGGTTTCTTGCATTTTATTTGAAAATTCTGTACTTACAGCCATCTTGACACTTCAGTTGCTGGTTGTTCACCAATGCTAAGCTCTGGTTCAGACTTGTAGTAAAATGCGAGGTGTAATTCTTGCTTATATGTGCGCTGGTGAGGTTTGCCTTTCCTTGGTCTAACCAATCAAATGGACTCTTGAAAGGCCTAAAGCAATTGTGACGGACAGAAACAAATGCTGAACCAAATTCACATTTGAATAACAAAAGCTCCAAAAAAAAAAAAAAAAAATTAAAATCCTTTGGTTTTCTTCATTTAGTCTTCCATTTAAAAATGCTGGAATTTACCCTGAACAAAAATATAAACATCCCCGGTCAAATTTTTTAGTTTTTATTAACATTAGCGTTATGCAATATATGAAGCGAATCAAAATTCATTTTTGTCAATGACTTATCTTCAGATCACCGTCCATTACATCTTGATATTGGCATCTGCAAAGGAGTGACAATACTTTGAACACGTTGGGGGTCAGGTTGAAGAAATTGAATGTTCAATATCTTGTGTGTCCACCATTTGCGTCTCTCAGAGCAACACATCTCCTTCGCATGGAGTTGATCAGGTTGTCTATCGTGGCCTGTTGAATGTTATTCCATTCTTCCCGGAGGGCCACATGGAGCCGGCGCACATTATCCAGCACTGGAACACAGTCGCGGACACGTCGATCCGGAACATCCCAAAGATGCTCTATGGGTGACATGTCCGGCGAATACGCAGGCCATTCCAGAACTGGAATATACTCTGCTTCAAGGAACTGCATGCAGGCTGCTCTGGTGGACATCCCTGCATCCAGCATGCCAACAGTACGTTCCTGCATGACCTGAGACATCTGCGGCATTACTTTACACAAAATTTGACATTTCGGGGTGGCCTTTTATTGTCCCCAGTATAAGGAGCGTCTGGGTACTGCTCATTCTGTCTGATCACCGTCTGGAAATGCCACACCCATGGCATTTTAACCATATCAGGTTAAACCTGAGCATATGCCCAGATCAGCACAAATCTTTATTCTAGTTAGAAGGGCAAACACAACATTTCTCTTTCATGCTCTTCAATACAGCTGAGCCAAAGTTATAAAAATCAGCCCAAACAGCACTTCACAGAAAAGTGAGTCAAGTACAAGGCTACAGTCCTGGCACAAACATGCATGGAAAAGGACTTTTCATTTATTTTTCTGTCCTCGGTCTCCATCGCCAATATACTGAAAAGGGAGAAGAAGAAAAGAAGAAGAAAAAAAGATGTTTTTCTGGCCTCCTGTCCTGCCGATAATGAAGAATTTACAGTAACGCAAGTAACTAGATAATTTGTTAGTAACTGTAATGCGACTATTTAAGTCATCAAAGTAATGGGTTACATTACTGCATTACTGATAAATGTAATCTGATTATGGTAATTTGTTACTTTGTAATCCGTTACTCCCAACACTGTCAATAATACCTTTAAACAGTAGGTGTATGTGTATGAATATTTAAAATTTAACTGTGTGAGGCAATGACAAGAATTTTTCTGTTATAGCAATTTCTGAGACGGTTAAATGAAAAACGAACTGCAATGGTCCAGATTAAAGGATGTGGTTTTTCTATAAATAGGCAAAATAAGAGGGAGAGGTGTTGCATTGTATATTCAATCATCTTACCACCATGAAAGTGTCAAAAATATTTCATTCGCAATAGAATGTCAAGGAATGTTACTGTTGAAATTTAAGAAAAAAAAACATTTTTATAATGTTATTCAATGTGTATATAGAGCCGCAGGTACAAACACTGACACATTCTCAGGTAAAATGTCAGAAATGTAAAACTCAATGACAGGAGGTCGATTTTTGTTGGTGGAGTTTTTAAATATACTTTTGTATATAAATCTCTTAAATCCTCATGGACAAACAATTTTAGAAATGCAGTTTATTGCAATGGAGAGTATCCCTCATTTCCGCATCCCAGCAGGATCACTGTTAATAGGGCTGCACTCGTTGATAATATATTCACATATGTCTATGCAGGGGACATAACTGGGAGTTTAACTTAGAAATGATTTTCGCCATCATTTGCCTGTTTGTAGCTTTTGAATCATCAATTTAAAAAATAAATGTGAATAGAAACTGGTGGCTTAACAAGGTTTACATTTAACTTTAAAAAAGACAAAATAAAGCCCCAAAAGTCACAGCACAATTTTGCCAATCAAAAGTGTCATATTGCCAGATTAACTGTGATAGTGATACAGTGTAGAAACTATTGTAATTATACCCACTCAATCATATTCTAATCTCACGGGTAGCAGGTATGACATATTTTATTTTTTTATTATTTTTTTAAGACAACTGGTATAGCCTACGTGTGACCCTCAGGAGGTGAACCATGAGCCCTTACATTTTCCACCAACATTTTCCATTGATTTTGCAAGAAAGGACAACTGCTAAATTCAGTGAGTTCATACAGTCAGCTGTCTAACCAAACATTTTTAAAATAAAAATAGAGATAATGGATGAATATTTCTTTTTCTTTAGCAATTTAGCCAAGCAGCAGATGTCCTCTAGTCATATGCAAACACCTTGGATATTTCTAGAAACATTAGCATTTTTGTTCTCTACCCATCAAATACAAACTAGCTGCTGCCTTGGCTCAAACCCACGCCATAAAATGAAACCTCTGGCTTAATCCACCGCATCAGCTCACCTCAATCTGAATATTCACGAACATGTCCATGTTTCCATAAACATATCTTAAAGGGAAATAAAGAGAGGCGCCAATATGCTGCATTGAAAACAGACCGTGCAGCTTGACAAAGCTACATTTAAAGATGACCGATTTACATTTTTCCTACAATTAAAGATGACCGAAGACTTCAGATACAGCACAAGTTGACAGTGTCTTCTGCTGTCTCAAACGTGACCCTGAAAATCAAGAGGTTTTACCTTCATGTTAATACCAGGCAAGCTGATCCAAACCATGACCACTCAGTGAAACAAAAACTTCCTACTAGCTGTCTAAAATTTACTCCATCCATTCATGACATGTTAATCTGATCATCTGAATAAAGAATAAAGATGCTTATCTGTCCTCAGAGCTGTGTCTTGTATCCTTGGATTTTTTTTAATGTGAATTTTCCTGAGCCTCAATATCTGACACCTGTGTAATTTGAGGTATTTCCTGTGTTACCGAGTTTGCTCTTGGATTTTCCTCCTCTGTGTTTAACTCTGTGGCAGACAACCTAACACCTTTAAAATTGCTTCAAATCAAGAAGGGAGCAAATCCCTGGCGCTCCTCAGAGGTCTTGCAATTGCTCTGAGACAGACACTAGGCGCGAACGAAAGCCTGATCTACTCTCCTATCAAGATTGGATTCATTCTAGGGGGCTTAGAAACTATTGCACCGTGTCAGTTAAGAAGGCAAAGTCAGATTTCTATTTAAAATCCGTTACAGATGCCAGAGGAAATCCTAATCAAATCTGAAAAACCATTCAATTAATAAAAAAATTCAAGTTCCACTTTCTGTCCTCACAAGTTGTATAAAATTCTAGACCAGGGATACTCACTCTTTTCCAGAATGAGCTGCAGTGGGTGCAGGCTTTCATTCTAACCATGCAGTCTCACTCCTGATTCTACTTATCAAGGGTCTATGGCAAAAGCTTTAAGGGTTCATTAGTAGAGTCAGGTGTGGGACAGGTTGGATAGAGCGAAAGCCTGCACCCACTGTGGCTCATTCTGGAAAAGAATGCGTATCCCTGTTCTAGACGGATTACTGGCAAAGCTGAAATATGCGATGCCTGTACCCAGCATTGTTTCAGTCAGCCATTTCCATAAAATATACAAAAACGGCTGATCCAGGCCGTTACTAAACAGACAGATAATACGCATTGCAGGTCCTATCTGTCTGCCTCTCCTGTGGCTTCTTGCTTGGTGTATCGTGATAGCAAACCTTCGATAGCAGGGGTCCTCAATCTGATCCAGGAACAGTCGGTGTGGGTGCTGGCTTTCATTCAACCAAGCAGTTACTCATCTGATTCTTCGAATCATGCCCTTTAGCATGACTCAAAGAAAAATGCAGATTTCGATGAATTAAAAATCAATACGTGGTGTTTTTAATGCATTATTTTACCCAAATTTAGATTTATGAACTCAAAATTTCCATAGAATTTGTTCTTTCGTTTAACTAAACCTTCTGAAGACCAGACTGCAGTACAGTTCAATATTTTCAATTGAAATTCGCTGTCAGTGCAGAGCACTCCCATTTTGAATAAAGACAATGCTGCTGAACGCAGTGTACATTTGAATGTCCACTTGCTCTGGAATATGCATATTTTGGTCAAAAAATGTGAGAATAAAGAAGTGAATAGTACATGTTGCAATTGTTCATGAAAAATGAATATCAAAATGAGGATGAAACTTTTCACTCCAAAATTAACTGAACATTTTATTGAGTGAAATTGAAAATCAGTTGTTTCTGTTGAAAAACTGTGCAAACAGCTCGGCCTAAACTGTCCAAGACAGTCTCTCCTCGCTAAATTGATAGAAAATGATAGCGATTTCAGTCCTCATCCTAACACTCACATGTAGGCTACAGAAGTTGTCATGAATTTAAAAAAAGAAATTGTCTTAAGGCATTTTAATCAAAGGCTATTACCCAGAAATAATACAGTTCTATGTCTTAATACAGTTCAGTTCTATGTCTTTTGTGAAATAATAATTGTTATATTATTTTGAATAGTTTGTTAAAAATGTGTCCAATATCAGCAGTGGAGTGCACAAAATGGTAATCAAGGCTTCCATTGAGACATGGTTTCCCCAAAAAACATAACCTAACAATAAAGTACAACATGAAAACTGTTAACAACATTCCCAAAATGGCCTCTGTACATCACAGTCGCACTCAGCTGCACTGACAATGAGGATCTGATCCCAACTATTTTGCTCGCGTGAAAAAAAAAACCACACACGCACGTGCACGCACGCACACACACACACACACACACACACACACACACACACACGCCTCAATTCAGCGGTATTACACCTAATCGGTATGAAATGAATGTAAATGCATAAATAAATTCATTGCAGTTTTTACAACCCCAATTCCAAAATAGTTGGGAAATAGTTGGGTAAGTGTAATTTGTGAATAAAATCAAAATGCAATGATTTTCAGATCACATGAGCCAATGTTATTTACAACAGAACATAGATAATATTTCAAATGTTGAAACTGAGACATTTTACATTTTTATCCACAAAATGAGCTCATTTCAAATTTTCTGGCTGCAACAGGTCTCAAAAAAGTTGGGACACAGGCATAAAGGGCTGAAAAAGCAATTAATATATAAGAGAATCAGATGAAATAAACATTCAGCAAGTAATTAAGTTAACTGGCATCAAGTTTGTAACATTTATGTTTAATTTTATTTGGATCCCCATTAGCTGATCTAACATACATCAGCTGTTCTTCCTGGGGTCCACTCAGTACATGTAACCATAAGAATACACAATCAAGGCATAACTTAGAACAAGAAATTTACAAACATGAATTATACATAAATAGATTTCGCAAACAACATACAGTATGTACAAACAACAAATGACCAATAATTAAAAGCACATAATCAGATACAGAAACCTACATACACATTAAAAAAACAGCACGACCCATACAAAAAAAAAAGCAGAACAAATACCACTACATAAAGAAAGATAGTCATTTAATAGTTCGGTACACGATAGTCTTGTGCGATCAGTCATAAGGTGTTTCCTCACCTGTTTTTTAAAACTAACTTTACTTTGGGTTTTGAAATGTGACCAGGAAGAGAATTCTATTCTGTGATGGCTCTGTCGAGCACTGTTCGCTGTCTAAAATTTGTTTTGGCTTTTGGAATAGTATATTTACCGCTAACTGCATGTCTACTGGGATATGAGTGTTTGTGCTGAGTGTAAGTTGTCTATGCAAACAATCAGGAATTTTAAAATACAAGTCTTTTACAAAGGAGAAGAGAGATGCTTTTAACCTCGCATCTACAGTCAGCCAGTCAAGTTGGACATGCATATCATTGGTGTTAGTTCTTATTGTACAGCCAAGGGCAACACAAGCTGCTCTATTCTGAGTATGTTGTAACTTCCCTAGATTGGTTTTAGATGTACCCCACCACACCATCGCACAGTAATCAAATTGTGACAATGAAAAAGCTAGTCCTGCAGACTTTGGTAAAGATGTTTTCAGGAAATGAGAGCATCTCTTAACTATGGAAATGTTTCTCCCATCTTTGGTGCCAATAAATCTATATACTTTGACCATGACAGATTGCAGTCTGAAGTTATCCCAAGGAGTTTAGTCTCCTGTACTTGCTCAACGGCAATATTGTTGAGGATTAGATCCATTTGAGGACAGGAACTTAAAGAGTGTTTCGATCCAAATAAAATGCTCTTGGTCTTAGAAATGTTAAGAACAAGTTTGTAATCAATGATCCAGTCAAATAAATTTTGCAGCTCTTCATTGAGAACCAAGGTAATTTCCTCCACTGTAGATGCTGACACATAAAGCGTTGAATCGTCAGCATACATTACCATTCTAGCCTTTGTACAAGCAAGTGGAAGATCATTTGTAAATATGGAAAAGAGTAGAGGCCCAAGTGATGAGCCCTGCGGAATTCTACTGAACAGATGTCCTGTGTATGATAAGCTACCATTAAAGAAGACCCTTTGTGTTCTATTGGTTAAGTCGCTCTCTATCCATTCCAAGCATGACTGAGTGAAGCCATAACACTGAAGTTTTTCCAACAGCAAACTATGATCAATGACGTCAAAGGCAGCACTGAAATCCAAAAGTACTGCTCCAACCATGCTCTGTTGGTCAATGTCACTTAACCAATCGTTCGTCATTTGTGAGAGTGCTGTACCTGGTGAATGCCCTTCCCTGCATGCATGCTGGTAAACACTTGTTAGCCATGATTGGCTGTAAAAGGGATGTCTTAGAGAGGCTGATTCTCTCAGAAGTGAAGATAGCCAGAGGCTCTCCAACCTATGAAGGCTTGTGTAAAAAAAAAAATTTTTTTTTAATTGTGGAATACTTTAAAAACTATGTTCCTCAATGTCAAATTGCAAAGGCTTTGAATGTCTCATCGTCGACAGTGCAAAACATCATCATAAGATTGAGAGAAACTGGAAAAATCTCTGTGCTTAAGGGACAAGGCCGAAGACCTTTACTGGATGCCCGTGATCTTCAGGCCCTCAGACGCCACTGCCTCACTCACCGGCATGATTGAAGGCTTAATGCGATTTTTTTGAAGTCATTCCAAGATGGGCCAATTTCAGTGGCAATGGGGGATCCCAAACATTTGCCTTTTTGGGGGGCCTCAAAAACTTGCCACCTATGCCGCTCCAGCAGTGCGCCTCTGCTTGATTTCATGCAGTCAAGGTTTAGGATATTAATTCTTGCCGGGCAGTTGGGGGCAGTTGGGGGGCAGTTGGGGGCCCTTTGGAGGGCGGGGCCCGTTTCAACTGAAACGGTTGACACACAGGTAAGGCCGCCTACGCAGGCCCTGGCACCCAGATGTTACTAGGGCACCGGGGCAAGGAGTGGAGATGGGGACCCAAATGCAGGGATGTGAAATTACTAAATAAAGAATGTGAATATGACAAAAAGCACATTAACTTAAATTTGGACTTAAAAAGGGAGTTCACTAATTAAAGAGAAGAACTGACTATGGCTCCCTGCCGGTGAAGGGTGGAACCAAGCTTTAATGAAGATAATGACATACAAAGGAGAAACAGGTGAAACAATTAACTCAGGGAACAGAAGCTTAATTGAATAACAGAGTAAGGCCAAGTAACCGAGGCTGTGGAGTGCCAGAGGGAGGGCATTACAGGGACAAATGGTTTTTTTTTTTCCAGATTTAATTGTGCTTGCTTTGCTTTGATTGCTTAATTTAAAAAAGAACAACCAGTCAACCTGGGGTTTGCAAATTATATCTACTTTGAGGATTGTTGACATCTTAATTTTTAATGGCTTGTGTATTTGACCTCAGTTTGGTGTTTGTGGGGCATTCTGGGGTAAAATGACCTCTGCGCATCACCCAGGTGGCTGCAACATATAAGTGGTAGTGGTTGAGGTAAAAAGCTCCAAATCCCTTTAAGAGAAATGCTGCATCATTCATTCATTCATTCATTCATTTAAATATCCACACATAGGCATCAGGATTGTCTTGCTTGATTTATTCCTCAGGCTGAGATTATTCCCATAGTAAGTGAATTTGCACCGACTAAGAGGTAATCAGAGCAGTGTTTCAGAGGTGAAAGGCACTGATGTTTGGGAGGGGCAGACTAAGTGCAGCACTGGCACAGCAGCCAATCAGGAGTGACAACAGGGATGTCTATCTCTTGCTGGGTCTTTGAGATGTCTTCACTCTGATGTCTTCAATCTTGGCATCTCCCACAAAGAACATGAATTTGTACTTCCTGTCTCCCAGGCGGTTTGGGAACTGCACCATGTCACCATTGGACAGATAGATGTCAAAAGTGTCAGAGTTGAAGTGAATGGAGACCTGGGAAATAGAGGGAGAGGGTAAAGAAACAGTTAAAAGGAGTAAAGGCAGGAATGGTGGGTTACAGCAGGAACAACGCTAACACACTCAAGACGTGCACAGTAGATGCTTTTGACGATCATGATAATGCAGTAGCAAGTCCACTGCCGATCAAAACAGTATCAGTATTGAAGTCCTTACTACTCGGATTTGCCGATCTTATTGCCATTAATTATTTGTTTTTCAATTCAATTCAATATGCTTTATCGGCATGAATGAGGCAAACAATATTATTAAGTCTTTCAGTTTGTTTTTCCGCAGTTGATTACACAGGAAGAACAATACAATAGTGCGCTGAAATTACTTACTACTGAACTTACTATTGGAGATTGGTGTTTGGTTGCTATGACATTCTAAATGAACCTACTGGATGATCACTCGGTGAGTTCTTCTGTCGCGATAATTCAAATATTACTCATCCTAAGTGAGTGAATATGACCGACCTGCACTGTTATGAAGGGATATGGTCAATAGAATGGCGGCTTTTGAGTTTTGGTGATTTTTATCTAAAATTTGAGTACTTTTCTTTTAGCAGTCGCTGGCTAATCCATTTAGCACAGGTAGAGAGGATGGGATGAAGGCTCCAGTCAGGGCCTCTGGCTCAGTGACTTCCTGTCCCAGACCTCACCTTAAATTCCTTTCCTTCATCGAAGGGGAAACTTCTCGATTTCTCCACTTCTTGCCAAGATTTGTTCACCCTGGAGTTCATGATGATGGTTTTAATGTCTCCACTATAGTTGAACCGTGGGTTGAAGTGCAGGGCGATGTTCTCCTTAGAGTGGCCGATGTTAATGGAGAAACTGAGAGGAACATACAGCACACGTATTTGAAATGAAACCTGATCACAATACTGACAGACAGTTGGTGGTGTGAACTTTGCTGATATTTCAAACAGATAGCTGGGTTATCATGGAGGACAGCAGGCAGTGATTGCGGGAGAATACCAGTCCTCGTGGAGACTGAGGCAGCGGTGACCTACCGAACTGCACCACCTCTGACCACACCTCTGACTTTCAGCTCCATTCCACTTGAAAAGCTCAGGTTCTTTACTTCCACAGCCTGTTTATCACAGAATTGAGAGACTTTTGAGCAATGTGGGCTTTTTCAAACGTCCTCTTTCATTATCAATGCACACATTTCACAGCACAAAAGCTGATGAATGTATCCGCTCTCCATATACCAGCCCTTTGATTTCATTTCGGTATTTTTTCAGAGTCTGAATTCCTCTGGAGAAATATCAGCACCATCTGAAACCTCTGTGCTGTCAGAGCTCTGCTACATCTGTGCCCCATCTAAAAGTCCAATCAGGTATTAAGTTGGCATTATGGAGAGAAAGTTTCTGTTCTGTTCTAGTCACCTCTACCTTAACTGCGTCTTGTGAGAAAGAATACTTCACTTAGACATTCAGAGTACTTCATCAACTTCTATAAATGACCTAAATCAGAATGTCTCCAATTGCTCAATCACATGAATCATATACTCTTCCAAAAAAGAAACTATGCATTGTTGTTAGCATCAATTTATTATACATGAAATGTTTTGACAAATGTGGAAAACATATTGAAAAGAAAGCGTAATCAATAATTCAATATTTGTATAGTTTCTTTTTTGGAAGAGTATAAATACTTTTTTGGGGTTTCTTGCATTTTATTTGAAAATTCTGTACTTACAGCCATCTTGACAGTTCAGTTGCTGGTTGTTCACCAATGCTGAGCTCTGGTTCAGACTTGGAGTAAAATGCAAGGTGTAATTCTTGCTTATATGTGCGCTGGTGAGGTTTGCCTTTCCTTGGTCTAACCAATCAAATGGACTCTTGAAAGGCCTAAAGCAATTGTGACGGAAAGAAACAAATGCTGAACCAAATTCACATTTGAATAACAAAAGCTCCAAAAAAAAAAAAAAAAAATTAAAATCCATTGGTTTTCTTCATTTAGTCTTCCATTTAAAAATGCTGGAATTTACCCTGAACAAAAATATAAACATCCCCGGTCAAATTTTTGAGTTTTTATTAACATTAGCGTTATGCAATATATGAAGCGAATCAAAATTCATTTTTGTCAATGACTTATCTTCAGATCACCGTCCATTACATCTTGATATTGGCATCTGCAAAGGAGTGACAATACTTTGAACACGTTGGGGGTCAGGTTGAAGAAATTGAATGTTCAATATCTTGTGTGTCCACCATTTGCGTCTCTCAGAGCAACACATCTCCTTCGCATGGAGTTGATCAGGTTGTCTATCGTGGCCTGTTGAATGTTATTCCATTCTTCCCGGAGGGCCACATGGAGCCGGCGCACATTATCCAGCACTGGAACACAGTCGCGGACACGTCGATCCGGAACATCCCAAAGATGCTCTATGGGTGACATGTCCGGCGAATACGCAGGCCATTCCAGAACTGGAATATACTCTGCTTCAAGGAACTGCATGCAGGCTGCTCTGGTGGACATCCCTGCATCCAGCATGCCAACAGTACGTTCCTGCATGACCTGAGACATCTGCGGCATTACTTTACACAAAATTTGACATTTCGGGGTGGCCTTTTATTGTCCCCAGTATAAGGAGCGTCTGGGTACTGCTCATTCTGTCTGATCACCGTCTGGAAATGCCACACCCATGGCATTTTAACCATATCAGGTTAAACCTGGCATATGCCCAGATCAGCAGAAATCTTTATTCTAGTTAGAAGGGCAAACACAACATTTCTCTTTCATGCTCTTCAATACAGCTGAGCCAAAGTTATAAAAATCAGCCCAAACAGCACTTCACAGAAAAGTGAGTCAAGTACAAGGCTACAGTCCTGGCACAAACATGCATGGAAAAGGACTTTTCATTTATTTTTCTGTCCTCGGTCTCCATCGCCAATATACTGAAAAGGGAGAAGAAGAAAAGAAGAAGAAAAGAAGATGTTTTTCTGGCCTCCTGTCCTGCCGATAATGAGGAATTTACAGTAACGCAAGTAACTAGATAATTTGTTAGTAACTGTAATGCGACTACTTAAGTCATCAAAGTAATGGGTTACATTACTGCGTTACTGCTAAATTTAATCTGATTAAGGTAATTTGTTACTTTGTAACTGTGTGAGACAATGACAAGAATTTCTCTGTTATAGCAATTTCTGAGACGGTTAAATGAAAAACGAACTGCAATGGTCCAGATTAAAGGATGTGGTTTTTCTATAAATAGGCAAAATAAGAGGGAGAGGTGTTGCATTGTATATTCAATCATCCTACCACCATGAAAGTGTCAAAAATATTTCATTCGCATTAGAATGTCAAGGAATGTGTTACTGTTGAAATTAAATCAAAGAAAAAAAAAATCTTTTTTAAATGTTATTCGTTGTGTATATAGAGCCGCAGGTACAAACACTGACACGTTCTCAGATAAAATGTCAGAATGTAAAACTCAATGACAGGAGGTCGATTTTTGTTGGTGGAGTTTTTAAATATACTTTTGTATATAAATCTCTTAAATCCTCATGGACAAACAATTTTAGAAATGCAATTTATTGCAATGGAGAGTATCCCTCATTTCCGCATCCCAGCAGGATCACTGTTAATAGGGCTGCACTCGTTGATAATATATTCACGTATGTCTATGCAGGGGACATAACTGGGAGTTTAACTTAGAAATGATTTTCGCCATCATTTGCCTGTTTGTAGCTTTTGAATCATCAATTTAAAAAAAAAATGTGAATAGAAACTGGTGGCTTAACAAGGTTTACATTTAACTTTAAAAAAGACATAATAAAGCCCCAAAAGTCACAGCACAATTTTGCCAATCAAAAGTGTCATATTGCCAGATTAACTGTGATAGTGATACAGTGTAGAAACTATTGTAATTATACCCACTCAATCATATTCTAATCTCACGGGTAGCAGGTATGACATTTTTTATTTTTTTATTATTTTTTTAAGACAACTGGTATAGCCCACGTGGGACCCTCAGGAGGTGAACCATGACCCCTTACATTTTCCACCAACATTTTCCATTGATTTTGCAAGAAAGGACAACTGCTAAATTCAGTGAGTTCATACAGTCAGCTGTCTAACCAAACATTTTTAAAATAAAAATAGAGATAATGGATGAATATTTCTTTTTCTTTAGCAATTTAGCCAAGCAGCAGATGTCCTCTAGTCATATGGAAACACCTTGGATATTTCTAGAAACATTAGCATTTTTGTTCTCTACCCATCAAATACAAACTAGCTGCTGCCTTGGCTCAAACCCACGCCATAAAATGAAACCTCTGGCTTAATCCACCGCATCAGCTCACCTCAATCTGAATATTCACGAACATGTCCATGTTTCCATAAACATATCTTAAAGGGAAATAAAGAGAGGCGCCAAAATGCTGCATTGAAAACAGACCGTGCAGCTTGACAAAGTTTACAATTTTCCTACAATTAAAGATGACCGAAGACTTCAGATACAGCACAAGTTGACAGTGTCTTCTGCTGTCTCAAACATGACCCTGAAAATCAAGAGGTTTTACCTTCATGTTAATACCAGGCAAGCTGATCCAAACCATGACCACTCAGTGAAACAAAAACTTCCTACTAGCTGTCTAAAATTTACTCCATCCATTCATGACATGTTAATCTGATCATCTGAATAAAGAATAAAGATGCTTATCTGTCCTCAGAGCTGTGTCTTGTATCCTTGGATTTTTTTTAATGTGAATTTTCCTGAGCCTCAATATCTGACACCTGTGTAATTTGAGGTATTTCCTGTGTTACCGAGTTTGCTCTTGGATTTTCCTCCTCTGTGTTTAACTCTGTGGCAGACAACCTAACACCTTTAAAATTGCTTCAAATCAAGAAGGGAGCAAATCCCTGGCGCTCCTCAGAGGTCTTGCAATTGCTCTGAGACAGACACTAGGCGCGAGCGAAAGCCTGATCTACTCTCCTATCAAGATTGGATTCATTCTAGGGGGCTTAGAAACTATTGCACCGTGTCAGTTAAGAAGGCAAAGTCAGATTTCTATTTAAAATCCGTTACAGATGCCAGAGGAAATCCTAATCAAATCTGAAAAACCATTCAATTAATAAAAAAAATTCAAGTTCCACTTTCTGTCCTCACAAGTTGTATAAAATTCTAGACCAGGGAAACTCACTCTTTTCCAGAATGACCCGCAGTGGGTGCAGGCTTTCATTCTAACCATGCAGTCTCACTCCTGATTCTACTTATCAAGGGTCTATGGCAAAAGCTTTAAGGGTTCATTAGTAGAGTCAGGTGTGGGACAGGTTGGATAGAGCGAAAGCCTGCACCCACTGTGGCTCATTCTGGAAAAGAATGCGTATCCCTGTTCTAGACGGATTACTGGCAAAGCTGAAATATGCGATGCCTGTACCCAGCATTGTTTCAGTCAGCCATTTCCATAAAATATACAAAAACGGCTGATCCAGGCCGTTACTGAACAGACAGATAATACGCATTGCAGGTCCTATCTGTCTGCCTGTCCTGTGGCTTCTTGCTTGGTGTATCGTGATAGCAAACCTTCGATAGCAGGGGTCCTCAATCTGATCCAGGAACAGTCGGTGTGGGTGCTGGCTTTCATTCAACCGAGCAGTTACTCATCTGATTCTTCGAATCATGCCCTTTAGCATGACTCAAAGAAAAATGCAGATTTCGATGAATTAAAAATCAATACGTGGTGTTTTTAATGCATTATTTTACCCAAATTTAGATTTATGAACTCAAAATTTCCATAGAATTTGTTCTTTCGTTTAACTAAACCTTCTGAAGACCAGACTGCAGTACAGTTCAATATTTTCAATTGAAATTCGCTGTCAGTGCAGAGCACTCCCATTTTGAATAAAGACAATGCTGCTGAACGCAGTGTACATTTGAATGTCCACTTGCTCTGGAATATGCATATTTTGGTCAAAAAATGTGAGAATAAAGAAGTGAATAGTACATGTTGCAATTGTTCATGAAAAATGAATATCAAAATGAGGATGAAACTTTTCACTCCAAAATTAACTGAACATTTTATTGAGTGAAATTGAAAATCAGTTGTTTCTGTTGAAAAACTGGGCAAACAGCTCGGCCTAAACTGTCCAAGACAGTCTCTCCTCGCTAAATTGATAGAAAATGATAGCGATCTCAGTCCTCATCCTAACACTCACATGTAGGCTACAGAAGTTGTCATGAATTTAAAAAAAGAAATTGTCTTAAGGCATTTTAATCAAAGGCTATTACCCAGAAATAATACAGTTCTATGTCTGAATACAGTTCAGTTCTATGTCTTTTGTGAAATAATAATTGTTATATTATTTTGAATAGTTTGTTAAAAATGTGTCCAATATCAGCAGTGGAGTGCACAAAATGGTAATCAAGGCTTCCATTGAGACATGGTTTCCCCAAAAAACATAACCTAACAATAAAGTACAACATGAAAACTGTTAACAACATTCCCAAAATGGCCTCTGTACATCACAGTCGCACTCAGCTGCACTGACAATGAGGATCTGATCCCAACTATTTTGCTCGCGTGAAAAAAAAAACCACACACGCACGTGCACGCACGCACACACACACACACACACACACACACACACACGCCTCAATTCAGCGGTATTACACCTAATCGGTATGAAATGAATGTAAATGCATAAATAAATTCATTGCAGTTTTTACAACCCCAATTCCAAAATAGTTGGGAAATAGTTGGGTAAGTGTAATTTGTGAATAAAATCAAAATGCAATGATTTTCAGATCACATGAGCCAATGTTATTTACAACAGAACATAGATAATATTTCAAATGTTGAAACTGAGACATTTTACATTTTTATCCACAAAATGAGCTCATTTCACATTTTCTGGCTGCAACAGGTCTCAAAAAAGTTGGGACACAGGCATAAAGGGCTGAAAAAGCAATTAATATATAAGAGAATCAGATGAAATAAACATTCAGCAAGTAATTAAGTTAACTGGCATCAAGTTTGTAACATTTATGTTTAATTTTATTTGGATCCCCATTAGCTGATCTAACATACATCAGCTGTTCTTCCTGGGGTCCACTCAGTACATGTAACCATAAGAATACACAATCAAGGCATAACTTAGAACAAGAAATTTACAAACATGAATTATACATAAATAGATTTCGCAAACAACATACAGTATGAACAAACAACAAATGACCAATAATTAAAAGCACATAATCAGATACAGAAACCTACATACACATTAAAAAAACAGCACGACCCATACAAAAAAAAAAGCAGAACAAATACCACTACATAAAGAAAGATAGTCATTTAATAGTTCGGTACACGATAGTCTTGTGCGATCAGTCATAAGGTGTTTCCTCACCTGTTTTTTAAAACTAACTTTACCTTGGGTTTTGAAATGTGACCAGGAAGAGAATTCTATTCTGTGATGGCTCTGTAGAGCACTGTTCGCTGTCTAAAATTTGTTTTGGCTTTTGGAATAGTATATTTACCGCTAACTGCATGTCTACTGGGATATGAGTGTTTGTGCTGAGTGTAAGTTGTCTATGCAAACAATCAGGAATTTTAAAATACAAGTCTTTTACAAAGGAGAAGAGAGATGCTTTTAACCTCGCATCTACAGTCAGCCAGTCAAGTTGGACATGCATATCATTGGTGTTAGTTCTTATTGTACAGCCAAGGGCAACACAAGCTGCTCTATTCTGAGTATGTTGTAACTTCCCTAGATTGGTTTTAGATGTACCCCACCACACCATCGCACAGTAATCAAATTGTGACAATGAAAAAGCTAGTCCTGCAGACTTTGGTAAAGATGTTTTCAGGAAATGAGAGCATCTCTTAACTATGGAAATGTTTCTCCCATCTTTGGTGCCAATAAATCTATATACTTTGACCATGACAGATTGCAGTCTGAAGTTATCCCAAGGAGTTTAGTCTCCTGTACTTGCTCAACGGCAATATTGTTGAGGATTAGATCCATTTGAGGACAGGAACTTAAAGAGTGTTTCGATCCAAATAAAATGCTCTTGGTCTTAGAAATGTTAAGAACAAGTTTGTAATCAATGATCCAGTCAAATAAATTTTGCAGCTCTTCATTGAGAACCAAGGTAATTTCCTCCACTGTAGATGCTGACACATAAAGTATTGAATCGTCAGCATACATTACCATTCTAGCCTTTGTACAAGCAAGTGGAAGATCATTTGTAAATATGGAAAAGAGTAGAGGCCCAAGTGATGAGCCCTGCGGAATTCTACTGAACAGATGTCCTGTGTATGATAAGCTACCATTAAAGAAGACCCTTTGTGTTCCATTGGTTAAGTCGCTCTCTATCCATTCCAAGCATGACTGAGTGAAGCCATAACACTGAAGTTTTTCCAACAGCAAACTATGATCAATGACGTCAAAGGCAGCACTGAAATCCAAAAGTACTGCTCCAACCATGCTCTGTTGGTCAATGTCACTTAACCAATCGTTCGTCATTTGTGAGAGTGCTGTACCTGGTGAATGCCCTTCCCTGCATGCATGCTGGTAAACACTTGTTAGCCATGATTGGCTGTAAAAGGGATGTCTTAGAGAGGCTGATTCTCTCAGAAGTGAAGATAGCCAGAGGCTCTCCAACCTATGAAGGCTTGTGGAATACTTTAAAAACTATGTTCCTCAATGTCAAATTGCAAAGGCTTTGAAGGTCTCACCATCGACAGTGCACAACATCATCATAAGATTGAGAGAAACTGGAAAAATCTCTGTGCTTAAGGGACAAGGCCGAAGACCTTTACTGGATGCCCGTGATCTTCAGGCCCTCAGACGCCACTGCATCACTCATGATTGAAGGCTTAATGCGATTTTTTTGAAGTCATTCCAAGATGGGCCAATTTCAGTGGCAATGGGGGATCCCAAACATTTGCCTTTTTGGGGGGCTTCAAACACTTGCCACCTATGCCACTCCAGCAGTGCGCCTCTGCTTGATTTCATGCAGTCAAGGTTTAGGATATTAATTCTTGCCGGGGGCAAGTTGGGGGCCCTTTGGAGGGCGGGGCCCGTTTCAACTGAAACGGTTGACACACAGGTAAGGCCGCCTACGCAGGCCCTGGCACCCAGATGTTACTAGGGCACCGGGGCAAGGAGTGGAGATGGGGACCCAAATGCAGGGTTGTGGAATTTATTGAATAAAGAATGTGAATATGACAAAAAGCACTTTAACTTAAATTTGGACTTAAAAAGGGAGTTCACTAATTAAAGAGGAGAACTGACTATGGCTCCCTGCCGGTGAAGGGTGGAACCAAGCTTTAATGAAGATAATGACATACAAAGGAGAAACAGGTGAAACAATTAACTCAGGGAACAGAAGCTTAATTGAATAACTGAGTAAGGCCAAGTAACCGAGGCTGTGGAGTGCCAGAGGGAGGGCATTACAGGGACAAATAGTTTTTTTTTTTTTCCAGATTTAATTGTGCTTGCTTTGCTTTGATTGCTTAATTTAAAAAAGAACAACCAGTCAACCTGGGGTTTGCAAATTATATCTACTTTGAGGATTGTTGACATCTTAATTTTTAATGGCTTGTGTATTTGACCTCAGTTTGGTGTTTGTGGGGCATTCTGGGGTAAAATGACCTCTGCGCATCACCCAGGTGGCTGCAACATATTAGTGGTAGTGGTTGAGGTAAAAAGCTCCAAATCCCTTTAAGAGAAATGCTGCATCATTCATTCATTCATTCATTCATTTAAATATCCACACATAGGCATCGGGATTGTCTTGCTTGATTTATTCCTCAGGCTGAGATTATTCCCATAGTAAGTGAATTTGACTAAGAGGTAATCAGGGCAGTGTTTCAGAGGTGAAAGGCACTGATGTTTGGGAGGGTCAGGCTAAGTGCAGCACTGGAACAACAGCCAATCAGGAGTGACAACAGGGATGTCTATCTCTTGCTGGGTCTTTGAGATGTCTTCACACTGATGTCTTCAATCTTGGCATCTCCCACAAAGAACATGAATTTGTACTTTTTGTCACCCAGGCGGTTTGGGAACTGCACCATGTCACCATTGGACAGATAGATGTCAAAAGTGTCAGAGTTGAAGTGAATGGAGACCTGGGAAATAGAGGGAGAGGGTAAAGAAACAGTTAAAAGGAGTAAAGGCAGGAATGGTGGGTTACAGCAGGAACAACGCTAACACACTCAAGACGTGCACAGTAGATGCTTTTGATGACCATGATAATGCAGTAGCAAGTCCACTGCCGATCAAAACAGTATCAGTATTGAAGTCCTTACTACTCGGATTTGCCGATCTTATTGCCATTAATTATTTGTTTTTCAATTCAATTCAATATGCTTTATTGGCATGAATGAGGCAAACAATATTATTAAGTCTTTCAGTTTGTTTTTCCGCAGTTGATTACACAGGAAGAACAATACAATAGTGCGCTGAAATTACTTACTACTGAACTTACTATTGGAGATTGGTGTTTGGTTGCTATGACATTCTAAATGAACCTACTGGATGATCACTCGGTGAGTTCTTCTGTCGCGATAATTCAAATATTACTCATCCTAAGTGAGTGAATATGACCGACCTGCACTGTTATGAAGGGATATGGTCAATAGAATGGCGGCTTTTGAGTTTTGGTGATTTTTATCTAAAATTTGAGTACTTTTCTTTTAGCAGTCGCTGGCTAATCCATTTAGCACAGGTAGAGAGGATGGGATGAAGGCTCCAGTCAGGGCCTCTGGCTCAGTGACTTCCTGTCCCAGACCTCACCTTAAATTCCTTTCCTTCATCGAAGGGGAAACTTCTCGATTTCACCACTTCTTGCCAAGATTTGTTCACCCTGGAGTTCATAATGATGGTTTTAATGTCTCCACTATAGTTGAACCGTGGGTTGAAGTGCAGGGCGATGTTCTCCTTAGAGTGGCCGATGTTAATGGAGAAACTGAGAGGAACATACAGCACACGTATTTGAAATGAAACCTGATCACAATACTGACAGACAGTTGGTGGTGTGAACTTTGCTGATATTTCAAACAGATAGCTGGGTTATCATGGAGGACAGCAGGCAGTGATTGCGGGAGAATACCAGTCCTCGTGGAGACTGAGGCAGCGGTGACCTACCGAACTGCACCACCTCTGACCACACCTTTGACCTTCAGCTCCATTCCACTTGAAAAGCTCAGGTTCTTTACTTCCGCAGCCTGTTTATCACAGAATTGAGAGACTTTTGAGCAATGTGGGCTTTTTCAAACATTATCCTCTTTCATTATCAATGCACACATTTCACAGCACAAAAGCTGATGAATGTATCCGCTCTCCATATACCAGCCCTTTGATTTCATTTCGGTATTTTTTCAGAGTCTGAATTCCTCTGGAGAAATATCAGCACCATCTGAAACCTCTGTGCTGTCAGAGCTCTGCTACATCTGTGCCCCATCTAAAAGTCCAATCAGGTATTAAGTTGGCATTATGGAGAGAAAGTTTCTGTTCTGTTCTAGTCACCTCTACCTTAACTGCGTCTTGTGAGAAAGAATACTTCACTTAGACATTCAGAGTACTTCATCAACTTCTATAAATGACCTAAATCAGAATGTCTCCAATTGCTCAATCACATGAATCATATACTCTTCCAAAAAAGAAACTATGCATTGTTGTTAGCATCAATTTATTATACATGAAATGTTTTGACAAATGTGGAAAACATATTGAAAAGAAAGCGTAATCAATAATTCAATATTTGTATAGTTTCTTTTTTGGAAGAGTATAAATACTTTTTTGGGGTTTCTTGCATTTTATTTGAAAATTCTGTACTTACAGCCATCTTGACAGTTCAGTTGCTGGTTGTTCACCAATGCTGAGCTCTGGTTCAGACTTGGAGTAAAATGCAAGGTGTAATTCTTGCTTATATGTGCGCTGGTGAGGTTTGCCTTTCCTTGGTCTAACCAATCAAATGGACTCTTGAAAGGCCTAAAGCAATTGTGACGGAAAGAAACAAATGCTGAACCAAATTCACATTTGAATAACAAAAGCTCCAAAAAAAAAAAAAAAATTAAAATCCATTGGTTTTCTTCATTTAGTCTTCCATTTAAAAATGCTGGAATTTACCCTGAACAAAAATATAAACATCCCCGGTCAAATTTTTTAGTTTTTATTAACATTAGCGTTATGCAATATATGAAGCGAATCAAAATTCATTTTTGTCAATGATTTATCTTCAGATCACCGTCCATTACATCTTGATATTGGCATCTGCAAAGGAGTGACAATACTTTGAACACGTTGGGGGTCAGGTTGAAGAAATTGAATGTTCAATATCTTGTGTGTCCACCATTTGCGTCTCTCAGAGCAACACATCTCCTTCGCATGGAGTTGATCAGGTTGTCTATCGTGGCCTGTTGAATGTTATTCCATTCTTCCCGGAGGGCCACATGGAGCCGGCGCACATTATCCAGCACTGGAACACAGTCGCGGACACGTCGATCCGGAACATCCCAAAGATGCTCTATGGGTGACATGTCCGGCGAATACGCAGGCCATTCCAGAACTGGAATATACTCTGCTTCAAGGAACTGCATGCAGGCTGCTCTGGTGGACATCCCTGCATCCAGCATGCCAACAGTACGTTCCTGCATGACCTGAGACATCTGCGGCATTACTTTACACAAAATTTGACATTTCGGGGTGGCCTTTTATTGTCCCCAGTATAAGGAGCGTCTGGGTACTGCTCATTCTGTCTGATCACCGTCTGGAAATGCCACACCCATGGCATTTTAACCATATCAGGTTAAACCTGGCATATGCCCAGATCAGCAGAAATCTTTATTCTAGTTAGAAGGGCAAACACATTTCTCTTTCATGCTCTTCAATACAGCTGAGCCAAAGTTATAAAAATCAGCCCAAACAGCACTTCACAGAAAAGTGAGTCAAGTACAAGGCTACAGTCCTGGCACAAACATGCATGGAAAAGGACTTTTCATTTATTTTTCTGTCCTCGGTCTCCATCGCCAATATACTGAAAAGGGAGAAGAAGAAAAGAAGATGTTTTTCTGGCCTCCTGTCCTGCCGATAATGAAGAATTTACAGTATCGCAAGTAACTAGATAATTTGTTAGTAACTGTAATGCGACTACTTAAGTCATCAAAGTAATACATTACATTACTGCGTTACTGCTAAATTTAATCTGATTAAGGTAATTTGTTACTTTGTAACTGTGTGAGACAATGACAAGAATTTCTCTGTTATAGCAATTTCTGAGACGGTTAAATGAAAAACGAACTGCAATGGTCCAGATTAAAGGATGTGGTTTTTCTATAAATAGGCAAAATAAGAGGAAGAGGTGTAGCATTGTATATTAAATCATCTTGCCACCATGAAAGTGTCAAAAATATTTCATTCGCATTAGAATGTCAAGGAATGTGTTACTGTTGAAATTAAATCAAAGAAAAAAAAAATCTTTTTTAAATGTTATTCGTTGTGCATATAGAGCCGCAGGTACAAACACTGACACATTCTCAGATAAAATGTCAGAAATGTAAAACTCAATGACAGGAGGTCGATTTTTGTTGGTGGAGTTTTTAAATATACTTTTGTATATAAATCTCTTCAATCCTCATGGACAAACAATTTTAGAAATGCAGTTTATTGCAATGGAGAGTATCCCTCATTTCCGCATCCCAGCAGGATCACTGTTAATAGGGCTGCACTCGTTGATAATATATTCACATATGTCTATGCAGGGAGCATAACAGGGGGTTTAACTTAGAAATGATTTTCGCCATCATTTGCCTGTTTGTAGCTTTTGAATCATCAATTTAAAAAAAAAAATGTGAATAGAAAGTGGTGGCTTAACAAGGTTTACATTTAACTTTAAAAAAGACATAATAAAGCCCCAAAAGTGACAGCACAATTTTCCCAATCAAAAGTGTCATATTGCCAGATTAACTGTGATAGTGATGCAGTGTAGAAACTATTGTAATTATATCCACTCAATCATATTCTAATCTCACGGGTAGCAGGTATGACATTTTTTACTTTTTTATTATTTTTTTAAGACAACTGGTATAGCCTACGTGTGACCCTCAGGAGGTGAACCATGACCCCTTACATTTTCCACCAACATTTTCCATTGATTTTGCAAGAAAGGACAACTGCTAAATTCAGTGAGTTCATACAGTCAGCTGTCTAACCAAACATTTTTATAATAAAAATAGAGATAATGGATGAATATTACTTTTTCTTTAGCAATTTAGCCAAGCAGCAGATGTCCTCTAGTCATATGCAAACACCTTGGATATTTCTAGAAACATTAGCATTTTTGTTCTCTACCCATCAGTCAAATACAAACTAGCTGCTGCCTTGGCTCAAACCCACGCCATAAAATGAACCTATGGTTTGATCCACCGCATCAGCTCACCTCAATCTGAATATTCATGAACATGTCCATGTTTCCATAAACATATCTTAAAGGGAAATAAAGAGAGGCGCCAATATGCTGCATTGAAAACAGACCGTGCAGCTTGACAAAGTTTACAATTTTCCTCCAATTAAAGATGACCGAAGACTTCAGATACAGCACAAGTTGACAGTGTCTTCTGCTGTCTCAAATGTGACCCTGAAAATCAAAAGGTTTTACCTTCATGTTGATACCAGGCAAGCTGATCCAAACTATGACCACTCAGTGAAACAAAAATTCCTACTAGCTGTCTAAAATTTACTCCATCCATTTATGACATGCTAATCTGATCATCTGAATAAAGAATAAAGATGCTTATCTGTCCTCAGAGCTGTGTCTTGTATTGTGTGCTGCCTTTACTACTCTCTGAAGCCCCTCCCTGTCTGCCACAATGCAGCTGCTGTACCATACTGTGATACAGTACATCAGCAGGCTCTTGATGGACGAGCAGTAGAAGGTCAGCAGCAGGTTTGAGTCCAGGTTGTGCTTCCTGAGGACTCTCAGGAAGTGTAGCCTCTGCGGAGCCTTCTGATGACTGCTGTGATGTTTTCTGTCCAGGAGATGTTGGCGGAGATAAGGACTCAGAGTAACCAGGAGGTGTGGACCCTCTCCACACAGGCCGTTGATGTAGAAGGGGGCTAGGTTGTTGCTCTGCTTCCTGAAGTCGACAATGATCTCCTTGGTTTTCTTGGTGTTCAGAGCCAGGTTATTCTCTGAACATCAGGCTGCCAACTTCAGGACCTGCTCTCTGTAGGCTGCCTCGTCTCCCTTTGTGATGAGTCTGACCACAGTGGTGTCTTCAGCAAACCTGATGATGAGGTTATTATTGTGGGCCAGACTGCAGTCGTGGGTGTAGAGACAGTACAGGAGCAGGCTCAAGACACGGCCCTGTGGAGAGCCGGTGCTCAGCGTGTGATTGGAGGAGAGGTGGGGGCCAAGTCTTACAGTCTGGGGCTGGTTGGTGAGAAAGTGCTTTACCCAGGCACATGTGAGAGAAGGGAGGCTGAAAGTGTCCAGTTTTGTGATGAGAATGTCAGAATGATGGTATTGAAAGCTGAGCTGTAGTCCACAAGAAGCATCCGGATGTACCTCTGCTGCTGCTCCAGGTGGCTCAGCGTGGAGTGGAGAGCTGCGGCGATGGCGTCCTCTGTGGATCTATTCGCGCGATATACGAACTGATGGGAGTCGAAGTCTGTGGGTAGATAGTCCTTGATATGCTGAAGAACCAGTCTCTCGAAGTACTTCATGATTACCGGAGTGAGGGCCAAAGGACGCTAATCATTTAGGCTGGTGATGGGAGACTTCTTTGGCACTGGGATGATTGTGGCTGATTTTAGGCAGGGCAGGATGACTGCCTGGGCCAAGGAAAGGTTGAAGATTCTAGTGAAGGTGATGGCAAGCTGGTGGGCGCACGCTCTAAGCAGCTCACCAGGTACTGCATCGGCAGCCTTCTTGGGGTTCACTGCCAGGACCACCTGTCTGACATCGTGCTCCAGTACAGTGAGTGGAGTGGTTCAAGAACCAAGAGGGGATGGGCCCGCTGCTGCTCATTTATGGTGTTCAGCAGGAGAGAGAGCGCTGTGTTTACATTGGCATCGGGTGGAATACACACAGCCGTGACGATCACTGCAGTTAGCTCTTGCAGTAGAAAGAAAGGCCGGAATCTTACAGACATGTACTTGGGGTCTGAGGAACAGTGTTTGTCTGTAATTGTTCTGTTGTTACACCAGTTCTCATGCATCTAAATACACAACCCCCCTCCTCTCCTCTTTCTGGAGTCCTCAGTCCTGTCCCATCGGAGCAGAGTGCGACCTGCTAGCTGCATGCTAGTATCGGGTATTCCCGGTGAAGCCAAGTTTCAGTGATAATAAAAACACAGCAGTCACGAACATAGCGATTTCCAGCGAGTTGTAATTCCAAGTCGTCTCATTTATACACCAGGGATCTGGCATTGGAGAGATACAAGCTCGGTCGAGGTGGCTTGTTTGGTTGTTTTCTTAGCCTTAGCATAACAGCAGACCTGCAGCCCCACTTCTGCTTCCTCTCCCTCTTCAGTCTGCTCCGCCTCTTAGCCCGACAACAATCCACAGAGAGCCCAGTGGTCTCGCTATGTCGTCTGGGATGTTATGCATGTAGAGAAAGTCGCTCTAAACAGATATCTGGTGTTGGTCACCGATGTGCAAAAGGTTCTGGCGGGTGTAACGGATGTTCGCAGAACAAACAAGCAAGAAAGAAATACAAAAACAACAAAAAAGAGCGCTGAAAAGGAGAGCCAAGAGCCGCTGCGACCATGCACGCTGCCATCGATACTCAGTATCAAACTTCGACATACCTCCGGTATAATTTAACGTCGCTAGAGTGAACTAGGCTTTGAAGCACTAGATGACTCATATTGCCTGACTTTAATTCAAATTTGCTTTGTAGTTATAAACATCACACTCAAGGTGACAGGGTATCCCTCCGCTTTGCCAGAGAAAATGTGGCATAGTGTGTAAAGTTAATTTTATGCTCTAATAAGGAATATAAGAAAATCAAACAGGTTCGCACAGGTAATTTTCTTCCTGATTGCGGTTTCTGCGCAGAGATGCCTGAACTGCGATTTGTCCCAGAAAAATAGCCTTTTGTCGACTTTGGTTGGGTTATGTCCCAAAACTCCTTTTCGTATGGAGTAGCTGGAAATCACCTTACAGGCATAACTTCTAATTTTTGGAATCTCCGCACATTACGCCTTTCAATGAAATGCTGGAAGCATAGCCTACTTTTGCTTTCAAGGTGCCCAATTTCCATCAAATAGGCTACTGATCAGACACAAATAAATGCTAATTAGACGAGTTCTTTAATTTTTCAACTTAAATTTTCCAAATTATCAAAGTATCTTATTGATCAGAGACTATTTGGACCGTGACCTGGCCCAAAATCAGAAATAATTTTCATTGATAAATTCATGCATAAAAAACGCATAACATCACAAGATATTGCTTTAAAATGTTAACATCAAAGCTCACTGTTATAATTATTAAATACCACAGGGATGGAGCAAGCAAATTACCTTTTTTTTGTTCCCATAACAGCTGATAAGTCCGAGGCGCGAGCAACATTGGCTAAGGTGACGACTGTATTTCCGAAATTTTCGGAATATCAGCTGCCACAGCTCTTTAGCTACCACCATTTGTTGACGATAAATAATCACTACACGTCTTGGCCAGCTCAGTCTTCATGCAAGGAATATATCTGATGAAGAAAACCTGCAACTCCGACCATGGAAAGCTGTGCTGTCTCCTTGTTCGCCACAATTTTGAGAGGGAATATCGGCCGGGGTGCGCTCTAATGCTTTCATTGAAGGCTTAATACGATTTTTTGAAGTCATTACAAAATGTGCCAATTTCAGTGGCAATGGGGGATCCCAAACAAATGCCTTTTTGGGGGCCCTCAATTACTTGCCACGTATGCCGCTCCAGCATTGCGCCTCTTCATGTTTTCATACAGTCAAGGTTTATGATATTAATTCTTGCCGGGCATTTGGGGGACCCCTGGAGGGCGGGGCCCATTTCTCCTGAAACGGTTGAAACATAGGTCAGGCTGCCTATGCACGTGCATTATGTATGTCTGACAAAAATTCAGAAGAGAAATTTTCAATTATTGAGTTGTTAATTTTTGTCAGTGAGAGTCCATGGAGATCTTCTAATGAATAAATGACGAGTAATGAAATGATTTAAACTGCAATAAGGGAAGATTGATACGATACAGCATTGTACAGAAGTGGGCATCATCAGGGATATGACAGATTGAGCTGAGGACTGTTTGGATATTGTCACTGGTTTATGAGTGTATTGGCTGCAATGGAGGAATCAAAAGGACTGGACATCAATCTGTCAGAGGTGATAACACACATTAATTTCTGTCAGGAATGTAAGACTAAAGCAATGTGGTGTATTCTAGAGTACTAAAGTACTGGGTCACTCACTTAATAAACACTCCCTGTGAGCGGTTTCCCCCATTTTGTTTAAGGATTGAGGAGCATTCGCGAGAGTCTTATTTAGATGCTGGTTATAATGTCTGGTGGTTAGCGCCAACTTAAATTAACAAAGCTCTGAACAAAGGGGCCCTAAGATTTTTAGGATATTATTTTCACAGCAGAAAAAATTGACAGTCACAAACGCTGAAGCATTTTAACCCCTTCCATTCGGTAGTTGTCATCAGAGGGATTATTTCCTGGCTCTCATCTTGCCTGAAAGCTGTGTTTCTCAAATGATTTGCTTATTATCAAGCAGCTTCTGAGGTTAATTATGACCTGATCATTTGAACCACCTGTGCTGGAGCAGGGAGAGATCTAAAGCATGCAGGACAAGGGGTACTCCAGGAGAGGCTTGAGAAACACTGCCTTAATGCACATTATTTCTCCGAAGTCGTTCCCATTTACGCTTCCTAATTAGCAACTAAGCATTAATTCTTGCATTTGAGAGGATAAATCTTTCATGGTTTTGGTTTTTGGTCATGTTTCTGTGCTGGTTTTGTATTCATGATTATTGTCTTTTATTTATTAGGGTCCGAGCCTCCAGGCCTGCAGGGCCTTGGAGAGGACCCTATTGTATTTCTCGCGTTTCTTATTATTATTAGGGTCCGAGCCTCGAGGCCTGAAAGGCCTCAGAGAGGACCCTATTGTTTTTCTCGTGTTTCTTATTAGGGTCCGAGCCTCCAGGCCTGCAGGGCCTTGGAGAGGACCCTATTGTTTTTCTCGGATTTCTTGTTTCTTTATTAGGGTCCGAGCCTCGAGGCCTGAAAGGCCTCAGAGAGGACCCTATTGTATTTCTCGTGTTTCTTATTAGGGTCCGAGCCTCCAGGCCTGCAGGGCCTTGGAGAGGACCCTATTGTTTTTGTCGTGTTTCTTATTATTAGGGTCCGAGCCTCGAGGCCTGAAAGGCCTCAGAGAGGACCCTATTGTTCCTGGTCAGTTTCTTATTATTATTCTTTGTTTTTTCTTACGCCTCTTTGAGCTTGAATTTGACCCCCTAAACATGCTCAAAAACTCACCAAAATCGGCACGCTCGTCAGGTCTGGCGAAAAATTTGATAAAATGAAAAAACTCTCCCCATAGGTCACAAAATGGCTCTCTAGCGCCACCAAGGCACTTTTTACTGGCCTTTAGAGGGCCACCACGCCCGGTAGGAAAGTCATACAGAGATGCAACCAACACTATATTGTTCATCTCATCAAGGACTAAAAATGAACAATCGACACCTATTACCGAAATCGAACAGGAAGTCCGCAATTTGCATATCAAAATATGCATTTTCCCCTAAATTTGGCCAAAATTTGCCCTCGAACAAACGCGAACTCCTCCTAGGGCGTTCATCGTATCGACCCCAAATGTTAATAGATGACAAAGCACCTTCTTCCGATAAAAACTACTGTACAACTTTTTCAAAAGTCCTACGGTTTGGATTTTATGAGGCGTCAAAGATGGGGTCCGCAGCCACTTTGACTGCCTTTTTCCGATGCATACGCAATTTCCAACATTATTTTCAGCGCTTAAACATGGTCAAAAACGAACAAAATTTTGCAGTAAATTCTTACAGGCAACAAACATATCTCTTATCCCAACATTCTTCACCAAATGCACAAAATGGCTCTCTAGCGCCACCTAAATCCTCCAAAATGGCACTTTTGCTTACACCACAGCCTGACACAATGTTAAAAAATTCTGAAAAAAATCACACATCATTGCTGGACCATGACACATATTGTCACTTAATTTCGTTAAAATCCAACGAAGACTTCTTGAAATAAAAAATGTTATGTTCAGAATATGCTGTACAGTATCACATAATTTCTTACTGTGAACAAACCGTTTATAGTATCTAAATGTCCTTTGGTAAACTTCATTAGCTCCATGTGTACAGACAAACTGCAGAGCATGGAACAATTGCTATGCATATTTCTGGAGATATTAATATGTTATGAATATTCATATTTTGAAAAATATAGAGTGACGCACTACTGAATTCACCATAAGTTGCAGCGTATGAAACTTTTGTCTGTGTTCAGGGAACATGCTCCCAAAATCTCAGCTTTCTAGGATTTACGTAGAAGAAGCATTTATTAATTTCTTCATTTTTTTTGATTTCCATGTTTTTCTGTGTGCTACTACACAATTGTCCACCGGGTGCCAATTGGAGCCCACGGATCATCTCCCTCCACTAAGTTCATGCATGGGGGAAGATTTCACAATACACACCAGTGATTACATGTGCTTCAGATACTTTGACCAGGTTCCATGGCTCATAGCTCCATTATTCTAAACAAAAATCTCTTGCAGTGAAGGGGTTTGCACTCAACTCAACATAAAAGATTTCCCACTATCTCGTACTGTCCAACGAAACACAATGCTCGACATCGCTCCAACGCGTCCCGCCCCCCTTTCGACATGCACGGGTGGGCGTCTCGCCCCCGTTTCGACGTGCGCGGGTGGGCGAGGACCCGTCCCAACGCTGCTTGCAGCTTTAATTATTATTATTATTCTTTGTTTCTTCTTACGCCTCTTTGCGCTCAAATTTGACCCCCTAAACATGCTCAAAAACTCACCAAAATCGGCACGCTCGTCAGGTCTGGCGAAAAATTCGATAAAATGAAAAAATTATCCCCATAGGTCACAAAATGGCTCTCTAGCGCCACCAAGGCACTTTTTACTGGCCTTTAGAGGGCCACCACGCCCGGTAGGAAAGTCATAGAGAGATGCAACCAACACTATATTGTTCATCTCATCAAGGCCTAAAAATGAACAATCGACACTTATTACCGAAATCAAACAGGAAGTCCGCAATTTGCATATCAAAATTTGCATTTTCCCCAAAATTTGGCCAAAATTTGCCTTCGAACAAATGCGAACTCCTCCTAGGGCGTTCATCGTATCGACCCCAAATGCTAATAGATGACACAGCAGACTCTTCCGATGAAAACTACTGTACAACTTTTTCAAAAGTCCTACCGTTTCGATTTTATGAGGCGTCAAAGTTGGGGTCCGCAGCCACTTTGACAGCCTTTTTTCGATGCGTGTGCAATTTCCAACCTAAATCTGACCCCTTAAACATGCTCAAAAACAAACCAAATTTTGCAGATAATTCATTGTGGCTTCAAAGATATTTACTCTTTGAAAACTCTCCACCCAAGACACAAAATGGCTCTCTAGCGCCACCTAAATCCTCAAAAATAGCACTTTTGCTTACACCACGGCCTGTCGCAATGTCTAAAAATTCTGAAAAAAATAACACATCATTGCTGTAGTATGCCCTAAAATTTCAGTTGATTTCGTGAAAATCCAATGAAAACTTTTTGAAAGAAAAAATGTTATATTCATAATATGCTGCACAGTATCACATTATTTCTTACTGTGGACAAACCGTTTATCGTATCAAAATGTCCTTTGGTACAATTCATAAGCTCCATGTGTACAGACAAAGTACCGAGCATGGTTCAATTTCAATGAATATTTTTTGAGATATGAATATGTTATGAATATTCATATTTTGAAAAATATAGAGTGACGCACTTCTGAATTCACCATAAGTTGCAGCGTATGAAACTTTTGTCTGTGCTCAGGGAACATGCTCCCAAAATTTCTGCTTTCTAGGATTTACGTAGAAGAAGCATTTATTAATTTCTTGATTTTCATTGATTTCCATGTATTTCTGTGTGCTACTACACAATTGTCCACCGGGTGGCAGTTGGAGCCCACGGATCATCTCCCTTCACTTAGTTCATGCATGGGGGAAGATTTCACAATACACACCAGTGATTAAATGTGCTTCAGATACTTTGACCAGGTTCCATGGCTCATAGCTCCATTATTCAAAACAAAATTATCTTGCAGTGAAGGGGTTTGCACTCAACTCAACATAAAAGATTTCCCACTATCTCGTACTGTCCAACGAATCACAATGCTCGACATCGCTCGAACGCGTCTCGCCCCCCTTTCGACATGCGCGGGTGGGCGTCTCGCCCCCGTTTCGACGTGCGCGGGTGGGCGAGGACCCGTCCCAACGCTGCTTGCAGCTTTAATTATTCTTTGTTTTTTCTTACGCCTCTTTGAGCTTGAATTTGACCCCCTAAACATGCTCAAAAACTCACCAAAATCGGCACGCTCGTCAGGTCTGGCGAAAAATTTGATAAAATGAAAACATTCTCCCCATTGGTCACAAAATGGCTCTCTAGCGCCACCAAGGCACTTTTTACTGGCCTTTAGAGGGCCACCACGCCCGGTAGGAAAGTCATAGAGAGATGCAACCAACACTATATTGTTCATCTCATCAAGGCCTAAAAATGAACAATCGACACCTATTACCTAAATCAAACAGGAAGTCCGCAATTTGCATATCAAAATTTGCATTTCACCCTAAATTTGCCCAAAATTTGCCCTCGAACAAACGCGAACTCCTCTCGGGGCGTTCATTGTATCAACCCCAAATGCTAATAGATGACACAGCACACTCTTCCGATGAAAACTACTGTACAACTTTTTCAAAAGTCCTACCGTTTGGATTTTATGAGGCGTCAAAGATGGGGTCCGCAGCCACTTTCACTGCCTTTTCCCGATGCATACGCAATTTCCAACATTATTTTTACCGCTTAAACATGGTCAAAAACGAACAAAATTTTGCAGTAAATTCTTACAGGCATCAAACATATCTCTTATCCCAACATTTTTCACCAAAGGCACAAAACGGCTCTCTAGCGCCACCTAAATCCTCCAAAATGGCACTTTTGCTTACACCACGGCCTGACGCAATGTTTAAAAATTCTGAAAAAAATCACACATCATTGCTGTACCATGACAGATATTCTCACTTCATTTCGTGAAAATCCAATGAAGACTTCTTGAAATAAAAAATGTTATGTTCATAATATGCTGTACAGTATCACATAATTTCTTACTGTGAACAAACCGTTAATTGTATCAAAATGACCTTTGGTTGACTTCATAAGCTCCATGTGTACAGACAAACTGCCAAGCATGGAACAATTTCTATGAATATTTCTGGAGATATTAATATGTTATGAATATTCATATTTTGAAAAATATAGAGTGACGCACTTCTGAATTCACCATAAGTTGCAGGGGATCAAACTTTTGTCTGTGCTCAGGGAACATGCTCCCAAAATATCAGCTCTCTAGAATTAACGTAGAAGAAGCATTTATTAATTTCTTGATTATTATTGATTTTCCATGTTTTTCTATGTGCAGCTACACATTCTGTCCACCGGGTGGCAATAGGATGACACGGCTCATCTCCCTTCACTAAGTTCATGCATGGGGGAAGATTTCACAATACACACCAGTGATTAAATGTGCTTCAGATACTTTGACCAGGTTCCATGGCTCATAGCTCCAATATTCAAGACAAAAATCTCTTGCAGTAAAGGGGTTTGCACTCAACTCAACATGAAAGATTTCCCACTATCTCGTACTGTCCAACGAATGACCATGCTCGACATCGCTCGAACGCGTCTCGCCCCCCTTTCGACATGCACGGGTGGGCGTCTCGCCCCCGTTTCGACATGCGCGGGTGGGCGAGGACCCGCCCCAACGCTGCTTGCAGCTTTAATTATTATTATTAGGGTCCGAGCCTCCAGGCCTGCAGGGCCTTGGAGAGGACCCTATTGTTTTTCTCGTGTTTCTTATTATTATTATTCTTTATTTCTTCTTACGCCTCTTTGCGCTCAAATTTGACCCCCTAAACATGCTCAAAAACTCACCAAAATCGGCACGCTCGTCCGGTCTGGCGAAAAATTTGATAAAATGAAAAAATTCTCCCCATAGGTCACAAAATGGCTCTCTAGCGCCACCAAGGCACTTTTTACTGGCCTTTAGAGGGCCACCACGCCCGGTAGGAAAGTCATAGAGAGATGCAACCAACACTATATTGTTCATCTCATCAAGGCCTAAAAATGAACAATCGACACCTATTACCTAAATCAAACAGGAAGTCCGCAATTTGCATATCAAAATTTGCATTTTCCCCTAAATTTGGCCAAAATCTGCCCTCGAACAAACGCGAACTCCTCCTAGGGCGTTCATCGTATCGACCCCAAATGCTAATAGATGACACAGCACACTCTTCCGATGAAAACTACTGTACAACTTTTTCAAAAGTCCTACGGTTTGGATTTTATGAGGCGTCAAAGATGGGGTCCGCAGCCACTTTGACTGCCTTTTCCCCATGCATACGCCATTTCCAACATTAATTTAACCGCTTAAACATGGTCAAAAACGAACAAAATTTTGCAGTAAATTCTTACAGGCAACAAACATATCTCTTATCCCAAAATTCTTCACCAAAGGCACAAAATGGCTCTCTAGCGCCACCTAAATCCTCCAAAATGGCACTTTTGCTTACACCACGCCCTGACGCAATGTGTAAAAATTCTGAAAAAAAACACACATCATTGCTGTACCATGACAGATATTCTCACTTGATTTCGTGAAAATCCAATGAAGACTTCTTCAAATAAAAAATGTTATGTTCATCATATGCTGTACAGTATCACATAATTTCTTACTGTGGACTAACCGTTTATTGTATCAAAATGTCCTTTGGTAGACTTCATAAGCTCCATGTGTACAGACAAATTACCGAGCATGGTTCCATTTCTATGAATATTTCTAGAGATATTAATATGTTATGAATATTCATATTTTGAAAAATATAGAGTGACGCACTTCTGAATTCACCATAAGTTGCAGCGTATGAAACTTTTGTCTGTGTTCAGGGAACATGCTCCCAAAATCTCAGCTTTCTAGGATTTACGTAGAAGAAGCATTTCTTAATTTCTTGATTTTTATTGATTTCCATGTATTTCTGTGTGCTACTACACAATTGTCCACCGGGTGGCAGTTGGAGCCCACGGATCATCTCCCTTCACTAAGTTCATGCATGGGGGAAGATTTCACAATACACACCACTGATTAAATGTGCTTCAGATACTTTGACCAGGTTCCATGGCTCATAGCTCCATTATTCAAAACAAAAATCTCTTGCAGTGAAGGGGTTTGCACTCAACTCAACATAAAAGATTTCCCACTATCTCGTACTGTTCAACGAATCACAATGCTCGACATCGCTCCAACGCGTCTCGCCCCCCTTTCGACATGCACGGGTGGGCGTCTCGCCCCCGTTTCGACATGCGCGGGTGGGCGAGGACCCGTCCCAACGCTGCTTGCAGCTTTAATTATTCTTTGTTTCTTCTTACGCCTCTTTGCGCTCAAATTTGACCCCCTAAACATGCTCAAAAACTCACCAAAATCGGCACGCTCGTCAGGTCTGGCGAAAAATTCAATAAAATGAAATAACTCTCCCCATAGGTCACAAAATGGCTCTCTAGCGCCACCAAGGCACTTTTTACTGGCCTTTAGAGGGCCACCACGCCCGGTAGGAAAGTCATAGAGACATGCAACCAGCACTATATTGTTCATCTCATCAAGGCCTAAAAATGAACAATCGACACCTATTACCTAAATCAAACAGGAAGTCCGCAATTTGCATATCAAAATTTGCATTTCACCCTAAATTTGGCCAAAATTTGCCCTCGAACAAACGCGAACTCCTCCTAGGGCGTTCATCGTATCGACCCCAAATGCTAATAGATGTCACAGCACACTCTTCCGATGAAAACTACTGTACAACTTTATCATTACTGGACCGGTTCCCAATTTATGAGGCGTCAAAGATGGGGTCCGCAGCCACGATGATTGCCTTTTTTCGATGCATACGCACTTTCCAACATTATTTTAACCGCTTAAACATGCTCAAAAACAAACAAAATTTTGCAGAAAATTTTTTGACGCTACAAACATATCTCTTATCTCAAAATTCTCCACCAAAGGCACAAAATGGCTCTCTAGCGCCACCTAAATCCTCAAAAATAGCACTTCTGCTTACACCACGGCCTGTCGCAATGTATGAAAATTCTGAAAAAAATCCCACATCATTGCTGTACCATGACAGATATTGTCACTTGATTCCGTGAAAATCCATGCAAGTCTTCTTGAGATAAAAAAATATTATATACATAATACACTGTACAGTAATACATTTTTTCTTGTTGTGGACAAACCGTTGATTGGATCAAAATGATCTTTGGTATACTTCATCATCTCAATTAGGAGAAACAATGTGTCAAGCATGGTACCATTTCCATGAATATTTGCTGAGATATTAATATGTTATGAATATTCATATTTTGAAAAATATAGAGTGACGCACTTCTGAATTCACCATAAGTTGCAGCGTATGAAACTTTTGTCTGTGTTCAGGGAACATGTTCTCAAAATCTCAGCTTTCTAAGATTTACGTAGAAGAAGCATTTATTAATTTCTTGATTTTTATTGATTTCCATGTATTTCTCTGTGCTACTACACAATTGTCCACCGGGTGGCAGTTGGAGCCCACGGATCATCTCCCTTCACTAAGTTCATGCATGGGGGAAGATTCCACAATACACAGCAGTGATAAAATCTGCTTCAGATACTTTGACCAGGTCCCATGGCTCATAGCTCCATTATTCAAATGAAAAATCTCTTGCAGTAAAGGGGTTTGCACTCAACTCAACATAAAACTTTTCCCACTATCTCGTACTGTCCAACGAATGACAATGCTCGACAGCGCTCGAACGCGTCTCGCCCCCCTTTCGACATGCGCGGGTGGGCGTCTCGCCCCCGTTTCGACATGCACCGGTGGGCGAGGACCCGTCCCAACGCTGCTTGCAGCTTTAATTATTATTCTTACGCACCTTTCAACGTTAATTTGACCCCCTAAACATGCTCGAAAACTCCCCAAATTTGGCACACACCTCATGTCTGGCGAAAAATTCGAGAAAATGATACAAATATCCCCATAGGTCACAAAATGGCTCTCTAGCGCCACCAAGGCAGTTTTTACCGGCACTTAGACGGCCATCACGGCCGGTAGGAAAGTCACAGAGAGATGGAACCAAGACTATATTGTTCATCTCGTCAAGACCTGAAAATGAACAATCGACACTCATTACCTAAATCGAAAAGGAAGATCGCAATTTGCATATCAAAATTGCCATTTGCCCCAAAAATTGGCCTAAATTTGCCCTCGAACAAACGCTAACTCCTCTCAGGGCGTTCATTGCATCAACCCCAAATGCTAATAGATGACAAAACACACTCTTCCGATGAAAACTACTGTACAACTTTGTCAAAAGTCCTACGGTTCCGATTTTATGAGGCGTCAAAGTTGGAGTCCGCAGCCACTTTGACTGCCTTTTTTCGATGCGTACACAATTTCATACCTTCATTTCACCCCTTCAACATGCTCGAAAACAAACCAAAATTTGCTAATAATTTCTTGTGGCTTCAAAGATATTTACTTTTTCAAAATTCTCCACCCAAGACACAAAATGGCTCTCTAGCGCCACCTAAATACACCAAAAAAAGACTTTTGTTTTCACCACGGCCTGTAGCAATGTCCTAAAATTCTGAAAAAAATCAGACATCACTGCTGTATTATGTCATGTACTGTGACCTAATTTCGTGAAAATCCATAAAAGACTTTTGGAGATAAAAAAATATTATATACATAATACACCATACAGTAACACATTTTTTATTGCTGTGGACAAACCGTTCATTGGATCACAATAATCTTTGGTATACTTCATAACCTTTATTTGGAGAAACAATGTGCCAAGCTAAGTTCCATTTGAATGAATATTTTTGGAGATATTAACATGTTATGAATATTCATATTTTGAAAAATATAGAGTGACACACTTCTGAATTCACCATAAGTTACAGTGTATGAAACTTTTGTCTGTGTTCACGGAACATGCTCCCAAAATTTCAGCTCTCTAGGATAAACGTAGAAGAAGCATTTATTAATTTCTTGATTTATATTGATTTTCATGTTTTTCTATGTATTTTTATTTCCTACTACACATTCTCTCCACCGGGTAACAGTAGGACCACACAGCTCATCTCCCTTCACCAAGTTCATGCATGGTGGAAGATTTCACAATTCACAGCAGTGATTAAATCTGCTTCAGATACTTTGTCCATGTCCCATGGCTCATAGCTCCATTTTACAAAAGAAAAACCTCTTTCAGGAAAGGGGTCTGCACTCAACTCGACATGAAACATTTCCCTCTGTCTTGTACTGTTTGACGAATGTCGATGCTCCACAGCGCTCAAAGGCGTCTCGCCCCCGTTACGACGTGCGCGGGTGGGCGAGGACCCGTCCAACGCTGCTTGCAGCTTTAATTATTCTTTGTTTCTTTGTTTCTTCTTACGCCTCTTTGCGCTCAAATTTGACCCCCTAAACATGCTCAAAAACTCACCAAAATCGGCATGCTCGTCAGGTCTGGCGAAAAATTTGATAAAATGAAAAAATTATCCCCATAGGTCACAAAATGGCTCTCTAGCGCCACCAAGGCACTTTTTACTGGCCTTTAGAGGGCCACCACGCCCGGTAGGAAAGTCATAGAGAGATGCAACCAACACTATATTGTTCATCTCATCAAGGCCTAAAAATGAACAATCGACACCTATTACCGAAATCGAACAGGAAGTCCGCAATTTGCATATCAAAATTTGCATTTTCCCCTAAATTTGGCCAAAATTACCCCTCAAACAAACGCGAACTCCTCCTAGGGCGTTCAACGTATCGACCCCAAATGTTAATAGATGACAAAGCACACTCTTCCGATGAAAACTACTGTACAACTTTTTCAAAAGTCTTACGGTTTGGATTTTATGAGGCGTCAAAGATGGGGTCCGCAGCCACTTTCACTGCCTTTTCTCGATGCGTACGCAATTTCTAACATTATTTTCACCCCTTAAACATGCTCTAAAACAAACTAAATTTTGCAGTTAATTTTTCGACGCTTCAATCATATTTCTTACCTCAAAATTTTCCACCAAAGGCACAAAACGGCTCTCTAGCGCCACCTAAATCCTCCAAAATGCCACTTTTGCTTACACCACGGCCTGTCGCAATGTTTGAAAATTCTGAAAAAAATCACACATCATTGCTGTACCATAACAAACATTATCACTTCATTTCGTGAAAATCCATGAAAGAATTCTTGAGAAAAAAAATATTATATTCATAATACACTGTACAGTAATACAATTTTTCTTGATGTGGACAAACCGTTAATCAGATCAAAATGATCTTTGGTATACTTTATAATCTCTATTTGGAGAAACAATGTGCCAAGCATGGTACCATTTGAATGAATATTTGTTGAGATATTAACAAGTTATGAATATTCATTTTTTGAGAAATATAGAGTGACGCACTTCTGAATTCACCATAAGTTGCAGCGTATGAAACTTTTGTCTGTGTTCAGGGAACATGCTCCCAAAATTTCAGCTTTCTAGGATTTACGTAGAAGAAGCATTTATCAATTTCTTGATTATTATTGATTTACATGTATTTCTGTGTGCTACTACACAATTGTCCACCGGGTGGCAGTTGGAGCCCACGGATCATCTCCCTTCACTAAGTTCATGCATGGGGGAAGATTTCACAATACACACCAGTGATTAAATGTGCTTCAGATACTTTGACCAGGTTCCATGGCTCATAGCTCCATTATTCAAAACAAAAATCTCTTGCAGTGAAGGGGTTTGCACTCAACTCAACATAAAAGATTTCCCACTATCTCGTACTGTCCAACGAATCACAATGCTCGACATCGCTCCAACGCGTCCCGCCCCCATTTCGACATGCACTGGTGGGCGTCTCGCCCCCGTTTCGACATGCGCGGGTGGGCGAGGACCCGTCCCAACGCTGCTTGCAGCTTTAATTAGGGTCCGAGCCTCCAGGCCTGCAGGGCCTTGGAGAGGACCCTATTGTATTTCTCGTGTTTCTTATTATTATTCTTTCTTTGTTTCTTTGTTTCTTCTTACGCCTCTTTGCGCTCAAATTTGACCCCCTAAACATGCTCAAAAACTCACCAAAATTGGCACGCTCGTCAGGTCTGGCGAAAAATTTGATAAAATGAAAAAATTCTCCTCATAGGTCACAAAATGGCTCTCTAGCGCCACCAAGGCACTTTTTACTGGCCTTTAGAGGGCCACCACGCCCGGTAGGAAAGTCATAGAGAGATGCAACCAACACTATATTGTTCATCTCATCAAGGCCTAAAAATGAACAATCGACACCTATTACCTAAATCAAACAGGAAGTCCGCAATTTGCATATCAAAATTTGCATTTTCCCCTAAATTGGGCCAAAATTTGCCCTCAAACAAACGCGAACTCCTCCTAGGGCGTTCATCGTATCGACCCCAAATGCTAATAGATGACACAGCACACTCTTCCGATGAAAACTACTGTACAACTTTTTCAAAAGTCCTACGGTTTGGATTTTATGAGGCGTCAAAGATGGGGTCCGCAGCCACTTTCACTGCCTTTTTTCCATGTATACGCAATTTCCAACATTATTTTTACCCCTTAAACATGCTCAAAAACAAACGAAATTTTGCAGTTAATTCTTAGAGGCTACTATCATATTTCTTATCTCAAAATTCTCCACCTAAGGCACAAAATGGCTCTCTAGCGCCACCTAAATCCTCCAAAATGGCATTTTTGCTTACACCACGGCCTGTCGCAATGTCTGAAAATTCTGAAAAAAATCACACAACATTGCTGTAGTATGCCCTAAAATGTCACTTGATTTCGTGAAAATCCAATTAAGACTTTTTGAAATAAAAAATGTTATGTTCATAATATGCTGCACAGTATCACATTACTTCTTACTGTGAACAAACCGTTTATCGTATCAAAATGTCCTTTGGTACACTTCATAAGCTCCATGTGTACAGACAAACTACTGAGCATGGTACAATTTCAATGAATATTTCTTGAGATATGAATATGTTATGAATATTCATATTTGGAAAAATATAGAGTGACGCACTTCTGAATTCACCATAAGTTGCAGCGTATGAAACTTTTGTCTGTGTTCAGGGAACATGCTCCCAAAATCTCAGCTTTCTAGGATTTACGTAGTAGAAGCATTTATTCATTTCTTGATTTTTATTGATTTCCATGTATTTCTCTGTGCTACTACACAATTGTCCACCGGGTGGCAGTTGGAGCCCACGGATCATCTCCCTTCACTAAGTTCATGCATGGGGAAGATTTCACAATACACACCAGTGATTAAATGTGCTTCAGATACTTTGACCAAGTTCCATGGCTCATAGCTCCATTATTCAAAAAAAAAATCTCTTGCAGTGAAGGGGTTTGCACTCAACTCAACATAAAACATTTCCTTCAGTCTCGTACTGTCCGACGAATGACAATGCCCGACGGCACTCGTAGGCGTCTCGCCACCGTTTCGACATGCGCGGGTGGGCGTCTCGCCCCGTTTCGACATGCGCGTGTGGGCGAGGACCCGTCCCAACGCTGCTTGCAGCTTTAATTAGGGTCCGAGCCTCCAGGCCTGCAAGGCCTTGGAGAGGACCCTATTGTTATTGCTATGTTTTTTCTTTCTTTCTTTCTTTATTAGGGTCCGAGCCTCCAGGCCTGCAGGGCCTTGGAGAGGACCCTATTGTATTTCTCGTGTTTCTTATTATTAGGGTCCGAGCCTCCAGGCCTGCAGGGCCTTGGAGAGGACCCTATTGTTTTTCTCGTGTTTTTTCTTTATTATTATTCTTTTTTCCGACGCCTCTTTGAGCTTAAATTTGACCCCCTAAACATGCTCAAAAACTCACCAAAATTGGCACGCACCTCAAGTCTGGCGAAAAATTTGATAAAATGAAAACATTATCCCCATTGGTCACAAAATGGCTCTCTAGCGCCACCAAGACACATTTTTTCGGCACTTATAGGGCCACCACGACCGGTAGGAAAGTCGTAGAGAGATGGAACCAAGACTATATTGTTCATCTCATCAAGACCTAAAAATGGGGGGCATTCACCCCCTGACCTAAATCGAACAGGGAGTCCGCAATTTCCATATCAACATTCCCATTTTGCCCCAAATTTGGCCAAAATTTGCCCTCGAACAAACGCGAACTCCTCCTAGGGCGTTCATTGTATCAACCCCAAATGCTAATAGATGACAAAGCAAACTCTTCCAATGAAAACTACTGTACAACTTTTTCAAAAGTCCTACGGATTCGATTTTATGAGGCGTCAAAGGTGGGGTCCGCAGCCACTTTGACTGCCTTTTTCCGATGCGTACACAATTCCCAACCTTAATTTGACCCCTTAAACATGGTCAAAAACACACCAAATTTTGCACATAATTCATTGAGGCTTCAAAGATATTTAGTCTTTCAAAATTTTCAACCCAAGACACAAAATGGCTCTCTAGCGCCACCTAAATACACCAAAATGGGTCTTTTGCTTTCACCACGGACTGTCGCAATGTCTGAAAATTCTGAAAAAAATCACTCATTATTGCTGTATTATGTTCTGCATTGAGCCTTGATTTCGTGAAAATTCATGAAAGACTTTATGAGATAAAAATTTTTATGTACATAATACACTGTACAGTAATACATTTTCTCTTGCTGTGGACAAACCGTTGATTGGATCAAAATGATCTTTGGTATGCTACATAAACTCTATATGAGGAATCAGATTGCCAAGCATGGAACGATTTGAATTAATACTTGTTGAGATATTAACATGTTATGAATATTCATATTTCCAAAAATATAGAGTGACGAACTTCTGAATTCACCATAGGTTGCAGCGTATGAAACTTTTGTCTGTGTTCAGGGAACATGCTCCCAAAATATCAGCTTTCTAGGACTTACGTAGAAGAAGTATTTATTCATTTCTGGATTATTATTGATTTGCTGTGTTTTTACTTATGCTGCTACACATTCTGTCCACCGGGTGGCAATAGGATGACACGGCTCATCTCCCCTCACTAAGTTCATGCATGGGGGAAGATTCCACAATACACAGCAGTGATTAAATCTGCTTCAGATACGTTGAGCAGGTCCCATGGCTCATAGCTCCATTTTACAAAAGAAAAATCTCTTTCAGTAAAGGGGTTTTCATTCAACTCAACATAACACATTTCCCTCAGTCTCGTACTGTCCGACGAATGACAATGCTCGACGGCACTTGTAGGCGACTTGCCCCCGTCTCGACGGGCGCGGGTGGGCGAGGACCCGTCCCAACGCTGCTTGCAGCTTTAATTAGGGTCCGAGCCTCCAGGCCTGCAGGGCCTTGGAGAGGACCCTATTGTTTTTCTCGTGTTTCTTATTATTATTATTCTTTATTTCTTCTTACGCCTCTTTGCGCTCAAATTTGACCCCCTAAACATGCTCAAAAACTCACCAAAATCGGCACGCTCGTCCGGTCTGGCGAAAAATTTGATAAAATGAAAAAATTCTCCCCATAGGTCACAAAATGGCTCTCTAGCGCCACCAAGGCACTTTTTACTGGCTTTTAGAGGGCCACCACGCCCGGTAGGAAAGTCATAGAGAGATGCAACCAACACTATATTGTTCATCTCATCAAGGCCTAAAAATGAACAATCGACACCTATTACCTAAATCAAACAGGAAGTCCGCAATTTGCATATCAAAATTTGCATTTTCCCCTAAATTTGGCCAAAATGTGCCCTCGAACAAACGCGAACTCCTCCTAGGGCGTTCATCGTATCGACCCCAAATGCTAATAGATGACACAGCACACTCTTCCGATGAAAACTACTGTACAACTTTTTCAAAAGTCTTACGGTTTGGATTTTATGAGGCGTCAAAGATGGGGTCCGCAGCCACTTTGACTGCCTTTTCCCGATGCATACGCAATTTCCAACATTAATTTAACCGCTTAAACATGGTCAAAAACGAACAAAATTTTGCAGTAAATTCTTACAGCCAACAAACATATCTCTTATCCCTAAATTCTTCACCAAAGGCACAAAATGGCTCTCTAGCGCCACCTAAATCCTCTAAAATGGCACTTTTGCTTACACCACGCCCTGACGCAATGTGTAAAAATTCTGAAAAAAAACACACATCATTGCTGTACGATGACACACATTCTCACTTGATTTCGTGAAAATCCAATGAAGACTTCTTGAAATAAAAAATGTTATGTTCATCATATGCTGTACAGTATCACATTATTTCTTACTGTGGACAAACCGTTTATTGTATCAAAATGTCCTTTGGTAGACTTCATAAGCTCCATGTGTACACACAAACTGCCAAGCATGGAACCATTTCTATGAATATTTCTGGAGATATTAATATGTTATGAATATTCATATTTTGAAAAATATAGAGTGACGCACTTCTGAATTCACCATAAGTTGCAGCGTATGAAACTTTTGTCTGTGTTCAGGGAACATGCTCCCAAAATCTCAGCTTTCTAGGATTTACGTAGAAGAAGCATTTATTAATTTCTTGATTTTTATTCATTTCCATGTATTTCTGTGTGCTACTACACAATTGTCCACCGGGTGGCAGTTGGAGCCCACGGATCATCTCCCTTCACTAAGTTCATGCATGGGGGAAGATTTCACAATACACACCAGTGATTAAATGTGCTTCAGATACTTTGACCAGGTTCCATGGCTCATAGATCCATTATTCAAAACAAAAATCTCTTGCAGTGAAGGGGTTTGCACTCAACTCAACATAAAAGATTTCCCACTATCTCGTACTGTCCAACGAATCACAATGCTCGACATCGCTCGAACGCGTCTCGCCCCCCTTTCGACATGCGCGGGTGGGCGTCTCGCCCCCGTTTCGACGTGCGCGGGTGGGCGAGGACCCGTCCCAACGCTGCTTGCAGCTTTAATTATTATTATTATTCTTTGTTTCTTCTTACGCCTCTTTGCGCTCAAATTTGACCCCCTAAACATGCTCAAAAACTCACCAAAATCGGCACGCTCGTCAGGTCTGGCGAAAAATTCGATAAAATGAAAAAACTCTCCCCATAGGTCACAAAATGGCTCTCTAGCGCCACCAAGGCACTTTTTACTGGCCTTTAGAGGACCACCACGCCCGGTAGGAAAGTCATAGAGACATGCAACCAACACTATATTGTTCATCTCATCAAGGCCTAAAAATGAACAATCGACACCTATTACCTAAATCAAACAGGAAGTCCGCAATTTGCATATCAAAATTTGCATTTCACCCTAAATTTGGCCAAAATTTGCCCTCAAACAAACGCGAACTCCTCTCGGGGCATTCATTGTATCAACCCCAAATGTTAATAGATGACAAAGCACACTCTTCCGATGAAAACTACTGTACAACTTTTTCAAAAGTCCTACGGTTTGGATTTTATGAGGCGTCAAAGATGGGGTCCGCAGCCACTTTGACTGCCTTTTTCCGATGCATACGCAATTTCCAACATTATTTTCACTGCTTAAACATGGTCAAAAACGAACAAAATTTTGCAGTAAATTCTTACAGGCAACAAACATATCTCTTATCCCAAAATTCTTCACCAAAGGCACAAAATGGCTCTCTAGCGCCACCTAAATCCTCCAAAATGGCACTTTTGCTTACACCACGCCCTGACGCAATGTGTAAAAATTCTGAAAAAATACACACATCATTGCTGTACCATGACAGATATTCTCACTTGATTTCGTGAAAATCCAATGAAGACTTCTTGAAATAAAAAATGTTATGTTCATCATATGCTGTACAGTATCACATAATTTCTTACTGTGAACAAACCGTTTATTGTATCAAAATGTCCTTTGGTAGACTTCATAAGCTCCATGTGTACACACAAACTGCCAAGCATGGAACAATTTCTATTAATATTTCTGGAGATATTAATATGTTATGAATATTCATATTTTGAAAAATATAGAGTGACGCACTTCTGAATTCACCATAAGTTGCAGCGTATGAAACTTTTGTCTGTGTTCAGGGAACATGCTCCCAAAATCTCAGCTTTCTAGGATTTACGTAGAAGAAGCATTTATTAATTTCTTGATTTTTATTGATTTCCATGTATTTCTGTGTGCTACTACACAATTGTCCACCGGGTGGCAGTTGGAGCCCACGGATCATCTCCCTTCACTAAGTTCATGCATGGGGGAAGATTTCACAATACACACCAGTGATTAAATGTGCTCCAGATACTTTGACCAGGTTCCATGGCTCATAGCTCCATTATTCAAAACCAAAATCTCTTGCAATGAAGGGGTTTGCACTCAACTCAAAATAAAAGATTTCCCACTATCTCGTACTGTTCAACGAATCACAATGCTCGACATCGCTCCAACGCGTCTCGCCCCCCTTTCGACATGCACGGGTGGGCGTCTCGCCCCCGTTTCGACGTGCGCGGGTGGGCGAGGACCCGTCCCAACGCTGCTTGCAGCTTTAATTATTCTTTGTTTCTTCTTACGCCTCTTTGCGCTCAAATTTGACCCCCTAAACATGCTCAAAAACTCACCAAAATCGGCACGCTCGTCAGGTCTGGCGAAAAATTTGATAAAATGAAAAAATTCTCCCCATAGGTCACAAAATGGCTCTCTAGCGCCACCAAGGCACTTTTTACTGGCCTTTAGAGGGCCACCACGCCCGGTAGGAAAGTCATAGAGAGATGCAACCAACACTATATTGTTCATCTCATCAAGGCCTAAAAATGAACAATCGACACCTATTACCTAAATCAAACAGGAAGTCCGCAATTTGCATATCAAAATTTGCATTTCACCCTAAATTTGGCCAAAATTTGCCCTCGAACAAACGCGAACTCCTCTCGGGGCGTTCATTGTATCAACCCCAAATGCTAATAGATGACACAGCACACTCTTCCGATGAAAACTACTGTACAACTTTTTCAAAAGTCCTACGGTTTGGATTTTATGAGGCGTCAAAGATGGGGTCCGCAGCCACTTTGACTGCCTTTTTCCGATGCATACGCAATTTCCAACATTATTTTAACCGCTTAAACATGGTCAAAAACGAACAAAATTTTGCAGTAAATTCTTACAGGCAACAAACATATCTCTTATCCCAAAATTCTTCACCAAAGGCACAAAATGGCTCTCTAGCGCCACCTAAATCCTCCAAAATGGCCCTTTTGCTTACACCACGCCCTGACGCAATGTATGAAAATTCTGAAAAAAATCACACATCATTGCTGTACCATGACAGATATTGTCACTTGATTTCGTGAAAATCCATGAAAGACTTCTTGAGATGAGAAAATATTATATACATAATACACTGTACAGTAATACATTTTTTCTTGTTGTGGACAAACCGTTGATTGGATCAAAATGATCTTTGGTAGACTTCATCATCTGAATTAGGAGAAACAATGTGTCAAGCATGGTACCATTTCCATGAATATTTGCTGAGATATTAATATGTTATGAATATTCATATTTTGAAAAATATAGAGTGACGCACTTCTGAATTCACCATAAGTTGCAGCGTATGAAACTTTTGTCTGTGTTCAGGGAACATGTTCCCAAAATCTCAGCTTTCTAGGAATTACGTAGAAGAAGCATTTATTAATTTCTTTTTTTTTTTTTATTTCCATGTATTTCTCTGTGCTACTACACAATTGTCCACCGGGTGGCAGTTGGAGCCCACGGATCATCTCCCTTCACTAAGTTCATGCATGAGGGAAGATTTCACAATACACACCAGTGATTAAATGTGCTTCAGATACTTTGACCAGGTTCCATGGCTCATAGCTCCATTATTCAAAACAAACATCTCTTGCAGTAAAGGGGTTTGCACTCAACTCAGCATAAAACATTTCCCACTATCTCGTACTATCCAACGAATCACAATGCTCGTCATCGCTCCAACGCGTCCCGCCCCCATTTCGACATGCACGGGTGGGCGTCTCGCACCCGTTTCGACATGCGCGGGTGGGCGAGGACCCGTCCCAACGCTGCTTGCAGCTTTAATTATTATTCTTTCTTCTTACGCCTCTTTGAGCTCAAATTTGACCCCCTAAACATGCTCAAAAACTCACCAAAATTGGCACGCACCTCAGGTCTGGCGAAAAATTTGATAAAATGAAAAAATTCTCCCCAAATGTCACAAAATGGCTCTCTAGCGCCACCAAGGCACTTTTTACTGGCCTTTAGAGGGCCACCACGCCCGGTAGGAAAGTCATAGAGAGATGCAACCAACACTATATTGTTCATCTCATCAAGGCCTAAAAATGAACAATCGACACCTATTACCTAAATCAAACAGGAAGTCCGCAATTTGCATATCAAAATTTGCATTTTCCCCTAAATTTGGCCAAAATTTGCCCTCAAACAAACGCGAACTCCTCTTGGGGCGTTCATTGTATCAACCCCAAAAGCTAATAGATGACTAAGCACACTCTTCCGATGAAAACTACTGTACAACTTTGTCAAAAGTCCTACGGTTCGGATTTTATGAGGCGTCAAAGATGGGGTCCGCAGCCACTTTCACTGCCTTTTTTCGATGCATACGCAATTTCCAAAATTATTTTAACCACTTAAACATGGTCAAAAACAAACAAAATTTTGCAGTTAATTCTTAGAGGCTAAAAACATATCTCTTATCTCAAAATTCTCCACCAAAGGCACAAAATGGCTCTCTAGCGCCACCTAAATCCTCCAAAATGGCACTTTTGCTTACACCACGGCCTGTCGCAATGTATGAAAATTCTGAAAAAAATCACACATCATTGCTGTACCATGACAAATATTGTCACTTGATTTCGTGAAAATCCATGAAAAACTTCTTGAGATAAAAAAATATTATATACATAATACACTGTACAGTAATACATTTTTCCTTGTTGTGGACAAACCGTTCATTGGATCAAAATGATCTTTGGTATACTTCATCATCTTTATTAGGAGAAACAATTTGTCAAGCATGGTACCATTTCCATGAATATTTGCTGAGATATTAATATGTTATGAATAGTCATATTTTGAAAAATATAGAGTGACGCACTTCTGAATTCACCATAAGTTGCAGCGTATGAAACTTTTGTCTGTGTTCAGGGAACATGTTCCCAAAATCTCAGCTTTCTAGGATTTACGTAGAAGAAGCATTTATTAATTTCTTGATTTTTTATTGATTTCCATGTATTTCTCTGTGCTACTACACAATTGTCCACCGGGTGGCAGTTGGAGCCCACGGATCATCTCCCTTCACTAAGTTCATGCATGGGGGAAGATTTCACAATACACACCAGTGATTACATGTGCTTCAGATACTTTGACCAGGTTCCATGGCTCATAGCTCCATTATTCAAAACAAACATCTCTTGCAGTAAAGGGGTTTGCACTCAACTCAACATAAAACATTTCCCACTATCTCGTACTGTCCAACGAATCACAATGCTCGACATCACTCGAACGCGTCTCGCCCCTGTTTCGACATGCGCGGGTGGGCGTCTCGCCCCCGTTTCGACATGCACCGGTGGGCGAGGACCCGCCCCAACGCTGCTTGCAGCTTTAATTAGGGTCCGAGCCTCCAGGCCTGCAGGGCCTTGGAGAGGACCCTATTGTTTTTGTCGTGTTTCTTATTAGGGTCCGAGCCTCGAGGCCTGAAAGGCCTCAGAGAGGACCCTATTGTTCCTGCTATGTTTCTTATTATTCTTTGTTTCTTTGTTTCTTTGTTTTTTCTTACGCCTCTTTGAGCTTAAATTTGACCCCCTAAACATGCTCAAAAACTCACCAAAATCGGCACGCTCGTCAGGTCTGGCGAAAAATTTGATAAAATGAAAAAATTATCCCCCTAGGTCAAAAAATGCCTCTCTAGCGCCACCAAGGCACTTTTTACTGGCCTTTAGACGGCCACCACAACCGGTAGGAAAGTCATAGAGAGATGGAACCAACACCATATTGTTCATCTCATCAAGGCCTAAAAATGAACAATCGACACCTATTACCTAAATCAAACAGGAAGTCCGCAATTTGCATATCAAAATTTGCATTTCACCCTAAATTTGGCCAAAATTTGCCCTCGAACAAACGCGAACTCCTCCTAGGGCGTTCATCGTATCGACCCCAAATGCTAATAGATGACACAGCACACTCTTCCGATGAAAACTACTGTACAACTTTTTCAAAAGTCCTACGGTTTGGATTTTATGAGGCGTCAAAGATGGGGTCCGCAGCCACTTTCACTGCCTTTTCCCGATGCATACGCAATTTCCAACATTAATTTAACCACTTAAACATGGTCAAAAACGAACAAAATTTTGCAGTAAATTCTTACAGGCAACAAACATATCTCTTATCCCAAAATTCTTCACCAAAGGCACAAAATGGCTCTCTAGCGCCACCTAAATCCTCCAAAATGGCACTTTTGCTTACACCACGCCCTGACGCAATGTTTAAAAATTCTGAAAAAAATCACACATCATTGCTGTACCATGACAGATATTCTCACTTGATTTCGTGAAAATCCAATGAAGACTTCTTGAAATAAAAAATGTTATGTTCATCATATGCTGTACAGTATCACATAATTTCTTACTGTGAACAAACCGTTTCTTGTATCAAAATGTCCTTTGGTACACTTCATAAGCTCCATGTGTACAAACAAACTGCCAAGCATGGAACAATTTCTATGAATATTTCTGGAGATATTAATATGTTATGAATATTCATATTTAGAAAAATATAGAGTGACGCACTTCTGAATTCACCATAAGTTGCAGCGTATGAAACTTTTGTCTGTGTTCAGGGAACATGCTCCCAAAATCTCAGCTTTCTAGGACTTACGTAGAAGAAGCATTTATTCATTTCTTGATTTTCATTGATTTCCATGTATTTCTGTGTGCTACTACACAATTGTCCACCGGGTGGCAGTTGGAGCCCACGGATCATCTCCCATCACTAAGTTCATGCATGGGGGAAGATTTCACAATACACACCAGTGATTAAATGTGCTTCAGATACTTTGACCAGGTTCCATGGCTGATAGCTCCATTATTCAAAACAAAAATCTCTTGCAGTGAAGGGGTTTGCACTCAACTGAACATAAAAGATTTCCCACTATCTCGTACTGTCCAACGAATGACAATGCTCGACATCGCTCAAACCCGTCTCGCCCCTGTCTCGAAATGCGCCGATGGGCGTCTCGCCCCCGTTTCGACATGCACCGGTGGGCGAGGACCCGCCCCAACGCTGCTTGCAGCTTTAATTAGGGTCCGAGCCTCGAGGCCTGAAAGGCCTCAGAGAGGACCCTATTGTTCCTGCTATGTTTCTTATTATTCTTATTATTATTCTTTGTTTCTTTGTTTTTTCTTACGCCTCTTTGAGCTTGAATTTGACCCCCTAAACATGCTCAAAAACTCACCAAAATCGGCACGCTCGTCCGGTCTGGCGAAAAATTTGATAAAATGAAAAAATTCTCCCCATAGGTCACAAAATGGCTCTCTAGCGCCACCAAGGCACTTTTTACTGGCCTTCAGAGGGCCACCACGCCCGGTAGGAAAGTCATAGAGAGATGCAACCAACACTATATTGTTCGTCTCATCAAGGCCTAAAAATGAACAATCGACACCTATTACCTAAATCAAACAGGAAGTCCGCAATTTGCATATCAAAATTTGCATTTTCCCCTAAATTTGGCCAAAATGTGCCCTCGAACAAACGCGAACTCCTCCTAGGGCGTTCATCGTATCGACCCCAAATGCTAATAGATGACACAGCACACTCTTCCGATGAAAACTACTGTACAACTTTTTCAAAAGTCCTACCGTTTGGATTTTATGAGGCGTCAAAGTTGGGGTCCGCAGCCACTTTGACAGCCTTTTTTCGATGCGTGTGCAATTTCCAACCTAAATCTGACCCCTTAAACATGCTCAAAAACAAACCAAATTTTGCAGATAATTCATTGTGGCTTCAAAGATATTTACTCTTTGAAAACTCTCCACCCAAGACACAAAATGGCTCTCTAGCGCCACCTAAATCCTCAAAAATAGCACTTTTGCTTACACCACGGCCTGTCGCAATGTCTAAAAATTCTGAAAAAAATCACACATCATTGCTGTAGTATGCCCTAAAATTTCACTTGATTTCGTGAAAATCCAATGAAAACTTTTTGAAAGAAAAAATGTTATATTCATAATATGCTGCACAGTATCACATTATTTCTTACTGTGGACAAACCGTTTATCGTATCAAAATGTCCTTTGGTAGAATTCATAAGCTCCATGTGTACAGACAAACTACCGAGCATGGTTCAATTTCAATGAATATTTTTTGAGATATGAATATGTTATGAATATTCATATTTTGAAAAATATAGAGTGACGCACTTCTGAATTCACCATAAGTTGCAGCGTATGAAACTTTTGTCTGTGTTCAGGGAACATGCTCCCAAAATCTCAGCTTTCTAGGATTTACGTAGAAGAAGCATTTATTAATTTCTTGATTTTTATTGATTTCCATGTATTTCTGTGTGCTACTACACAATTGTCCACCGGGTGGCAGTTGGAGCCCACGGATCATCTCCCTTCACTAAGTTCATGCATGGGGGAAGATTTCACAATACACACCAGTGATTAAATGTGCTTCAGATACTTTGACCAGGTTCCATGGCTCATAGATCCATTATTCAAAACAAAAATCTCTTGCAGTGAGGGGGTTTGCACTCAACTCAACATAAAAGATTTCCCACTATCTCGTACTGTCCAACAAATCACAATGCTCGACATCGCTCGAACGCGTCTCGCCCCCCTTTCGACATGCGCGGGTGGGCGTCTCGCCCCCGTTTCGACATGCGCAAGTGGGCGAGGACCCGTCCCAACGCTGCTTGCAGCTTTAATTAGGGTCCGAGCCTCCAGGCCTGCAAGGCCTCGGAGAGGACCCTATTGTTCCTGCTATGTTTCTTATTATTATTATTATTATTCTTTCTTTCTTTCTCTATACGCCTCTTTGCGCTTACATTTGACCCCCTAAACATGCTCAAAAACTCTCCAAATTTGGCACACACCTCATGTCTGGCGAAAAATTTGATAAAATGAAAAAATCTTCCCCCTAGGTGACAAAATGGCTCTCTAGCGCCACCAAGGTACATTTTACTGGCCTTTTGACGGCCACCACGACCGGTAGGAAAGCCATAGAGAGATGGGACCAAGACTATATTGCTCATCTCATCAAGCCCTACAAATGAATAATTGACACCCATTATCTAAATCGAACAGGAAGTAAGCAATTTGCATATAAAAATTTCCATTCTCACCAAAATTTGGCCTAAATTTGCCCTTGAACAAACGTGAACTCCTCTCGGGGCATTTATTGTATCGACCCCAAATGCTAATAGATGACAAAGCACACTCTTCCGATGAAAACGATGGCACAACTTTGTCAAAAGTTGAACGGTACGGATTTTATGAGGCGTCAAAGATGGGGTCCGCAGCCACTTGGACAGCCTTTTCCCGATGCATACGCAATTTCCAACATTAATTTAACCGCTTAAACATGGTCAAAAACGAACAAAATTTTGCAGTTAATTCTTACAGGCAACAAACATATCTCTTATCCCAAAATTCTTCACCAAAGGCACAAAATGGCTCTCTAGCGCCACCTAAATCCTCCAAAATGGCACTTTTGCTTACACCACGCCCTGACGCAATGTTTAAAAATTCTGCAAAAAATCACACATCATTGCTGTACCATGACAGATATTCTCACTTGATTTCGTGAAAATCCAATGAAGACTTCTTGAAATAAAAAATGTTATGTTCATCATATGCTGTACAGTATCACATAATTTCTCACTGTGAACAAACCGTTTATTGTATCAAAATGTCCTTTGGTAGACTTCATAAGCTCCATGTGTACAGACAAACTGCCAAGCATGGAACAATTCCTATGAATATTTCTGGAGATATTAATATGTTATGAATATTCATATTTTGAAAAATATAGAGTGACGCACTTCTGAATTCACCATAAGTTGCAGCGTATGAAACTTTTGTCTGTGCTCAGGGAACATGCTCCCAAAATTTCTGCTTTCTAGGATTTACGTAGAAGAAGCATTTATTAATTTCTTGATTTTTATTGATTTCCATGTATTTCTGTGTGCTACTACACAATTGTCCACCGGGTGGCAGTTGGAGCCCACGGATCATCTCCCTTCACTTAGTTCATGCATGGGGGAAGATTTCACAATACACACCAGTGATTAAATGTGCTTCAGATACTTTGACCAGGTTCCATGGCTCATAGCTCCATTATTCAAAACAAAATTATCTTGCAGTGAAGGGGTTTGCACTCAACTCAACATAAAAGATTTCCCACTATCTCGTACTGTCCAACGAATCACAATGCTCGACATCGCTCGAACGCGTCTCGCCCCCCTTTCGACATGCGCGGGTGGGCGTCTCGCCCCCGTTTCGACGTGCGCGGGTGGGCGAGGACCCGTCCCAACGCTGCTTGCAGCTTTAATTATTATTATTCTTTGTTTCTTTGTTTTTTCTTACGCCTCTTTGAGCTTGAATTTGACCCCTTAAACATGCTCAAAAACTCACCAAAATCGGCACGCTCGTCAGGTCTGGCGAAAAATTTGATAAAATGAAAAAACTCTCCCCATAGGTCACAAAATGGCTCTCTAGCGCCACCAAGGCACTTTTACTGGCCTTTAGAGGGCCACCACGCCCGGTAGGAAAGTCATAGAGAGATGCAACCAACACTATATTGTTCATCTCATCAAGGAGTAAAAATGAACAATCGACACCTATTACCTAAATCAAACAGGAAGTCCGCAATTTGCATATCAAAATTTGCATTTCACCCTAAATTTGGCCAAAATTTGCCCTCGAACAAACGCGAACTCCTCTCGGGGCGTTCATCGTATCAACCCCAAAAGCTAATAGATGACAAAGCACACTCTTCCGATGAAAACTACTGTACAACTTTTTCAAAAGTCCTACGGTTTGGATTTTATGAGGCGTCAAAGATGGGGTCCGCAGCCACTTTGACTGCCTTTTCCCGATGCATACGCAATTTCCAACATTATTTTAACCGCTTAAACATGGTCAAAAACGAACAAAATTTTGCAGTAAATTCTTACAGGCAACAAACATTTCTCTTATCCCAAAATTCTTCACCAAAGGCACAAAATGGCTCTCTAGCGCCACCTAAATCCTCCAAAATGGCACTTTGGCTTACACCACGGCCTGACGCAATGTTTAAAAATTCTGAAAAAAATCACACATCATTGCTGTACCATGACAGATATTCTCACTTGATTTCGTGAAAATCCAATGAAGACTTCTTGAAATAAAAAATGTTATGTTCATAATATGCTGTACAGTATCACATAATTTCTTACTTTGAACAAACCGTTTATTGTATCAAAATGTCCTTTGGTACACTTCATAAGCTCCATGTGTACAGACAAACTGCCAAGCATGGAACAATTTCTATAAATATTTCAGGAGATATTAATATGTTATGAATATTCATATTCTGAAAAATATAGAGTGACGCACTTCTGAATTCACCATAAGTTGCAGCGTATGAAACTTTTGTCTGTGTTCAGGGAACATGCTCCCAAAATCTCAGCTTTCTAGGATTTACGTAGAAGAAGCATTTATTAATTTCTTGATTTTTATTGATTTCCATGTATTTCTGTGTGCTACAACTCAATTGTCCACCGGGTGGCAGTTGGAGCCCACGGATCATCTCCCTTCACTAAGTTCATGCATGGGGGAAGATTTCACAATACACACCAGTGATTAAATGTGCTTCAGATTCTTTGACCAGGTTCCATGGCTCATAGCTCCATTATTCAAAACAAAAAACTCTTGCAGTAAAGGGGTTTGCACTCAACTCAACATAAAACATTTCCTTCAGTCTCGTACTGTCCGACGAATGACAATGCCCGACAACACTCGTAGGCGTCTCGCCCCCGTTTCAACATGCGCGGGTGGGCGTCTCGCCCCCGTTTCGACATGCGCGGGTGGGCGAGGACCCGTCCCAACGCTGCTTGCAGCTTTAATTAGGGTCCGAGCCTCGAGGCCTGAAAGGCCTCAGAGAGGACCCTATTGTTCCTGCTATGTTTCTTATTAGGGTCCGAGCCTCGAGGCCTGCAAGGCCTCAGAGAGGACCCTATTGTTCCTGCTATGTTTCTTATTCTTATTATTAGGGTCCGAGCCTCGAGGCCTGCAAGGCCTCAGAGAGGACCCTATTGTTCCTGCTATGTTTCTTATTATTATTATTATTCTTATTATTATTCTTTGTTTCTTTGTTTTTTCTAACGCCTCTTTGAGCTTGAATTTGACCCCCTAAACATGCTCAAAAACTCACCAAAATCGGCACGCTCGTCCGGTCTGGCGAAAAATTTGATAAAATGAAGAAATTATCCCCATCGGTCCCAAAATGGCTCTCTAGCGCCACCAAGGCACTTTTTACTGGCCTTTAGAGGGCCACCACGCCCAGTAGGAAAGTCATAGAGAGATGCAACCAACACTATATTGTTCATCTCATCAAGGCCTAAAAATGAACAATCGACACCTATTACCGAAATCGAACAGGAAGTCCGCAATTTGCATATCAAAATTTGCATTTTCCCCTAAATTTGGCCAAAATTTGCCCTCGAACAAACGCGAACTCCTCCTAGGGCGTTCATCGTATCGACCCCAAATGTTAATAGATGACAAAGCACACTCTTCCGATAAAAACTACTGTACAACTTTTTCAAAAGTCCTACGGTTTGGATTTTATGAGGCGTCAAAGATGGGGTCCGCAGCCACTTTGACTGCCTTTTTCCGATGCATACGCAATTTCCAACATTATTTTAACCGCTTAAACATGGTCAAAAACGAACAAAATTTTGCAGTAAATTCTTACAGGCAACAAACATATCTCTCATCCCAAAATTCTTCACCTAAGGCACAAAATGGCTCTCTAGCGCCACCTAAATCCTCCAAAATAGCACTTTTGCTTACACCACGGCCTGACGCAATGTTAAAAAATTCTGAAAAAAATCACACATCATTGCTGTACCATGATAGATATTTTCACTTAATTTCGTTAAAATCCAATGAATACTTTTTGAAATAAAAAATGTTATGTTCATAATATGCTGCACAGTATCACATTATTTCTTACTGTGAACAAACCGTTTATAGTATAAAAATATCCTTTGGTAAACTTCATAAGCTCCATGTGTACAGACAAACTGCAGAGCATGGAACAATTTCTATGAATATATCTGGAGATATTAATATGTTATGAATATTCATATTTTGAAAAATATAGAGTGACGCACTTCTGAATTCACCATAAGTTGCAGCGTATGAAACTTTTGTCTGTGTTCAGGGAACATGCTCCCAAAATCTCAGCTTTCTAGGATTTACCTAGAAGAAGCATTTATGAATTTCTTGATTTCTATTGATTTCCATGTATTTCTGTGTGCTACTACACAATTGTCCACCGGGTGGCAGTTGGAGCCCACGGATCATCTCCCTTCACTAAGTTCATGCATGGGGGAAGATTTCACAATACACACCAGTGATTAAATGTGCTTCAGATACTTTGACCAGGTTCCATGGCTCATAGCTCCATTATTCAAAACAAAAATCTCTTGCAGTCAAGGGGTTTGCACTCAACTCAACATAAAACATTTCCCACTATCACGTACTGTCCAACGAATCACAATGCTCGACATCGCTCGAACGCGTCTCGCCCCCCTTTCGACATGCACGGGTGGGCGTCTCGCCCCCGTTTCGACATGCGCGGGTGGGCGAGGACCCGTCCCAACGCTGCTTGCAGCTTTAATTATTCTTTGTTTCTTTGTTTCTTTGTTTTTTCTTACGCCTCTTTGAGCTTAAATTTGACCCCCTAAACATGCTCAAAAACTCACCAAAATCGGCACGCTCATCAGGTCTGGCGAAAAATTTGATTAAATGAAATAATTATCCCCATAGGTCAAAAATTGCCTCTCTAGCGCCACCAAGGCACTTTTTACCGGCACTTAGACGGCCATCACGACCGGTAGGAAAGTCATAGAGAGATGCAACCAACACTATATTGTTCATCTCATCAAGGCCTAAAAATGAACAATCGACACCTATTACCTAAATCAAACAGGAAGTCCGCAATTTGCATATCAAAATTTGCATTTTCCCCTAAATTTCCCCAAAATTTGCCCCCGAACAAACGCGAACTCCTCTCGGGGCGTTCATTGTATCAACCCCAAAAGCTAATAGATGACAAAGCACACTCTTCCGATGAAAACTATAGAACAACTTTGTCAAAAGTCCTACGGTTTGGATTTAATGAGGCGTCAAAGATGGGGTCCGCAGCCACTTGGACAGCCTTTTCTCCATGCGTACGCAATTTCCAACATTATTTTGACCCCTTAAACATGCTCAAAAACAAACCAAATTTTGCAGTAAATTCTTCGAGGCTACAAACATTTCTCTCATCTCAACGCTCTCCACCAAATGCACAAAATGGCTCTCTAGCGCCACCTAAATCCTCCAAAATGGGACTTTTGCTTTCACCACGGCCTGTCCCAATGTTTAAAAATTCTGAAAAAAATCACACATCATTGCTGTATTATGCCTAATATTGTCACTGTATTTCATAAAAATCCATGAAAGACTTCCTGAGATAAAAAATAAAATGTACATAATACACTGTACAGTAATACATTTTCTCTTGTTGTGGACAAACCGTTGATTGGATCAAAATGATCTTTGGTATACTTCATCATCTCAATTAGGAGAAACAATGTGTCAAGCATGGTACCATTTCCATGAATATTTCTGGAGATATTAATATGTTATGAATATTCATATTTTGAAAAATATAGAGTGACGCACTTCTGAATATACCATAAGTTGCAGTGTATGAAACTTTTGTCTGTGTTCAGGGAACATGCTCCCAAAATCTCAGCTTTCTAGGATTTACGTAGAAGAAGCATTTATGAATTTCTTGATTTCTATTGATTTCCATGTATTTCTCTGTGCTACTACACAATTGTCCACCGGGTGGCAGTTGGAGCCCACGGATCATCTCCCTTCACTAAGTTCATGCATGGGGGAAGATTTCACAATACACACCAGTGATTAAATGTGCTTCAGATACTTTGACCAGGTTCCATGGCTCATTGCTCCATTATTCAAAACAAAATCTCTTGCAGTCAAGGGGTTTGCACTCAACTCAACATAAAACATTTCCCACTGTCATGTACTGTCCAACAAATCACAATGCTCGACATCGCTCGAACGCGTCTTGCCCCCGTTTCGACATGCACGGGTGGGCGTCTCGCACCCGTTTCGACATGCGCGGGTGGGCGAGGACCCGTCCCAACGCTGCTTGCAGCTTTAATTATTCTTTGTTTCTTTGTTTCTTTGTTTTTTCTTACGCCTCTTTGAGCTTAAATTTGACCCCCTAAACATGCTCAAAAACTCACCAAAATCGGCATGCTCGTCAGGTCTGGCGAAAAATTTGATAAAATGAAAAAATTATCCCCCTAGGTCAAAAAATGCCTCTCTAGCGCCACCAAGGCACTTTTTACTGGCCTTTACACGGCCACCACAACCGGTAGGAAAGTCATAGAGAGATGGAACCAACACCATATTGTTCATCTCATCAAGGCCTAAAAATGAACAATCGACACCTATAACCTAAATCAAACAGGAAGTCCGCAATTTGCATATCAAAATTTGCATTTCACCCTAAATTTGGCCAAAATTTGCCCTCGAACAAACGCGAACTCCTCCTAGGGCGTTCATTGTATCGACCCCAAATGCTAATAGATGACACAGCACACTCTTCCGATGAAAACTACTGTACAACTTTTTCAAAAGTCCTACGGTTTGGATTTTATGAGGCGTCAAAGATGGGGTCCGCAGCCACTTTCACTGCCTTTTCCCGATGCATACGCAATTTCCAACATTAATTTAACCACTTAAACATGGTCAAAAACGAACAAAATTTTGCAGTAAATTCTTACAGGCAACAAACATATCTCTTATCCCAAAATTCTTCACCAAAGGCACAAAATGGCTCTCTAGCGCCACCTAAATCCTCCAAAATGGCACTTTTGCTTACACCACGCCCTGACGCAATGTTTAAAAATTCTGAAAAAAATCACACATCATTGCTGTACCATGACAGATATTCTCACTTGATTTCGTGAAAATCCAATGAAGACTTCTTGAAATAAAAAATGTTATGTTCATCATATGCTGTACAGTATCACATAATTTCTTACTGTGAACAAACCGTTTCTTGTATCAAAATGTCCTTTGGTACACTTCATAAGCTCCATGTGTACAGACAAACTGCCAAGCATGGAACAATTTCTATGAATATTTCTGGAGATATTAATATGTTATGAATATTCATATTTAGAAAAATATAGAGTGACGCACTTCTGAATTTACCATAAGTTGCAGCGTATGAAACTTTTGTCTGTGTTCAGGGAACATGCTCCCAAAATCTCAGCTTTCTAGGACTTACGTAGAAGAAGCATTTATTCATTTCTTGATTTTCATTGATTTCCATGTATTTCTGTGTGCTACTACACAATTGTCCACCGGGTGGCAGTTGGAGCCCACGGATCATCTCCCTTCACTAAGTTCATGCATGGGGGAAGATTTCACAATACACACCACTGATTAAATGTGCTTCTGATACTTTGACCAGGTTCCATGGCTCATAGCTCCATTATTCTAAACAAAAATCTCTTGCAGTGAAGGGGTTTGCACTCAACACAACATAAAAGATTTCCCACTATCTCGTACTGTCCAACGAATCACAATGCTCGACATCGCTCGAACGCGTCTCACCCCCTTTCGACATGCACGGGTGGGCGTCTCGCCCCCGTTTCGACATGCACCGGTGGGCGAGGACCCGCCCCAACGCTGCTTGCAGCTTTAATTAGGGTCCGAGCCTCCAGGCCTGCAAGGCCTCGGAGAGGACCCTATTGTTCCTGCTATGTTTCTTATTATTATTATTATTATTCTTTCTTTCTTTCTCTATACGCCTCTTTGCGCTTACATTTGACCCCCTAAACATGCTCAAAAACTCTCCAAATTTGGCACACACCTCATGTCTGGCGAAAAATTTGATAAAATGAAAAAATCTTCCCCCTAGGTGACAAAATGGCTCTCTAGCGCCACCAAGGCACTTTTTACTGGCCTTTAGAGGGCCACCACGCCCGGTAGGAAAGTCATAGAGAGATGCAACCAACACTATATTGTTCATCTCATCAAGGACTAAAAATGAACAATCGACACCTATTACCTAAATCAAACAGGAAGTCCGCAATTTGCATATCAAAATGTGCATTTCGCCCTAAATTCGGCCAAAATTTGCCCTCGAACAAACGCGAACTCCTCTCGGGGCGTTCATTGTATCAACCCCAAAAGCTAATACATGACAAAGCACACTCTTCTGATGAAAACTACTGTACAACTTTTTCAAAAGTCCTACCGTTCGGATTTTATGAGGCGTCAAAGATGGGGTCCGCAGCCACTTTGACTGCCTTTTCCCGATGCATACGCAATTTCCAACATTATTTTCACCGCTTAAATATGGTCAAAAACGAACAAAATTTTGCAGTAAATTCTTACAGGCAACAAACATATCTCTTATCCCAAAATTATTCACCAAAGGCACAAAATGGCTCTCTAGCGCCACCTAAATCCTCAAAAATAGCACTTCTGCTTTCACCACAGCCTGTCGCAATGTATGAAAATTCTGAAAAAAATCACACATCATTGCGGTACCATGACAAATATTGTCACTTGATTTCGTGCAAATCCATGAAAGAATTCTTGAGATAAAAAAATATTATATACATAATACACTGTACAGTAATACTTTTTTTCTTGTTGTGGACAAACCATTGATTGGATCAAAATGATCTTTGGTATACCTCATCATCTTAATTAGGAGAAACAATGTGTCAAGCATGGTACCATTTCCATGAATATTTCCTGAGATATTAATATGTTATGAATATTCATATTTTGAAAAATATAGAGTGACGCACTTCTGAATTCACCATAAGTTGCAGCGTATGAAACTTTTGTCTGTGTTCAGGGAACATGTTCCCAAAATCTCAGCTTTCTAGGATTTACGTAGAAGAAGCATTTATTAATTTCTTGATTTCTATTGATCTCCATGTATTTCTCTGTGCTACTACACAATTGTCCACCGGGTGGCAGTTGGAGCCCACGGATCATCTCCCTTCACTTAGTTCATGCATGGGGGAAGATTTCACAATACACACCAGTGATTAAATGTGCTTCAGATACTTTGACCAGGTTCCATGGCTCATAGCTCCATTATTCAAAACAAACATCTCTTGCAGTAAAGGGGTTTGCACTCAACTCAACATAAAACATTTCCCACTATCTCGTACTGTTCAACGAATCACAATGCTCGACATCGCTCCAACGCGTCTCGCCCCCCTTTCGACATGCACGGGTGGGCGTCTCGCCCCCGTTTCGACATGCGCAGGTGGGCGAGGACCCGCCCCAACGCTGCTTGCAGCTTTAATTATTATTATTCTTTGTTTCTTTGTTTCTTTGTTTTTTCTTACGCCTCTTTGAGCTTCAATTTGACCCCCTAAACATGCTCAAAAACTCACCAAAATCGGCACGCTCGTCAGGTCTGGCGAAAAATTTGATAAAATGAAAAAACTCTCCCCATAGGTCACAAAATGGCTCTCTAGCGCCACCAAGGCACTTTTTACTGGCCTTCAGAGGGCCACCACGCCCGGTAGGAAAGTCATAGAGAGATGCAACCAACACTATATTGTTCATCTCATCAAGGACTAAAAATGAACAATCGACACCTATTACCTAAATCAAACAGGAAGTCCGCAATTTGCATATCAAAATATGCATTTTCCCCTAAATTTGGCCAAAATTTGCCCTCGAACAAACGCGAACTCCTCCTAGGGCGTTCATCGTATCGACCCCAAATGCTAATAGATGACACAGCACACTCTTCCGATGAAAACTACTGTACAACTTTTTCAAAAGTCCTACGGCTTGGATTTTATGAGGCGTCAAAGATGGGGTCCGCAGCCACTTTTACTGCCTTTTCCCGATGCATACGCATTTTCCAACATTAATTTAACCGCTTAAACATGGTCAAAAACGAACAAAATTTTGCAGTAAATTCTTACAGGCAACAAACATATCTCTTCTCCCAAAATTCTTCACCAAAGGCACAAAATGGCTCTCTAGCGCCACCTAAATCCTCCAAAATGGCACTTTTGCTTACACCACGCCCTGACGCAATGTTTAAAAATTCTGAAAAAAATCACACATCATTGCTGTACCATGACAAATATTCTCACTTGATTTCGTGAAAATCCAATGAAGACTTCTTGAAATAAAAAATGTTATGTTCATCATATGCTGTACAGTATCACATAATTTCTTACTGTGAACAAACCGTTTATTGTATCAAAATGATCTTTGGTAGACTTCATAAGCTCCATGTGTACAGACAAACTGCCAAGCATGGAACAATTTCTATGAATATTTCTGGAGATATTAATATGTTATTAATATTCATATTTTGAAAAATATAGAGTGACGCACTTCTGAATTCACCATAAGTTGCAGCGTATGAAACTTTTGTCTGTGTTCAGGGAACATGCTCCCAAAATCTCAGCTTTCTAGGATTTACGTAGAAGAAGCATTTATTAATTTCTTGATTTTTATTGATTTCCATGTATTTCTGTGTGCTACTACACAATTGTCCACCGGGTGGCAGTTGGAGCCCACGGATCATCTCCCTTCACTAAGTTCATGCATGGGGGAAGATTTCACAATACACCCCAGTGATTAAATGTGCTTCAGATACTTTGACCAGGTTCCATGGCTCATAGCTCCATTATTCAAAACAAAAATCTCTTGCAATGAAGGGGTTTGCACTCAACTCAACATAAAAAATTTCCCACTATCTCGTACTGTTCAACGAATCACAATGCTCGACATCGCTCCAACGCATCTCGCCCCCCTTTCGACATGCGCGGATGGGCGTCTCGCCCCCGTTTCGACATGCACCGGTGGGCGAGGACCCGTCCCAACGCTGCTTGCAGCTTTAATTATTATTATTCTTTTTTCCGACGCCTCTTTGAGCTTAAATTTGACCCCCTAAACATGCTCCAAAACTCACCAAAATTGGCGTGCACCTTAGGTCTGGCGAAAAATTTTATAAAATGAAAAAAATATCCCTATCAGTGAAAAAATGGCTCTCTAGCGCCACCAACAAACTTTTTATCGGCACTTAGAGGGCCACCACGACCGGTAGGAAAGTCATAGAGAGATGGAACCAACACTATATTGTTCATCTCATCAAGACCTAAAAATGCCAAGGGGACACCCTTGACCTAAATCGAACAGGGAGTCCGCAATTTGCATATCAAAATGTCCATTTTCCCCTAAATTTGGCCCAAATTTGCCCTCGAACAAACGCGAACTCCTCTCGGGGCGTTCATTGTATCAACCCCAAAAGCTAATAGATGACAAAGCACACTCTTCCAATGAAAACTACTGTACAACTTTATCAAAAGTCCTACGGTTCACATTTTACGAGGCGTCAAAGATGGGGTCCGCAGCCACTTTGACTGCCTTTTTCCGATGCATAAGCAAGTTCCAACATTATTTTTACCCCTTAAACATACTCAAAAACAAATGAAATTTTGCAGTTAATTTTTAGAGGCTACAAACATATTTCTTATCTCAGAATTCTCCACCAAAGGCACAAAATGGCTCTCTAGCGCCACCTAAGTCCTCCAAAATGGCACTTTTGCTTTCACCACGGCCTGACGCAATGTCATAAAATTCTGAAAAAATTCACACATCATTGCTGTACAATGCCCTGTACTGTGACATGATTTCGTGAAAATCCATTGAAGATTCTTTGAGAAAAAAAATATTATGTACATAATACACTGTACAGTAATACATTTTCTCTTGCTGTGGACAAACCGTTGATTGGATCACAATGATCTTTGGTATACTTTATAATCTTCATTTGCTGAAACTATGTGCCAAGTATGGTACAATTTGAATGAATTTCTCTTGAGATATTAACATGTTATGAATATTCATATTTGCAAAAATATAGAGTGACGCACTTCTGAATTCACCATAAGTTGCAGCGTATGAAACATTTGTCTGTTTTCAGGGAACATGCTCCCAAAATTTCTGCTTTCTAGGATTTACGTAGAAGAAGCATTTATTAATTTCTTGATTTCTATTGATTTCCATGTATTTCTGTGTGCTACCACACAATTGTCCACCGGGTGGCAGTTGGAGCCCACGGATCATCTCCCTTCACTAAGTTCATGCATGGGGGAAGATTTCACAAAACACAGCACTGATTAAATGTGCTTCAGATACTTTCACCAGGTTCCATGGCTCATAGCTCCATTATTCAAAACAAAAATCTCTTGCAGTGAAGGGGTTTGCACTCAACTCAACATAAAAGATTTCCCACTATCTCGCACTGTCCAACGAATGACAATACTCGACATCGCTCGAACGCGTCTCGCCCCCCTTTCGACATGCACGGATGGGCGTCTCGCCCCCGTTTCCACATGCAGGTGTGGGCGTCTCGCCCCCGTTTCGACATGCGCCGGTGGGCGAGGACCCGCCCCAACGCTGCTTGCAGCTTTAATTAGGGTCCGAGCCTCGAGGCCTGCAAGGCCTCAGAGAGGACCCTATTGTTCCTGCTATGTTTCTTATTATTATTATTATTCTTATTATTATTCTTTGTTTCTTTGTTTTTTCTAACGCCTCTTTGAGCTTGAATTTGACCCCCTAAACATGCTCAAAAACTCACCAAAATCGGCACGCTCGTCCGGTCTGGCGAAAAATTTGATAAAATGAAAAAATTTTCCTCATAGGTCACAAAATGGCTCTCTAGCGCCACCAAGGCACTTTTTACTGGCCTTTAGAGGGCCACCACGCCTGGTAGGAAAGTCATAGAGAGATGCAACCAACACTATATTGTTCATCTCATCAAGGCCTAAAAATGAACAATCGACACCTATTACCTAAATCAAACAGGAAGTCCGCAATTTGCATATCTAAATTTGCATTTCACCCTAAATTTAGCCAAAATTTGCCCTTGAACAAACGCGAACTCCTCCTAGGGCGTTCATCGTATCGACCCCAAATGCTAATAGATGACACAGCACACTCTTCCGATGAAAACTACTGTACAACTTTTTCAAAAGTCCTACGGTTTGGATTTTATGAGGCGTCAAAGATGGGGTCCGCAGCCACTTCGACTGCCTTTTCCCGATGCATACGCAATTTCCAACATTAATTCAACCCCTTAAGCATGGTCAAAAACGAACAAAATTTTGCAGTAAATTCTTACAGGCAACAAACATATCTCTTATCCCAAAATTCTTCACCAAAGGCACTAAATGGCTCTCTAGCGCCACCTAAATCCTCCAAAATGGCACTTTTGCTTACACCACGCCCTGACGCAATGTTTAAAAATTCTGAAAAAAATCACACTTCATTGCTGTACCATGACAGATATTCTGACTTGATTTCGTGAAAATCCAATGAAGACTTCTTGAAATAAAAAATGTTATGTTCATCATATGCTGTACAGTATCACATAATTTCTTACTGTGAACAAACCGTTTATTGTATCAAAATGTCCTTTGGTAGACTTCATAAGCTCCATGTGTACAGACAAACTGCCAAGCATGGAACAATTTCTATGAATATTTCTGGAGATATTAATATGTTATGAATATTCATATTTTGAAAAATATAGAGTGACGCACTTCTGAATTCACCATAAGTTGCAGCGTATGAAACTTTTGTCTGTGTTCAGGGAACATGCTCCCAAAATCTCAGCTTTCTAGGATTTACGTAGAAGAAGCATTTATTAATTTCTTGATTTTTATTGATTTCCATGTATTTCTGTGTGCTACTACACAATTGTCCACCGGGTGGCAGTTGGAGCCCACGGATCATCTCCCTTCACTAAGTTCATGCATGGGGGAAGATTTCACAATACACACCACTGATTAAATGTGCTTCAGATACTTTGACCTGGTTCCATGGCTCATAGCTCCAATATTCAAGATAAAAATCTCTTGCAGTAAAGGGGTTTGCACTCAACTCAACATAAAAGATTTCCCACTATCTCGTACTGTCCAACGAATCACACTGCTCGACATCGCTCGACGCGTCTCGCCCCCGTTTCGACATGCACGGTTGGGCGACTCGCCCCCGTTTCGACATGACCACAAAGAAAGATACCACAATACACAGCAGTGATAAAATCTGCTTCAGATACTTTGGCCAGGTCCCATGGCTCATAGCTCCATTTTCCAAAAGAAAAATCTCTTTCAGTAAAGGGGGTTGCAGTGTATGAAACTTTTTTCGGTGTTCAGTGAACATGCGTTAGTGAAGCCTTTCACCCCTCGTTGTCTTTTGGAGCTCGGTATAAAACAGACCAAGCGACTGGTCCAATGTTTTATATATTGTTTTTTCGAGCTCTGTATAAAACAGACAAAGCGACTGGTCCAATGTTTTATACATTATGCGGGTAAGAAGTATTTTCGTTGAATGTCAATTTCAAGTAGCTAGCTAGTTTGTTAGTTAGCTTTCAATTTTATTTACCACTAACCCAGATAGCAAGCTCCTCCACTCCTAATGCGCTTTAGCCGGGGCAGATCCGGAGCGGAGGAGCTTGCTATCTGGGTAGTCAATGCAGCCCCAGCCGATATCAGTCGCTTTCGTTCGCTTTCAGTCAGCGGTCCGTTCTGACAACTTTGCGTTTCTACGTTAACTAACGCATGAAACGGTACAGTTCTTCAATAAATATTGCCACAAAAGGCAGCTGAACATCTCGGCCTTTCTCGCTTGTATGGAGTTCTTTGAAATTGGCCTCATAGGAAACCATTCGTTTTTATGAAGCAGATGGGTGTATCAATATGGCGGCCGGGTGCTCCGCTTTGGATAATGTTAATATGAAGACATAAGCAATCTAGTGTTCTAAATATATATATATTTAAGGGAAAACTCAGTCGATCATAGATTTCGAACAGAGTGACGTAATGGGATGCGTTTCAAGGCGGAGGTGCATTTCTCGGCACCGCAGGGACACGTACCCGGAATTCTCGTGAGCGTGACCCCGGAAGAGAATAAACTGCTATTTTATTGACTTGCAAAATTGCATTTCAAATCAACAAACATCATATGTGTAATTCATGGTGTATTGCAAAGGGGGTCGAAAAATAGTTTTTCTAACGCCGTTGAGTACGACATAGTTTTTCTCAGATTTTATGTCGCATAAAGGTCTGCGGAAAGGGCGGGACTTTGCCACTTCGTATAAAGCTGAACACCATTTTGAATTCTTCAGACAAGCTGATGCATTGAGGTAAGAACTACGCTTGTTCGCTCCTCAGATTTTTGCTACAGTTTAGTCGTAATTGTTTTCCATAATGTTATCTTATAGCGCTGCAGCGAGTTTGTTACGGTGGTGTTTGAAGTTAAAGTTTCCGTTTGTCTTTCAATTATCGCATTTGTGGGCCGTAGTGATGTTTTTCAGGTCAATCGGTGTCGAAAAACAATTCGCCACAGGAAGGCCTTTTGTTTCTTTGCGGTAACGTTACTTGATAAGTTGAGACTGTGTCGTATATATGGCTAATTTTCGGTTTGATTAGTTTTGTTCACTTGAGTAACGTTTACTAGATATGGTTTGTAGCTGCCAACTCAGTGGAAATTAATTTTGGTGGTGGATTTTTCTCTGTCTAAGAAAGACGGAGAAGTAAATCATTGAGTTGGTAAGTGACTCGTTTCATCTATCGGCCAGTTAGCTTTTTAAAATAAATACCTTGGAAAGAATAATGTACCCAGTATTGAATTTTTCGGGGTTTTTTCTGAAACGATTTTACACGATGCTCTAATTCTTTTCAGAGGTTTTATTGCTACTAACCTTTGTTGGAAATTAGAATTACAGCCAGCTATCAAGATGGCGGCCGATGCCTTTGTTTGCATTGAACGAGTGTAGTAGGCCTAACTAGCGATTGCATTCTACTAACGTTAGCTAACCAGCATTTTTCCTGTAATGTATCCAGTTTTTATTTTCTTGGTTTTTTTCCGGAACGATTTTAAATGATGCTGTAATTTATTTCAGAGGTATTATTGCTACTAACGTTTGTTAGAAGTAAGTGTTACAGCTAGCAATCACGTGATGTCGGCCATTTTATGTGCATTGAGGGGAATTGTGGTATGGGAAGTGTCTAACGTTACTTACAATTTTTTATTGGAGAAAGGAATAGTAAATCAATGCATCGAATAATAAGCAGTCTGATTTTGGTTTTATGTTCTGACAGCGAGGGGCTTCATATAGCTTGATTGTGTGTGGTTTTGCGGAAGTTTTTTTTTTTGCCTCGTTAATGTTGATAGCTGGGCTCTGAAATGGTTGTAGCCCTTTATTGTGACTTGAACATGCAAATGTAAACTAAAAATGTTGGTAATTCATGCTTTTTGACATGAGTGCTATTCCTTATTTGACAAATGAGAACCACTTTGTACTCAAGATGTTATGTTGTATAGTGGTGTGTGTTTAATAACTGTGCAAATGGGTTTATTTGATGTGCATGCATGTGCATGTGTCAGCATGGTTGAGATGAAAAAATTCAGCAATGGTGTCGTGGAAAGCAAACATTTTGTATGGATTTTGCGTAATGGGACAACATTTTTAAATGATAATTTGCTACAGTGGTGCATTTGTGAATCCTAGATGTTTTGGAATATCTTCTCTTCTGATTGACAAAAGTTTCTTTGTGTAAACTTTGTACATGATTGTATTGCCATAATTAAGGTGTTCCTTTTATCTACAGATATCCCTCTCTGCTGCCTGTGAATTCTGTTGCTCTCCTGCTTTGACTGTTGTCAAAAACGATCTTCTTGCGACCTTCTGTACATATCTGATCCACGGATTCAAATCGCCGTGCACATTTTTCCTCACTTATATATTCACTTGCTTAATACACACGTAACTGATAATTACTCACCTACTCTGCTCATTCACTCACCTGCACACCCACACATCTCCACAGACACTTGCGCACACACACACACACACACACACACCTTTGAACACACAAGTTTTATAGTAGTTGCCTAAGTCTGACTGCCAAGGTAAGTTTAAAAATTTGTGTATTTGAATGTTGTGGTGAAACTTTGTCTGGCAAAAGGATGAGTATGTTTGGCATGCATTCATTATTGTTCTGTGAACTTTGAATAATTTTGTTCTTTGAATTTAGATGCCACGTGGAAAGGCTTACCGACGCGCTCAAGCTTTGAAGCAGAGGATGGCATTGCAGCAGCCTTGGACTCCCCAGCTGCCTGTCCCCGAGTTTGTTGCTCGTAAGTATCAGTTTAATTGTTTACATTTTTACCCCCGCTGTGCGTTTAGCGCTAAGCAGGGGATATAGTATCCAGCTGCTCCCGTACGTATGTCCGTCCGTCCCGGCGGGGGATAGTGACAAACTCTTGTTTGAATTTTTTTAATGTTCAAGTTGCAGACTTTAAATATAATGTTATTTTTTTTGGATGACATTCATAAGTTGGATTTCAATTTCACAGGTCGCGGTACTGGTTTCCGCCATCGTGTGCGGAGATGGCCAACTTCACACCTGACTCAGCGATCCTTCAAGTTGGTCACTCCTGCTCAGCATCCAGAGAAGCAGGTATTTGTTTTTAGTAATGCAGAGTGTACAGGTAGTTGGTATTTGTGGTTGGTCTGTGTTCTAATGCGGTGTATCTGTTCTTGCAGCTGGTGTTCGTCGTTGGAGACTCTCACCTGCGAGCCATGGTGGACGGTTTTGTGGACATGCCGGAGGGACCCCTGTCTTTTGCTTTTCTGTCTGTTCCAGGTGCTCAGGCTTCGGAGCTGAGGAAGGAGGTGTTGCATGCTGCTCTTCCATGGACCCCAGATGTTGTCTGCGTGTGTGCCCCGAGCAACAACCTCACTGCCAGCAGGACCATCGGTGAGGCGTCGCTGGACTTCAGTGCGCTCCTGAGCGCTGTTTGCAGTCGTTGGACCAAGGTGAGTACTATGCAATTGCTGTTGACTGCTGTTGTGAGCAGCTTGTATTTTCTTGCTTCCTTCTTTTGAAGATGATAACTTTGTTTTCTCTCTCTCTCTCTCTCTCTCTCTCTCTCTCTGTGTGTGTAGGTGTTCGTGCTGGACTTCCCCCCTCGCCTGAACGTGGAGCCGGGCCTGCAGGAGTTGTTTCGTCAGGAGTACCATCGTGTTGCAGCTCGCATGGGTACATTGGTTTTAGACATCTGCTGCCATAAAAGTAATTGAATGTGCTGTCTGACTCAAATGTTTCTCATATGAAAATGTTAAGAAACATCAATGTAATTTTTTTTCAGGTCTCCCGTACGTGTCTGTGGCTGAGCACTTCCCTCTGCAGCGATTGCAGCTGTGGTGCCATGATGGCGTAAGTAATGCTAACGGTTTTTTGACGTGATGTTTGGACTTGAAGGTTTTTCTCGTATCAAATATATAGTTAAATGTATGGTGTGTTGACTGCTTTTCAGGTGCACCTCAGCGACACCGTTGGATCCCCTATCCTGGCGCAGCTTCTGTGGGTGGCTGCAATGCACCAGTTGGCTCCTCCTCCTCCCAGGCCCCAGGTGTCTCCCCGGACATCGCCCAGCAGCAGGACCCCGCCCAAGCTGGTTGTGACGGGCCCCCCCCCCGTGCCGCGTCGCAGTGACCCATTGGAGTGGACCGTTGTACGTCAGGGAGCCAAGGTAATGTGTTGTAGTTTGACCATTCATTTTGACAAAAAGAAAATCTGACCTTTTTCTTATGTATTTATTCTGAGCTTTTTTTATTTGCTTGTTTTTTCAAGGCTGGAACGTCTGCATTGGAGTCGTCTGTCATCTCGCCCAACCCTGTGTGGTTCAGCAGCGCCGTGTTGGACGCCCTGGAGAGCGTTTCTCCTTCTGGATCTGACTGCACTGCCTCTCCTTCAGCCGGCCGGGTAACTTTCATTCAAATTATACGTATCATTGTCCAGAAAAAAAATAAAAACAGGAAGGCAATGGCGAATTATTTTATTTTTATTTTTATTTTTTTTCTTTCTCTCTCCAGGCTTCTCGTGTGGAGCGTCAACGCAGAGGTGTTGCCACCAGGCGCAGAGGACGACAGAGGCAGGTTGGTACTATTTCAGTATGTCACTGACATGGAAATGTTCATAGTATAAGTTCACAACACACAGCTAGAAAAAAGGAGTGTAGCTTTTCAATGACTGTCTTTTCCATTTTTCCGTCTTCGGGACCAGCTCCCCTGTGCAGCAGGTGTGATCGTTTTGTGTGATGTGAATGTTGGAGACGGGTGGCAACATTTGTTCTGTTTAGTGTTTTTTTTTTTTAAATAGTAAAGCTTTGTTTTTCACGTTATTGTCTTTTGGTCAGGAGGAGGTGTCGGCGGCTGCACTGTCAGAGGAGGTGGGGGAGGAGGCTGCTGCAGTGAGCCCTGCTGTGCTGATGGAGTCTGCTGTCCAGGAGGCTTCCCAGCTGCTGCCGCAGAAGATCGTCAAAGCTAAGGCTGCCTCTGTGTCTGCTGCTACTGCTGTTTCTGCTGCTGCTCCTGCTGTTTCTGCTGCTGCTCCTGCTGTTTCTGCTGCTGCTCCTGCTGTTTCTGCTGCTGCTGCTCCTGCTGTTTCTGCTGCTGCTGCTCCTGCTGTTTCTGCTGCTGCTGCTCCTGCTGTTTCTGCTGCTGCTCCTGGTTTTGATGATTGTGTTCTTGATGTGTGTCTTCCTGATTGTGTAGCTCCCTTTGATTCTCAGAGTAATGCTGTGACAGCACAGGGCAAGAAGAGGTTAAAGTTGGTGAAAGTAGTGTGTGGATCGTTTCACCAGGGGAATGAGCGTTTTCAGTATGCAGGATTGCAGTGTATGGCTATAGCTTTGGTCAGCTTGGCCAAACACATGCTGAAGAGTGTGTTCTCATGGGAGAGGCCTGACTTAGATCGCGTGTTGGTTTTAGGTGATGAATTCTACACAGAAATGCGCAAGTTGAATATTTTCTCTCATGAGACAAATCTGCTTTCTGTCCCAGATTTGTTAGAGCAATTGGAGATAGATGAACAGGTATTTGGGTTTAGTTATGGTGATACAGTTTTGGGAGAAGTAGGCGTGACTGAAGGTGAACACATTGACAACGGTGTTTACATCAGTCTGCAAAATGGTCTTGAGAGGATCTTCTGCCAGTACAGCATGTGTTTGTTGACACTGTGTGCAAACACTTGTGCCATCATCTGTGAGGGTGGACGGTTCACTGTGGTTGATAGTCACTCGCGCAGTAACATGGGTATGTTGGATGCTAATGGCACAAGTGTGGTTCTGCATTTTGCTTGTGTTGGTGACCTGCATCACTACATCTGTCAACTGGCAGAATGTTTGTCTTCAAGGGAGAAGCCCTTTGAGCTCTGTGGTGTTCGTGTCACTGGGGGTGCTGGTCCAGAGCGCTTTGTTTCAGTGATCAGCACTGTTTCAGTTGCAGAGTGTTGTGACATTACTGAGGGAAAAGGAAATGATGTTTCAAAAGTTAGGTGTGTGTCTGAATGTGGTGCTAATGTTGCCGTGAGTCCACTGTTGTCTGCCATTTCTGTACAAGGTATTTCCAGCGAGGTAAGCAGTGGTTTATCAACAGAATCTTCAGTTACTGATGGCAGGAAGCGTAAAACCCCTTCTAGTAGTTACAATTCAAAGAAGTCGAAGAGTTTTGATATTGGTGAGGTTGACTGTGATGTAGAGTTTATTAATGCTGTGAGCAATGAGGAGCTAATCTTTTGTCCCCTGGGTGTAGATGTTTGCCAAGCTCTTTGTGAAAAGTTGAATGTTGACTTTGTGAAGATTGGTGGTCAACTGTCTGCAGAGGTTGGGGCGTTGGGTGCTCCATGTAAAAATGAGATGATTGTGGCTGATGGGAACTGCTTTTTCAGAGCTATTTCTCAAGCTGTGAGTGGCTCACAGAAGCATCATCGCAAGATTAGATTGGCTATATGTAAAGAGTTGGATAAGAATTGCGATAAATATCGATGTCTTTTGAGGAGTCCATATTCCTCTGTGTTGGAATACCTTCAGGTGTCCAAGATGAGAGCTGTGAACACTTGGGCTACAGAGGTAGAAATTCAGGTCGCTGCAGATTGGTTAGGGGTTGATGTCTTTACTTTTTATGATGGACGTTGGCTTAAGTACAGCAGTAGCAACAAACATTTGTCAGGCGAATGCATTTACTTAGAGAATATCATGGGGAAGCATTTTGAGACTGTTGTTTGTGTTTGTAAGCCTGGATTGAGGAGCTGTTATAATTACTGTAAAGTTGTTGCTACGAGTTACAACACTAGGTCTAGAATAATGCATGATTTTGCTAGTGACAAGACAATTGAATTTAATGATGAGGTGGTAGATTTTGAAAAAGATGTAGGTGATTGTGGTGATGTGTTGGAGGCTGCTACTGAGCATATGCCTTGTAGAAAGTCTGCAAAATCAAAATATCTGATGCAGAAAAAAAGGAAACAGGAAAAACTGAATAAGTTGCTTAAGGAAGAATGTCATTTAAGGTTTAGAAAGATGTATCATGGTAATGTAATGTTCAGGGAAAAGATTAAATTGATGAGGGCAAATAAATACAGGGAAAATATCAAGTACAGGGAGATGATTAAAGCAAAAAGTAAAGCAAAGAGTGTGAAGAATTATCAGGACAATATTCAGCACAAGGAGAGAGTTAAAACTGAGAGTAAAGCCAGGAGTATGCAAAAATATCAAGGTGACATCCACCACAGGGAGAGAGTTAAAACTGAGAGTAAAGCCAGGAGTATGCAAAAATATCAAGGTGACATCCACCACAGGGAGAGAGTTAAAACTGAGAGTAAAGCCAGGAGTATGCAAAAATATCAAGGTGACATCCAACACAGGGAAAGTGTTAAAACCAAAAGTGTAGTTAAATACAGACACTACATCCAGCACAGAGAGAGGGTTAAAACTAATAGTGTGGTTAAATACAGACAAAACATCCAGCACAGGGAGAAGGTTAAAACTAATAGTGTGGTTAAATACAGACAAAACATCCAGCACAGGGAGAAGGTTAAAACTAATAGTGCGGTTAAATACAGACAAAACATCCAGCACAGGGAGAAGGTTAAAACTAGTAGTGTGGTTAAATACAGACAAAACATCCAGCACAGGGAGAAGGTTAAAACTAATAGTGTGGTTAAATACAGACAGAACATCCAGCACAGGGAGAAGGTTAAAACTAATAGTGTGGTTAAATACAGACAAAACATCCAGCACAGGGACAAGGTTAAAACTAATAGTGTGGTTAAATACAGACAAAACATCCAGCACAGGGACAAGGTTAAAACTAATAGTGTGGTTAAATACAGACAAAACATTCAGCACAGGGAGAGGGTTAAAGAAGGGAGTAGAAGAAAATATCATGATAGTTTAGAACATAAGCAGCAAGTTATTGCGAGGGTCATGTTGAGTCGAAAACAGAAAAAGGATGAATCCAAAGATTTTGCTTATGTGATGGATCAATTTTTAGAGCAGGTCAGAGATGGACCAGATTTTGTGTGTTGTGTTTGTTGTAGGTTGTTGTTCAGATCTCAGGTGCTTCGTTGCGACAAAGAAGTTTATCGCTTGAATTTGGCAATGGCAAGTATTGCAGAGACTTGTATTAATGAGGCTTATTTGCATAAATGTAATGAGGAGTGTTATGTGCCATGTCAGTTAGCTATATCTAGAGGTCAGTTGTGGATCTGTTACACATGTCATCGCAAGATTAGCAGAGGTCAGGTTCCAGCTGAATGCTGGATTAATAACTTGGAGCTCGATCCCATTCCTCCTGAACTGGGATGCTTGAATAGTGTTGAACAGCATTTGATAGCTCTGCATATTCCGTTCATGAAGATGCTTTGTTTGCCCCGCGGGGGTCAAGGCGGAGTCCATGGGCCGGTAACTTGTGTTCCAGCGAACATTGTGCAGTCTGTAAATGCGTTGCCACGTACTAGTATGGAAGGATCTTTGGTGCAGGTCAAGTTAAAGCGTAAATTGACATACAAAGGGCATTATGAATATCAGTTTGTGGACACTTCTCGTGTAAGACAGGCAGTAGAATTTTTAAGAAGGACTAATGTTTATTACAGGGACATCGAGTTTAATGAAGAGTGGGTAAACGAGTTTAGGAGGCAGACGGATGAGGAAGAGGCTGAATCCTCTAGAGAGCATGAAGCTGTGAGAGCTGAATTATGTCAAGAAGAACAGGTTAAGGACAAGCTGACTGTTCAGGCAGATGGCCAGGTTACAGATACAGAAGGGGTTGATGTAGAGGATACATCAGACATGGCACAAGATGAAATGTTGCATGACAGACAGCAACACTGTATGTTTCAGGACACTTGTCTAATGCCAGTAGATATAGGTCAGGAAATGTTAGACCAGTATATGGACGTTGTAAACATTGCACCTGCAGAGGGTAATAGTCCAGTTCGCATGCTTACAGACCACAGTAATGAAGCTAAATGTTTCCCTGTGTTGTTTCCTCTGGGTGGGAATACTTTCCATGACACTCGTTCACAACGTTTAACATTGTGCCGTTATTTTAATAATAGGATCATGAATGTTGATGGGCGTTTTGCGCGGAATGTAGAGTACATCTTTTATGCTCAGTACATGTCTGAGCTGGATATGGTGATATCCAATGTTTCTGTAGCATTGCGTAAGGGTAAAGGGGGTCAGAAATCGCTAAACATTAGTCAAAACATATTGCAAGATGATGACTCTTTAAAGCAGTTATTACAATTTGATGATGGTTTTAGGTTTCTTAGACCTATTAGAGGTACCCCAGCTTTTTGGCAGTCCGTTCAGAAGGATGTTTTTGCTTGTGTTCGCCAATTGGGGATTCCCACCTGGTTTTGCTCATTTTCGTCTGCAGATCTGCGCTGGCAGAATCTCCTGACCAGCATCCTGCGACAGGAAGGCAGAGCACAGACTGTGGATGATTTGGAGTGGGCAGACAGGTGTCAGTTGTTGCGCGGTAATCCAGTTACAGCTGCGCGAATGTTTGATTACAGATGGCATTGTTTTCTGAAAACTGTTCTCATGTCTCCTTTGCAACCAATCGGCAGAATCATCGATTACTTTTATAGAATCGAATTCCAGCAGCGTGGTTCTCCTCATGTTCACGCTTTATTTTGGATTGAGGGTGCTCCCCAAATTGACAGGAATGAAGATGAGGAAGTGGTTGAATTCATTGATAAATACGTCACTTGTGAGTTGCCCTCAGATGATGACACATTATTGGACATGGTGTCATCAGTTCAAATGCATTCCAAACATCATTCAAAGTCTTGCAAGAAAAAAAACACTACATGTCGTTTCAATTTCCCAAAACCAGTTTCTGCACGAACATTTTTATGTAAAATTAAAGAATGCAAATGCGATTGGACGAAGGCTGCAGATGCAGATCCAAAAAACAAGCCAGTCTGTAAATGTTTAATTGATGATGATAAAATGCCAAAGACTTTTGCTGAGTCCGTTCTGACATCCGTTAAAGTAGCTTTAGAATCAGATGTGCCATATTCAGATGTAGAGGACTTGTTTAGGAGTCTTAATATTAATCAAGATATCTTCGAAGAGGCCTATAGGACAATTGAAAAAAAGTATAAAGTGGTTTATAGGAGAGGATTGAAAGAGGTTTGGATTAATCAATATAGCAAGCAATTGTTAAAATGCTGGAACGCCAACATGGACATTAGCTTTGTCACGGACGCCTATGCTGTAATCGTCTACATCATATCGTATATAACAAAAGCAGAGAGAGAAATTGGCCTATTATTGAATAATGCCCATAAAGAAGCCTCACAGCAAGGTAACCTCTCTGCTAAAGATGCTTTAAAGAAGCTGGGCAGTGTGTATTTGCATAACAGGGACGTTTGTGCCCAGGAGGCCGTGTATAGGCTAACTAACATGCATTTGAAGGAGTGTTCCAGAAAGGTGGTGTTTGTTCCAACAGGGAACAACCTGGTGAAGATGAGTTTGCCGCTTAGTGTTTTGAGGCAAAAGGCATCTTCCCATAATCTTAGCACAGAAGACATGTGGATGACCAGCATGGTGGACAGGTATAGGAACAGGCCTGACAACGATGCGTTCACTGACATGTGCATGGCTACATTTGCATCAGAGTATCGCGTTCTCTACAAAAACGAAAAGTCTCATAATAGAATCAAACTGAAAAATGACTTGGGTTTTATCTTGAGGAGAACACGTTCTCAGTTTGCAGTTGTGCGTTACATGCGCTTCAATTTGGACAAACAAGAGGAGGCTCATTTTCAAAGTCTGCTGCAATTATTTCTCCCTTATAGAGCTGACTTAGACCTCAAACCTGAAGGATTTGAGCTGTTTGAACAGTTCTATAATGACGGGAAGGTAACTTTCAGTGATGGCTCCGTACACTCGGTTCAGGCTGTAGTAGATGAAAATAGGGCAAAGTTTGAAATAGATTGTCCTCATTTGGATCGAGCGCGCGAGATAGCAGAGCAGCACCAGGGTATAGATGAAGATGCTTGGGGTGAGCTGTGCCCTGAACAGGAAGTAGAGCGCCTAGAATGTTTAGAGGAGAGAAGGCAGCAGCAGGGAGCAGAGGTGGAACAGGAGCAGTTGGGGGACTCGATGGACAACGTTCCAGATTTAGAAGATGGTAGCAGACAGGTTGCGCAGTTGGAAAGGCGAGAGAGGATCCTGCCTAGAAGTGAGGGTTTGGCTTTAGTTAGATCCCTGAATGAGACACAAATGGCTGTTTTTAATAAGATTAGACAATGGTGCTTGCAAAAGGTGATGGGTAAGAACCCACAACCTTTGCATGTGTTTGTGACAGGCGGTGCAGGGACGGGGAAAAGTCATTTAATTAGAGCAATTCAATATGAAGCAGGGAGGCTGTTGTCAACACTTTGTCGTCAACCAGATGATATTTGCATTTTGTTAACTGCTCCTACAGGTGTAGCTGCTTACAATTTGAATGCAGCAACAATTCATCACAGGTTTAACATCGGCATCCATGCTACCTTACCGTACACCCCCTTGGGTGAAGAGAAACTCAATTCTCTGAGAGCTGAATTGAGCCACCTCCAAATTCTCATTATAGATGAAATCAGCATGGTTGATCACAATCTGTTGGCTTATGTCCATGGCAGGTTAAGGCAGGTTAAGCAGACAGGAGACTTTTCCCCATTCGGTAATGTCAGTGTAATAGCTGTTGGAGACTTCTATCAGTTGCCTCCTGTTAAAGGGAAGCCTCTGTATAGCGGTCAGGTCGCTGTGGACCTGTGGTGCAATTTTAGTGTCGTGGAACTGAAAACGGTAGTCAGGCAGAAAGACAACGTTTTTGCACAATTGCTTAACCGTTTAAGGGTACGTTCGAAGGACACCCCCATATTGAAGAGCGACATAGAATTATTAAAATTGCGCGAGACAGGTGAAGAGAGCTCAGCTTTGCATATATTTCCGACCAATATGCAAGTGAGCGAGCATAATCTAAAGCAGCTTTTCGCCATGTGTCCTGATCATGTAGTCATTGAAGCAAAAGACTATAGGAACAATAGAAAAACGGGCAAATTAGAGCTGATGGTAGGGCATCACAGTGATGCAGCGGACACATGTTTACCTAGCAGTTTGTGTTTGGCCAGGAATGCGCGCGTGATGTTATGCAAGAACATCGATGTAGAAGATGGTCTGGTCAATGGAGCATGTGGCACAGTTACACAGATGGATTTTGGTCAGGATGAGACATTTCCACTGACTGTTTATGTTAAATTTGATGATGACCGAATTGGGTCAATAAGGAGGAGAAAACGTGCACATGCAGCGATAGAATGCAGGTTTTCTACTGCAATTGATCCGGAGGAAGAAAAGACCCGAAAACGCGGTGGGTTGCGTCGTCAGTTTCCTTTAAAGTTAGCGTGGGCGTGTACTGTTCATAAAGTGCAGGGATTAACTGTGGACGAAGCCGTAGTTTCTTTAAAGCAGGTGTTTGCTCCTGGGCAGGCGTATGTAGCATTAAGTCGCGTTACAGCTTTATCTGGGCTAATCATTAGAGATTTTGAAGAGCGAGCCATTTACTGCAAAGGGACCATTAAGGAGGCCATGGAGAGCATGCCCCAATTTCTAACCGCGCAGCCGAAGCCTTCATTAAATCCACACAGTTTCTCTGTGTATTTAATGAATGTTCAAAATTTAAGTCGCCACTGGTTTGATCTAATGTCTTGCACGCATCATTTACGGCCGCATTATATTGCACTCACTGAAACGTGGCTCACTACGCAATCCCCTTTACACTGTGTCCAAATCAACAATTACAGTTTCCAGAGTCGTCCTCGCAGTTTGTGTTACAACAGTAGTAACCCCAAATTGTCAGAACTACAGAATATGGAACATGGTGGAGTAGGTTTATACTATGTGAACCACTTACACAGTGACATTTTGCAGGTACCAGATTTTAATCTGGAATGCTTGGTGTGCCACTGTAACGAATTTAACATCTTGATGGCAGTAATTTACCGTCCGCCGATTTACCCTATTTCTATATTCAAACAAAATCTGGGAAAATTACTTGATTGGCTTAATCCGATGCAAAAGACAATTATAGTAATGGGTGACTTTAATGAAAACCTTTTAAAAACAACAACATTGTGTCAGTACATGCTAAAAAAAGGATTCAGTCAGCATGTCACACAAGAGACTACAGAGAATGGAACACTCATTGATCATGTTTATGTTAAAACGACACAGTATGATGTGGAATGTACAGTGATGCCCACATACTTCAGCGACCATGAAGGCATTCTTTGTAGTTTTAATGTCAAAGATCAAATGCACTAACACAACACAGATGTATTCACAAACGTTGACTATGTACGCAAACTCTACAATGCGTAATAGGATTAATTTATTGGATTAGGAAACGGTCCTTTTTGTCTTATGTAGAATTAATAGATGGTGTTACTGGTGCTGAGTCTGTCCCATTCCAAATCTGAATCAATTACTTTTCATTGATTAACATGTGTACATGTGATACCGTTGATTAGAAATTACATATCAATTGTTAAAATGTTATAAAATACAAAACCTGCTGAGAAATCCTCATTCTCAATCACAAGCAAACGCAGTCTTCATGTAAAAGTAAAAAGGTTTCCTTTTCCTGCATTGCAACAGCATTTATGAGTAAAGCATTTGGCTCCTTACAAATTGAAAACTGCACGTAGCTATTCACAATAGGACAATAAATGGGAATGGATTGAAATGCTGTTACTCAAATGCTGTTGTAAAGCAGGTTTTGCTTTACCTTCATGAACTGTCAAAAAGCAAAAGGCACTGGTAATGGCTACTCCCGGTTAATCCTGGGATGGGGTTCGATTCCCTGCGGTGCCCTGCTGACTTTTCTGGCATGTACATGAAGGCTCTATCCATTTCACTCCATTCTCTCAGTCACTAACATAAATACGCCTGAAAAAACTGCTTGCAAGTCAATTCAATACAACATTCTTTTCCTGCTGGAAATGCTTCCTCCTTGTACTGATGCTCTCTTGCATTTCCTGTCGCTGCCTGCAGGTATTTCTGCCTCCCAAAGTTGTCTAAATCCAGAATGGCAGCCAAATGGGCGTTAGGTCATGAAGGAATTGCCCGTAGGAGGGAATGGCACAGGTGGGCGAGGACCCGTCCAACGCTGCTTGCAGCTTTAATTAGGGTCCGAGCCTCCAGGCCTGCAGGGCCTTGGAGAGGACCCTATTGTTTTTGTCGTGTTTCTTATTATTATTATTCTTTGTTTCTTTGTTTCTTTGTTTTTTCTTACGCCTCTTTGAGCTTCAATTTGACCCCCTAAACATGCTCAAAAACTCACCAAAATCGGCACGCTCGTCAGGTCTGGCGAAAAATTTGATAAAATGAAAAAACTCTCCCCATAGGTCACAAAATGGCTCTCTAGCGCCACCAAGGCACTTTTTACTGGCCTTCAGAGGGCCACCACACCCGGTAGGAAAGTCATAGAGAGATGCAACCAACACTATATTGTTCATCTCATCAAGGCCTAAAAATGAACAATCGACACCTATTACCTAAATCAAACAGGAAGTCCGCAATTTGCATATCAAAATTTGCATTTCACCCTAAATTTGGCCAAAATTTGCCCTCGAACAAACGCGAACTCCTCCTAGGGCGTTCATCGTATCGACCCCAAATGCTAATAGATGACACAGCACACTCTTCCGATGAAAACTACTGTACAACTTTTTCAAAAGTCCTACCGTTTGGATTTTATGAGGCGTCAAAGATGGGGTCCGCAGCCACTTTGACTGCCTCTTCCCGATGCGTACGCAATTGCCAACATTAATTTCACCACTTAAACATGGTCAAAAACGAACAAAATTTTGCAGTAAATTTTTAGAGGCTACAAACATATCTCTTATCTCAAAATTCTCCACCAAAGGCACAAAATGGCTCTCTAGCGCCACCTAAATCCTCAAAAATAGCACTTCTGTTTACACCACGGCCTGTCGCAATGTATGAAAATTCTGAAAAAAATCACACATCATTGCTGTACCATGACAGATATTGTCACTTGATTTCGTGAAAATCCATAAAAGACTTCTTGAGAAAAAAAATATTATATACATAATACACTGTACAGTAATACATTTTTTCTTGTTGTGGACAAACCGTTGATTGGATCAAAATGATCTTTGCTATACTTCATCATCTCAATTAGGAGAAACAATGTGTCAAGCATGGTACCATTTCCATCAATATTTGCTGAGATATTAATATGGTATGAATATTCATATTTTGAAAAATATAGAGTGACGCACTTCTGAATTCACCATAAGTTGCAGCGTATGAAACTTTTGTCTGTGTTCAGGGAACATGTTCTCAAAATCTCAGCTTTCTAGGATTTACGTAGAAGAAGCATTTATTAATTTCTTGACTTTTATTGATTTCCTTGTATTTCTGTGTGCTACTACACAATTGTCCACCGGGTGGCAGTTGGAGCCCACGGATCATCTCCCTTCACTAAGTTCATGCATGGGGGAAGATTCCACAATACACAGCAGTGATAAAATCTTCTTCAGATTCTTTGACCAAGTCCCATGGCTCATAGCTCCATTATTCAAAAGAAAAATCTCTTGCAGTAAAGGGGTTTGCACTCAACTCAACATAAAACTTTTCCCACTATCTCGTACTGTCCAACGAATGACAATGCTCGACATCGCTCGAACGCGTCTCGCCCCCCTTTCGACATGCACGGGTGGCCGTCTCGCCCCCGTTTCGACATGCACCGGTGGGCGAGGACCCGCCCCAACGCTGCTTGCAGCTTTAATTATTATTATTCTTTTTTCCGACGCCTCTTTGAGCTTAAATTTGACCCCCTAAACATGCTCCAAAACTCACCAAAATTGGCGTGCACCTTAGGTCTGGCGAAAAATTTTATAAAATGAAAAAAATATCCCTATCAGTGAAAAAATGGCTCTCTAGCGCCACCAACAAACTTTTTTTCGGCACTTAGAGGGCCACCACGACCGGTAGGAAAGTCATAGAGAGATGGAACCAACACTATATTGTTCATCTCATCAAGACCTAAAAATGCCAAGGGGACACCCTTGACCTAAATCGAACAGGGAGTCCGCAATTTGCATATCAAAATGTCCATTTTCCCCTAAATTTGGCCCAAATTTGCCCTCGAACAAACGCGAACTCCTCTCGGGGCGTTCATTGTATCAACCCCAAAAGCTAGTAGATGACAAAGCATCCTCTTCCGATGAAAACTACTGTACAACTTTATCAAAAGTCCTACGGTTCACATTTTACGAGGCGTCAAAGATGGGGTCCGCAGCCACTTTGACTGCCTTTTTCCGATGCATAAGCAAGTTCCAACATTATTTTAACCCCTTAAACATGCTCAAAAACAAATGAAATTTTGCAGTTAAGTTTTAGAGGCTACAACCATATTTCTTATCTCAGAATTCTCCACCAAAGGCACAAAATGGCTCTCTAGCGCCACCTAAGTCCTCCAAAATGGCACTTTTGCTTTCACCACGGCCTGACGCAATGTCATAAAATTCTGAAAAAATTCAACCATCATTGCTGTACAATGCCCTGTACTGTGACATGATTTCGTGAAAATTCATTGAAGATTCTTTGAGAAATAAAATATTATGTACATAATACACTGTACAGTAATACATTTTCTCTTGCTATGGACAAACCGTTGATCGGATCACAATGATCTTTGGTATACTTTATAATCTTCATTTGCAGAAACTATGTGCCAAGTATGGTACCATTTGAATGAATTTTTCTTGAGATATTAACATGTTATGAATATTCATTTTTTCAAAAATATAGAGTGACGCACTTCTGAATTCACCATAAGTTGCAGCGTATGAAACTTTTGTCTGTGTTCAGGGAACATGCTCCCAAAATCTCAGCTTTCTAGGATTTACGTAGTAGAAGCATTTATTCATTTCTTGATTTTCATTGATTTCCATGGATTTCTCTGTGCTACTACACAATTGTCCACCGGGTGGCAGTTGGAGCCCACGGATCATCTCCCTGCACTAAGTTCGTGCATGGGAGAAGATTACACAATACACAGCAGTGATTAAATGTGCTTCAGATACTTTGACCAGGTTCCATGGCTCATAGCTCCAATATTCAAAACAAAAATCTCTTTCAGTAAAGGGGTTTGCACTCAATTAACATAAAACATTTCCCACTATCTCGTATTGTCCAACGAATGACAATGCTCGACATCGCTCGAACGCGTCTCGCCCCTGTTTCGACATGCACGGGTGGGCGTCTCGCCCCCGTTTCGACATGCACCGGTGGGCGAGGACCCGCCCCAACGCTGCTTGCAGCTTTAATTAGGGTCCGAGCCTCGAGGCCTGAAAGGCCTCAGAGAGGACCCTATTGTTCCTGCTATGTTTCTTATTAGGGTCCGAGCCTCGAGGCCTGAAAGGCCTCAGAGAGGACCCTATTGTTCCTGCTATGTTTCTTATTATTAGGGTCCGAGCCTCCAGGCCTGCAAGGCCTCGGAGAGGACCCTATTGTTATTGCTATGTTTTTTCTTTCTTTCTTTCTTTATTATTATTCTTTCTTCTTACGCCTCTTTGAGCTCAAATTTGACCCCCTAAACATGCTCAAAAACTCACCAAAATTGGCACGCACCTCAGGTCTGGCGAAAAATTTGATAAAATGATAAAATTCTCCCCAAAGGTCACAAAATGGCTCTCTAGCGCCACCAAGGCACTTTTTACTGGCCTTTAGAGGGCCACCACGCCCGGTAGGAAAGTCATAGAGAGATGCAACCAACACTATATTGTTCATCTCATCAAGGCCTAAAAATGAACAATCGACACCTATTACCTAAATCAAACAGGAAGTCCGCAATTTGCATATCAAAATTTGCATTTTCCCCTAAATTTGGCCAAAATTTGCCCTTGAACAAACGCGAACTCCTCTCGGGGCGTTCATTGTATCAACCCCAAAAGCTAATAGATGACAAAGCACACTCTTCCGATGAAAACTACTGTACAACTTTGTCAAAAGTCCTACGGTTCGGATTTTATGAGGCGTCAAAGATGGGGTCCGCAGCCACTTTCACTGCCTTTTTTCGATGCATACGCAATTTCCAACATTATTTTAACCCCTTAAACATGCTCAAAAACAAACAAAATTTTACAGTTAATTCTTAGAGGCTACAAACATATTTCTTATCTCAAAATACTCCACCAAAGGCACAAAATGGCTCTCTAGCGCCACCTAATTCCTCCAAAATGGCACTTTTGCTTACACCACGGCGTGTCGCAATGTTTGAAAATTCTGAAAAAAAAAACACATCATTGATGTACCATGACAAATATTGTCACTTGATTTCGTGAAAATCCATGTAAGACTTCTTGAGATAAAAAAATATTATATACATAATACACTGTACAGTAATACATTTTTTCTTGTTGTGGTCAAACTGTTGATCGGATCAAAATGATCTTTGGTACACTTGATCATCTGCATTTGGAGAAACAATGTGTCAAGCATGGTACCATTTGAATGAACATTTGTCGAGATATTAATATGTTATGAATATTCATATTTTGAAAAATATTGAGTGACGCACTTCTGAATTCACCATATGTTGCAGGGTATGAAACTTTTGTCTCTGTTCGGGGAACATGTTCCCAAAATTTCAGCTTTCTAGGATTTACATAGAAGAAGCATTTATTAATTCCTTGATTATTACTGATTTTCATGTTTGTCTATGTGTTACTACACATTCTGTACACTGGGTGGCAGTCGGACCACACCGCTCATTTCCCTTCACTGACTTCATGCATGGGGGAAGATTACACAATACACAGCAGTGATTAAATCTGCTTCAGATACCTTTACCAGGTCCTATGGCTCATAGCTCCACTTTACAAAACAAAAATCACTCAACTCAACAGAAAACATTTCCGTCAGTCTTGCACTGTCCAACAAATGAGTGTTCAATGCCGCCTGAACACGTCTCGCTCCCGTATCGACAAAGGTACCAAAATGGCCTCCTAGCACCGCTTAGAAACATTAAATTGGTACTTAGACGGCATCCACCACTAGTAGGAAACTCATAGAGGGATGGAACCAAAACTATATTGTTCATCTCATCAAAACCTAAAAATTAAGAATCAACACTCCTGACCTAAATCGAACAGGAAGTCTGCAATTTGCATATTAAAATCGTGGCAGTAGGATCACATGGCTCATGTCCCTTCATCAAACTCATGCATGGTGGAAGATTTCACAATACGCAGCAGTGATTAAATCTGCTTCAGATACTTTGACCAGGTCCCATGGCTCATAGCTCCATTTTACAAAAGAAAAATCTCTTTCAGTAAAGGGGTTTGCACTCAACTCAACATAAAACATTTCCCTCAGTCTCGCACTGTTCAACAAATGACAGTGTTCAATGGTGCCTGCACACGTCTCGCTCCCGTATTGACATAGGTACCAAAATGGCTCTCTGACGCCATTTGGAAAACTCATAGAGGGATGGAACCAAAACTTTATTGTTCATCTCATCAAAACCTGAAAATTAAGAATCAACACTCCTGACCTAAATCGAACAGGAAGTCCGCAATTTGCATATCAAAATCGTAAAGGCTTTGCATTCAGCTAATGATAAAACATTTTACTCAGTCTCGCACTGTCCAACAAATGAGGGTTCAACGTTGAAACTATTTGACTGTTGGACATGGAGTTATATTAAAACCCTGTCTGACTTTCGGACAAGTAGACACTGTGTTTTATTTATTAGCGTTGCGTAGCATTTAGTCTGCTCGTAATGGTGTGCGCAGATGAACTCCGTTCTCCTGGTGCAATTCCCACAGACGGGTCTGACGCATTCTCAGCAGGTGGCGAGCGTCTTAATTTGTGAGCAGATTCTGCGGACCTGGCACTGACTCCGTTTTGGTGCCAGTGTTTCCCGCTACTGCTGGCTCAAACTTTTTGCCAGTGCTGCCCAATAAAATAATTCGAGATGGCTCTACTCTACCAACTCTGACAGTGGCATCGGTTAGTTGCGAGGCAACCAAAAGTTAAATTTTTCAAGAAAAATAGCTGCTACAAAACTGTACGGTCAGTGAGACTGCTAATGGCAAGAGAGGTAGATTTGGTGGTATGTTATGCTTCGTAGGTGTATTGGTGGTATGTTGTGCTTCGTAGGTGTAATCTATTTTAAATCAATTGCACATTAAAATATTGACACTTTTTGGAAAAGTCTGTGACCCTCAAGGTTGTATTCTTTTATTTTGAAAAGTTATGACGCAAACAAATTTCAAAACGGTCATGGCGGTTCTAGTGTTAAACAGTATGGACTCATAATTGAAAATGTGAAGAACAAGAAAGCTTCAAAAACTTTAACGTTAATGATTAACGCCCTTGTGTCCGCTTGATGGCTTAGATGATCGCTACCATTAGGGCGTAAAAGGAAAGCTATCTCGCGGCGCTTCGCCTAATGTTAATGATTAACGCCCTTGTGTCCGCTTGATGGCTTAGATGATCGCTAACATTAGGGCGTAAAAGGAAAGCTATCTCGCGGCGCTTCGCCTAATGTTAATGATTAACGCCCTTGTGTCCGCTAGATGGTTTTGATGATCGTTCCCATCAGGGCGTTAAAGGAAAGCTACCTCGCGGCGCTTCGCCTAACGTTAATGATTAACGCCCTTGTGTCCGCTAGATGGCTTTGATGATCGCTCCCATCAGGATGTTAAAGGAAAGCTACTTCACGGCGCTTCGCCTGAAATTTTTTGGCTGGACAAGTTAGCAGGCAGCTTTGGTGTTCACGTCATGCTGAAGGCTCCTATTGAACCCTTAAGAATGAGTGATTTACTGGCACTTAACAACTTGTTTTTTGCAGTTCTATATTGTTGCTGCAGTCTGAAACATTCTTTGCACAGGAAGGCTTCCTGTTTGTTGGCTAACTGATTTGAGTAACACCACGCGATCAGTTCGAAACACGCTTGCTAATTCACCGAGAATATTTAAACCATGGCGACATTTCAATGCATTGCGTCTACATTCGGCTCGTAGATTACACGAATCGAAAGTGTTATCACACTGAACACACGCGGAGTACAAACGCATTGTTAGATACAGTGCACCTTTCACTTTGGCGAGGCTTTGGTGGGAATGCGATATAAGAGGAATTGGGTAATTTATGTTGAATGAATCCACTAGTTGGCGGTATTACACCAACAAGTCTGAAAGCAGCCATAAAACCAAAAAGAAGAAGAAGCCTCCCACTAGTAACGGGGCTGCGCGAAGCACTTTTGAGAGTTTTCGCGTACAGGCGTTAGTATAGCGACAGTTTTAGTCAGTGAGGAGCCCAACATAACGACTGTATCATACAGGTTACAAAAACTTAAAGATTTTAAGGACTTAACCAATAGACCCCGTATTCCCCTGGCCTGTTCAAGGTATGTTCTGTGCCACAAATGGAGCCTATCATTTGTATCACAATTGTATTTCAACAATTACCTCTTTGTTGTAAAGAAAATGTGTAAAAAAAAAAAATTAAAATAAAAAAAAATACCACGCACAAACGACTCTCACGTACCGGTATGAATCAAGGGAACATACCCGGAACTGATGCAGGAAAGAAATTTGTAGGGGGGAATACATTTGTTGTAACATTACCCATAAGGCATATAAATGGTGGGGGTGTGGCTTGTTTCCCCATTCGCCAGCGTTTGAGGGTGAGTACACATGCTTTTTCTACTTGCTCCGTTGTAGCTCAGATTTTTGGTGAAGTTTAGATTTCTTGCATGCGTCTTTAAAGTCGCTTTTACTTCCTCTCTTTTTGCGCTGCCGTGATTTGTCAGGCTGGTGTTGGAAGGCAGAGTTCACATTTGTTATCGAATTTTAACATTTTGTAGCCAGTCGTATTGTTTTTGGTTTACTGGTTTTGAAATGCGATTTTATGTTCACCAAGACAATAAGTTTTTGTTTCTTGGCGCTAGTTGACATTGTCTTTAGTATTTATGGATTATTTTCGGTCTGGTCTGTTTGGCTCTATGTTTGATAGATATGATGTGTATCTTGCCGACTTACGTAGAAATATATGTATGATGGTAACGAGGCTCGCAAATGAATGCAGCTCTTTGAGTAGTTAACTTAAATGACTTGGTTAATCATTGGTCACTTGTTAGTTTGCGAACTGTGCTGCAAAAATCTTTTCTGGGATTTTTTTTGTGCTGCAAAAATCTTTTCTGGAATTTTTTTTCGGAACGATTTTAAACGATGCGCTTGTTATATCTCCGTTCGCCATTGTTTGCATTGGAGTCGCATAGCTCTAGCGACTAAATTACTGAACGTGGACGCTTGACTTTTCTACGCCACTCGATTGTTTCTCGGTGTATACAAACATTATGGAGCCGAAAAAACTGATTTCATTCAATATTGCTGAAGATTTACTCGAATTTTTTTCACAAATATAGCTAGCTAGGCTAGCGAACTAGGTAACTCAACAAGCGAAGTAACGTTAGCTTGCAAGCAATCCTTTTGCTGGGTTTTATTTTTTGGATGGCAATCGGTTCAGTGGTTATGTTGAGACTAATCACTGATGTCTAACGGCAACATGGTTCTTTTATTTTTTGGATGGTAGTCGGTTTAGTGGTTATGTTGAGACTAATTACTGATGTGCAACGGCAACATGGCTCTGTTAGGTACGTCTGTGTTGTGCATATGTTGTCCTGAGGTAAACTACAAACTGGATTGTTAGTGCAAAATCTAATTCGCGATTTTATGAAAAGTCATGTCATGACTTGAATCAGCATGTTTTGTCAGCGAATATTGTGGTGAAGCGCACCTGCAATAGCATCTTCCTGCCAAACATGTCAATATAAAAAACCAATTCAAATCTTACGGATTTCCGCTTTGATTGGTTGCTATCGGGGTGAGGAGGATTTTTAGCAATGTTGTAAAGTGCGGCGGGAAACGTACCCTACCTTTCAAGGATGATTTGTGAATCCAAAACGTTTAGGAATATTAACTATTTTTGTCTATCAGAAAGGTATTTCTATAAACATATACATTATTGCACTGCTGTAAGTAAAGTGTGTTCTTTTTATCTACAGATATCCTTCTCTGCTGTTGGTGAATTTTCATGCTCTCCTGCTTTGACGATTGTCAGAAGCGATCTACTTGCAATCTTTTGTACATCTGTAATCTACAGATACAAATCACCTTGCACATTTACAACACCATATATTCACTTGGTTAAAACACACACAATTGATAATTATCCAGCAATTCTCATTGACTGACACGCGCACACTTGCACACTTACACACGCCCACACTTTTATTGAAGTTACCTAAGTCCGACTGCCAAGGTAAGTTTAAACATTTGTGTATTTGAATGTTTTGGTGAAACTTTGCCTGGCAAAACAATGAATATGATTAGCATGCATTCATTATTGTTCTCTGAACTTTGAATAATTTTGTTTGAATTTAGATGCCACGTGGAAAGTCTCACCGACGCGCTCAAGCTTTGAAGCAGAGAATGGCATTGCAGCTGCCTTGGACTCCCCAGCTTCCTGTTTCTGAGTTTGTTGCTCGTAAGTATCTTTTTTTTTTAAATGTTCAAGTTCGAGTTTAAATGTAATGTCTTTTTCTTTGGATGACATTTATAAATTGGATTTCAATTTCACAGGGCGCGGTACTGGTTTCCGCCATCGTGTGCGGAGATGGCCAACTTCTCACCTGACTCAGCGATCGTTCAAGTTGGTCACTCCTGCTCAGCATCCAGATAAGCAGGTATTTGTTTTTATTAATGCAGAGTGTACTGGTAGTTGGTAGTTGTGGTCAGTCTGTGTTCTAATGCAGTGTGTCTGTTCTTGCAGCTGGTGTTCGTCGTTGGAGACTCTCACCTGCGAGCCATGGTGGACAATTTTGTGGACATGCCGGAGGGACCCCTGTCTTTTTCTTTTCTTTCTGTTCCAGGTGCAAAGGCTTCTGAGCTGAGGAAGGAGGTGTTGCATGCTGCTCTTCCATGGACCCCCGATGTTGTCTGCGTGTGTGCCCCGAGCAACAACCTTACAGCCAGCAGGACCATCGATGAGGCATCGCTGGACTTCAGTGCGCTCCTGAGCGCTGTTTGCAGTCGCTGGCCCAAGGTGAGTACTATGCATTTTTGGTTGACTGCTGTTCAGAGCAGCTTGTATTTTCTTGCTTGGTTCATTTGAAGATAATTTGTCTTTTCTCTTTCCCTCTGTGTGTATGTGTGTGTGTGTGTGTGTGTGTGTGTGTAGGTGTTTGTGCTGGACTTCCCCCCTCGCCTGAACGTGGAGCCAAACCTGCAGGAGTTGTTTCGTCAGGAGTACCATCGTGTTGCAGCTCACATGGGTACATTGATTTTAGTCATCTATGGCTAATAAGTAATTGAATGTGCTATCTAACACAATGTTTTTGTTTCCCACAGCAAAATGTAACAATCCGTTATTTGTTTCAGGTCTCCCATACGTGTCTGTGGCTGAGCACTTCCCTCTGCAGCGATTGCAGCTGTGGTGCCCTGACGGTGTAAGTACTGCTGACAGTTTTTTTGACGTTGTGTTTGGAGGATAAGGTTTTCCTCGTATCAAATATATAGTGTTAAATGTATGATGGGTTGACTGTTTTTCAGGTGCACCTCAGTGACACCGATGGATCCCCTATCCTGGCGCAGCAACTGTGGGTGGCTGCAATGCACCAGCTGGCTCCTCCTCCTCCCAGGCCTCAGGTGTCTCCTCGAACATCACCGAGCAGCAGGATCCCCCCCAGGCTGGTTGTGACGGGACCCCCCCCTGTGCTGCGTCGCAGTGACCCCTTGGAGTGGACTGTTGTACGTCAGGGAGCCAAGGTAAAGTGTTGTAGTTTGAACATTTATTTTGGCAAAAAGAAAATTTGACCTTTTTTTATAATATACTAAGCTTTTTTATTTGCCTATTTTTTCAAGCCTGGAACATCTGTAGTGGAGTCGTCTGTCATCTCGCCAAACCCTGTGTGGTTTAGCAGCGCCGTGTTGGAAGGCCTGGAGAGCGTTTCTCCTTCTGGGTCTGACTGCATTGCCTCTCCTTCAGCCAGCGGGGTAACTTTCACTCAAATTATATGTATCATTGTTCGCAAAAAAACTAGAAGGCAGTTGCAAATTATTTTTTTCTCTCTTTAGGCTTCCCGTGTGGAGCGTCAGCCCAAAGGTGTTGCCACCAGGCGCAGAGGACGACAGCGCCAGGTTGGTACTATTTCAGTATGGAACTGATGTGGAAATGTTTCTTGGTAAGTTCACAACACACGCAGCTAGAAAAATGGAGTGCAACATTTCAATGATTTTGTCCTTTCCATTTTTTGGTAGGTGTCGCCACCAATGTCAGCTGTCCATGAGATGGAGTCAGTCTATGGAACCAGCCCCCCAGTGCAGCAGGTATGTGATAGTTTTCTGTGATGTATTGTTGAGGACCGGTGGCAACATTTGTTCCTTATTTTTTCTTTTTTTTCTTTCAGTAAAGCCTTATTTTTCATGTAATTGTCTTTTGCTCAGGAGGAGGTGACGCCACAGGAGTGCATAGAGGTGTCTGTGGTTGCGTTGCCAGAGGAGATGGGGGAGGAGGCTGCTGCAGTGAACCCTGCTGTACCGATGGAGTCTACTGTCCAGGAGGCTTCCCAGGTGCCGCCGCAGAAGATCATCAAAGCTAAGGCTACCTCTGTTTCTGATTGTGTTTCTGATGATTGTGGTTCTGCTTGTGTAGCTCACTTAGATTCTCAAAGTAATGATGTGACAGCAGAGGCCAAGAATAGCAAGGGGTTAAAGTTAGTGAAAGTAGTGCATGGATCGTTTCACCAGGGGAATGAGCGTTTTCAGTATGCAGGATTGCAGTGTATGGCTATAGCTTTGGTCAGCTTGGCCAAACACACGCTGGGGAGTGTGTTCTCATGGGAGAGGCCTGATTTAGATCACGTGCTGGTTTTAGGTGATGAATTTTACACAAAAATGCGTCAGTTGAATATTTTTACTCATGAGACAAATCTGCTTTCAGTCCCAGATTTGCTAGAGCAATTGGAGATAGATGAACAGGTATTTGGGTTTAGTTATGGTGACACAGTGTTAGGTGAAGTAGGCGTGACTAAAGGTGAACACATTGACAACGGTGTTTATATCAGTCTGCAAAATGGTCTAGAGAGGATCTTCTGCCAGTACAGCATGTGTCTGTTCACACTGTGTGCAAACACTTGTGCCATCATCTGTGAGGGTGGACGGTTTGCTGTGGTTGATAGTCACTCGCGCAGTAACATGGGTTTGCTGGATGCTAATGGTACAAGTGTTGTTCTACAGTTTGCATGTCTTGGTGACCTGCACCACTACATCTGTCAACTGGCAGAATGTTTGTGTTCAGGGGAGAAACTGTTTGAGCTCTGTGGCATAAGTGTCTCTGGTGGCGCAGGTTTGGGGCAGTCTGTTTCAGTGGACAGTTGCATCCCTGCAAAGAGTACTGCTTCAGTAGAGTTTAGTGACGTTACTAAGGGAAATGATGTTTCCCTACGCAGTTGCGTGTCTGAACCTGTTGTTGTGAGTCCATCACTGTCTGGCACTTATGAAATTGGCGAGGTTGACTATGATGTAGAGTTTATTAATGCTGTGAGCAACGAAGAGCTGGTCTTTCGTCCCATGGGTGTAGATATTTGCAAAGCTTTTTGTGAAAAGTTCAATGTTGAGTTCGTGAAAGTTGGCAGGCAACTGTCCGCAGAGATTGGGGCGTTGGGTGCTCCATGTAGAAATGAGAGTATTGTGGCTGATGGTAACTGCTTTTTCAGAGCTATTTCTCAAGCTTTGAGTGGTTCACAAAAGCATCATCGAAAGTTTAGATTGGCTGTATGTAAACAACTAGAATGGAATTCAGATAAATATCAAAATATTTTGAGGAGGGAGTATTCCTGTGTGTTAGAATACATTCAGCAATCAAAGATGAGAGCTGTTAACACCTGGGCCACAGAGGTAGAAATCCAGGCTACAGCAGATTGGTTGGGGGTTGATGTCTTCACTTTTTTTGATGGACGTTGGCTGAAGTACAGCTGTAGCGGACAGTGTTTGTCGGAGTGCATTTACCTAGAGAATATCATGGGGAAGCATTTTGAGACTGTTGTTTGTGTTTGTAAGCCTGGATTGGCAAGCTGTTATGGGTACTGTAAAGTTGAAGTGACAAGTTACAACATAAGGTCTAGAATAGATGTTTTGGATTGTACCAAGACCGCAATAGACTGTAATGTTGAGTTTGTAGATGCTGATAAAGGTGTAGGTGAGTGTGATGTTGTGAAGGCTGTTAGTGAGCCAGTGCAATGTAGAAAATATGTAAAATCAAAATATCTAATGCAGAAAAAAAGGACGCAGGAGAAACAAAATATGTTGCTTAGGGAGGAACGTCTTTTAAGGTTTAGAAAGATGTATCATGGTAATGTGGTGAGCAGTGAAAAGATTAAATTGATACGAGCAAGTAAATACAGAGAAAATATTCAGCACAGACAGATGGTTAAAGCTAGCAGTAAAGCCAGGAGTTTGAAGAATTACCAGGGCAACATTCAGCACAGGGAGAATGTTAAAACTAAGAGTATACTTAAATACAGAGACAACATGCAGCACAGGGAGAATGTTAAAACCAAGAGTATACTTAAATACAGAGACAACATCCTGCACAGGGAGAAGGTTAAAACAAACAGTGTAGTTAAATACAGAGACAACATGCAGCACAAAGAGAGGGTTAAAGCTGAGAGTAAGGCTAAGAGTATACAAAAATATCATCATGACATCCTGCACAAGGAGAAGGTTAAAGCTGAGAGTAAGGCGAGGAGTATGATAAAATATCAACACAACATCCTGCATCAGGAGAAGGTTAAAGCTGAGAGTAAGGCTAAGAGTATACAAAAATATCAACACGACATCCTGCACAGGGAGAAGGTTAAAGCTGAGAGTAAGGCTAGGAGTATACAAAAATATCAACACAACATCCTGCACAAGGAGAAGGTTAAAGAAGGGAGTAAAAAGAAATATCATGATAGTTTAGAACATAAGCAGCGAGTCATTGCTAGGGTCATGTTGAGTCGAAAACAGAAAAAGGATGAATCCAAAGATTTTGCTTATGTGATGGATCAATTTTTAGAGCAGGTCAGAGATGGACCAGATTTTGTGTGTTCTGTTTGTTGTAGGTTGTTGTTCAGATCTCAGGTGCTTCGTTGCAACAAAGAAGTTTATCGCTCAAATTTGGCAATGGCAAGTATTGCAGAGACTTGTATTAATGAGGCTTATTTGCATAAATGTAATGAGGAGTGTTTTGTGCCATGTCAGGTAGTTGTATCTAGAGGTCAGCTGTGGATCTGTTACACATGTCATCACAAGATTAGCAGAGGTCAGGTTCCAGCTGAATGCTGGATTAATAACTTGGAGCTCGATCCCATTCCTCCTGAACTGGGATGCTTGAATAGTGTTGAACAGCATTTGATAGCTCTGCATATTCCGTTCATGAAGATGCTTTGTTTGCCCCGCGGGGGTCAAGGCGGAGTCCATGGGCCGGTAACTTGTGTTCCAGCGAACATTGTACAGTCTGTAAATGCGTTGCCACGTACTAGTATGGAAGGATCTTTGGTGCAGGTCAAGTTAAAGCGTAAATTGACATACAAAGGGCATTATGAATATCAGTTTGTGGATGCCTTGCGTGTAAGACAGGCAGTAGAATATTTAAGGAGGACCAATGTTCATTACAGGGACATTGAGTTCAATGAAGAGTGGGTAAACGAGTTTAGGCGGCAGACAGATGAGGTGGAAGAGGCTGAATCCACTAGTGGGCTTGAAGCTGTCAGAGCTGAATTAGGTCAGCAAGAACAGGAAGATGGCCAGGTTACAGATACTGAAGGTGTTGACGTAGAAGAGTCATCAGACATGGCAGAAGATGAAATGTTGCATGACAGACAGCAACACTGTATGTTTCAGGACACTTGTCTAATGCCTGTAGATATAGGTCAGGAAATGTTAGACCAGTATATGGACGTTGTAAATATTGCACCAGCGGAGGGTAATAGTCCAGTTCGCATGCTTACAGACCACAGCAATGAAGCTAAATGTTTCCCTGTGTTGTTTCCTCTGGGTGGGAATACTTTCCACGACACTCGTTCGCTTCGTTTAACATTGTGCCGTTATTTTAATAATAGGATCATGAATGTTGATGGGCGTTTTGCGCGGAATGTAGAGTACATCTTTTATGCTCAGTACATGTCTGAGCTGGATATGGTGATATCCAATGTTTCTGTAGCATTGCGTAAAGGTAAAGGGGGTCAGAAACCGCAAAACATTAGTCAAAACATATTGCAAGATAATGACTCTTTAAAGCAGTTGTTAGAATTTGATGATGGTTTTAGGTTTCTTAGACCTATTAGAGGTACCCCAGCTTTTTGGCAGTCCGTTCAGAAGGATGTTTTTGCTTGTGTTCGCCAATTGGGGATTCCCACCTGGTTTTGCTCCTTTTCGTCTGCAGATCTGCGCTGGCAGAATCTCCTGACCAGCATCCTGAGACAGGAAGGCAGAGCACAGACTGTGGATGATTTGGAGTGGGCAGACAGGTGTGAGTTGCTGCGCGGTAATCCAGTTACAGCTGCGCGAATGTTTGATTACAGATGGCATTGCTTTTTGAAAACTGTTCTCATGTCTCCTTTGCAACCAATCGGTAAAATCATCGATTACTTCTACAGAATCGAATTCCAGCAGCGTGGTTCTCCTCATGTTCACGCTTTATTTTGGATTGAGGGTGCTCCCCAAATTGATAGGAATGAAGATGAGGAAGTGGTTGAATTCATTGATAAATACGTCACTTGTGAGTTACCCTCAGATGATGACACATTATTGGACATGGTGTCATCAGTTCAAATGCATTCAAAACATCATTCAAAGTCTTGCAAGAAAAAAAACACTACATGTCGTTTCAATTTCCCAAAACCAGTCTCTGCTCGAACATTTCTATGTAAAATTAAAGAATGCAAATGCGATTGGACAAAGGCAGCAGATTCAGATCCAAAAAACAAGCCAGTCTGTAAATGTTTTAATGATGATGATAAAATGCCAAAAACTTTTGCTGAGTCCGTTCTGACATCCGTTAAAGACGCTTTAGAATCAGATGTGCCATATTCAAATGTAGAGGACTTGTTTATGAGTCTTAATATTAATCAAGAAATCTTCGAAGAGGCCTATAGGACAATGGAAAAAAAATATAAAGTGATTTATAGGAGAGGGGTTAACGAAGTTTGGATTAATCAATATAGTAAGCAATTGTTAAAATGCTGGAACGCTAACATGGACATTAGCTTTGTCACGGACGCCTATGCAGTAATTGTGTACATAATATCATATATAACTAAAGCAGAGAGAGAAATTGGCCTATTATTGAATAATGCCCATAAAGAAGCCTCAAAGCAAGGTAACCTCTCTGCTAAAGATGCTTTAAAGAAGCTGGGCAGTGTGTATTTGCATAACAGGGACGTTTGTGCCCAGGAGGCCGTGTATAGGCTAACAAACATGCATTTGAAGGAGTGTTCCAGAAAGGTGGTGTTTGTTCCAACAGGGAACAACCTGGTGAAGATGAGTTTGCCGCTTAGTGTTTTGAGGCAAAAGGCATCTTCCCATAATCTTAGCACAGAAGACATGTGGATGACCAGCATGGTGGACAGGTATAGGAACAGGCCTGACAACGATGCGTTCACAGACATGTGCATGGCTACATTTGCATCAGAGTATCGCGTTCTCTCCAAAAACGAAAAGTCTCGTGATAGAATCAAACTAAAAAATGACTTGGGTTTTATCTTGAGGAGAACACGTTCTCAGTTTGCAGTTGTGCGTTACATGCGCTTCAATTTGGACAAACAAGAGGAGGCTCATTTTCAAAGTCTGCTGCAATTATTTCTCCCTTATAGAGCTGACTTAGACCTCAAACCTGAAGGATTTGAGCTGTTTGAACAGTTCTATAATGACGGGAAGGTAACTTTCAGTGATGGCTCCATACACTCGGTTCAGGCTGTAGTAGATGAAAATAGGGCCAAGTTTGAAATAGATTGTCCTCATTTGGATCGAGCGCGCGAGATAGCAGAGCAGCACCGGGGTATAGATGAAGATGCTTGGGGTGAGCTGTGCCCTGAACAGGAAGTAGAGCGCCTAGAATGTTTAGAGGAGAAAAGGCAGCAGGGAGCAGAAGTGGAACAGGAGCAGTTGGGGGACTCGATGGACAATGTTCCAGATTTAGTAGATGGTAGCAGACAGGTTGCGCAGTTGGAAAGGCGAGAGAGGATCCTGTCTAGAAGTGAGGGTTTGGCTTTAGTTAGGTCCCTGAATGAGACACAAATGGCTGTTTTTAACAAGATTAGACAATGGTGCTTGCAAAAGGTGATGGGTAAGAACCCACAACCTTTGCATGTGTTTGTAACAGGCGGTGCAGGGACGGGGAAAAGTCATTTAATTAGAGCAATTCAATATGAAGCAGGGAGGCTGTTGTCAACACTTTGTCGTCAACCAGATGATATTTGCATTTTGTTAACTGCTCCTACAGGTGTAGCTGCTTACAATTTGAATGCAGCAACAATTCATCACAGGTTTAACATCGGCATCCATGCTACCTTACCGTACACCCCTTTGGGTGAAGAGAAACTCAATTCTCTGAGAGCTGAATTGAGCCACCTCCAAATTCTCATTATAGATGAAATCAGCATGGTTGATCACAATCTGTTGGCTTATGTCCATGGCAGGTTAAGGCAGGTTAAGCAGACAGGAGACTTTTCCCCATTCGGTAATGTCAGTGTGATAGCTGTTGGAGACTTCTATCAGTTGCCTCCTGTTAAAGGGAAGCCTCTGTATAGCGGTCAGGTCGCAGTGGACCTGTGGTGCAATTTTAGTGTCGTGGAACTGAAAACGGTAGTCAGGCAGAAGGACAATGTTTTTGCACAATTGCTAAACCGTTTAAGGGTGCGTTCGAAGGATACCCCCATATTGAAGAGCGACATAGAATTATTAAAATTGCGCGAGACAGGAGAAGAGAGCTCAGCTTTGCATATATTTCCGACCAATATGCAAGTAAGTGAGCATAATCTAAAGCAGCTTTTTGCCATGTGTCCTGATCATGTAGTCATTGAAGCAAAAGACTATAGGAACAATAGAAAAACAGGCAAATTAGAGCTGATGGTAGGGCATCACACTGATGCAGCGGACACATGTTTACCGAGCAGTTTGTGTTTGGCCAGGAATGCGCGCGTGATGTTATGCAAGAACATCGATGTAGAAGATGGTCTGGTCAATGGAGCATGTGGCACAGTCACTCAGCTGGATTTCGGTCAGGATGACACATTTCCACTGACTGTTTATGTTAAATTTGATGATGACCGTATTGGGTCAATAAGGAGGAGAAAACGTGCCCATGCAGCGCTAGAATGCAGGTTCTCCACTGCAATTGATCCGGAGGAAGAGAAGACACGAAAACGCGGTGGGTTGCGTCGACAGTTTCCTTTGAAGTTAGCGTGGGCGTGTACTGTTCATAAAGTGCAGGGATTAACTGTGGACGAAGCCGTAGTTTCTTTAAAGCAGGTGTTTGCTCCTGGGCAGGCGTATGTAGCATTAAGTCGCGTTACAGCTTTATCTGGGCTAATCATTAGAGATTTTGAAGAGCGAGCCATTTACTGCAAAGGGACCATAAAGGAGGCCATGGAAACCATGCCCCAATTTCTAACCGAGCAGCCGAAGCCTTCATTAAATCCACACAGTTTCTCTGTGTATTTAATGAATGTTCAAAACTTAAGTCGCCACTTGTTTGATCTAATGTCTTGTACGCATCATTTACGGCCGCATTATATTGCAATCACTGAAACGTGGCTCACTACGCAATCCCCTTTACACTGTGTCCAAATCAACGGTTACAGTTTCCAGAGTCGTCCTCGCAGTTCGTGTTACAATAGCGATAACCCAAAATTGTCAGAACTACAGAATATGGAACATGGTGGAGTAGGCTTATACTATGTGAACCATTTACACAGTGACATTTTGCAGGTACCAGATTTTAATCTGGAATGCTTGGTGTGCCAGTGTAACGAATTTAACATCTTGATGGCAGTAATTTACCGTCCGCCGATTTACCCAATATCTCTATTCAAACTAAATCTGGGAAAATTACTTGATTGGCTTAATCCGATGCAAAAGACAATTATAGTAATGGGTGATTTCAATGAAAACCTTTTAAAAACAACAACATTATGTCAGTACATGCTAAAAAAAGGATTCAGTCAGCATATTACACAAGAGACGACAGAGAATGGAACACTCATTGATCATGTTTATGTTAAAACAACACAGTATGATGTGGAATGTACAGTGATGCCCACATACTTCAGCGACCATGAAGGCATTCTTTGTAGTTTTAATGTCAAAGATCAGGTGCACTAACACAACACAGATGTATTCACAAACGTTGACTATGTACGCGAACTCTACAATGCGAAATAGGATTAATTTATTGGATTAGGAAACGGACCTTTTTGTCTTATGTAGAATTAATAGATGGTGTTACTGGTGCTGAGTCTGTCCCATTCCAAATCTGAATCAATTACTTTTCATTGATTAACATGTGTACATGTGATACCGTTGATTAGAAATTACATATCAATTGTTTAAATTTTATATAATGCAAAACCTGCTGAGAAATCCTCATTCTCAATCACAAGCAAACGCAGTCTTCATGTAAAAGTAAAAAGGTTCCCTTTTCCTGCATTGCAACAGCATTTATGAGTAAAGCATTTGGCTCCTTACAAATTGAAAACTGCACGTAGCTATTCACAATAGGACAATAAATGAGAATGGATTGAAATGCTGTTACTCAAATGCTGTTGTAAAGCAGGTTTTGCTTTACCTTCATGAACTGTCAAAAAGCAAAAGGCACTGGTAATGGCTACTCCCGGTTAATCCTGGGATGGGGTTCGATTCCCTGCAGTGCCCTGCTGACTTTTCTGGCATGTACATGAAAGGCTCTCTTCATTGCACTCAATTCTCTCAAAAAACTGTCACTAACTTAAATATGCCTTAAACAACTGATTGCAAGTGAATGAAAAGTAACAATCTTATCCGAAAAATAAATGCCACCATCTTGACATCCTTGTTGTACAGTGCTCTATTGCCTATCCAAATGCTTTCTGCAGATATTTCTACCTCCTAAGTTCTCTAAATGCGTAATAGCAACCAAAAAGGCTATAGTACATCCAATTTCGCCATTCCCTCCGGCATGCACAGTTGAATAAGAACCCATCCAACAATGCTTGCAGCTTCACTATTGTTGGTATTAATAAACGTTGCACTTTAAATTTCACCCTATTCATACACCATACACAAATCTTGATAACAAATGATGAAATACAGCTAAGTAGCTACATCTGAATATTACTCCAACAGATACCAAGAATCTTAATAGCTGTATTAAAACTAGCAGAATAACTGAAACTCTACTTAATTACTGCAGCTAAAGACAGACACAAATGTTAAAGACACCTACTTTTACCCAGGACAACATATGAATAATACTAATTTCACTTCACTCGTTGCTTGTGCATAGGTATTTGTCAATGCATCTGACATTGGCGCTTTGCTGTGTTCTTAATAATATCTACATTACATTGTGAAAAGCCTTTCTGCAGAAAACAACTCCGTGAATTATCAACTTACTTTGTGACAAGACACTTTTCTCTTCAAACTATGAATATGTTTATCATGTGAAACTACAAGCACAACCTTAACATCATCCCCAAATGACTTTCCTTAATTATATGAAAACCCAAATAAAAATCAAAGTCATACAACAGAAAACGCAACATTTTTATTAAACGAATAAAAACAGAACAATAAAAAAAACATTAAACAGAATGAACACAAAGCAGACAAAAAAATGAACTAGGCCTCCTCCTCCTCCATGCCAGTAGTGGCATCACAATAATCTGAAAAAAACAATAAATGCAAACATCATTTATCCCATTATTACTTCTCCATACATATTGCTACCATGCCCAAACATAATACCACAAATTATTTTTTCATTGCACCTTCTTTCAGAATTTCGCTGAAACTTTCTTCAAACTTGCTTATTAAAATCAATAGTATCCAAATTATTCAATAGTGAATAATAACATTACATCTACCTTCCAAGTATTCTCATTACATGGTCAAAGAAGAGTAGAACATGATTAACCCTGATTCCATTACAAAACACACTAACCTTCTTGTTTACAAGCAGCAGTCGCAGAAATAACTTCTTTCTCCATTAACAGGTCAGCCACCTGCCTCCTCAGTGCCTCGTTATCTTTTAGGAAAAAGTCATTCCTTTGCTGAGAGGCACGAAGCTTCCTCTCATACTGGGCAATTATCTCCAAGGTCCTACTAAAAATCGCTACGGCCTCATTGTAAACATTCTTACGCGGCATCCCTTCGTCTGCAATTTGGTACTTAAATACAAAAACAAGAATGTCTATCAATGGTATGAACACATGAAAAAATTATTATTCCTATTAACATTTACACAACAAAACAACTGCAGAACAACACATAGTTAATAATACAGCCATTTGTCAGACTGAGTCACAAGTCAAGTAGGTGAGTCATTACATTGTGAATAACATCTTCTCTGTAGTTTTCTCTCTCAAAATGGATTATAACAAAGAGTGCTTTCCCAAATGCCACGACACTTTCTGAATATTCAGTTACTGATCCCCGTGTACCATCTAGTAATAGAATATTGTAACTGCGTGCATAAATACACATGTCTGCGGGTATCAAAATCTATACCCCGCCGAGCACCGTTGTTCTTGAACACGGCAAATCTAGATAATCCTTATGATCATTTACATTCCTAACATAAATTTATAACGTCATAACGAAATACAGACTGTAAACGCAACGACGAGAAAGTAAACTTTTCCTCTTTTAAATGTAGTAGACTAAAAGTAAAAGACATAATCCAAGGAAGTACAAATACTCTCCAAAAAAAAAAAAAAAAAAAACCTTAAGTACGCTGCTATTCGTTACTACACACTCCGGTAAAATTATTTTTCCGACAAGGCTATTTTCGCCCTTCAAGCCCTGCCTGTCTTGTGTAAAAAAAAAAAAAAAGAAAAAAAAAAAACTGTCCTCCAAAACTCCGTATGAAACGCATCATCCCTACAACCAGAACAAAAAAGTTTCACACATGCACAAATGTTTCCTAAAAACAGTAACCGAAACTACAACAAATATACACTGAAAATATAAATAAACTAATCGTCGCATAAAACACTTACTGTCAACAGTTGTAAACACCGCCGGACGTCGTCCGCCTCGGCACTCCCGACTTTCACAAACTTGCATGGGGACGCCATCTCATAATAACCCAAAAACAAACTACCTTTAACACCCTTAAAAATATAATCAGCCAATAGCGCAATATGAAAAGAAATTCACTAAATCATCACACAACAATAACATTGCACAACCAATGTAATTATACGTAAAAACTAACGGATTAAAATACATCCATCTCACCTCTTCCCTCTTGACTGTCGATGAGTTTTTCGCAAACAAGTAAGTCTAACTCGCAAAAGCAAGCGAGGGGAACCAATTCGCTATTGGTTGACATCCATTTGTCAGACGTATATGCAAATGACCCGTGCTGCCGTCACGCCCCCTCTGTGCACTCCATGTGAACTGTCCACGCTGCCTCCACGTGAACAACTAACGACTAATACTGACTCCCAATTTCAATTGTCAACAGCATGCTCCATCCACGTGATATTATCGCAGCTATCTTAAGGGAGGACAAGCTTGTGAACGCCGCCCTACTTAATGACACACCACAGTGAAACAAAACACAATGACCCAGCTTTTATAGAAGCTGAGCGTCACATTGCCTTACTGAATACCAGACAACAACGTTTTTGACGCAGTACCGCCTTGAATGGAAATTCACACTTACATCTAATTCATATTAAAGTCGGTTTACGTAAATTGTCCTACATAAAATAAAATCTAAATGTTTTAATCATCTTACCATAACATGCATAAATGTTCCTATGACATAACAAATTACATAGAGCTCTTTCTTTTTAATCAATTTTATAATAAATTAGGCTACTCTTACCATTCTCTTATTTAAATATTCTTGTGCTCCAATACACCATCATGCTTACACTTAAGCTTCATAGCTTTCCTTTCAAAATTCTATGTTTCACCTTGGGGCTATTCTTTGTGGCTCTCTTCCCAATACCTTTTCATATGTCCCCTAAATGGCAGTAGGACCACAAGCCTCATCTCCCTCCACCAAGTTCATCAAGGTAGAAGATTTCACAATGCAACGCATTGATAAAATCTACTTCAGATACTTTGTCCATGTCCCATGGCTCATAGCTCCACTTCACAAAAAAAAAACCTCATTCAGGATAGGGGTTTGTACTCAACTCAACATAAAACATCCCCTCAATCTCATTCTGTCTGACAAATGTCGCTGCTCAACGACGCTCGAAGGCGTCTTGCCCACATTTCGACATGCTCGGGTGGGCGAGGACCCGTCCAACGCTGCTTGCAGCTTTAATTAGGGTCCGAGCCTCCAGGCCTGCAGGGCCTTGGAGAGGACCCTATTGTTTTTCTCGTGTTTCTTATTAGGGTCCGAGCCTCGAGGCCTGAAAGGCCTCAGAGAGGACCCTATTGTTCCTGGTCAGTTTCTTATTATTATTATTATTATTATTCTTTGTTTTTTCTTACGCCTCTTTGAGCTTGAATTTGACCCCCTAAACATGCTCAAAAACTCACCAAAATCGGCACGCTCGTCAGGTCTGGCGAAAAATTTGATAAAATGAAAAAACTATTGTCATAGGTCACAAAATGGCTCTCTAGCGCCACCAAGGCACTTTTTACTGCCCTTTAGAGGGCCACCACGCCCAGTAGGAAAGTCATAGAGAGATGCAACCAACACTATATTGTTCATCTCATCAAGGCCTAAAAATGAACAATCGACACCTATTACCGAAATCGAACAGGAAGTCCACAATTTGCATATCAAAATTTGCATTTCCCGCAAAATTTGGCCAAAATTTGCCCTCGAACAAACGAGAACTCCTCCTAGGGCGTTCATCGTATCGACCCCAAATGCTAATAGATGACACAGCACACTCTTCTGATGAAAACTACTGTACAACTTTTTCAAAAGTCCTACGGTTTGGATTTTATGACGCGTCAAAGATGGGGTCCGCAGCCACTTTGACTGCCTTTTCCCGATGCATACGCAATTTCCAACATTTATTTAACCGCTTAAACATGGTCAAAAACGAACAAAATTTTGCAGTAAATTCTTACAGGCAACAAACATATCTCTTATCCCAAAATTCTTCACCAAAGGCACAAAATGGCTCTCTAGCGCCGCCTAAATCCTCCAAAATGGCACTTTTGCTTACACCACGCCCTGACGCAATGTTTAAAAATTCTGAAAAAAATCACACATCATTGCTGTACCATGACAGATATTCTCACTTGATTGCGTGAAAATACAATGAAGACTTCTTGAAAGAAAAAATGTTATGTTCATCATATGCTGTACAGTATCACATAATTTCTTACTGTGAACAAACCGTTTATTGTATCAAAATGTCCTTTGGTAGACTTCATAAGCTCCATGTGTACAGACAAACTGCCAAGCATGGAAAAATTTCTATGAATATTTCTGGAGATATTAATATGTTATGAATATTCATATTTTGAAAAATATAGAGTGACGCACTTCTGAATTCACCATAAGTTGCAGGGTATCAAACTTTTGTCTGTGCTCAGGGAACATGCTCCCAAAATCTCAGCTTTCTAGGATTTACGTAGAAGAAGCATTTCTTAATTTCTTGCTTTTTATTGATTCTCATTCTTTTTCTTTGTGCTGCTACAGACTCTGTCCACCGGGTGGCAATAGGATCACACGGCTCATATTTCTTCACTTAGTTAATGCATGGGGGAAGATACCACAATACACAGCAGTGATAAAATCTGCTTTAGATACTTTGGCCAGGTCCCATGGCTCATAGCTCCATTATTCAAAACAAAAATCTCTTGCAGTGAAGGGGTTTGCACTCAACTCAACATAAAAGATTTCCCACTATCTCCTACTGTCCAACGAATCACAATGCTCGACATCACTCGAACGCATCTCGCCCCCCTTTCGACATGCGCGGGTGGGCGTCTCGCCCCCGTTTCGACGTGCGCGGGTGGGCGAGGACCCGTCCCAACGCTGCTTGCAGCTTTAATTATTATTATTCTTTATTTCTTCTTACGCCTCTTTGCGCTCAAATTTGACCCCCTAAACATGCTCAAAAACTCACCAAAATCGGCACGCTCGTCCGGTCTGGCGAAAAATTTGATAAAATGAAAAAATTCTCCCCATAGGTCACAAAATGGCTCTCTAGCGCCACCAAGGCACTTTTTACTGGCCTTTAGAGGGCCACCACGCCCGGTAGGAAAGTCATAGAGAGATGCAACCAACACTATATTGTTCATCTCATCAAGGCCTAAAAATGAACAATCGACACCTATTACCTAAATCAAACAGGAAGTCCGCAATTTGCATATCAAAATTTGCATTTTCCCCTAAATTTGGCCAAAATCTGCCCTCGAACAAACGCGAACTCCTCCTAGGGCGTTCATCGTATCGACCCCAAATGCTAATAGATGACACAGCACACTCTTCCGATGAAAACTACTGTACAACTTTTTCAAAAGTCCTACGGTTTGGATTTTATGAGGCGTCAAAGATGGGGTCCGCAGCCACTTTGACTGCCTTTTCCCCATGCATACGCCATTTCCAACATTAATTTAACCGCTTAAACATGGTCAAAAACGAACAAAATTTTGCAGTAAATTCTTACAGGCAACAAACATATCTCTTATCCCAAAATTCTTCACCAAAGGCACAAAATGGCTCTCTAGCGCCACCTAAATCCTCCAAAATGGCACTTTTGCTTACACCACGCCCTGACGCAATGTGTAAAAATTCTGAAAAAAAACACACATCATTGCTGTACCATGACAGATATTCTCACTTGATTTCGTGAAAATCCAATGAAGACTTCTTCAAATAAAAAATGTTATGTTCATCATATGCTGTACAGTATCACATAATTTCTTACTGTGGACTAACCGTTTATTGTATCAAAATGTCCTTTGGTAGACTTCATAAGCTCCATGTGTACAGACAAATTACCGAGCATGGTTCCATTTCTATGAATATTTCTAGAGATATTAATATGTTATGAATATTCATATTTTGAAAAATATAGAGTGACGCACTTCTGAATTCACCATAAGTTGCAGCGTATGAAACTTTTGTCTGTGTTCAGGGAACATGCTCCCAAAATCTCAGCTTTCTAGGATTTACGTAGAAGAAGCATTTCTTAATTTCTTGATTTTTATTGATTTCCATGTATTTCTGTGTGCTACTACACAATTGTCCACCGGGTGGCAGTTGGAGCCCACGGATCATCTCCCTTCACTAAGTTCATGCATGGGGGAAGATTTCACAATACACACCACTGATTAAATGTGCTTCAGATACTTTGACCAGGTTCCATGGCTCATAGCTCCATTATTCAAAACAAAAATCTCTTGCAGTGAAGGGGTTTGCACTCAACTCAACATAAAAGATTTCCCACTATCTCGTACTGTTCAACGAATCACAATGCTCGACATCGCTCCAACGCGTCTCGCCCCCCTTTCGACATGCACGGGTGGGCGTCTCGCCCCCGTTTCGACATGCGCGGGTGGGCGAGGACCCGTCCCAACGCTGCTTGCAGCTTTAATTAGGGTCCGAGCCTCGAGGCCTGCAAGGCCTCAGAGAGGACCCTATTGTTCCTGCTATGTTTCTTATTATTATTATTATTCTTATTATTATTCTTTGTTTCTTTGTTTTTTCTAACGCCTCTTTGAGCTTGAATTTGACCCCCTAAACATGCTCAAAAACTCACCAAAATCGGCACGCTCGTCCGGTCTGGCGAAAAATTTGATAAAATGAAAAAATTCTCCTCATAGGTCACAAAATGGCTCTCTAGCGCCACCAAGGCACTTTTTACTGGCCTTTAGAGGGCCACCACGCCTGGTAGGAAAGTCATAGAGAGATGCAACCAACACTATATTGTTCATCTCATCAAGGCCTAAAAATGAACAATCGACACCTATTACCTAAATCAAACAGGAAGTCCGCAATTTGCATATCTAAATTTGCATTTCACCCTAAATTTAGCCAAAATTTGCCCTTGAACAAACGCGAACTCCTCCTAGGGCGTTCATCGTATCGACCCCAAATGCTAATAGATGACACAGCACACTCTTTCGATGAAAACTACTGTACAACTTTTTCAAAAGTCCTACGGTTTGGATTTTATGAGGCGTCAAAGATGGGGTCCGCAGCCACTTTCACTGCCTTTTCTCGATGCATACGCAATTTCCAACATTAATTTAACCGCTTAAACATGGTCAAAAACGAACAAAATTTTGCAGTAAATTCTTACAGGCAACAAACATATGTCTTATCCCAAAATTCTTCACCAAAGGCACAAAATGGCTCTCTAGCGCCACCTAAATCCTCCAAAATGGCACTTTTGCTTACACCACGCCCGGACGCAATGTTTAAAAATTCTGAAAAAAATCACACATCATTGCTGTACCATGCCAGATATTCTCACATGATTTCGTGAAAATCCAATGAAGACTTCTTGAAATAAAAAATGTTATGTTCATCATATGCTGTACAGTATCACATAATTTCTTACTGTGAACAAACCGTTTATTGTATCAAAATGTCCTTTGGTAGACTTCATAAGCTCCATGTGTACAGTCAACCTGCCAAGCATGGAACAATTTCTATGAATATTTCTGGAGATATTAATATGTTATGAATATTCATATTTTGAAAAATATAGAGTGACGCACTTCTGAATTCACCATAAGTTGCAGCGTATGAAACTTTTGTCTGTGTTCAGGGAACATGCTCCCAAAATCTCAGCTTTCTAGGATTTACGTAGAAGAAGCATTTATTAATTTCTTGATTTTTATTGACTTCCATGTTTTTCTGTGTGCTACTACACAATTGTCCACCGGGCGGCAGTTGGAGCCCACGGATCATCTCCCTTCACTAAGTTCATGCATGGGGGAAGATTTCACAATACACACCAGTGATTAAATGTGCTTCAGATACTTTGACCAGGTTCCATGGCTCATAGGTCCATTATTCAAAACAAAAATCTCTTGCAGTTAAGGGGTTTGCACTCAACTCAACATAACAGATTTCCCACTATCTCGTACTGTTCAACGAATCACAATGCTCGACATCGCTCCAACGCGTCTCGCCCCCCTTTCGACATGCACGGGTGGGCGTCTCGCCCCCGTTTCGACGTGCGCGGGTGGGCGAGGACCCGCCCCAACGCTGCTTGCAGCTTTAATTATTCTTTGTTTCTTCTTACGCCTCTTTGCGCTCAAATTTGACCCCCTAAACATGCTCAAAAACTCACCAAAATCGGCACGCTCGTCAGGTCTGGCGAAAAATTCAATAAAATGAAATAACTCTCCCCATAGGTCACAAAATGGCTCTCTAGCGCCACCAAGGCACTTTTTACTGGCCTTTAGAGGGCCACCACGCCCGGTAGGAAAGTCATAGAGACATGCAACCAGCACTATATTGTTCATCTCATCAAGGCCTAAAAATGAACAATCGACACCTATTACCTAAATCAAACAGGAAGTCCGCAATTTGCATATCAAAATTTGCATTTCACCCTAAATTTGGCCAAAATTTGCCCTCGAACAAACGCGAACTCCTCCTAGGGCGTTCATCGTATCGACCCCAAATGCTAATAGATGTCACAGCACACTCTTCCGATGAAAACTACTGTACAACTTTATCATTACTGGACCGGTTCCCAATTTATGAGGCGTCAAAGATGGGGTCCGCAGCCACGATGATTGCCTTTTTTCGATGCATACGCACTTTCCAACATTATTTTAACCGCTTAAACATGCTCAAAAACAAACAAAATTTTGCAGAAAATTTTTTGACGCTACAAACATATCTCTTATCTCAAAATTCTCCACCAAAGGCACAAAATGGCTCTCTAGCGCCACCTAAATCCTCAAAAATAGCACTTCTGCTTACACCACGGCCTGTCGCAATGTATGAAAATTCTGAAAAAAATCCCACATCATTGCTGTACCATGACAGATATTGTCACTTGATTCCGTGAAAATCCATGCAAGTCTTCTTGAGATAAAAAAATATTATATACATAATACACTGTACAGTAATACATTTTTTCTTGTTGTGGACAAACCGTTGATTGGATCAAAATGATCTTTGGTATACTTCATCATCTCAATTAGGAGAAACAATGTGTCAAGCATGGTACCATTTCCATGAATATTTGCTGAGATATTAATATGTTATGAATATTCATATTTTGAAAAATATAGAGTGACGCACTTCTGAATTCACCATAAGTTGCAGCGTATGAAACTTTTGTCTGTGTTCAGGGAACATGTTCTCAAAATCTCAGCTTTCTAAGATTTACGTAGAAGAAGCATTTATTAATTTCTTGATTTTTATTGATTTCCATGTATTTCTCTGTGCTACTACACAATTGTCCACCGGGTGGCAGTTGGAGCCCACGGATCATCTCCCTTCACTAAGTTCATGCATGGGGGAAGATTCCACAATACACAGCAGTGATAAAATCTGCTTCAGATACTTTGACCAGGTCCCATGGCTCATAGCTCCATTATTCAAATGAAAAATCTCTTGCAGTAAAGGGGTTTGCACTCAACTCAACATAAAACTTTTCCCACTATCTCGTACTGTCCAACGAATGACAATGCTCGACAGCGCTCGAACGCGTCTCGCCCCCCTTTCGACATGCGCGGGTGGGCGTCTCGCCCCCGTTTCGACATGCACCGGTGGGCGAGGACCCGTCCCAACGCTGCTTGCAGCTTTAATTATTCTTTGTTTCTTTGTTTTTTCTTACGCCTCTTTGAGCTTGAATTTGACCCCCTAAACATGCTCAAAAACTCACCAAAATCGGCACGCTCGTCCGGTCTGGCGAAAAATTTGATAAAATGAAAAAATTCTCCCCATAGGTCACAAAATGGCTCTCTAGCGCCACCAAGGCACTTTTTACTGGCCTTTAGAGGGCCACCACGCCCGGTAGGAAAGTCATAGAGAGATGCAACCAACACTATATTGTTCATCTCATCAAGGCCTAAAAATGAACAATCGACACCTATTACCTAAATCAAACAGGAAGTCCGCAATTTGCATATCAAAATTTGCATTTCACCCTAAATTTGGCCAAAATTTGCCCTCGAACAAACGCGAACTCCTCCTAGGGCGTTCATCGTATCGACCCCAAATGCTAATAGATGACACAGCACACTCTTCCGATGAAAACTACTGTACAACTTTTTCAAAAGTCCTACGGTTTGGATTTTATGAGGCGTCAAAGGTGGGGTCCGCAGCCACTTTGACTGCCTTTTCCCGATGCATACGCAATTTCCAACATAATTTTAACTGCTTAAACATGGTCAAAAACGAACAAAATTTTGCAGTAAATTCTTACAGGCAACAAACATATCTCTTATCCCAAAATTCTTCACCAAAGGCACAAAATGGCTCTCTAGCGCCACCTACATCCTCCAAAATGGCACTTTTGCTTACACCACGGCCTGACGCAATGTTTTAAAAATCTGAAAAAAATCACACATCATTGCTGTACCATGACAGATATTCTCACTTGATTTCGTGAAAATCCAATGAAAACTTCTTGAAATAAATAATGTTATGTTCATCATATGCTGTACAGTATCACATAATTTCTTACTGTGAACAAACCGTTTTTTGTATGAAAATGTCCTTTGGTACACTTCATAAGCTCCATGTGTACAGACAAACTGCCAAGCATGGAACAATTTCTATGAATATTTCTGGAGATATTAATATGTTATGAATATTCATATTTTGAAAAATATAGAGTGACGCACTTCTGAATTCACCATAAGTTGCAGCGTATGAAACTTTTGTCTGTGTTCAGGGAACATGCTCCCAAAATCTCAGCTTTCTAGGATTTACGTAGAAGAAGCATTTATTAATTTCTTGATTTTCATTGATTTCCATGTATTTCTGTGTGCTACTACACAATTGTCCACCGGGTGGCTGTTGGAGCCCACGGTTCATCTCCCTTTACTAACTTCATCCATGGGGGAAGATTTCACAATACACACCAGTGATTACATGTGCTTCAGATACTCTGACCAGGTTCCATGGCTCATAGCTCCAATATTCACAACAAAAATCTCTTGCAGTAAAGGGGTTTGCACTGAACTGAACATGAAACATTTCCCACTATCTCGTACTGTCCAACGAATCACAATGCTCGACATCGCTCAAACGTGTCTCACCCCCTTTCGACATGCACGGGTGGGCGTCTCGCCCCCGTTTCGACATGCACCGGTGGGCGAGGACCCGCCCCAACGCTGCTTGCAGCTTTAATTAGGGTCCGAGCCTCGAGGCCTGCAAGGCCTCAGAGAGGACCCTATTGTTTTTGTCGTGTTTCTTATTATTAGGGTCCGAGCCTCCAGGCCTGCAAGGCCTTGGAGAGGACCCTATTGTTTTTGTCGTGTTTCTTATTCTTATTCTTATTAGGGTCCGAGCCTCCAGGCCTGCAGGGCCTTGGAGAGGACCCTATTGTTCCTGCTATGTTTTTTCTTTATTATTATTCTTTTTTCCGACGCCTCTTTGAGCTTAAATTTGACCCCCTAAACATGCTCAAAAACTCACCAAAATTGGCACGCACCTCAAGTCTGGCGAAAAATTTGATAAAATGAAAACATTATCCCCATTGGTCACAAAATGGCTCTCTAGCGCCACCAAGACACATTTTTTCGGCACTTATAGGGCCACCACGACCGGTAGGAAAGTCGTAGAGAGATGGAACCAAGACTATATTGTTCATCTCATCAAGACCTACAAATGGGGGGCATTCACCCCCTGACCTAAATCGAACAGGGAGTCCGCAATTTGCATATCAACATTCCCATTTTGCCCCAAATTTCGCCAAAATTTGCCCTCGAACAAATGCGAACTCCTCCTAGGGCGTTCATTGTATCAACCCCAAATGCTAATAGATGACAAAGCAACCTCTTCCAATGAAAACTACTGTACAACTTTTTCAAAAGTCCTACGGATACGATTTTATGAGGCGTCAAAGGTGGGGTCCGCAGCCACTTTGACTGCCTTTTTCCGATGCGTACACAATTCCCAACCTTCATTTGACCCCTTAAACATGCTCAAAAACACACCAAATTTTGCACATAATTCATTGAGGCTCCAAAGATATTTAGTCTTTCAAAATTTTCAACCCAAGACACAAAATGGCTCTCTAGCGCCACCTAAATACACCAAAATGGGACTTTTGCCTTCACCACGGACTGTCGCAATGTCTGAAAATTCTGAAAAAAATCACTCATTATTGCTGTATTATATTCTGCATTGGGCCTTGATTTCGTGAAAATTCATGAAAGACTTTATGAGATAAAAATTTTTATGTACATAATACGCTGTACAGTAATACATTTTCTCTTGCTGTGGACAAACCGTTGATTGGATCAAAATGATCTTTGGTATGCTACATTAACTCGATATGAGGAATCAGATTGCCAAGCATGGAATGATTTGAATGAATATTTGTTGAGATATTAACATGTTATGAATATTCATATTTCCAAAAATATAGAGTGACGAACTTCTGAATTCACCATAGGTTGCAGCGTATGAAACTTTTGTCTGTGTTCAGGGAACATGCTCCCAAAATATCAGCTTTCTAGGACTTGCGTAGAAGAAGTATTTATTAATTTCTGGATTATTATTGATTTGCTGGGTTTTTACTTATGCTGCTACACATTCTGTCCACCGGGTGGCAATAGGATGACACGGCTCATCTCCCCTCACTAAGTTCATGCATGGGGAAGATTCCAAAATACACAGCAGTGATTAAATCTGCTTCAGATACGTTGAGCAGGTCCCATGGCTCATAGCTCCATTTTACAAAAGAAAAATCTCTTTCAGTAAAGGGGTTTTCATTCAACTCAACATAAAACATTTCCCTCAGTCTCGTACTGTCCGACGAATGACAATGCTCGACGGCACTTGTAGGCGACTTGCCCCCGTCTCGACGTGCGCGGGTGGGCGAGGACCCGCCCCAACGCTGCTTGCAGCTTTAATTATTATTCTTTCTTTGTTTTTTCCTACGCCTCTTTGCGCTCAAATTTGACCCCCTAAACATGCTCAAAAACTCACCAAAATCGGCACGCTCGTCAGGTCTGGCGAAAAATTTGATTAAATGAAAAAATTCTCCCCATAGGTCACAAAATGGCTCTCTAGCGCCACCAAGGCACTTTTTACTGGCCTTTAGAGGGCCACCACGCCCGGTAGGAAAGTCATAGAGAGACGCAACCAACACTATATTGCTCATCTCATCAAGGCCTAAAAATGAACAATCGACACCTATTACCTAAATCAAACAGGAAGTCCGCAATTTGCATATCAAAATTTGCATTTTCCCCTAAATTTGGCCAAAATTTGCCCTCGAACAAACGCGAACTCCTCCTAGGGCGTTCATCGTATCAACCCCAAATGCTAATAGATGACACAGCACACTCTTCCGATGAAAACTACTGTACAACTTTTTCAAAAGTCCTACGGTTTGGATTTTATGAGGCGTCAAAGATGGGGTCCGCAGCCACTTTGACTGCCTTTTCCCGATGCATACGCAATTTCCAACATTAATTTAACCGCTTAAACATGGTCAAAAACGAACAAAATTTTGCAGTAAATTCTTACAGGCAACAAACATATGTCTTATCCCAAAATTCGTCACCAAAGGCACAAAATGGCTCTCTAGCGCCACCTAAATCCTCCAAAATGGCACTTTTGCTTACACCACGCCCTGACGCAATGTTTAAAAATTCTGAAAAAAATCACACATCATTGCTGTACCATGACAGATATTCTCACATGATTTCGTGAAAATCCAATGAAGACTTCTTGAAATAAAAAATGTTATGTTCATCATATGCTGTACAGTATCACATAATTTCTTACTGTGAACAAACCGTTTATTGTATCAAAATGTCCTTTGGTAGACTTCATAAGCTCCATGTGTACAGACAAACTGCCAAGCATGGAACAATTTCTATGAATATTTCTGGATATATTAATATGTTATGAATATTCATATTTTGAAAAATATAGAGTGACGCACTTCTGAATTCACCATAAGTTGCAGCGTATGAAACTTTTGTCTGTGTTCAGGGAACATGCTCCCAAAATCTCAGCTTTCTAGGACTTACGTAGAAGAAGCATTTATTAATTTCTTGATTTTCATTGATTTCCATGTATTTCTGTGTGCTACTACACAATTGTCCACCGGGTGGCAGTTGGAGCCCACGGATCATCTCCCTTCACTAAGTTCATGCATGGGAGAAGATTTCACAATACACACCAGTGATTAAATGTGCTTCTGATACTTTGACCAGGTTCCATGGCTCATAGCTCCATTATTCTAAACAAAAATCTCTTGCAGTGAAGGGGTTTGCACTCAACTCAACATTAAAGATTTCCCACTATCTCGTACTGTCCAACGAATCACAATGCTCGACATCGCTCGAACGCGTCTCACCCCCTTTCGACATGCACGGGTGGGCGTCTCGCCCCCGTTTCGACATGCGCGGGTGGGCGAGGACCCGTCCCAACGCTGCTTGCAGCTTTAATTAGGGTCCGAGCCTCGAGGCCTGAAAGGCCTCAGAGAGGACCCTATTGTTCCTGCTATGTTTCTTATTATTATTCTTTGTTTCTTTGTTTTTTCTTACGCCTCTTTGAGCTTGAATTTGACCCCCTAAACATGCTCAAAAACTCACCAAAATCGGCACGCTCGTCCGGTCTGGCGAAAAATTTGATAAAATGAAAAAATTCTTCCCATAGGTCACAAAATGGCTCTCTAGCGCCACCAAGGCACTTTTTACTGGCCTTTAGAGGGCCACCACGCCCGGTAGGAAAGTCATAGAGACATGCAACCAGCACTATATTGTTCATCTCATCAAGGCCTAAAAATGAACAATCGACACCTATTACCTAAATCAAACAGGAAGTCCGCAATTTGCATATCAAAATTTGCATTTCACCCTAAATTTGGCCAAAATTTGCCCTCGAACAAACGCGAACTCCTCCTAGGGCGTTCATCGTATCGACCCCAAATGCTAATACATGACACAGCACACTCTTCCGATGAAAACTACTGTACAACTTTTTCAAAAGTCCTACCGTTTGGATTTTATGAGGCGTCAAAGATGGGGTCCGCAGCCACTTTGACTGCCTTTTCCCGATGCATACGCAATTTCCAACATCAATTTAACCGCTTTAACATGGTCAAAAACGAACAAAATTTTGCAGTAAATTCTTACAGGCAACAAACATATCTCTTATCCCAAAATTCTTCACCAAAGGCACAAAATGGCTCTCTAGCGCCACCTAAATCCTCCAAAATGGCACTTTTGCTTACACCACGCCCTGACGCAATGTTTAAAAATTCTGAAAAAAATCACACATCATTGCTGTACCATGACAGATATTCTGACTTGATTTCGTGAAAATCCAATGAAGACTTTTTGAAATAAAAAATTTTATGTTCATCATATGCTGTACAGTATCACATAATTTCTTACTGTGAACAAACCGTTTATTGTATCAAAATGTCCTTTGGTAGACTTCATAAGCTCCATGTGTACAGACAAACTGCCGAGCATGGAACAATTTCTATGAATATTTCTGGAGATATTAATATGTTATGAATATTCATATTTTGAAAAATATAGAGTGACGCACTTCTGAATTCACCATAAGTTGCAGCGTATGAAACCTTTGTCTGTGTTCAGGGAACATGCTCCCAAAATCTCAGCTTTCTAGGATTTACGTAGAAGAAGCATTTATTAATTTCTTGATTTTTATTGATTTCCATGTATTTCTATGTGCTGCTACACATTCTGTCCACCGGGTGGCAATAGGATGACACGGCTCATCTCCCTTCACTAAGTTCATGCATGGGGGAAGATTTCACAATACACACCAGTGATTAAATGTGCTTCAGATACTTTGACCAGGTTCCATGGCTCATAGCTCCAATATTCAAGACAAAAATCTCTTGCAGTAAAGGGGTTTGCACTCAACTCAACATGAAAGATTTCCCACTATCTCGTACTGTCCAACGAATGACCATGCTCGACATCGCTCGAACGCGTCTCGCCCCCCTTTCGACATGCACGGCTGGGCGTCTCGCCCCCGTTTCGACATGCGCGGGTGGGCGAGGACCCGCCCCAACGCTGCTTGCAGCTTTAATTAGGGTCCGAGCCTCGAGGCCTGAAAGGCCTCAGAGAGGACCCTATTGTTCCTGCTATGTTTCCTATTATTATTATTCTTTGTTTCTTTGTTTTTTCTTACGCCTCTTTGAGCTTGAATTTGACCCCCTAAACATGCTCAAAAACTCACCAAAATCGGCACGCTCGTCCGGTCTGGCGAAAAATTTGATAAAATGAAAAAATTCTCCCCATAGGTCACAAAATGGCTCTCTAGCGCCACCAAGGCACTTTTTACTGGCCTTTAGAGGGCCACCACGCCCGGTAGGAAAGTCATAGAGAGATGCAACCAACACTATATTGTTCATCTCATCAAGGCCTAAAAATGAACAATCGACACCTATTACCTAAATCAAACAGGAAGTCCGCAATTTGCATATCAACATTTGCATTTCACCCTAAATTTGCCCAAAATTTGCCCTCGAACAAACGCGAACTCCTCCTAGGGCGTTCATCGTATCGACCCCAAATGCTAATAGATGACACAGCACACTCTTCCGATGAAAACTACTGTACAACTTTTTCAAAAGTCCTACGGTTTGGATTTTATGAGGCGTCAAAGGTGGGGTCCGCAGCCACTTTCACTGCCTTTTCCCGATGCATACGCAATTTCCAACATTAATTTAACCGCTTAAACATGGTCAAAAACGAACAAAATTTTGCAGTAAATTCTTACAGGCAACAAACATATCTCTTATCCCAAAATTCTTCACCAAAGGCACAAAATGGCTCTCTAGCGCCACCTAAATCCTCCAAAATGGCACTTTTGCTTACACCACGCCCTGACGCAATGTCTAAAAATTCTGAAAAAAATCACACATCATTGCTGTACCATGACAAATATTCTCACTTGATTTCGTGAAAATCCAATGAAGACTTCTTTAAATAAAAAATGTTATGTTCATCATATGCTGTACAGTATCACATTATTTCTTACTGTGAACAAACCGTTTATTGTATCAAAATGTCCTTTGGTAGACTTCATAAGCTCCATGTGTACAGACAAACTGCCAAGCATGGAACAATTTCTATGAATATTTCTGGAGATATTAATATGTTATGAATATTCATATTTTGAAAAATATAGAGTGACGCACTTCTGAATTCACCATAAGTTGCAGCGTATGAAACTTTTGTCTGTGTTCAGGGAACATGCTCCCAAAATCTCAGCTTTCTAGGATTTACGTAGAAGAAGCATTTATTCATTTCTTGATTTTTATTGATTTCCATGTATTTCTGTGTGCTACTACACAATTGTCCATCGGGTGGCAGTTGCAGCCCACGGATCATCTCCCTTCACTGAGTTCATGCATGGGGGAATATTTCACAATACACACCAGTGATTAAATGTGCTTCAGATACTTTCACCAGGTTCCATGGCTCATAGCTCCATTATTCAAAACAAAAATCTCTTGCAGTGAAGGGGTTTGCACTCAACTCAACATAAAAAATTTCCCACTATCTCGTACTGTTCAACGAATCACAATGCTCGACATCGCTCCAACGCGTCTCGCCCCCCTTTCGACATGCGCGGATGGGCGTCTCGCCCCCGTTTCGACATGCACCGGTGGGCGAGGACCCGCCCCAACGCTGCTTGCAGCTTTAATTAGGGTCCGAGCCTCGAGGCCTGAAAGGCCTCAGAGAGGACCCTATTGTTCCTGCTATGTTTCTTATTATTATTCTTTGTTTCTTTGTTTTTTCTTACGCCTCTTTGAGCTTGAATTTGACCCCCTAAACATGCTCAAAAACTCACCAAAATCGGCACGCTCGTCCGGTCTGGCGAAAAATTTGATAAAATGAAAAAATTCTCCCCATAGGTCACAAAATGGCTCTCTAGCGCCACCAAGGCACTTTTTACTGGCCTTTAGAGGGCCACCACGCCCGGTAGGAAAGTCATAGAGAGATGCAACCAACACTACATTGTTCATCTCATCAAGGCCTAAAAATGAACAATCAACACCTATTACCTAAATCAAACAGGAAGTCCGCAATTTGCATATCAAAATTTGCATTTCACCCTAAATTTGGCCAAAATTTGCCCTCGAACAAACGCAAACTCCTCCTAGGGCGTTCATCGTATCGACCCCAAATGCTAATAGATGACACAGCACACTCTTCCGATGAAAACTACTGTACAACTTTTTCAAAAGTCCTACGGTTTGGATTTTATGAGGCGTCAAAGATGGGGTCCGCAGCCACTTTGACTGCCTTTTCCCGATGCATACGCAATTTCCAACATTAATTTAACCGCTTAAACATGGTCAAAAACGAACAAAATTTTGCAGTAAATTCTTACAGGCAACAAACATATCTCTTATCCCAAAATTCTTCACCAAAGGCACAAAATGGCTCTCTAGCGCCACCTAAATCCTCCAAAATGGCACTTTTGCTTACACCACGCCCTGACGCAATGTTTAAAAATTCTGAAAAAAATCACACATCATTGCTGTACCATGACAGATATTCTCACTTGATTTCGTGAAAATCCAATGAAGACTTCTTGAAATAAAAAATGTTATGTTCATCATATGCTGTACAGTATCACATAATTTCTTACTGTGAACAAACCGTTTATTGTATCAAAATGTCCTTTGGTAGACTTCATAAGCTCCATGTGTACAGACAAGCTGCCGAGCATGGAACAATTTCTATGAATATTTCTGGAGATATTAATATGTTATGAATCTTCATATTTTGAAAAATATAGAGTGACGCACTTCTGAATTCACCATAAGTTGCAGCGTATGAAACTTTTGTCTGTGTTCAGGGAACATGCTCCCAAAATCTCAGCTTTCTAGGATTAACGTAGAAGAAGCATTTATTAATTTCTTGATTTTTATTGATTTCCATGTATTTCTGTGTGCTACTACACAATTGTCCACCGGGTGGCAGTTGCAGCCCACGGATCATCTCCCTTCACTAAGTTCATGCATGGGGGAAGATTTCACAATACACACCAGTGATTAAATGTGCTTCAGATACTTTGACCAGGTTCCATGGCTCATAGCTCCATTATTCAAAACAAAAATCTCTTGCAGTGAAGGGGTTTGCACTCAACTCAACATAAAAAATTTCCCACTATCTCGTACTGTTCAACGAATCACAATGCTTGACATCGCTCCGACGCGTCTCGCCCCCCTTTCGACATGCGCGGATGGGCGTCTCGCCCCCGTTTCGACATGCACCGGTGGGCGAGGACCCGCCCCAACGCTGCTTGCAGCTTTAATTAGGGTCCGAGCCTCGAGGCCTGAAAGGCCTCAGAGAGGACCCTATTGTTCCTGGTCAGTTTCTTATTATTATTATTATTATTATTCTTTGTTTTTTCTTACGCCTCTTTGAGCTTGAATTTGACCCCCTAAACATGCTCAAAAACTCACCAAAATCGGCACGCTCGTCAGGTCTGGCGAAAAATTTGATAAAATGAAAAAACTATTGTCATAGGTCACAAAATGGCTCTCTAGCGCCACCAAGGCACTTTTTACTGCCCTTTAGAGGGCCACCACGCCCAGTAGGAAAGTCATAGAGAGATGCAACCAACACTATATTGTTCATCTCATCAAGGCCTAAAAATGAACAATCGACACCTATTACCGAAATCGAACAGGAAGTCCACAATTTGCATATCAAAATTTGCATTTTCCCCAAAATTTGGCCAAAATTTGCCCTCGAACAAACGAGAACTCCTCCTAGGGCGTTCATCGTATCGACCCCAAATGCTAATAGATGACACAGCACACTCTTCTGATGAAAACTACTGTACAACTTTTTCAAAAGTCCTACGGTTTGGATTTTATGACGCGTCAAAGATGGGGTCCGCAGCCACTTTGACTGCCTTTTCCCGATGCATACGCAATTTCCAACATTTATTTAACCGCTTAAACATGGTCAAAAACGAACAAAATTTTGCAGTAAATTCTTACAGGCAACAAACATATCTCTTATCCCAAAATTCTTCACCAAAGGCACAAAATGGCTCTCTAGCGCCACCTAAATCCTCCAAAATGGCACTTTTGCTTACACCACGCCCTGACGCAATGTTTAAAAATTCTGAAAAAAATCACACATCATTGCTGTACCATGACAGATATTCTCACTTGATTGCGTGAAAATACAATGAAGACTTCTTGAAAGAAAAAATGTTATGTTCATCATATGCTGTACAGTATCACATAATTTCTTACTGTGAACAAACCGTTTATTGTATCAAAATGTCCTTTGGTAGACTTCATAAGCTCCATGTGTACAGACAAACTGCCAAGCATGGAAAAATTTCTATGAATATTTCTGGAGATATTAATATGTTATGAATATTCATATTTTGAAAAATATAGAGTGACGCACTTCTGAATTCACCATAAGTTGCAGGGTATCAAACTTTTGTCTGTGCTCAGGGAACATGCTCCCAAAATCTCAGCTTTCTAGGATTTACGTAGAAGAAGCATTTCTTAATTTCTTGCTTTTTATTGATTCTCATTCTTTTTCTTTGTGCTGCTACAGACTCTGTCCACCGGGTGGCAATAGGATCACACGGCTCATATTTCTTCACTTAGTTAATGCATGGGGGAAGATACCACAATACACAGCAGTGATAAAATCTGCTTTAGATACTTTGGCCAGGTCCCATGGCTCATAGCTCCATTTCCCAAAAGAAAAATCTCTTTCAGTAAAGGGGTTTGCACTCAACTCAACATAAAACGTTGTAGTGTATGAAACTTTTTTCGGTGTTCAGTGAACATGCGTTAGTGAAGCCTTTCACCCCTCGTTGTCTTTTGCAGCTCGGTATAAAACAGACCAAGCGATTGGTCCAATGTTTTATATATTGTGTTTTCAAGCTCTGTATAAAACAGGCAAAGCGACTGGTCCAATGTTTTACACATTATGCGGGTAAGAAGTATTTTCGTTGAATGTCAATTACAAGAGCTAGCTAGTTTGTTAGCCAGCTTTCAATTTTATTTACCACTAACCCAGATAGCAAGCTCCTCCACTCCTAATGTGCTTCAGCCGGGGCAGATCCGGAGCGGAGGAGCTTGCTATCTGGGAAGTCAATGCAGTCCCAGCGAAGCCAAGGTAGCTCGCTGGTGACCGATATCAGTCGCTTGCGTTCGCTTTCAGTCAGCGGTCCGTTCTGACAACTTTGCGTTTCTACGTTAACTAACGCATGAAACGGTACAGTTCTTCAATAAATATTGCCACAAAAGGCTGCTGAACTTCTCGCCCTTTCTCGTTTGTATGGAGTTCTTTGGAATTGGCCTCATAGGAAACCATTCGTTTTTATGAAGCAGATGGGTGTATCAATATGCCGGCCGGGTGCTTCGCTTTGGATAATGTTACTATGAAGACATAAGCAATCTAGTGTTCTCAATATATATATATATATTTAAGGGAAAACTCAGTCGATCATAGATTTCGAACAGAGTGACGTAATGGGGTGCGTTTCAAGGCGGAGGTGCATTTCTCGGCACCGCAAGGACACGTACCCGGAATTCTCGGAGCGTGACCCCGGAAGAGAATAAACAGCAATTTTATTGACTTGCAAAATTGCATTTCAAATCCACAAACATCATATGTGTCATTCATGGTGTATTGCAAAGGGGGTCGAAAAATAGCTTTTCTAACGCCATTGAGTACGACATAATTTTTCTCAGATTTTATGTCGCATAAAGGTCAGCGGAAAGGGCGGGACTTTGCCACTTCGTATAAAGCTGAACACCATTTTGATTTCTTCAGACAAGCTGATGCATTGAGGTAAGAACTACGCTTGTTCGCTCCTCAGATTTTTTGCTACAGTTCAGTCGTAATTGTTTACCATAATGTTATCTCATATCGCTGCGGCGAGTTTGTTACGGTGGTGTTTGAAGTTCAAGTTTCCGTTTGTCTTTGAATTATCGCATTTGTGGGCCGTAGTGATGTTTTTCAGGTCAATCGGTGTCGAAAAACAATTCGCCACAGGAAGGCCTTTTGTTTCTTCGCAGTAACGTTAGTTGATTAGTTGAGACTGTGTCGTATATATGGCTAATTTTCGGTCTGATTAGTTTTGTTCACTTGAGTTACGTTAACTAGATATGGTTTGTAGCTGCCAACTCAGTGGAAATTAATTTTGGTGGTGGATTTTACTCTAAGAAAGACGGAGAAGTAAATCATTGAGTTGGTAAGTGACTCGTTTCATCTATCGGCCAGTTAGCTTTTTAAAATAAATACCTTGGAAATAATTATGTACCCAGTATTGAATTTTTCGGGGTTTTTTCAGAAACGATTTTACATGATGCTCTAATTCTTTTCAGAGGTTTTATTGCTACTAACCTTTGTTGAAAATTAGAATTACAGCCAGCTATCAAGATGGCGGCCGATGCCTTTGTTTGCATTGAACGAGTGTAGTAGGCCTAACTAGCGATTGCATTCTACTAACGTTAGCTAACCAGCATTATTTCCTGTTATGTATCCAGTTTTGAATTTTTTTTGGTTTCTTTCCGGAACGATTTTAAATGATGCTGTAATTTTTTCAGAGGTATTATTGCCACTAATGTTTGTTAGAAGTGAGTGTTACAGCTAGCAATCACGTGATGTCGGCCATTTTATGTTCATTGAGGGGAATTGTGGTATGGGAAGCGTGTAACGTTACTAACTTACAATTTTCTATTGGAGAAAGGAATAGTAAATCAATGCATCGAATAATAAGCAGTCTGATTTTGGTTTTATGTTCTGACAGCGAGGGGCTTCATATAGCTTGATTGTGTGTGGTTTTGCGGAAGTTTTTTTTTAAGCCTCTTTAATGTTGATAGCTGGGCTCTGAAATGGTTGTAGCCCTTTATTGTGACTTGAACATGCAAATGTAAAGTAAGAATGTTGGTTATTCATGCTTCTTGACATGAGTGCTATTCCTTATTTGACAAATGAAAACCACTTTGTACTCAAGATGTTATGTTGTATAGTGGTGTGCGTCTAATTACTGTGCAAATGGGTTTATTTGATGTGCATGCATGTGCATGTGTCAGCATGGTTGATGAGAAAATTCAGCCATTGGTGTCTTGGAAAGCAAACATTTCGTATAGATTTTGCGTGATGGGACAACATTTTTAAATGATAATTTGCTACAGTGATGCATTTCTGAATCCTAGATGTTTTGGAATATCTTCTCTTCTGATTGACAAAAGTTTCTTTGTGTAAACTTTGTACATGATTGTATTGCCATAATTAAGGTGTTCCTTTTATCTACAGATATCCCTCTCTGCTGCCTGTGAATTCTGATGCTCTACTGCTTTGACTGTTGTCAAAAACGATCTTCTTGCGACCTTCTGTACATATCTGATCCACGAAGTCAAATCGCCTTGCACATTTTTCCTCACTTATATATTCACTTGCTTAATACACACGTAACTGATAATTACTCACCTACTCTGCTCATTGACTCACCTGCACACCCACACATCTCCACAGACACTTGCACACACACACACACACACACACCTGTGAACACACAAGTTTTATAGTAGTTGCCTAAGTCTGACTGCCAAGGTAAGTTTAAAATTTTGTGTATTTGAATGTTGTGGTGAAACTTTGTCTGGCAAAAGGATGAGTATGTTTGGCATGCATTCATTTTTGTTCTGTGAACTTTGAATAATTTTGTTCTTTGAATTTAGATGCCACGTGGAAAGGCTTACCGACGCGCTCAAGCTTTGAAGCAGAGGATGGCCTTACAGCAGCCTTGGACTCCCCAGCTGCCTGTCCCCGAGTTTGTTGCTCGTAGGTATCAGTTTAATTGTTTACATTTTTTTTAACCCCCCCTGTGCGTTTAGCGCTAAGCAGGGGATATAGTATCCAGCTGCTCCCATACGTATGTCCATCCGTCCCGGCGGGGGATAGTGACAAACTCTTGTTTGAATTTTTTTTAATGTTCAAGTTGCAGAAGTGAAATATAATGTTATTTTTTTTGGATGACATTCATACGTTGGGTTTCAATTGCACAGGTCGCGGTACTGGTTTCCGCCATCGTGTGCGGAGATGGCCAACTTCCCACCTGACTCAGCGCTCCTTCAAGTTGGTCACTCCTGCTCAGCATCCAGAGAAGCAGGTATTTGTTTTTAGTAATGCAGAGTGTACAGGTAGTTGGTATTTGTGGTTGGTCAGTGTTCTAATGCGGTGTATCTGTTCTTGCAGCTGGTGTTCGTCGTTGGAGACTCTCACCTGCGAGCCATGGTGGACGGTTTTGTGGACATGCCGGAGGGACCCCTGTCTTTTGCTTTTCTGTCTGTTCCAGGTGCTCAGGCTTCGGAGCTGAGGAAGGAGGTATTGCATGCTGCTCTTCCATGGACCCCAGATGTTGTCTGCGTGTGTGCCCCGAGCAACAACCTCACTGCCAGCAGGACCATCGGTGAGGCGTCGCTGGACTTCAGTGCGCTCCTGAGCGCTGTTTGCAGTCGCTGGACCAAGGTGAGTACTATGCAATTGCTGTTGACTGCTGTTGTGAGCAGCTTGTATTTTCTTGCTTCCTTCTTTTGAAGATAACTTTGTTCTCTCTCTCTCTCTCTCTCTCTCTCTCTCTCTCTCTCTCTCTCTCTCTCTCTGTAGGTGTTCGTGCTGGACTTCCCCCCTCGCCTGAACGTGGAGCCGGACCTGCAGGAGTTGTTTCGTCAGGAGTACCATCGTGTTGCAGCTCGCATGGGTACATTGGTTTTAGACATCTGCTGCCATAAAAGTAATTGAATGTGCTGTCTGACTCAAATGTTTCTCATATGAAAATGTTAAGCAACATCAATGTAATTTTTTTTTCAGGTCTCCCGTACGTGTCTGTGGCTGAGCACTTCCCTCTGCAGCGATTGCAGCTGTGGTGCCATGATGGCGTAAGTAATGCTAACGGTTTTTTTGACGTGATGTTTGGACTTGAAGGTTTTCCTCGTATCAAATATATAGTTAAATGTATGGTGTGTTGACTGCTTTTCAGGTGCACCTCAGCGACACCGTTGGATCCCCTATCCTCGCGCAGCTTCTGTGGGTGGCTGCAATGCACCAGTTGGCTCCTCCTCCTCCCAGGCCCCAGGTGTCTCCCCGGACATCGCCGAGCAGCAGGACCCCCCCCAGGCTGGTTGTGACAGGCCCCCCCCCCGTGCCGCGTCGCAGTGACCCATTGGAGTGGGCCGTTGTACGTCAGGGAGCCAAGGTAATGTGTTGTAGTTTGACCATTCATTTTGACAAAAAGAAAATCTGACCTTTTTCTTATGCATTTATTCTGAGCTTTTTTTATTTGCTTGTTTTTTCAAGGCTGGAACGTCTGCATTGGAGTCGTCCGTCATCTCGCCCAACCCAGTGTGGTTCAGCAGCGCCGTGTTGGAAGCCCTGGAGAGAGTTTCTCCTTCTGGATCTGACTGCACTGCCTCTCCTTCAGCCGGCCGGGTAACTTTCACTCAGATTATATGTATCATTGTCCAGGAAAAAGAAAAACAGGAAGGCAATTGCTAATTTTTTTTTGTTTTTTTTCTTTCTCCAGGCTTCCCGTGTGGAGCGTCAACGCAGAGGTGTTGCCACCAGGCGCAGAGGACGACAGCGGCAGGTTGGTACTATTTCAGTATGTCACTGACATGGATATGTTCTAAGTATAAGTTCACAACACACACAGCTAGAAAAAAGGAGTGAAGCATTTCAATGATTTTGTCTTTTCCATTTTTCCGTCTTCGGGACCAGCTCCCCTGTGCAGCCGGTGTGAGTTTTGTGTGATGTGATTTAATGTTGGAGACGGGTGGCAACATTTGTTCTGTTTAGTGTTGTTGTTGTTGTTGTTGTTGTTGTTGTTGTTGTTGTTGTTGTTTTTTTTTTTTTTCCTTTAAAATAATAAAGCTTTGTTTTCACGTTATTGTCTTTTGATCAGGAGGAGGTGTCGGCGGGTGCACTGTCAGAGGAGGTGGGGGAGGAGGCTGCTGCAGTGGGCCCTGCTGTGCTGATGGAGTCTGCTGGCCAGGAGGGTTCCCAGGGGCTGCCGCCGAAGATCGTCGAAGCTACGGCTGCCTCTGTGTCTGATGCTACTGCTGTTTCTGCTCCTGCTGTTTCTGCTGCTGCTCCTGCTGTTTCTGCTGCTGCTGCTCCTACTGTTTCTGCTGCTGCTGCTCCTGCTGTTTCTGCTGCTGCTGCTCCTGCTGTTTCTGCTGCTGCTGCTCCTGCTGTTTCTGCTGCTGCTGCTCCTGCTGTTTCTGCTGCTGCTGCTCCTGCTGTTTCTGCTGCTGCTGCTCCTGCTGTTTCTGCTCCTGCTCCTGGTTTTGATGATTGTGTTCCTGATGTGTGTCTTCCTGATTGTGTAGCTCCCTCTGATTCTCAGAGTAATGCTGTGACAGCAGAGGCCAAGAAGAGGTTAAAGTTGGTGAAAGTAGTGTGTGGATCGTTTCACCAGGGGAATGAGCGTTTTCAGTATGCAGGATTGCAGTGTATGGCTATAGCTTTGGTCAGCTTGGCCAAACACATGCTGAAGAGTGTGTTCTCATGGGAGAGGCCTGACTTAGATCGCGTGTTGGTTTTAGGTGATGAATTCTACACAGAAATGCGCAAGTTGAATATTTTCACTCATGAGACAAATCTACTTTCTGTCCCAGATTTGTTAGAGCAATTGGAGATAGATGAACAGGTATTTGGGTTTAGTTATGGTGATACAGTTTTAGGAGAAGTAGGCGTGACTGAAGGTGAACACATTGACAACGGTGTTTACATCAGTCTGCAAAATGGTCTTGAGAGGATCTTCTGCCAGTACAGCATGTGTTTGATGACACTCTGTGCAAACACTAGTGCCATCATCTGTGAGGGTGGACGGTTCACTGTGGTTGATAGTCACTCGCGCAGTAACATGGGTATGTTGGATGCTAATGGCACAAGTGTGGTTCTGCATTTTGCTTGTGTTGGTGACCTGCATCACTACATCTGTCAACTGGCAGAATGTTTGTCTTCAAGGGAGAAGCTCTTTGAGCTCTGTGGTGTTCGTGTCACTGGGGGTGCAGGTCCAGATCGTTTTGTTTCAGTGGACAGCACTGTTTCAGTTGCAGAGTGTAGTGACATTACTGAGGGAAAAGGAAATGATGTTTCAAAAGTTAGGTGCGTGTCTGAATGTGGTGCTAATGTTGCTGTGAGTCCACTGTTGTCTGGCATTTCTGTACAAAGTATTTCCAGTGAGGTAAGCAGTGGTTTATCAACAGAATCTTCAGTTACTGATGGCAGGAAGCGTAAAACCCCTTCTAGTAGTTACAATTCAAAGAAGTCAAAGAGTTTTGATATTGGTGAGGTTGACTGTGATGTAGAGTTTATTAATGCTGTGAGCAATGAGGAGCTGGTCTTTTGTCCCCTGGGTGTAGATGTTTGCCAAGCTCTTTGTGAAAAGTTGAATGTTGACTTTGTGAAGATTGGTGGTCAACTGTCTGCAGAGGTTGGGGCATTGGGTGCTCCATGTAAAAATGAGATGATTGTGGCTGATGGGAACTGCTTTTTCAGAGCTATTTCTCAAGCTGTGAGTGGCTCACAGAAGCATCATCGCAAGATTAGATTGGCTATATGTAAAGAGTTGGATAAGAATTGCGATAAATATCGAAGTCTTTTGAGGAGTCCATATACCTCTGTGTTGGAATACCTTCAGGTGTCCAAGATGAGAGCTGTGAACACTTGGGCTACAGAGGTAGAAATTCAGGTTGCTGCAGATTGGTTAGGGGTTGATGTCTTTACTTTTTATGATGGACGTTGGCTTAAGTACTGCAGTAGCAGCAAGTATTTGTCAGGCGAAAGCATTTACTTAGAGAATATCATGGGGAAGCATTTTGAGACTGTTGTTTGTGTTTGTAAGCCTGGATTGAGGAGCTGTTATAATTACTGTAAAGTTGTAGCAACAAGTTACAACACTAGGTCTAGAATAATGCATGATTTTGCTAGTGACAAGACAATTGAATGTAATGATGAGGTGGTAGATTTTGATAAAGATGTAGGTGATTGTGGTGATGTGTTGGAGGCTGCTACTGAGCAAATGCCTTGTAGAAAGTCTGCAAAATCAAAATATCTGATGCAGAAAAAAAGGAAACAGGAAAAACTGAATAAGTTGCTTAAGGAAGAACGTCACTTAAGGTTTAGAAAGATGTATCATAGTAATGTAATGTTGAGGGAAAAGATTAAATTGATGAGGGCAAATAAATACAGGGAAAATATCAAGTACAGGGAGATGATGAAAGCAATAAGTAAAGCAAAGAGTGTGACGAATTATCAGGACAATATCCAGCACAAGGAGAGAGTTAAAACTGAGAGTAAAGCCAGGAGTATGCAAAAATATCAAGGTGACATCCAACACAGGGAAAGTGTTAAAACCAAAAGTGTAGTTAAATACAGACAAAACATCCAGCACCGAGAGAGGGTTAAAACTAATAGTGTTGTTAAATACAGACAAAACATCCAGCACAGGGAGAAGGTTAAAACTAATAGTGTGGTTAAATACAGACAAAACATCCAGCACAGGGAGAAGGTTAAAACTAATAGTGTGGTTAAATACAGACAAAACATCCAGCACAGGGAGAAGGTTAAAACTAATAGTGTGGTTAAATACAGACAAAACATCCAGCACAGGGAGAAGGTTAAAACTAATAGTGTGGTTAAATACAGACAAAACATCCAGCACAGGGAGAAGGTTAAAACTAATAGTGTGGTTAAATACAGACAAAACATTCAGCACAGGGAGAGGGTTAAAGAAGGGAGTAGAAGAAAATATCATGATAGTTTAGAACATAAGCAGCAAGTTATTGCGAGGGTCATGTTGAGTCGAAAACAGAAAAAGGATGAATCCAAAGATTTTGCTTATGTGATGGATCAATTTTTAGAGCAGGTCAGAGATGGACCAGATTTTGTGTGTTGTGTTTGTTGTAGGTTGTTGTTCAGATCTCAGGTGCTTCGTTGCGAGAAAGAAGTTTATCGCTCAAATTTGGCAATGGCAAGTATTGCAGAGACTTGTATTAATGAGGCTTATTTGCATAAATGTCATGAGGAGTGTTATGTGCCATGTCAGTTAGTTATATCTAGAGGTCAGCTGTGGATCTGTTACGCATGTCATCACAAGATTAGCAGAGGTCAAATTCCAGCTGAATGCTGGATTAATAACTTGGAGCTTGATCCCATTCCACATGAACTGGGATGCTTGAATAGTGTAGAACAGCATTTGATAGCTCTGCATATTCCATTCATGAAGATGCTATGTTTGCCCCGAGGGGGTCAAGGCGGAATCCATGGGCCGGTAACTTGTGTTCCAGCGAACATTGTACAGAGTGTTAATGCGTTGCCACGTACTAGTATGGAAGGATCTTTAGTGCAGGTCAAGTTAAAGCGTAAATTGACATACAAAGGGCATTATGAATATCAGTTTGTGGACACTTCACGTGTAAGACAGGCAGTAGAATATTTAAGAAGGACAAATGTTTATTACAGAGATATTGAGTTTAATGAAGAGTGGGTAAATGAGTTTAGGAGGCAGACGGATGAGGAAGAGGCTGAATCCTGTAGAGAGCAGGAAGCTGTCAGAGCTGAAATTTGTCAGGAAGAACAGGTTAGGGGCAAGCTAACTGTTCAGGAAGATGGCCAGGTTACAAATACAGCAGGTGTTGATGTAGAAGATGCATCTGACATGGCACAAGATGAAATGTTGCATGACAGACAGCAACACTGTATGTTTCAGGACACTTGTCTAATGCCAGTAGATATAGGTCAGGAGATGTTAGACCAATACATGGATATTGTAAATATTGCACCTGCAGAGGGTAATAGTCCAGTTCGGATGCTTACAGACCACAGTAATGAAGCTAAATGTTTCCCTGTGTTGTTTCCTCTGGGTGGGAATACTTTCCACGACACACGTCCTCAGCGTTTAACATTGTGCCGTTATTTTAATAATAGGATCATGAATGTTGATGGGCGTTTTGCGCGCAATGTAGAGTACATCTTTTATGCTCAGTACATGTCTGAGCTGGATATGGTGATATCCAATGTTTCTGTAGCATTGCGTAAGGGTAAGGGGGGTCAGAAATCGCATAACATTACTCAAAATATATTGCAAAATAATGACTCACTAAAGCAGTTGTTAGAATTTGATGATGGTTTTAGGTTTCTTAGACCTATTAGAGGTACACCAGCTTTTTGGCAGTCCGTTCAGAAGGATGTATTTGCTTGTGTTCGCCAATTGGGGATTCCCACCTGGTTTTGCTCATTTTCGTCTGCAGATCTGCGCTGGCAGAATCTACTGACCAGCATCCTGAGACAGGAAGGCAGAGCACAGACTGTGGATGATTTGGAGTGGGCAGACAGGTGTGAGTTGTTGCGCGGTAATCCAGTTACAGCTGCGCGGATGTTCGATTACAGGTGGCATTGTTTTTTGAAAACTGTTCTCATGTCTCCTTTGCAACCAATCGGCAAAATCATCGATTACTTTTATAGAATCGAATTCCAGCAGCGTGGTTCTCCTCATGTTCACGCTTTATTTTGGATTGAGGGTGCTCCCCAAATTGATAGGAATGAAGATGAAGAAGTGGTTGAATTCATTGATAAATACGTTACTTGTGAGCTGCCCTCAGATGATGACACATTATTGGACATGGTGTCATCAGTTCAAATGCATTCAAAACATCATTCAAAGTCTTGCAAGAAAAAAAACACTACATGTCGTTTCAATTTCCCAAAACCAGTTTCTGCTCGAACATTTTTATGTAAAATTAAAGAATGCAAATGCGATTGGACAAAGGCTGCAGATTCAGATCCAAAAAACAAGCCAGTCTGTAAATGTTTTAACGATGATGATAAAATGCCAAAAACTTTTGCGGAGTCCGTTCTGACATACGTTAAAGAAGCTTTAGAATCAGAGGTGCCATTTTCAAATGTAGAGGACTTGTTTAGGAGTCTTAATATTAATCAAGAAATCTTTGAAGAGGCCTATAGGACAATTGAAAAAAAGTATAAAGTGGTTTATAGGAGAGGATTGAAAGAGGTTTGGATTAATCAATATAGCAAGCAATTATTAAAATGCTGGAACGCCAACATGGACATTAGCTTTGTCACGGACGCCTATGCTGTAATCGTCTACATCATATCGTATATAACAAAAGCAGAGAGAGAAATTGGCCTATTATTGAATAATGCCCATAAAGAAGCCTCACAGCAAGGTAACCTCTCTGCTAAAGATGCTTTAAAGAAGCTGGGCAGTGTGTATTTGCATAACAGGGACGTTTGTGCCCAGGAGGCCGTGTATAGGCTAACAAACATGCATTTGAAGGAGTGTTCCAGAAAGGTGGTGTTTGTTCCAACAGGGAACAACCTGGTGAAGATGAGTTTGCCGCTTAGTGTTTTAAGGCAAAAGGCATCTTCCCATAATCTTAGCACAGAAGACATGTGGATGACCAGCATGGTGGACAGGTATAGGAACAGGCCTGACAACGATGCGTTCACTGACATGTGCATGGCTACATTTGCATCAGAGTATCGCGTTCTCTACAAAAACGAAAAGTCTCTTAATAGAATCAAACTAAAAAATGACTTGGGTTTTATCTTGAGGAGAACACGTTCTCAGTTTGCAGTTGTGCGTTACATGCGCTTCAATTTGGACAAACAAGAGGAGGCTCATTTTCAAAGTCTGCTGCAATTATTTCTCCCTTATAGAGCTGACTTAGACCTCAAACCTGAAGGATTTGAGCTGTTTGAACAGTTCTATAATGACGGGAAGGTAACTTTCAGTGATGGCTCCGTACACTCGGTTCAGGCTGTAGTAGATGAAAATAGGGCAAAGTTTGAAATAGATTGTCCTCATTTGGATCGAGCGCGCGAGATAGCAGAGCAGCACCAGGGTATAGATGAAGATGCTTGGGGTGAGCTGTGCCCTGAACAGGAAGTAGAGCGCCTAGAATGTTTAGAGGAGAGAAGGCAGCAGCAGGGAGCAGAGGTGGAACAGGAGCAGTTGGGGGACTCGATGGACAACGTTCCAGATTTAGTAGATGGTAGCAAACAGGTTGCGCAGTTGGAAAGGCGAGAGAGGATCCTGGCTAGAAGTGAGGGTTTGGCTTTAGTTAGGTCCCTGAATGAGACCCAAATGGCTGTTTTTAATAAGATTAGACAATGGTGTTTGCAAAAGGTGATGGGTAAGAACCCACAACCTTTGCATGTGTTTGTGACAGGCGGTGCAGGGACGGGGAAAAGTCATTTAATTAGAGCAATTCAATATGAAGCAGGGAGGCTGTTGTCAACACTTTGTCGTCAACCAGATGATATTTGCATTTTGTTAACTGCTCCTACAGGTGTAGCTGCTTACAATTTGAATGCAGCAACAATTCATCACAGGTTTAACATCGGCATCCATGCTACCTTACCGTACACCCCCTTGGGTGAAGAGAAACTCAATTCTCTGAGAGCTGAATTGAGCCACCTCCAAATTCTCATTATAGATGAAATCAGCATGGTTGATCACAATCTGTTGGCTTATGTCCATGGCAGGTTAAGGCAGGTTAAGCAGACAGGAGACTTTTCCCCATTCGGTAATGTCAGTGTGATAGCTGTTGGAGACTTCTATCAGTTGCCTCCTGTTAAAGGGAAGCCCCTGTATAGCGGTCAGGTCGCTGTGGACCTGTGGTGCAATTTTAGTGTCGTGGAACTGAAAACGGTAGTCAGGCAGAAAGACGACGTTTTTGCACAATTGCTTAACCGTTTAAGGGTACGTTCGAAGGACACCCCCCTATTGAAGAGCGACATAGAATTATTAAAATTGCGCGAGACAGGTGAAGAGAGCTCAGCTTTGCATATATTTCCGACCAATATGCAAGTGAGCGAGCATAATCTAAAGCAGCTTTTCGCCATGTGTCCTGATCATGTAGTTATTGAAGCAAAAGACTATAGGAACAACAGAAAAACGGGCAAATTAGAGCTGATGGTAGGGCATCACAGTGATGCAGCGGACACATGTTTACCTAGCAGTTTGTGTTTGGCCAGGAATGCGCGCGTGATGTTATGCAAGAACATCGATGTAGAAGATGGTCTGGTCAATGGAGCATGTGGCACAGTTACTCAGATGGATTTTGGTCAGGATGAGACATTTCCACTGACTGTTTATGTTAAATTTGATGATGACCGAATTGGGTCAATAAGGAGGAGAAAACGTGCACATGCAGGGATAGAATGCAGGTTTTCTACTGCAATTGATCCGGAGGAAGAAAAGACCCGAAAACGCAGTGGGTTGCGTCGTCAGTTTCCTTTAAAGTTAGCGTGGGCGTGTACTGTTCATAAAGTGCAGGGATTAACTGTAGACGAGGCCGTAGTTTCTTTAAAGCAGGTGTTTGCTCCTGGGCAGGCGTATGTAGCATTAAGTCGCGTTACAGCTTTATCTGGGCTAATCATTAGAGATTTTGAAGAGCGAGCCATTTACTGCAAAGGGACCATTAAGGAGGCCATGGAGAGCATGCCCCAATTTCTAGCCGAGCAGCCGAAGCCTTCATTAAATCCACACAGTTTCTCTGTGTATTTAATGAATGTTCAAAATTTAAGTCACCACTTGTTTGATCTAATGTCTTGTACGCATCATTTACGGCCGCATTATATTGCAATCACTGAAACGTGGCTCACTACGCAATCCCCTTTACACTGTGTCCAAATCAACAATTACAGTTTCCAGAGTCGTCCTCGCAGTTCGTGTTACAATAGCGATAACCCAAAATTGTCAGAACTACAGAATATGGAACATGGTGGAGTAGGCTTATACTATTTGAACCATTTACACAGTGACATTTTGCAGGTACCAGATTTTAATCTGGAATGCTTGGTGTGCCAGTGTAACGAATTTAACATCTTGATGGCAGTAATTTACCGTCCGCCGATTTACCCAATATCTCTATTCAAACTAAATCTGGGAAAATTACTTGATTGGCTTAATCCGATGCAAAAGACAATTATAGTAATGGGTGATTTCAATGAAAACCTTTTAAAAACAACAACATTATGTCAGTACATGCTAAAAAAAGGATTCAGTCAGCATGTTACACAAGAGACGACAGAGAATGGAACACTCATTGATCATGTTTATGTTAAAACGACACAGTATGATGTGGAATGTACAGTGATGCCCACATACTTCAGCGACCATGAAGGCATTCTTTGTAGTTTTAATGTCAAAGATCAAATGCACTAACACAACACAGATGTATTCACAAACGTTGACTATGTACGCAAACTCTACAATGCGTAATAGGATTAATTTATTGGATTAGGAAACGGTCCTTTTTGTCTTATGTAGAATTAATAGATGGTGTTACTGGTGCTGAGTCTGTCCCATTCCAAATCTGAATCAATTACTTTTCATTGATTAACGTGTACATGTGATACCGTTGATTAGAAATTACATATCAATTGTTTAAATTTTATATAATGCAAAACCTGCTGAGAAATCCTCATTCTCAATCACAAGCAAACGCAGTCTTCATGTAAAAGTTAAAAGGTTTCCTTTTCCTGCATTGCAACAGCATTTATGAGTAAAGCATTTGGCTCCTTACAAATTGAAAACTGCACGTAGCTATTCACAATAGGACAATAAATGGGAATGGATTGAAATGCTGTTACTCAAATGCTGTTGTAAAGCAGGTTTTGCTTTACCTTCATGAACTGTCAAAAAGCAAAAGGCACTGGTAATGGCTACTCCCGGTTAATCCTGGGATGGGGTTCGATTCCCTGCGGTGCCCTGCTGACTTTTCTGGCATGTACATGAAGGCTCTATCCATTTCACTCCATTCTCTCAGTCACTAACATAAATACGCCTGAAAAAACTGCTTGCAAGTCAATTCAATACAACATTCTTTTCCTGCTGGAAATGCTTCCTTCTTGTACTGATGCTCTCTTGCATTACCTGTCGCTGCCTGCAGGTATTTCTGCCTCCCAAAGTTGTCTAAATCCAGAATGGCAGCCAAATGGGCGTTAGGTCATGAAGGAATTGCCCGTAGGAGGGAATGGCACAGGTGGGCGAGGACCCGTCCAACGCTGCTTGCAGCTTTAATTATTATTATTCTTTGTTTCTTTGTTTTTTCTTACGCCTCTTTGAGCTTGAATTTGACCCCTTAAACATGCTCAAAAACTCACCAAAATCGGCACGCTCGTCAGGTCTGGCGAAAAATTTGATAAAATGAAAAAACTCTCCCCATAGGTCACAAAATGGCTCTCTAGCGCCACCAAGGCACTTTTACTGGCCTTTAGAGGGCCACCACGCCCGGTAGGAAAGTCATAGAGAGATGCAACCAACACTATATTGTTCATCTCATCAAGGAGTAAAAATGAACAATCGACACCTATTACCTAAATCAAACAGGAAGTCCGCAATTTGCATATCAAAATTTGCATTTCACCCTAAATTTGGCCAAAATTTGCCCTCGAACAAACGCGAACTCCTCCTAGGGCGTTCATCGTATTGACACCACATGCTAATAGATGACACAGCACACTCTTCCGATGAAAACTACTGTACAACTTTTTCAAAAGTCCTACGGTTTGGATTTTATGAGGCGTCAAAGATGGGGTCCGCAGCCACTTTCACTGCCTTTTCCCGATGCATACGCAATTTCCTACATTAATTTAACCGCTTAAACATGGTCAAAAACGAACACAATTTTGCAGTAAATTCTTACAGGCAACAAACATATCTCTTATCCCAAAATTCTTCACCAAAGGCACAAAATGGCTCTCTAGCGCCACCTAAATCTTCTAAAATGGCACTTTTGCTTACACCACGCCCTGACGCAATGTTTAAAAATTCTGAAAATAATCACTCATCATTGCTGTACCATGACAGATATTCTCACTTGATTTCGTGAAAATCCAATTAAGACTTCTTGAAATAAAAAATGTTATGTTCATAATATGCTGTACAGTATCACATAATTTCTTACTGTGAACAAACCGTTTATTGTATCAAAATGTCCTTTGGTAGACTTCATAAGCTCCATGTGTACAGACAAACTGCCAAGCATGGAACAATTTCTATGAATATTTCTGGAGATATTAATATGTTATGAATATTCATATTTTGAAAAATATAGAGTGACGCACTTCTGAATTCACCATAAGTTGCAGCGTATGAAACTTTTCTCTGTATTCAGGGAACATGCTCCCAAAATCTCAGCTTTCTAGGATTTATGTAGAAGAAGCATTTATTAATTTCTTGATTTTTATTGCTTTCCATGTATTTCTGTGTGCTACTACACAATTGTCCACCGGGTGGCAGTTGGAGCCCACGGATCATCTCCCTTCACTAAGTTCATGCATGGGGGAAGATGTCACAATACACACCAGTGATTAAATGTGCTTCAGATACTTTGACCAGGTTCCATGGCTCATAGCTCCATTATTCAAAACAAAAATCTCTTGCAGTGAAGGGGTTTGCACTCAACTCAACATAAAAGATTTCCCACTATCTCGTACTGTTCAACGAATCACAATGCCCGACATCACTCCAACGCGTCTCGCCCCCCTTTCGACATGCGCGGATGGGCGTCTCGCCCCCGTTTCGACATGCACCGGTGGGCGAGGACCCGCCCCAACGCTGCTTGCAGCTTTAATTAGGGTCCGAGCCTCGAGGCCTGAAAGGCCTCAGAGAGGACCCTATTGTTCCTGCTATGTTTCTTATTATTCTTTGTTTCTTTGTTTCTTTGTTTTTTCTTACGCCTCTTTGAGCTTGAATTTGACCCCCTAAACATGCTCAAAAACTCACCAAAATCGGCACGCTCGTCAGGTCTGGCGAAAAATTTGATAAAATGAAAAAATTCTCCCCATAGGTCACAAAATGGCTCTCTAGCGCCACCAAGGCACTTTTTACTGGCCTTTAGAGGGCCACCACGCCCGGTAGGCAAGTCATAGAGAGATGCAACCAACACTATATTGTTCATCTCATCAAGGCCTAAAAATGAACAATCGACACCTATTACCTAAATCAAACAGGAAGTCCGCAATTTGCATATCTAAATTTGCATTTTCCCCTAAATTTGGCCAAAATTTGCCCTCGAACAAACGCGAACTCCTCCTAGGGCGTTCATCGTATCGACCCCAAATGTTAATAGATGACAAAGGACACTCTTCCGATAAAAACTACTGTACAACTTTTTCAAAAGTCCTACGGTTTGGATTTTATGAGGCGTCAAAGATGGGGTCCGCAGCCACTTTGACTGCCTTTTTCCGATGCATACGCAATTTCCAACATCATTTTAACCGCTTCAACATGCTCCAAAACAAATAAAATTTTGCAGATAATTCTTAAAGGCTACAAACATATCTCTTATCTCAAAATTCTTCACCAAAAGCACAAAATGGCTCTCTAGCGCCACCTACATCCTCAAAAATAGCACTTTTGCTTACACCACGGCCTGTCGCAATGTCTAAAAATTTTGAAAAAAATCACACATCATTGCTGTAGTATGCCCTAAAATGTCACTTGATTTCGTGAAAATCCAATGAAGACTTTTTGAAATAAAAATTGTTATATTCATAATATGCTGCACAGTATCGCATAATTTCTTACTGTGGACAAACCGTTAATCGTATCAAAATATCCTTTGGTACACTTCATACGCTCCATGTGTACAGACAAACTACAGAGCATGGTTCAATATCAATGAATATTTCCTGAGATATGAATATGTTATGAATATTCATATTTTGAAAAATATAGAGTGACGCACTTCTGAATTCACCATAAGTTGCAGCGTATGAAACTTTTGTCTGTGTTCAGGGAACATGCTCCCAAAATATCAGCTCTCTCGGACTTACGTTGAAGAAGCATTTATGAATTTCTTGATTATCATTGATTTCTATGTTTTTTCTATATCCTACTACACAAGTGTCCACCGGGTGGCAGTTGGAGCCCACGGATCATCTCCCTTCACTAAGTTCATGCATAGGGGAAGATTACACAATACACAGCAGTGATTAAATGTGCTTCAGATACTCTGACCAGGTTCCATGGCTCATAGCTCCAATATTCACAACAAAAATCTCTTGCAGTAAAGGGGTTTGCACTCAACTGAACATGAAACATTTCCCACTATCTCGTACTGTCCAACGAATCACAATGCTCGACATCGCTCGAACGCGTCTCACCCCCTTTCGACATGCACGGGTGGGCGTCTCGCCCCCGTTTCGACATGCACCGGTGGGCGAGGACCCGTCCCAACGCTGCTTGCAGCTTTAATTAGGGTCCGAGCCTCCAGGCCTGCAGGGCCTTGGAGAGGACCCTATTGTATTTCTCGCGTTTCTTATTATTATTAGGGTCCGAGCCTCGAGGCCTGAAAGGCCTCAGAGAGGACCCTATTGTTCCTGCTATGTTTCTTATTAGGGTCCGAGCCTCCAGGCCTGCAGGGCCTTGGAGAGGACCCTATTGTTTTTCTCGTGTTTCTTATTATTATTATTCTTTATTTCTTCTTACGCCTCTTTGCGCTCAAATTTGACCCCCTAAACATGCTCAAAAACTCACCAAAATCGGCACGCTCGTCCGGTCTGGCGAAAAATTTGATAAAATGAAAAAATTCTCCCCATAGGTCACAAAATGGCTCTCTAGCGCCACCAAGGCACTTTTTACTGGCCTTTAGAGGGCCACCACGCCCGGTAGGAAAGTCATAGAGAGATGCAACCAACACTATATTGTTCATCTCATCAAGGCCTAAAAATGAACAATCGACACCTATTACCTAAATCAAACAGGAAGTCCGCAATTTGCATATCAAAATTTGCATTTTCCCCTAAATTTGGCCAAAATCTGCCCTCGAACAAACGCGAACTCCTCCTAGGGCGTTCATCGTATCGACCCCAAATGCTAATAGATGACACAGCACACTCTTCCGATGAAAACTACTGTACAACTTTTTCAAAAGTCCTACGGTTTGGATTTTATGAGGCGTCAAAGATGGGGTCCGCAGCCACTTTGACTGCCTTTTCCCCATGCATACGCCATTTCCAACATTAATTTAACCGCTTAAACATGGTCAAAAACGAACAAAATTTTGCAGTAAATTCTTACAGGCAACAAACATATCTCTTATCCCAAAATTCTTCACCAAAGGCACAAAATGGCTCTCTAGCGCCACCTAAATCCTCCAAAATGGCACTTTTGCTTACACCACGCCCTGACGCAATGTGTAAAAATTCTGAAAAAAAACACACATCATTGCTGTACCATGACAGATATTCTCACTTGATTTCGTGAAAATCCAATGAAGACTTCTTCAAATAAAAAATGTTATGTTCATCATATGCTGTACAGTATCACATAATTTCTTACTGTGGACTAACCGTTTATTGTATCAAAATGTCCTTTGGTAGACTTCATAAGCTCCATGTGTACAGACAAATTACCGAGCATGGTTCCATTTCTATGAATATTTCTAGAGATATTAATATGTTATGAATATTCATATTTTGAAAAATATAGAGTGACGCACTTCTGAATTCACCATAAGTTGCAGCGTATGAAACTTTTGTCTGTGTTCAGGGAACATGCTCCCAAAATCTCAGCTTTCTAGGATTTACGTAGAAGAAGCATTTCTTAATTTCTTGATTTTTATTGATTTCCATGTATTTCTGTGTGCTACTACACAATTGTCCACCGGGTGGCAGTTGGAGCCCACGGATCATCTCCCTTCACTAAGTTCATGCATGGGGGAAGATTTCACAATACACACCACTGATTAAATGTGCTTCAGATACTTTGACCAGGTTCCATGGCTCATAGCTCCATTATTCAAAACAAAAATCTCTTGCAGTGAAGGGGTTTGCACTCAACTCAACATAAAAGATTTCCCACTATCTCGTACTGTTCAACGAATCACAATGCTCGACATCGCTCCAACGCGTCTCGCCCCCCTTTCGACATGCACGGGTGGGCGTCTCGCCCCCGTTTCGACATGCGCGGGTGGGCGAGGACCCGTCCCAACGCTGCTTGCAGCTTTAATTATTCTTTGTTTTTTCTTACGCCTCTTTGAGCTTGAATTTGACCCCCTAAACATGCTCAAAAACTCACCAAAATCGGCACGCTCGTCAGGTCTGGCGAAAAATTTGATAAAATGATAAAACTCTCCCCATCGGTCACAAAATGGCTCTCTAGCGCCACCAAGGCACTTTTTACTGGCCTTTAGAGGGCCACCACGCCCGGTAGGAAAGTCATAGAGAGATGCAACCAACACTATATTGTTCATCCCATCAAGGACTAAAAATTAACAATCGACACCTATTACCTAAATCAAACAGGAAGTCCGCAATTTGCATATCAAAATTTGCATTTCACCCTAAATTTGGCCAAAATTTGCCCTCGAACAAACGCGAACTCCTCTCGGGGCGTTCATTGTATCAACCCCAAATGCTAATAGATGACACAGCACACTCTTCCGATGAAAACTACTGTACAACTTTTTCAAAAGTCCTACGGTTTGGATTTTATGAGGCGTCAAAGATGGGGTCCGCAGCCACTTTCACTGCCTTTTCCCGATGCATACGCAATTTCCAACATTAATTTAACCGCTTAAACATGGTCAAAAACGAACAAAATTTTGCAGTAAATTCTTACAGGCAACAAACATATCTCTTATCCCAAAATTCTTCACCATTGCCACAAAATGGCTCTCTAGCGCCACCTAAATCCTCCAAAATGGCACTTTTGCTTACACCACGCCCTGACGCAATGTTTAAAAATTCTGAAAAAAAATCACACATCATTGCTGTACCATGACAGATATTCTCACTTGATTTCGTGAAAATCCAATGAAGACTTCTTGAAATAAAAAATGTTATGTTCATCATATGCTGTACAGTATCACATAATTTCTTACTGTGAACAAACCGTTTATTGTATCAAAATGTCCTTTGGTAGACTTCATAAGCTCCATGTGTACAGACAAACTGCCAAGCATGGAACAATTTCTATGAATATTTCTGGAGATATTAATATGTTATGAATATTCATATTTTGAAAAATATAGAGTGACGCACTTCTGAATTCACCATAAGTTGCAGCGTATGAAACTTTTGTCTGTGTTCAGGGAACATGCTCCCAAAATCTCAGCTTTCTAGGATTTACGTAGAAGAAGCATTTATTAATTTCTTGATTTTTATTGATTTCCATGTATTTCTGTGTGCTACTACACAATTGTCCACCGGGTGGCAGTTGGAGCCCACGGATCATCTCCCTTCACTAAGTTCATGCATGGGGGAAGATTTCACAATACACACCAGTGATTAAATGTGCTTCAGATACTTTGACCAGGTTCCATGGCTCATAGGTCCATTATTCAAAACAAAAATCTCTTGCAGTTAAGGGGTTTGCACTCAACTCAACATAACAGATTTCCCACTATCTCGTCCTGTTCAACGAATCACAATGCTCGACATCGCTCCAACGCGTCTCGCCCCCCTTTCGACATGCACGGGTGGGCGTCTCGCCCCCGTTTCGACATGCGCGGGTGGGCGAGGACCCGTCCCAACGCTGCTTGCAGCTTTAATTATTCTTTGTTTTTTCTTACGCCTCTTTGAGCTTGAATTTGACCCCCTAAACATGCTCAAAAACTCACCAAAATCGGCACGCTCGTCAGGTCTGGCGAAAAATTTGATAAAATGAAAACATTCTCCCCATTGGTCACAAAATGGCTCTCTAGCGCCACCAAGGCACTTTTTACTGGCCTTTAGAGGGCCACCACGCCCGGTAGGAAAGTCATAGAGAGATGCAACCAACACTATATTGTTCATCTCATCAAGGCCTAAAAATGAACAATCGACACCTATTACCTAAATCAAACAGGAAGTCCGCAATTTGCATAGCAAAATTTGCATTTCACCCTAAATTTGCCCAAAATTTGCCCTCGAACAAACGCGAACTCCTCTCGGGGCGTTCATTGTATCAACCCCAAATGCTAATAGATGACACAGCACACTCTTCCGATGAAAACTACTGTACAACTTTTTCAAAAGTCCTACCGTTTGGATTTTATGAGGCGTCAAAGATGGGGTCCGCAGCCACTTTCACTGCCTTTTCCCGATGCATACGCAATTTCCAACATTATTTTTACCGCTTAAACATGGTCAAAAACGAACAAAATTTGGCAGTAAATTCTTACAGGCAACAAACATATCTCTTATCCCAAAATTTTTCACCAAAGGCACAAAATGGCTCTCTAGCGCCACCTATATCCTCCAAAATGGCACTTTTGCTTACACCACGGCCTGACGCAATGTTTAAAAATTTTGAAAAAAATCACACATTATTGCTGTACCATGACAGATATTCTCACTTGATATCGTGAAAATCCAATGAAGACTTCTTGAAATAAAAAATGTTATGTTCATAATATGCTGTACAGTATCACATAATTTCTTACTGTGAACAAACCGTTAATTGTATCAAAATGTCCTTTGGTACACTTCATAAGCTCCATGTGTACAGACAAACTGCCAAGCATGGAACAATTTCTATGAATATTTCTGGAGATATTAATATGTTATGAATATTCATATTTTGAAAAATATAGAGTGACGCACTTCTGAATTCACCATAAGTTGCAGGGTATCAAACTTTTGTCTGTGCTCAGGGAACATGCTCCCAAAATATCAGCTCTCTAGAATTTACGTAGAAGAAGCATTTATTAATTTCTTGATTATTATTGATTTTCCATGTTTTTCTATGTGCAGCTACACATTCTGTCCACCGGGTGGCAATAGGATGACACGGCTCATCTCCCTTCAGTAATTTCATGCATGGGGGAAGATTTCACAATACACACCAGTGATTAAATGTGCTTCAGATACTTTGACCAGGTCCCATGGCTCATAGCTCCATTATTCAAAAGAAAAATCTCTTGCAGTAAAGGGGTTTGCACTCAACTCAACATAAAACTTTTCCCACTATCTCGTACTGTCCAACGAATGACAATGCTCGACAGCGCTCGAACGCGTCTCGCCCCCCTTTCGACATGCGCGGGTGGGCGTCTCGCCCCCGTTTCGACATGCACCGGTGGGCGAGGACCCGCCCCAACGCTGCTTGCAGCTTTAATTAGGGTCCGAGCCTCGAGGCCTGAAAGGCCTCAGAGAGGACCCTATTGTTCCTGCTATGTTTCTTATTAGGGTCCGAGCCTCCAGGCCTGCAGGGCCTTGGAGAGGACCCTATTGTTCTTGCTATGTTTTTTCTTTCTTTCTTTCTTTATTATTATTCTTTCTTCTTACGCCTCTTTGAGCTCAAATTTGACCCCCTAAACATGCTCAAAAACTCACCAAAATTGGCACGCACCTCAGGTCTGGCGAAAAATTTTATAAAATGAAGAAATTCTCCCCAAATGTCACAAAATGGCTCTCTAGCGCCACCAAGGCACTTTTTACTGGCCTTTAGAGGGCCACCACGCCCGGTAGGAAAGTCATAGAGAGATGCAACCAACACTATATTGTTCATCTCATCAAGGCCTAAAAATTTACAATCGACACCTATTACCTAAATCAAACAGGAAGTCCGCAATTTGCATATCAAAATGTGCATTTTCCCCTAAATTTGGCCAAAATTTGCCCTCGAACAAACGCGAACTCCTCTCGGGGCGTTCATTGTATCAACCCCAAAAGCTAATAGATGACAAAGCACACTCTTCCGATGAAAACTACTGTACAACTTTGTCAAAAGTCCTACGGTTTGGATTTTATGAGGCGTCAAAGATGGGGTCCGCAGCCACTTTCACTGCCTTTTTTCGATGCATACGCAATGTCCAACATTATTTTAACCCCTAAAACATGCTCAAAAACAAACAAAATTTTAGAGTTAATTCTTAGAGGCTACAAACATATTTCTTATCTCAAAATACTCCACCAAAGGCACAAAATGGCTCTCTAGCGCCACCTATGTCCTCCAAAATGGCACTTTTGCTTACACCACGGCGTGTCGCAATGTTTGAAAATTTTGAAAAAAATCACACTTCATTGCTGTACTATGCCCTGTACTGTGACTTCATTTCGTAGAAATCCATGAAAAACTTCTTGAGATAAAAAATATTATGTACATAACACACTGTACAGTAATACTTTTTCTGTTGCTGTGGACAAACCGTAAATCGAATCAAAATGATCTTTAGTAGACTTCATGTTCTTCATTTGGCAAAACAATGTGCCGAGCATGGTACCATTTGAATTAATTTTTTTTGAGATATTAACATGTTATGAATATTCATACTTTGAAAAATATAGAGTGATGCACTTCTGAATTCACCATAAGTTTCAGCGTATGAAAGTTTTGTCTGTCTTCAGGGAACATGCTCCCAAAATTTCAGCTTTCTAGGATGTACGTTGAAGAAGTATTTATTAATTTCTTGATTATCATTGATTTCCATGTTTTTCTATGTCCTACTACACATTCTGTCCATCGGGTGGCAGTAGGACCACACGGCTCATCTCCCTACACTAAGTTCATGCATGGGGGAAGATTTCACAATACACAGCAGTGATTAAATGTGCTTCAGATACTTTGACCAGGTTCCATGGCTCATAGCTCCAATATTCAAGACAAAAATCTCTTGCAGTAAAGGGGTTTGCACTCAACTCTACATAAAAGATTTCCCACTATCTCGTACTGTCCAACGAATCACACTGCTCGACATCGCTCGAACGCGTCTCGCCCCTGTTTCGACATGCGCGGATGGCCGTCTCGCCCCCGTTTCGACATGCACCGGTGGGCGAGGACCCGCCCCAACGCTGCTTGCAGCTTTAATTAGGGTCCGAGCCTCCAGGCCTGCAGGGCCTTGGAGAGGACCCTATTGTATTTCTCGTGTTTCTTATTATTATTCTTTCTTTGTTTCTTTGTTTCTTCTTACGCCTCTTTGCGCTCAAATTTGACCCCCTAAACATGCTCAAAAACTCACCAAAATTGGCACGCTCGTCAGGTCTGGCGAAAAATTTGATAAAATGAAAAAATTCTCCTCATAGGTCACAAAATGGCTCTCTAGCGCCACCAAGGCACTTTTTACTGGCCTTTAGAGGGCCACCACGCCCGGTAGGAAAGTCATAGAGAGATGCAACCAACACTATATTGTTCATCTCATCAAGGCCTAAAAATGAACAATCGACACCTATTACCTAAATCAAACAGGAAGTCCGCAATTTGCATATCAAAATTTGCATTTTCCCCTAAATTGGGCCAAAATTTGCCCTCAAACAAACGCGAACTCCTCCTAGGGCGTTCATCGTATCGACCCCAAATGCTAATAGATGACACAGCACACTCTTCCGATGAAAACTACTGTACAACTTTTTCAAAAGTCCTACGGTTTGGATTTTATGAGGCGTCAAAGATGGGGTCCGCAGCCACTTTCACTGCCTTTTTTCCATGTATACGCAATTTCCAACATTATTTTTACCCCTTAAACATGCTCAAAAACAAACGAAATTTTGCAGTTAATTCTTAGAGGCTACTATCATATTTCTTATCTCAAAATTCTCCACCTAAGGCACAAAATGGCTCTCTAGCGCCACCTAAATCCTCCAAAATGGCATTTTTGCTTACACCACGGCCTGTCGCAATGTCTGAAAATTCTGAAAAAAATCACACAACATTGCTGTAGTATGCCCTAAAATGTCACTTGATTTCGTGAAAATCCAATTAAGACTTTTTGAAATAAAAAATGTTATGTTCATAATATGCTGCACAGTATCACATTACTTCTTACTGTGAACAAACCGTTTATCGTATCAAAATGTCCTTTGGTACACTTCATAAGCTCCATGTGTACAGACAAACTACTGAGCATGGTACAATTTCAATGAATATTTCTTGAGATATGAATATGTTATGAATATTCATATTTGGAAAAATATAGAGTGACGCACTTCTGAATTCACCATAAGTTGCAGCGTATGAAACTTTTGTCTGTGTTCAGGGAACATGCTCCCAAAATCTCAGCTTTCTAGGATTTACGTAGTAGAAGCATTTATTCATTTCTTGATTTTTATTGATTTCCATGTATTTCTCTGTGCTACTACACAATTGTCCACCGGGTGGCAGTTGGAGCCCACGGATCATCTCCCTTCACTAAGTTCATGCATGGGGAAGATTTCACAATACACACCAGTGATTAAATGTGCTTCAGATACTTTGACCAAGTTCCATGGCTCATAGCTCCATTATTCAAAAAAAAAATCTCTTGCAGTGAAGGGGTTTGCACTCAACTCAACATAAAACATTTCCTTCAGTCTCGTACTGTCCGACGAATGACAATGCCCGACGGCACTCGTAGGCGTCTCGCCACCGTTTCGACATGCGCGGGTGGGCGTCTCGCCCCGTTTCGACATGCGCGTGTGGGCGAGGACCCGTCCCAACGCTGCTTGCAGCTTTAATTAGGGTCCGAGCCTCCAGGCCTGCAAGGCCTTGGAGAGGACCCTATTGTTATTGCTATGTTTTTTCTTTCTTTCTTTCTTTATTAGGGTCCGAGCCTCCAGGCCTGCAGGGCCTTGGAGAGGACCCTATTGTATTTCTCGTGTTTCTTATTATTATTCTTTGTTTCTTCTTACGCCTCTTTGCGCTCAAATTTGACCCCCTAAACATGCTCAAAAACTCACCAAAATCGGCACGCTCGTCAGGTCTGGCGAAAAATTTGATAAAATGAAAAAATTCTCCCCATAGGTCACAAAATGGCTCTCTAGCGCCACCAAGGCACTTTTTACTGGCCTTTAGAGGGCCACCACGCCCGGTAGGAAAGTCATAGAGAGATGCAACCAACACTATATTGTTCATCTCATCAAGGCCTAAAAATGAACAATCGACACCTATTACCTAAATCAAACAGGAAGTCCGCAATTTGCATATCAAAATTTGCATTTCACCCTAAATTTGGCCAAAATTTGCCCTCGAACAAACGCGAACTCCTCTCGGGGCGTTCATTGTATCAACCCCAAATGCTAATAGATGACACAGCACACTCTTCCGATGAAAACTACTGTACAACTTTTTCAAAAGTCCTACGGTTTGGATTTTATGAGGCGTCAAAGATGGGGTCCGCAGCCACTTTGACTGCCTTTTTCCGATGCATACGCAATTTCCAACATTATTTTAACCGCTTAAACATGGTCAAAAACGAACAAAATTTTGCAGTAAATTCTTACAGGCAACAAACATATCTCTTATCCCAAAATTCTTCACCAAAGGCACAAAATGGCTCTCTAGCGCCACCTAAATCCTCCAAAATGGCCCTTTTGCTTACACCACGCCCTGACGCAATGTATGAAAATTCTGAAAAAAATCACACATCATTGCTGTACCATGACAGATATTGTCACTTGATTTCGTGAAAATCCATGAAAGACTTCTTGAGATGAGAAAATATTATATACATAATACACTGTACAGTAATACATTTTTTCTTGTTGTGGACAAACCGTTGATTGGATCAAAATGATCTTTGGTAGACTTCATCATCTGAATTAGGAGAAACAATGTGTCAAGCATGGTACCATTTCCATGAATATTTGCTGAGATATTAATATGTTATGAATATTCATATTTTGAAAAATATAGAGTGACGCACTTCTGAATTCACCATAAGTTGCAGCGTATGAAACTTTTGTCTGTGTTCAGGGAACATGTTCCCAAAATCTCAGCTTTCTAGGAATTACGTAGAAGAAGCATTTATTAATTTCTTTTTTTTTTTTTATTTCCATGTATTTCTCTGTGCTACTACACAATTGTCCACCGGGTGGCAGTTGGAGCCCACGGATCATCTCCCTTCACTAAGTTCATGCATGAGGGAAGATTTCACAATACACACCAGTGATTAAATGTGCTTCAGATACTTTGACCAGGTTCCATGGCTCATAGCTCCATTATTCAAAACAAACATCTCTTGCAGTAAAGGGGTTTGCACTCAACTCAGCATAAAACATTTCCCACTATCTCGTACTATCCAACGAATCACAATGCTCGTCATCGCTCGAACGCGTCTCGCCCCCCTTGCGACATGCGCGGGTGGGCGTCTCGCCCCCGTTTCGACGTGCGCGGGTGGGCGAGGACCCGTCCCAACGCTGCTTGCAGCTTTAATTATTATTCTTTCTTCTTACGCCTCTTTGAGCTCAAATTTGACCCCCTAAACATGCTCAAAAACTCACCAAAATTGGCACGCACCTCAGGTCTGGCGAAAAATTTGATAAAATGAAAAAATTCTCCCCAAATGTCACAAAATGGCTCTCTAGCGCCACCAAGGCACTTTTTACTGGCCTTTAGAGGGCCACCACGCCCGGTAGGAAAGTCATAGAGAGATGCAACCAACACTATATTGTTCATCTCATCAAGGCCTAAAAATGAACAATCGACACCTATTACCTAAATCAAACAGGAAGTCCGCAATTTGCATATCAAAATTTGCATTTTCCCCTAAATTTGGCCAAAATTTGCCCTCAAACAAACGCGAACTCCTCTTGGGGCGTTCATTGTATCAACCCCAAAAGCTAATAGATGACTAAGCACACTCTTCCGATGAAAACTACTGTACAACTTTGTCAAAAGTCCTACGGTTCGGATTTTATGAGGCGTCAAAGATGGGGTCCGCAGCCACTTTCACTGCCTTTTTTCGATGCATACGCAATTTCCAAAATTATTTTAACCACTTAAACATGGTCAAAAACAAACAAAATTTTGCAGTTAATTCTTAGAGGCTAAAAACATATCTCTTATCTCAAAATTCTCCACCAAAGGCACAAAATGGCTCTCTAGCGCCACCTAAATCCTCCAAAATGGCACTTTTGCTTACACCACGGCCTGTCGCAATGTATGAAAATTCTGAAAAAAATCACACATCATTGCTGTACCATGACAAATATTGTCACTTGATTTCGTGAAAATCCATGAAAAACTTCTTGAGATAAAAAAATATTATATACATAATACACTGTACAGTAATACATTTTTCCTTGTTGTGGACAAACCGTTCATTGGATCAAAATGATCTTTGGTATACTTCATCATCTTTATTAGGAGAAACAATTTGTCAAGCATGGTACCATTTCCATGAATATTTGCTGAGATATTAATATGTTATGAATAGTCATATTTTGAAAAATATAGAGTGACGCACTTCTGAATTCACCATAAGTTGCAGCGTATGAAACTTTTGTCTGTGTTCAGGGAACATGTTCCCAAAATCTCAGCTTTCTAGGATTTACGTAGAAGAAGCATTTATTAATTTCTTGATTTTTTATTGATTTCCATGTATTTCTCTGTGCTACTACACAATTGTCCACCGGGTGGCAGTTGGAGCCCACGGATCATCTCCCTTCACTAAGTTCATGCATGGGGGAAGATTTCACAATACACACCAGTGATTACATGTGCTTCAGATACTTTGACCAGGTTCCATGGCTCATAGCTCCATTATTCAAAACAAACATCTCTTGCAGTAAAGGGGTTTGCACTCAACTCAACATAAAACATTTCCCACTATCTCGTACTGTCCAACGAATCACAATGCTCGACATCACTCGAACGCGTCTCGCCCCTGTTTCGACATGCGCGGGTGGGCGTCTCGCCCCCGTTTCGACATGCACCGGTGGGCGAGGACCCGCCCCAACGCTGCTTGCAGCTTTAATTATTCTTTGTTTCTTTGTTTCTTTGTTTTTTCTTACGCCTCTTTGAGCTTGAATTTGACCCCCTAAACATGCTCAAAAACTCACCAAAATCGGCACGCTCGTCAGGTCTGGCGAAAAATTTGATAAAATGAAAAAACTCTCCCCATAGGTCACAAAACGGCTCTCTAGCGCCACCAAGGCACTTTTCACTGGCCTTTAGAGGGCCACCACGCCCGGTAGGAAAGTCCTAGAGAGATGCAACCAACACTATATTGTTCATCTCATCAAGGCCTAAAAATGAACAATCGACACCTATCACCGAAATCGAACAGGAAGTCCGCAATTTGCATATCAAAATTTGCATTTTCCCCTAAATTTGGCCAAAATTTGCCCTCGAACAAACGCGAACTCCTCCTAGGGCGTTCATCGTATCGACCCCAAATGTTAATAGATGACAAAGCACACTCTTCCGATAAAAACTACTGTACAACTTTTTCAAAAGTCCTACGGTTTGGATTTTATGAGGCGTCAAAGATGGGGTCCGCAGCCACTTTGACTGCCTTTTTCCGATGCATACGCAATTTCCAACATTATTTTAACCGCTTAAACATGGTCAAAAACGAACAAAATTTTGCAGTAAATTCTTACAGGCAACAAACATATGTCTTATCCCAAAATTCTTCACCAAAGGCACAAAATGGCTCTCTAGCGCCACCTAAATCCTCCAAAATGGCACTTTTGCTTACACCACGGCCTGACGCAATGTATGAAAATTCTGAAAATAATCACACATCATTGCTGTACCATGACAAATATTGTCACTTGATTTCGTGAAAATCCACGAAGACTTCTTGAGATAAAAAAATATTATATACATAATACACTGTACAGTAATACATTTTTTCTTGTTGTGGACAAACCGTTGATTGGATCAAAATGATCTTTGGTATACTTCATCATCTCAATGAGGAGAAACAATGTGTTAAGCATGGTACCATTTCCATGAATATTTGCTGAGATATTAATATGTTATGAATATTCATATTTTGAAAAATATAGAGTGACGCACTTCTGAATTCACCATAAGTTGCAGCGTATGAAACTTTTGTCTGTGTTCAGGGAACATGCTCCCAAAATCTCAGCTTTCTAGGATTCACGTAGAAGAAGCATTTATGAATTTCTTGATTTCTATTGATTTCCATGTATTTCTGTGTGCTACTACACAATTGTCCACCGGGTGGCAGTTGGAGCCCACGGATCATCTCCCTTCACTAAGTTCATGCATGGGGGAAGATTTCACAATACACACCAGTGATTACATGTGCTTCAGATACTTTCACCAGGTTCCATGGCTCATAGCTCCATTATTCAAAACAAAAATCTCTTGCAGTGAAGGGGTTTGCACTCAACTCAACATATACATTTCCCACTATCACGTACTGTCCAACGAATCACAATGCTCGACATCGCTCGAACGCGTCTCGCCCCCGTTCCGACATGCACGGGTGGGCGTCTCGCCCCCGTTTCGACGTGCGCGGGTGGGCGAGGACCCGTCCCAACGCTGCTTGCAGCTTTAATTATTATTAGGGTCCGAGCCTCGAGGCCTGAAAGGCCTCAGAGAGGACCCTATTGTTCCTGGTCAGTTTCTTATTATTATTCTTTGTTTTTTCTTACGCCTCTTTGAGCTTGAATTTGACCCCCTAAACATGCTCAAAAACTCACCAAAATCGGCACGCTCGTCAGGTCTGGCGAAAAATTTGATAAAATGAAAAAACTCTCCCCATAGGTCACAAAATGGCTCTCTAGCGCCACCAAGGCACTTTTTACTGGCCTTTAGAGGGCCACCACGCCCGGTAGGAAAGTCATAGAGAGATGCAACCAACACTATATTGTTCATCTCATCAAGGCCTAAAAATGAACAATCGACACCTATTACCGAAATCGAACAGGAAGTCCGCAATTTGCATATCAAAATTTGCATTTTTCCCTAAATTTGGCCAAAATTACCCCTCAAACAAACGCGAACTCCTCCTAGGGCGTTCAACGTATCGACCCCAAATGTTAATAGATGACAAAGCACACTCTTCCGATGAAAACTACTGTACAACTTTTTCAAAAGTCCTACGCTTTGGATTTTATGAGGCGTCAAAGATGGGGTCCGCAGCCACTTTCACTGCCTTTTCTCGATGCGTACGCAATTTCTAACATTATTTTCACCCCTTAAACATGCTCTAAAACAAACAAAATTTTGCAGTAAATTCTTACAGGCAACAAACATATCTCTTATCCCAAAATTCTTCACCAAAGGCACAAAATGGCTCTCTAGCGCCACCTAAATCCTCCAAAATGGCACTTTTGCTTACACCACGCCCTGACGCAATGTTTAAAAATTCTGAAAAAAAACACACATCATTGCTGTTCCATGACAGATAGTCTCACTTGATTTCGTGAAAATCCAATGAAGACTTCTTGAAATAAAAAATGTTATGTTCATCATATGCTGTACAGTATCACATTATTTCTTACTGTGAACAAACCGTTTATTGTATCAAAATGTCCTTTGGTACACTGCATAAGCTCCATGTGTACAGACAAACTGCCAAGCATGGAACAATTTCTATGAATATTTCTGGAGATATTCATATGTTATGAATATTCATACTTTGAAAAATATAGAGTGACGCACTTCTGAATTCACCATAAGTTGCAGCGTATGAAACTTTTGTCTGTGTTCAGGGAACATGCTCCCAACATCTCAGCTTTCTAGGATTTACGTAGAAGAAGCATTTATTAATTTCTTGATTTTCATTGATTTCCATGTATTTCTGTGTGCTACTACACAATTGTCCACCGGGTGGCAGTTGGAGCCCACGGATCATCTCCCTTCACTAAGTTCATGCATGGGGGAAGATTTCACAATACACACCAGTGATTAAATGTGCTTCTGACACTTAGACCAGGTTCCATGGCTCATAGCTCCATTATTCTAAACAAAAATCTCTTGCAGTGAAGGGGTTTGCACTCAACTCAACATAAAAGATTTCCCACTATCTCGTACTGTCCAACAAATCACAATGCTCGACATCGCTCCAACGCGTCGCGCCCCCCTTTCGACATGCACGGGTGGGCGTCTCGCCCCCGTTTCGACATGCGCGGGTGGGCGAGGACCCGTCCCAACGCTGCTTGCAGCTTTAATTATTCTTTGTTTCTTCTTACGCCTCTTTGCGCTCAAATTTGACCCCCTAAACATGCTCAAAAACTCACCAAAATTGGCACGCACCTCACGTCTGGCGAAAAATTTGATAAAATGAAGAAATTATCCCCATCGGTCCCAAAATGGCTCTCTAGCGCCACCAAGGTACTTTTTTCTGGCCTTTAGAGGGCCACCACGCCCAGTAGGAAAGTCATAGAGAGATGCAACCAACACTATATTGTTCATCTCATCAAGGCCTAAAAATGAACAATCGACACCTATTTCCGAAATCGAACAGGAAGTCCGCAATTTGCATATCAAAATTTGCATTTTCCCCTAAATTTGGCCAAAATTTGCCCTCGAACAAACGCGAACTCCTCCTAGGGCGTTCATCGTATCGACCCCAAATGTTAATAGATGACAAAGCACACTCTTCCGATAAAAACTACTGTACAACTTTTTCAAAAGTCCTACGGTTTGGATTTTATGAGGCGTCAAAGATGGGGTCCGCAGCCACTTTGACTGCCTTTTTCCGATGCATACGCAATTTCCAACATTATTTTCACCGCTTAAACATGGTCAAAAACGAACAAAATTTTGCAGTAAATTCTTACAGGCAACAAACATATCTCTTATCCCAAAATTCTTCACCAAAGGCACAAAATGGCTCTCTAGCGCCACCTAAATCCTCCAAAATGGCACTTTTGCTTACACCACGGCCTGACGCAATGCATGAAAATTCTGAAAATAATCACACATCATTGCTGTACCATGACAAATATAGTCACTTGATTTCGTGAAAATCCACGAAAGACTTCTTCAGATAAAAAAATATTATATACATAATACACTGTACAGTAATACATTTTTTCTTGTTGTGGACAAACCGTTGATTGGATCAAAATGATCTTTGGTATACTTCATCATCTCAATGAGGAGAAACAATGTGTCAAGCATGGTACCATTTCCATGAATATTTGCTGAGATATTAATATGTTATGAATATTCATATTTTGAAAAATATAGAGTGACGCACTTCTGAATTCACCATAAGTTGCAGCGTATGAAACTTTTGTCTGTGTTCAGGGAACATGCTCCCAAAATCTCAGCTTTCTAGGATTTACGTAGAAGAAGCATTTATTAATTTCTTCATTTTTATTGATTTCCATGTATTTCTGTGTGCTACTACACAATTGTCCACCGGGTGGCAGTTGGAGCCCACGGATCATCTCCCTTCACTAAGTTCATGCATGGGGGAAGATTTCACAATACACACCAGTGATTAAATGTGCTTCTGATACTTTGACCAGGTTCCATGGCTCATAGCTCCATTATTCTAAACAAAAATCTCTTGCAGTGAAGGGGTTTGCACTCAACTCAACATAAAAGATTTCCCACTATCTCGTACTGTTCAACGAATCACAATGCTCGACATCGCTCGAACGCGTCTCGCCCCCCTTCCGACATGCACGGGTGGGCGTCTCGCCCCCGTTTCGACGGGCGCGGGTGGGCGAGGACCCGTCCCAACGCTGCTTGCAGCTTTAATTATTATTCTTTTTTCTTACGCCACTTTCAGCTTAAATTTCACCCCCTAAACATGCTCAAAAACTCACCAAATTTGGCACACTGCTCGATTCTGGCGAAAAATTTGATAAAATGAAAGAAATATTCCCATAGGTCTAAAAATGGCTCTCTAGCGCCACCAAGGCCCATTTCACAGGCACTTAGACGGCCACCACGACCAGTAGGAAAGTCATAGAGAGATGGAACCAACACCATATTGTTCATCTCATCAAGACCTACAAATGAGTAGGGGACACTCTTGACCTAAAACGAACAGGAAGTGCGCAATTTGCATATCAAAATGTCCATTTTCCCCTAAATTTGGCCAAAATTTGCCCTCGAACAAACGCGAACTCCTCTCGGGGCGTTCATTGTATCAACCCCAAAAGCTAATAGATGACAAAGCACACTCTTCCGATGAAAACTACTGTACAACTTTGTCAAAAGTCCTACGGTTTAGATTTTACGAGGCGTCAAAGATGGGGTCCGCAGCCACTTTCACTGCCTTTTCTCGATGCATACGCAGTTTCCAACATTATTTTCACCCCTTAAACATGCTCAAAAACAAACAAAATTTTGCAGTTAATTTTTAGAGGCTACAAACATATTTCTTATCTCAAAATTCTCCACCAAAGGCACAAAATGGCTCTCTAGCGCCACCTAAATCCTCCAAAATGGCACTTTGGCTTACACCACGGCCAGTCGCAATGTTTGAAAATTCTGACAAAAATCACACATCATTGCTGTACCATAACAGACATTGTCACTTGATTTCGTGAAAATCCGTGAAAGAGTCTTGAGATTAAAAAATATTATATTCATAATACACTGTACAGTAATACATTTTTTCTTGTTGTGGAAAAACCGTTAATCAAATCAAAATGATCTTTGGTATACTTTATTATCTCTATTTGTAGAAACAATGTGCCAAGCATGGTACCATTTCAATGAATATTTGTTGAGATATTAACAAGTTATGAATATTCATATTTTGAAAAATATAGAGTGACGCACTTCTGAATTCACCATAAGTTGTAGCATATGAAACTTTTCTCTGTGTTCAGAGAACATGCTCCCAAAATTTCAGCTTTCTAGGATTTACATAGAAGAAGCATTTATTCATTTCTTGATTCTTATTGATTTTCATGTTTCTCTATGTGTTTCTATGTGTCACTACACATTCTGTACACTGGATGGCAGTAGCACCACACGGATCATCTCCCCTCACCAAGTTCATGCATGGGGGAGGTTTCACAATACACAGCAGTGATTAAACCTGCTTCAGATACTTTCACCAGGTCCCATGCCTCACAGCTCCATTTAACAAAAGAAAAATGTCTGTCAGTAAAGGGGTTTGCACTCAACTCTACAAAAAACATTTCCCTCAGTCCTGCTACAACCTAAATTATATTCTTCATCTCATCAAGACCTAACAATTAAGAATCAACACTCCTCACCTAAATCAAACAGGCAGAACAGAATTTGCATATCAAAATCGTAAAGGGTTTGCTTTCAATTAGAGATCAAACATTTTAATCAGCCTCGCACTGTTTGACGAATGACGATGCTCGACGGCGCTCGAACGCGTCTCGCCCCCCTTTCGACATGCACAGGTGGGCGTCTCGCCCCCGTTTCGACATGCGCGGGTGGGCGAGGACCCGTCCCAACGCTGCTTGCAGCTTTAATTATTCTTTGTTTCTTCTTACGCCTCTTTGCGCTCAAATTTGACCCCCTAAACATGCTCAAAAACTCACCAAAATCGGCACGCTCGTCAGGTCTGGCGAAAAATTCGATAAAATGAAAAAACTCTCCCCATAGGTCACAAAATGGCTCTCTAGCGCCACCAAGGCACTTTTTACTGGCCTTTAGAGGGCCACCACGCCCGGTAGGAAAGTCATAGAGACATGCAACCAACACTATATTGTTCTTCTCATCAAGGCCTAAAAATGAACAATCGACACCTATTACCTAAATCAAACAGGAAGTCCGCTATTTGCATATCAAAATTTGCTTTTTCCCCTAAATTTGGCCAAAATTTGCCCTCGAACAAACGCGAACTCCTCCTAGGGCGTTCATCGTATCGACCCCAAATGCTAATAGATGACACAGCACACTCTTCCGATGAAAACTACTGTACAACTTTTTCAAAAGTCCTACCGTTTGGATTTTATGAGGCGTCAAAGATGGGGTCCGCAGCCACTTTGACTGCCTTTTCCCGATGCATACGCAATTTCCAACATTAATTTTACCGCTTAAACATGGTCAAAAACGAACAAAATTTTGCAGTAAATTCTTACAGGCAACAAACATATCTCTTATCCCAAAATTCTTCACCAAAGGCACAAAATGGCTCTCTAGCGCCACCTAAATCCTCCAAAATGGCACTTTTGCTTACACCACGCCCTGACGCAATGTTTAAAAATTCTGAAAAAAATCACACATCATTGCTGTACCATGACAGATATTCTCACTTGATTTCGTGAAAATCCAATGAAGACTTCTTGAAATAAAAAATGTTATGTTCATCATATGCTGTACAGTATCACATATTTTCTTACTGTGAACAAACCGTTTATTGTATCAAAATGTCCTTTGGTACACTTCATAAGCTCCATGTGTACAGACAAACTGCCAAGCATGGAACAATTTCTATGAATATTTCTGGAGATATTAATATGTTATGAATATTCATATTTTGAAAAATATAGAGTGACGCACTTCTGAATTCACCATAAGTTGCAGCGTATGAAACTTTTGTCTGTGTTCAGGGAACATGCTCCCAAAATCTCAGCTTTCTAGGATTTACGTAGAAGAAGCATTTATTAATTTCTTGATTTTCATTGATTTCCATGTATTTCTGTGTGCTACTACACAATTGTCCACCGGGTGGCAGTTGGAGCCCACGGATCATCTCCCTCCACTAAGTTCATGCATGGGGGAAGATTTCACAATACACACCAGTGATTACATGTGCTTCAGATACTTTGACCAGGTTCCATGGCTCATAGCTCCATTATTCAAAACAAAAATCTCTTGCAGTGAAGGGGTTTGCATTCAACTCAACATAAAAGATTTCCCACTATCTCGTACTGTCCAACGAAACACAATGCTCGACATCGCTCCAACGCGTCCCGCCCCCCTTTCGACATGCACGGGTGGGCGTCTCGCCCCCGTTTCGACATGCGCGGGTGGGCGAGGACCCGTCCCAACGCTGCTTGCAGCTTTAATTAGGGTCCGAGCCTCGAGGCCTGAAAGGCCTCAGAGAGGACCCTATTGTTCCTGCTATGTTTCTTATTAGGGTCCGAGCCTCGAGGCCTGCAAGGCCTCAGAGAGGACCCTATTGTTTTTGTCGTGTTTCTTATTATTATTAGGGTCCGAGCCTCGAGGCCTGAAAGGCCTCAGAGAGGACCCTATTGTTCCTGGTCAGTTTCTTATTATTAGGGTCCGAGCCTCGAGGCCTGAAAGGCCTCAGAGAGGACCCTATTGTTCCTGCTATGTTTCTTATTATTCTTTGTTTCTTTGTTTTTTCTTACGCCTCTTTGAGCTTGAATTTGACCCCCTAAACATGCTCAAAAACTCACCAAAATCGGCACGCTCGTCAGGTCTGGCGAAAAATTTGATAAAATGAAAAAATTCTCCCCATAGGTCACAAAATGGCTCTCTAGCGCCACCAAGGCACTTTTTACTGGCCTTTAGAGGGCCACCACGCCCGGTAGGAAAGTCATAGAGAGATGCAACCAACACTATATTGTTCATCTCATCAAGGCCTAAAAATGAACAATCGACACCTATTACCGAAATCGAACAGGAAGTCCGCAATTTGCATATCAAAATTTGCATTTTCCCCTAAATTTGGCCAAAATTACCCCTCGAACAAACGCGAACTCCTCCTAGGGCGTTCAACGTATCGACCCCAAATGTTAATAGATGACAAAGCACACTCTTCCGATGAAAACTACTGTACAACTTTTTCAAAAGTCCTACGGTTTGGATTTTATGAGGCGTCAAAGATGGGGTCCGCAGCCACTTTCACTGCCTTTTCTCGATGCGTACGCAATTTCTAACATTATTTTCACCCCTTAAACATGCTCTAAAACAAACAAAATTTTGCAGTTAATTTTTCGACGCTTCAATCATATTTCTTACTTCAAAATTCTCCACCAAAGGCACAAAACGGCTCTCTAGCGCCACCTAAATCCTCCAAAATTCCACTTTTGCTTTCACCACGGCCTGTCGCAATGTTTGAAAATTCTCAAAAAAATCACACATCATTGCTGTACCATAACAAACATTGTCACTTCATTTCGTGAAAATCCATGTAAGAATTCTTGAGAAAAAAAATATTATATTCATAATACACTGTACAGTAATACATTTTTTCTTGTTGTGGACAAACCGATAATCAGATCAAAATGATCTTTGGTATACTTTATAATCTCCATTTGGAGAAACAATGTGCCAAGCATGGTACCATTTGAATGAATATTTGTTGAGATATTAACAAGTTATGAATATTCATATTTTGAGAAATATAGAGTGACGCACTTCTGAATTCACCATAAGTTGCAGCGTATGAAACTTTTGTCTGTGTTCAGGGAACATGCTCCCAAAATTTCAGCTTTCTAGGATTTACGTAGTAGAAGCATTTATCAATTTCTTGATTATTATTGATTTACATGTATTTCTGTGTGCTACTACACAATTGTCCACCGGGTGGCAGTTGGAGCCCACGGATCATCTCCCTTCACTAAGTTCATGCATTGGGGAAGATTTCACAATACACACCAGTGATTAAATGTGCTTCAGATACTTTGACCAGGTTCCATGGCTCATAGCTCCATTATTCAAAACATAAATCTCTTGCAGTGAAGGGGTTTGCACTCAACTCAACATAAGATTTCCCACTATCTCGTACTGTCCAACGAATCACAATGCTCGACATCGCTCGAACGCGTCCCGCCCCCATTTCGACATGCACGGGTGGGCGTCTCGCCCCCGTTTCGACATGCGCGGGTGGGCGAGGACCCGTCCCAACGCTGCTTGCAGCTTTAATTAGGGTCCGAGCCTCGAGGCCTGAAAGGCCTCAGAGAGGACCCTATTGTTCCTGCTATGTTTCTTATTATTATTCTTTGTTTCTTTGTTTTTTCTTACGCCTCTTTGAGCTTGAATTTGACCCCCTAAACATGCTCAAAAACTCACCAAAATCGGCACGCTCGTCTGGTCTGGCGAAAAATTTGATAAAATGAAGAAATTATCCCCATCGGTCCCAAAATGGCTCTCTAGCGCCACCAAGGCACTTTTTACTGGCCTTTAGAGGGCCACCACGCCCAGTAGGAAAGTCATAGAGAGATGCAACCAACACTATATTGTTCTTCTCATCAAGGCCTAAAAATGAACAATCGACACCTTTTACCTAAATCAAACAGGAAGTCCGCAATTTGCATATCAAAATTTGCATTTCACCCTAAATTTGGCCAAAATTTGCCCTCGAACAAACGCGAACTCCTCCTAGGGCGTTCATCGTATCGACCCCAAATGCTAATAGATGACACAGCACACTCTTCCGATGAAAACTACTGTACAACTTTTTCAAAAGTCCTACGGTTGGGATTTTATGAGGCGTCAAAGGTGGGGTCCGCAGCCACTTCGACTGCCTTTTCCCGATGCATACGCAATTTCCAACATTATTTTAACTGCTTAAACATGGTCAAAAACGAACAAAATTTTGCAGTAAATTCTTACAGGCAACAAACATATCTCTTATCCCAAAATTCTTCACCAAAGCCACAAAATGGCTCTCTAGCGCCACCTAAATCCTCCAAAATGGCACTTTTGCTTACACCACGCCCTGACGCAATGTTTAAAAATTCTGAAAAAAATCACACATCATTGCTGTACCATGACAGATATTCTCACTTCATTTCGTGAAAATCCAATGAAGACTTCTTGAAATAAAAAATGTTATGTTCATCATATGCTGTACAGTATCACATAATTTCTTACTGTGAACAAACCGTTTATTGTATCAAAATGTCCTTTGGTAGACTTCATAAGCTCCATGTTTACAGACAAACTGCCAAGCATGGAACAATTTCTATGAATATTTCTGGAGATATTAATATGTTATGAATATTCATATTTTGAAAAATATAGAGTGACGCACTTCTGAATTCACCATAAGTTGCAGCGTATGAAACTTTTGTCTGTGTTCAGGGAACATGCTCCCAAAATCTCAGCTTTCTAGGATTTACGTAGAAGAAGCATTTATTAATTTCTTGATTTTTATTGATTTCCATGTATTTCTGTGTGCTACTACACAATTGTCCACCAGGTGGCTGTTGGAGCCCACGGTTCATCTCCCTTTACTAACTTCATCCATGGGGGAAGATTACACAATACACAGCAGTGATTACATGTGCTTCAGATACTCTGACCAGGTTCCATGGCTCATAGCTCCAATATTCACAACAAAAATCTCTTGCAGTAAAGGGGTCTGCACTCAACTGAACATGAAACATTTCCCACTATCTCGTACTGTCCAACGAATCACAATGCTCGACATCGCTCAAACGCGTCTCACCCCCTTTCGACATGCACGGGTGGGCGTCTCGCCCCCGTTTCGACATGCACCGGTGGGCGAGGACCCGCCCCAACGCTGCTTGCAGCTTTAATTATTATTATTCTTTGTTTCTTCTTACGCCTCTTTGCGCTCAAATTTGACCCCCTAAACATGCTCAAAAACTCACCAAAATCGGCACGCTCGTCCGGTCTGGCGAAAAATTTGATAAAATGGAAAAATGATCCCCATAGGTCACCAAATGGCTCTCTAGCGCCACCAAGGCACTTTTTACTGGCCTTTAGAGGGCCACCACGCCCGGTAGGAAAGTCATAGAGAGATGCAACCAACACTATATTGTTCATCTCATCAAGGCCTAAAAATGAACAATCGACACCTATTACCTAAATCAAAGAGGAAGTCCGCAATTTGCATATCAAAATTTGCATTTTCCCCAAAATTTGGCCAAAATTTGCCCTCGAACAAACGCGAACTCCTCCTAGGGCGTTCATCGTATCGACCCCAAATGCTAATAGATGACACAGCACACTCTTCCGATGAAAACTACTGTACAACTTTTTCAAAAGTCCTACGGTTTGCATTTTATGAGGCGTCAAAGATGGGGTCCGCAGCCACTTTGACTGCCTTTTCCCGATGCATACGCAATTTCCAACATTAATTTAACCGCTTAAACATGGTCAAAAACGAACAAAATTTTGCAGTAAATTCTTACAGGCTACAAACATATCTCTTATCCCAAAATTCTTCACCAAAGGCACAAAATGGCTCTCTAGCGCCACCTAAATCCTCCAAAATGGCACTTTTGCTTACACCACGCCCTGACGCAATGTTTAAAAATTCTGAAAAAAATCACACATCTTTGCTGTACCATGACAGATATTCTCACTTGATTTCGTGAAAATCCAATGAAGACTTCTTGAAATAAAAAATGTTATGTTCATCATATGCTGTACAGTATCACATAACTTCTTACTGTGAACAAACCGTTTATTGTATCAAAATGTCCTTTGGTACACTTCATGAGCTCCATGTGTACAGACAAACTGCCAAGCATGGAACAATTTCTATGAATATTTCTGGAGATATTAATATGTTATGAATATTCATATTTTGAAAAATATAGAGTGACGCACTTCTGAATTCACCATAAGTTGCAGCGTATGAATACTTTCTCTGTGTTCAGGGAACATGCTCCCAAAATCTCAGCTTTCTAGGACTTACGTAGAAGAAGCATTTATTAATTTCTTGATTTTCATTGATTTCCATGTATTTCTGTGTGCTACTACACAATTGTCCACCGGGTGGCAGTTGGAGCCCACGGATCATCTCCCTTCACTAAGTTCATGCATGGGGGAAGATTTCACAATACACACCAGTGATTAAATGTGCTTCTGATACTTTGACCAGGTTCCATGGCTCATAGCTCCATTATTCTAAACAAAAATCTCTTGCAGTGAAGGGGTTTGCACTCAACTCAACATAAAAGATTTCCCACTATCTCGTACTGTCCAACGAATCACAATGCTCGACATCGCTCGAACGCGTCTCACCCCCTTTCGACATGCGCGGGTGGGCGTCTCGCCCCCGTTTCGACATGCACCGGTGGGCGAGGACCCGCCCCAACGCTGCTTGCAGCTTTAATTATTATTATTATTCTTTCTTTCTTTCTCTATACGCCTCTTTGCGCTTACATTTGACCCCCTAAACATGCTCAAAAACTCTCCAAATTTGGCACACACCTCATGTCTGGCGAAAAATTTGATAAAATGAAAAAATCTTCCCCCTAGGTGACAAAATGGCTCTCTAGCGCCACCAAGGTACATTTTACTGGCCTTTTGACGGCCACCACGACCGGTAGGAAAGCCATAGAGAGATGGGACCAAGACTATATTGCTCATCTCATCAAGCCCTACAAATGAATAATTGACACCCATTATCTAAATCGAACAGGAAGTAAGCAATTTGCATATAAAAATTTCCATTCTCACCAAAATTTGGCCTAAATTTGCCCTTGAACAAACGTGAACTCCTCTCGGGGCATTTATTGTATCGACCCCAAATGCTAATAGATGACAAAGCACACTCTTCCGATGAAAACGATGGCACAACTTTGTCAAAAGTTGAACGGTACGGATTTTATGAGGCGTCAAAGATGGGGTCCGCAGCCACTTGGACAGCCTTTTTTCCATGCATACCCAATTCCCAACATTATTTTAACCGCTTAAACATGGTCAAAAACAAACAAAATTTTGCAGGAAATTCCTGGAGGCTACAAACATATCTCTTATTTCAAAAATCTCCACTAGAGGCACAAAATGGCTCTCTAGCGCCACCTAAATCCTCCAAAATGGCACTTTTGCTTACACCACGGCCTGACACAATTTTTAAAAATTCTGAAAAAAATCACACATCATTGCTGTACCATGACAGATATTGTCACTTAATTTCGTTAAAATCCAATGAAGACTTCTTGAAATAAAAAATGTTATGTTCATAATATGCTGTACAGTATCACATAATTTCTTACTGTGAACAAACCGTTTATAGTATCAAAATGTCCTTTGGTAAACTTCATAAGCTCCATGTGTGCAGACAAACTGCAGAGCATGGAACAATTTCTATGCATATTTCTGGAGATATTAATATGTTATGAATATTCATATTTTGAAAAATATAGAGTGACGCACTTCTGAATTCACCATAAGTTGCAGCGTATGAAACTTTTGTCTGTGTTCAGGGAACATGCTCCCAAAATCTCAGCTTTCTAGGATTTACGTAGAAGAAGCATTTATTAATTTCTTGATTTGTATTGATTTACATGTATTTCTGTGTGCTACTACACAATTGTCCACCGGGTGGCAGTTGGAGCCCACGGATCATCTCCCGTCACTACGTTCATGCATGGGGGAAGATTTCACAATACACACCAGTGATTAAATGTGCTTCAGATACTTTGACCAGGTTCCATGGCTCATAGCTCCATTATTCAAAAGAAAGATCTCTTGCAGTGAAGGGGTTTGCACTCAACTCAACATTAAACATTTTCCACTATCTCGTGCTGTCCAACGAATGACCATGCTCGACATCGCTCGAATGCGTCTCGCCCCCCTTTCGACATGCACGGGTGGGCGTCTCGCCCCCGTTTCGACGTGCGCGGGTGGGCGAGGACCCGTCCCAACGCTGCTTGTTATTATTATTCTTTGTTTCTTTGTTTTTTCTTACGCCTCTTTGAGCTTGAATTTGACCCCTTAAACATGCTCAAAAACTCACCAAAATCGGCACGCTCGTCAGGTCTGGCGAAAAATTTGATAAAATGAAAAAACTCTCCCCATAGGTCACAAAATGGCTCTCTAGCGCCACCAAGGCACTTTTACTGGCCTTTAGAGGGCCACCACGCCCGGTAGGAAAGTCATAGAGAGATGCAACCAACACTATATTGTTCATCTCATCAAGGAGTAAAAATGAACAATCGACACCTATTACCTAAATCAAACAGGAAGTCCGCAATTTGCATATCAAAATTTGCATTTCACCCTAAATTTGGCCAAAATTTGCCCTCGAACAAACGCGAACTCCTCCTAGGGCGTTCATCGTATTGACCCCACATGCTAATAGATGACACAGCACACTCTTCCGATGAAAACTACTGTACAACTTTTTCAAAAGTCCTACGGTTTGGATTTTATGAGGCGTCAAAGATGGGGTCCGCAGCCACTTTCACTGCCTTTTCCCGATGCATACGCAATTTCCTACATTAATTTAACCGCTTAAACATGGTCAAAAACGAACACAATTTTGCAGTAAATTCTTACAGGCAACAAACATATCTCTTATCCCAAAATTCTTCACCAAAGGCACAAAATGGCTCTCTAGCGCCACCTAAATCTTCTAAAATGGCACTTTTGCTTACACCACGCCCTGACGCAATGTTTAAAAATTCTGAAAATAATCACTCATCATTGCTGTACCATGACAGATATTCTCACTTGATTTCGTGAAAATCCAATTAAGACTTCTTGAAATAAAAAATGTTATGTTCATAATATGCTGTACAGTATCACATAATTTCTTACTGTGAACAAACCGTTTATTGTATCAAAATGTCCTTTGGTAGACTTCATAAGCTCCATGTGTACAGACAAACTGCCAAGCATGGAACAATTTCTATGAATATTTCTGGAGATATTAATATGTTATGAATATTCATATTTTGAAAAATATAGAGTGACGCACTTCTGAATTCACCATAAGTTGCAGCGTATGAAACTTTTCTCTGTATTCAGGGAACATGCTCCCAAAATCTCAGCTTTCTAGGATTTATGTAGAAGAAGCATTTATTAATTTCTTGATTTTTATTGCTTTCCATGTATTTCTGTGTGCTACTACACAATTGTCCACCGGGTGGCAGTTGGAGCCCACGGATCATCTCCCTTCACTAAGTTCATGCATGGGGGAAGATGTCACAATACACACCAGTGATTAAATGTGCTTCAGATACTTTGACCAGGTTCCATGGCTCATAGCTCCATTATTCAAAACAAAAATCTCTTGCAGTGAAGGGGTTTGCACTCAACTCAACATAAAAGATTTCCCACTATCTCGTACTGTTCAACGAATCACAATGCCCGACATCACTCCAACGCGTCTCGCCCCCCTTTCGACATGCGCGGATGGGCGTCTCGCCCCCGTTTCGACATGCACCGGTGGGCGAGGACCCGCCCCAACGCTGCTTGCAGCTTTAATTAGGGTCCGAGCCTCGAGGCCTGAAAGGCCTCAGAGAGGACCCTATTGTTCCTGCTATGTTTCTTATTATTATTCTTTGTTTCTTTGTTTTTTCTTACGCCTCTTTGAGCTTGAATTTGACCCCCTAAACATGCTCAAAAACTCACCAAAATCGGCACGCTCGTCCGGTCTGGCGAAAAATTTGATAAAATGAAAAAATTCTCCCCATAGGTCACAAAATGGCTCTCTAGCGCCACCAAGGCACTTTTTACTGGCCTTTAGAGGGCCACCACGCCCGGTAGGAAAGTCATAGAGAGATGCAACCAACACTATATTGTTCATCTCATCAAGGCCTAAAAATGAACAATCGACACCTATTACCTAAATCAAACAGGAAGTCCGCAATTTGCATATCAAAATTTGCATTTGCCCCTAAATTTGGCCAAAATGTGCCCTCGAACAAACGCGAACTCCTCCTAGGGCGTTCATCGTATCGACCCCAAATGCTAATAGATGACACAGCACACTCTTCCGATGAAAACTACTGTACAACTTTTTCAAAAGTCCTACGGTTTGGATTTTATGAGGCGTCAAAGATGGGGTCCGCAGCCACTTTGACTGCCTTTTCCCGATGCATACGCCATTTCCAACATTAATTTAACCGCTTAAACATGGTCAAAAACGAACAAAATTTTGCAGTAAATTCTTACAGGCAACAAACATATCTCTTATCCCAAAATTCTTCACCAAAGGCACAAAATGGCTCTCTAGCGCCACCTAAATCCTCCAAAATGGCACTTTTGCTTACACCACGCCCTGACGCAATGTGTAAAAATTCTGAAAAAAAACACACATCATTGCTGTACCATGACAGATATTCTCACTAGATTTCGTGAAAATCCAATGAAGACTTCTTGAAATAAAAAATGTTATGTTCATCATATGCTGTACAGTATCACATAATTTCTTACTGTGAACAAACCGTTTATTGTATCAAAATGTCCTTTGGTAGACTTCATGAGCTCCATGTGTACACACAAACTGCCAAGCATGGAACAATTTCTATGAATTTTTCTGGAGATATTAATATGTTATGAATATTCATATTTTGAGAAATATAGAGTGACGCACTTCTGAATTCACCATAAGTTGCAGCGTATGAAACTTTTGTCTGTGTTCAGGGAACATGCTCCCAAAATCTCAGCTTTCTAGGATTTACGTAGAAGAAGCATTTATTAATTTCTTGATTTTCATTGATTTCCATGTATTTCTGTGTGCTACTACACAATTGTCCACCGGGTGGCAGTTGGAGCCCACGGATCATCTCCCTTCACTAAGTTCATGCATGGGGGAAGATTTCACAATACACACCAGTGATTAAATGTGCTTCAGATACTTTGACCAGGTTCCATGGCTCATAGCTCCATTATTCAAAACAAAAATTTCTTGCAGTGAAGGGGTTTGCACTCAACTCAACATAAAAGATTTCCCACTATCTCGTACTGTCCAACGAATCACAATGCTCGACATCGCTCCAACGCGTCTCGCCCCCCTTTCGACATGCGCGGGTGGGCGTCTCGCCCCCGTTTCGACGTGCGCGGGTGGGCGAGGACCCGTCCCAACGCTGCTTGCAGCTTTAATTAGGGTCCGAGCCTCCAGGCCTGCAGGGCCTTGGAGAGGACCCTATTGTTTTTCTCGTGTTTCTTATTATTATTATTCTTTATTTCTTCTTACGCCTCTTTGCGCTCAAATTTGACCCCCTAAACATGCTCAAAAACTCACCAAAATCGGCACGCTCGTCCGGTCTGGCGAAAAATTTGATAAAATGAAAAAATTCTCCCCATAGGTCACAAAATGGCTCTCTAGCGCCACCAAGGCACTTTTTACTGGCCTTTAGAGGGCCACCACGCCCGGTAGGAAAGTCATAGAGAGATGCAACCAACACTATATTGTTCAACTCATCAAGGCCTAAAAATGAACAATCGACACCTTTTACCTAAATCAAACAGGAAGTCCGCAATTTGCATATCAAAATTTGCATTTTCCCCTAAATTTGGCCAAAATGTGCCCTCGAACAAACGCGAACTCCTCCTAGGGCGTTCATCGTATCGACCCCAAATGCTAATAGATGACACAGCACACTCTTCCGATGAAAACTACTGTACAACTTTTTCAAAAGTCCTACGGTTTGCATTTCATGAGGCGTCAAAGATGGGGTCCGCAGCCACTTTGACTGCCTTTTCCCGATGCATTCGCCATTTCCAACATTAATTTAACCACTTAAACATGGTCAAAAACCAACAAAATTTTGCAGTAAATTCTTACAGGCAACAAACATATCTCTTATCCCAAAATTCTTCACCAAAGGCACAAAATGGCTCTCTAGCGCCACCTAAATCCTCCAAAATGGCACTTTTGCTTACACCACGCCCTGACGCAATGTGTAAAAATTCTGAAAAAAAACACACATCATTGCTGTACCATGACAGATATTCTCACTTGATTTCGTGAAAATCCAATGAAGACTTCTTGAAATAAAAAATGTTATGTTCATCATATGCTGTACAGTATCACATAATTTCTTACTGTGAACAAACCGTTTATTGTATCAAAATGTCCTTTGGTAGACTTCATAAGCTCCATGTGTCCAGACAAACTGCCAAGCATGGAACAATTTCTATGCATATTTCGGGAGATATTAATATGTTATGAATATTCATATTTTGAAAAATATAGAGTGACGCACTTCTGAATTCACCATAAGTTGCAGCGTATGAAACTTTTGTCGGTGTTCAGGGAACATGCTCCCAAAATCTCAGCTTTCTAGGATTAACGTAGAAGAAGCATTTATTAATTTCTTGATTTTTATTGATTTCCATGTATTTCTGTGTGCTACTACACAATTGTCCACCGGGTGGCAGTTGGAGCCCACGGATCATCTCCCTTCACTAAGTTCATGCATGGGGGAAGATTTCACAATACACACCAGTGATTAAATGTGCTTCAGATACTTTGACCAGGTTCCATGGCTCATAGGTCCATTATTCAAAACAAAAATCTCTTGCAGTTAAGGGGTTTGCACTCAACTCAACATAACAGATTTCCCACTATCTCGTACTGTTCAACGAATCACAATGCTCGACTTCGCTCCAACGCGTCTCGCCCCCCTTTCGACATGCACGGGTGGGCGTCTCGCCCCCGTTTCGACGTGCGCGGGTGGGCGAGGACCCGTCCCAACGCTGCTTGCAGCTTTAATTAGGGTCCGAGCCTCGAGGCCTGAAAGGCCTCAGAGAGGACCCTATTGTTCCTGCTATGTTTCTTATTATTATTCTTTCTTTGTTTCTTCCGCCGCCTCTTTGAGCTCAAATTTGACCCCCTAAACATGCTCAAAAACTCACCAAAATTGGCACGCACCTCATGTCTGGCGAAAAATTTGATAAAATGAAACAATTATCCCCATAGGTCACAAAACGGCTCTCTAGCGCCACCAAGGCACTTTTTACTGGCCTTTAGAGGGCCACCACGCCCGGTAGGAAAGTCATAGAGAGATGCAACCAACACTATATTGTTCATCTCATCAAGGCCTAAAAATGAACAATCGACACCTATTACCTAAATCAAACAGGAAGTCCGCAATTTGCATATCAAAATTTGCATTTTCCCCTAAATTTGGCCAAAATTTGCCCTCGAACAAACGCGAACTCCTCCTAGGGCGTTCATCGTATCAACCCCAAATGCTAATAGATGACAAAGCAAACTATGAAGATTAAATATTGTGTAAAACTTCGTCAAAAGTCCTACGGTTCGGATTTTATGAGGCGTCAAAGTTGGGGTCCCCAGCCACTTTGACTGCCTTTTCTCGATGCGTACGCAACTGCCAACCTTAATTTGACCCCTTAAACATGCTCAAAAACAAACCAAATTTTGCAGTTAATTCATAATGGCTTCAATCATGTTTCTCATTTCAAAATTCTCCACCAAAGACACAAAATGGCTCTCTAGCGCCATCTAAATACACCAAAATTACACTTTTGCTTTCATCACGGCTTGTCGCAATGTCCTAAAATTAAATAAAAAATCACACATCATTGCTGTACTATGCACTAAAGTGTCACTTGATTTCGTGAAAATCCAATGAAGACTTTTTGAAATAAAAAATGTTATGTTTATAATATGCTGTACAGTATCACATAATTTCTTACTGTGGACAAACCGTTGATCGTATCAAAATGTCCTTTGGTAGACTTCATAAGCTCCATGTGTACAGACCAACTGCCAAGCATGGAACAATTTCTATGAATATTTCTTGAGATATGAATATATTATGAATATTCATATTTTGAAAAATATAGAGTGACGCACTTCTGAATTCACCATAAGTTGCAGCGTATGAAACTTTTGTCTGTCTTCAGGGAACATGCTCCCAAAATTTCAGCTTTCTAGGATTTACGTAGGAGAAGCATTTATTAATTTCTTGATTTTTATTGATTTCCATGTATTTCTGTGTGCTACTACACAATTGTCCACCGGGTGGCTGTTGGAGCCCACGGATCATCTCCCTTTACTAAGTTCATCCATGGGGGAAGATTACACAATACACACCAGTGATTAAATGTGCTTCAGATACTTTGACCAGGTTCCATGGCTCATAGCTCCAATATTCAAAACAAAAATCTCTTGCAGTAAAGGGGTTTGCACTCAACTCAACATAAAACATTTCCCACTATCTCGTACTGTCCAACGAATCACAATGCTCGACATCGCTCGAACGCGGCGTCTCGCCCCCGTTTCGACGTGCGTGGGTGGGCGAGGACCCGTCCCAACGCTGCTTGCAGCTTTAATTATTCTTTGTTTTTTCTTACGCCTCTTTGAGCTTGAATTTGACCCCCTAAACATGCTCAAAAACTCACCAAAATCGGCACGCTCGTCAGGTCTGGCGAAAAATTTGATAAAATGAAAAAACTCTCCCCATAGGTCACAAAATGGCTCTCTAGCGCCACCAAGGCACTTTTTACTGGCCTTTAGAGGGCCACCACGCCCGGTAGGAAAGTCATACAGAGATGCAACCAACACTATATTGTTCATCTCATCAAGGACTAAAAATGAACAATCGACACCTATTACCGAAATCGAACAGGAAGTCCGCAATTTGCATATCAAAATATGCATTTTCCCCTAAATTTGGCCAAAATTTGCCCTCGAACAAACGCGAACTCCTCCTAGGGCGTTCATCGTATCGACCCCAAATGTTAATAGATGACAAAGCACCTTCTTCCGATAAAAACTACTGTACAACTTTTTCAAAAGTCCTACGGTTTGGATTTTATGAGGCGTCAAAGATGGGGTCCGCAGCCACTTTGACTGCCTTTTTCCGATGCATACGCAATTTCCAACATTATTTTCAGCGCTTAAACATGGTCAAAAACGAACAAAATTTTGCAGTAAATTCTTACAGGCAACAAACATATCTCTTATCCCAACATTCTTCACCAAATGCACAAAATGGCTCTCTAGCGCCACCTAAATCCTCCAAAATGGCACTTTTGCTTACACCACAGCCTGACACAATGTTAAAAAATTCTGAAAAAAATCACACATCATTGCTGGACCATGACACATATTGTCACTTAATTTCGTTAAAATCCAACGAAGACTTCTTGAAATAAAAAATGTTATGTTCAGAATATGCTGTACAGTATCACATAATTTCTTACTGTGAACAAACCGTTTATAGTATCTAAATGTCCTTTGGTAAACTTCATTAGCTCCATGTGTACAGACAAACTGCAGAGCATGGAACAATTGCTATGCATATTTCTGGAGATATTAATATGTTATGAATATTCATATTTTGAAAAATATAGAGTGACGCACTACTGAATTCACCATAAGTTGCAGCGTATGAAACTTTTGTCTGTGTTCAGGGAACATGCTCCCAAAATCTCAGCTTTCTAGGATTTACGTAGAAGAAGCATTTATTAATTTCTTCATTTTTTTTGATTTCCATGTTTTTCTGTGTGCTACTACACAATTGTCCACCGGGTGCCAATTGGAGCCCACGGATCATCTCCCTCCACTAAGTTCATGCATGGGGGAAGATTTCACAATACACACCAGTGATTACATGTGCTTCAGATACTTTGACCAGGTTCCATGGCTCATAGCTCCATTATTCTAAACAAAAATCTCTTGCAGTGAAGGGGTTTGCACTCAACTCAACATAAAAGATTTCCCACTATCTCGTACTGTCCAACGAAACACAATGCTCGACATCGCTCCAACGCGTCCCGCCCCCCTTTCGACATGCACGGGTGGGCGTCTCGCCCCCGTTTCGACGTGCGCGGGTGGGCGAGGACCCGTCCCAACGCTGCTTGCAGCTTTAATTAGGGTCCGAGCCTCGAGGCCTGAAAGGCCTCAGAGAGGACCCTATTGTATTTCTCGTGTTTCTTATTATTCTTTGTTTCTTTGTTTCTTCTTACGCCTCTTTGCGCTCAAATTTGACCCCCTAAACATGCTCAAAAACTCACCAAAATCGGCACGCTCGTCATGTCTGGCGAAAAATTTGATAAAATGAAAAAATTCTCCCCATAGGTCACAAAATGGCTCTCTAGCGCCACCAAGGCACTTTTTACTGGCCTTTAGAGGGCCACCACGCCCGGTAGGAAAGTCATAGAGAGATGCAACCAACACTACATTGTTCATCTCATCAAGGCCTAAAAATGAACAATCGACACCTATTACCTAAATCAAACAGGAAGTGTGCAATTTGCATATCAAAATTTGCATTTTCCCCGTAATTTGGCCAAAATTTGCCCTCGAACAAACGCGAACTCCTCTCAGGGCATTCATCGTATCAACCCCAAATGTTAATAGATGACAAAGCACACTCTTTCGATGAAAACTACTGTACAACTTTGTCAAAAGTCCTACGGTTAGGATTTTATGAGGCGTCAAAGATGGGGTCCGCAGCCACTTTGACTGCCTTTTTTCGATGCATACGCAATTTCGAACATTATTTTAACCCCTTAAACGTTGTCAAAAACAAACAAAATTTTGCAGTAAATTCTAAGAGGCTACAAACATATCTCTTATCTCAAAATTCTCCACCAAAGGCACACAATGGCTCTCTAGCGCCACCTAAATCCTCCAAAATGGCACTTTTGCTTACACCACGGCCTGTCACAATGTTTGAAAATTCTGTAAAAAATCACACATTATTGCTGTACTATGACAGATATTGTCACTTGATTTCGTGAAAATCCATGAAAGACTTCTTGAGATAAAAAAATATTATATACATAAAACACTTTACAGTAATACATTTTTTCTTGTTGTGGACAAACCGTTGATTGGATCAAACTGATCTTTGGTAGACTTCATAAGCATCATGTGTACAGACAAACTGCCAAACATTGAACAATTTCTATGAATATTTCTTGAGATATTAATATGTTATGATTTTTCATATTTTGAAAAATATAGAGTGACGCACTTCTGAATTCACCATAAGTTGCAGCGTATGAAACTTTTGTCTGTGTTCAGGGAACATGCTCCCAAAATATCAGCTCTCTCGGACTTACGTTGAAGAAGCATTTATGAATTTCTTGATTATCCTTGATTTCTATGTTTTTTCTATGTCCTACTACACAAGTGTCCACCGGGTGGCAGTTGGAGCCCACGGATCATCTCCCTTCACTAAGTTCATGCATAGGGGAAGATTACACAATACACAGCAGTGATTAAATGTGCTTCAGATACTTTGACCAGGTTCCATGGCTCATAGCTCCAATATTCACAACAAAAATCTCTTGCTGTTAAGGGGTTTGCACTCAACTGAACATGAAACATTTCCCACTATCTCGTACTGTCCTACGAATCACAATGCTCGACATCGCTCGAACACGTCTCACCCCCTTTCGACATGCACGGGTGGGCGTCTCGCCCCCGTTTCGACATGCGCGGGTGGGCGAGGACCCGTCCCAACGCTGCTTGCAGCTTTAATTAGGGTCCGAGCCTCCAGGCCTGCAGGGCCTTGGAGAGGACCCTATTGTTTTTGTCGTGTTTCTTTTTATTCTTTGTTTCTTTCTCTATACGCCACTTTGCGCTCAAATTTGACCCCCTAAACATGCTCAAAAACTCACCAAAATTGGTACACTCCTCAGGTCTGGCGAAAAATTTGATAAAATGAAAAAATTAACCCCATCGGTCACAAAACGGCTCTCTAGCGCCACCAAGGCACTTTTTTCTGCCACTTAGACGGCCATCACGACCGGTAGGAAAGTCATAGAGAGATGGAACCAACACTATATTGTTCATCTCATCAACCCCTACAAATGAACCATGGACACTAATTACCTAAATCAAACAGAAAGTCCGCAATTTGCATATCAAAATTTGCAATTTCCCCTAAATTTGGCCAAAATTTGCCCTCGAACAAACGCGAACTCCTCCTAGGGCGTTCATCGTATCGACCCCAAATGCTAATAGATGACACAGCACACTCTTCCGATGAAAACTACTGTACAACTTTTTCAAAAGTCCTACGGTCTGGATTTTATGAGGCGTCAAAGATGAGGTCCGCAGCCACTTTGACTGCCTTTTCCCCATGCATACCCCATTTCCAACATTAATTTAACCGCTTAAACATGGTCAAAAACAAACAAAATTTTGCAGTAAATTCTTACAGGCAACAAACATATCTCTTATCCCAAAATTCTTCACCAAAGGCACAAAATGGCTCTCTAGCGCCACCTAAATCCTCCAAAATGGCACTTTTGCTTACACCACGCCCTGAATCAATGTGTAAAAATTCTGAAAAAAAACACACATCATTGCTGTACCATGACAGATATTCTCACTTGATTTCGTGAAAATCCAATGAAGACTTCTTGAAATAAAAAATGTTATGTTCATCATATGCTGTACAGTATCACATAATTTCTTACTGTGAACAAACCGTTTATTGTATCAAAATGTCCTTTGGTACACTTCATAAGCTCCATGTGTACACACAAACTGCCAAGCATGGAACAATTTCTATTAATATTTCTGGAGATATTAATATGTTATGAATATTCATATTTTGAAAAATATAGAGTGACGCACTTCTGAATTCACCATAAGTTGCAGCGTATGAAACTTTTGTCTGTGTTCAGGGAACATGCTCCCAAAATCTCAGCTTTCTAGGATTTACGTAGAAGAAGCATTTATTAATTTCTTGATTTTCATTGATTTCCATGTATTTCTGTGTGCTACTACACAATTGTCCACCGGGTGGCAGTTGGAGCCCACGGATCATCTCCCTTCACTAAGTTCATGCATGGGGGAAGATTTCACAATACACACCAGTGATTAAATGTGCTCCAGATACTTTGACCAGGTTCCATGGCTCATAGCTCCATTATTCAAAACAAAAATCTCTTGCAGTGAAGGGGTTTGCACTCAACTCAAAATAAAAGATTTCCCACTATCTCGTACTGTTCAACGAATCACAATGCTCGACATCGCTCCAACGCGTCTCGCCCCCCTTTCGACATGCGCGGGTGGGCGTCTCGCCCCCGTTTCGACATGCGCGGGTGGGCGAGGACCCGTCCCAACGCTGCTTGCAGCTTTAATTATTATTATTATTCTTTGTTTCTTCTTACGCCTCTTTGCGCTCAAATTTGACCCCCTAAACATGCTCAAAAACTCACCAAAATCGGCACGCTCGTCAGGTCTGGCGAAAAATTCGATAAAATGAAAAAATTATCCCCATAGGTCACAAAATGGCTCTCTAGCGCCACCAAGGCACTTTTTACTGGCCTTTAGAGGGCCACCACGCCCGGTAGGAAAGTCATAGAGAGATGCAACCAACACTATATTGTTCATCTCATCAAGGCCTAAAAATGAACAATCGACACTTATTACCGAAATCAAACAGGAAGTCCGCAATTTGCATATCAAAATTTGCATTTTCCCCAAAATTTGGCCAAAATTTGCCTTCGAACAAATGCGAACTCCTCCTAGGGCGTTCATCGTATCGACCCCAAATGCTAATAGATGACACAGCAGACTCTTCCGATGAAAACTACTGTACAACTTTTTCAAAAGTCCTACCGTTTCGATTTTATGAGGCGTCAAAGTTGGGGTCCGCAGCCACTTTGACAGCCTTTTTTCGATGCGTGTGCAATTTCCAACCTAAATCTGACCCCTTAAACATGCTCAAAAACAAACCAAATTTTGCAGATAATTCATTGTGGCTTCAAAGATATTTACTCTTTGAAAACTCTCCACCCAAGACACAAAATGGCTCTCTAGCGCCACCTAAATCCTCAAAAATAGCACTTTTGCTTACACCACGGCCTGTCGCAATGTCTAAAAATTCTGAAAAAAATAACACATCATTGCTGTAGTATGCCCTAAAATTTCAGTTGATTTCGTGAAAATCCAATGAAAACTTTTTGAAAGAAAAAATGTTATATTCATAATATGCTGCACAGTATCACATTATTTCTTACTGTGGACAAACCGTTTATCGTATCAAAATGTCCTTTGGTACAATTCATAAGCTCCATGTGTACAGACAAAGTACCGAGCATGGTTCAATTTCAATGAATATTTTTTGAGATATGAATATGTTATGAATATTCATATTTTGAAAAATATAGAGTGACGCACTTCTGAATTCACCATAAGTTGCAGCGTATGAAACTTTTGTCTGTGCTCAGGGAACATGCTCCCAAAATTTCTGCTTTCTAGGATTTACGTAGAAGAAGCATTTATTAATTTCTTGATTTTCATTGATTTCCATGTATTTCTGTGTGCTACTACACAATTGTCCACCGGGTGGCAGTTGGAGCCCACGGATCATCTCCCTTCACTTAGTTCATGCATGGGGGAAGATTTCACAATACACACCAGTGATTAAATGTGCTTCAGATACTTTGACCAGGTTCCATGGCTCATAGCTCCATTATTCAAAACAAAATTATCTTGCAGTGAAGGGGTTTGCACTCAACTCAACATAAAAGATTTCCCACTATCTCGTACTGTCCAACGAATCACAATGCTCGACATCGCTCGAACGCGTCTCGCCCCCCTTTCGACATGCGCGGGTGGGCGTCTCGCCCCCGTTTCGACGTGCGCGGGTGGGCGAGGACCCGTCCCAACGCTGCTTGCAGCTTTAATTATTCTTTGTTTTTTCTTACGCCTCTTTGAGCTTGAATTTGACCCCCTAAACATGCTCAAAAACTCACCAAAATCGGCACGCTCGTCAGGTCTGGCGAAAAATTTGATAAAATGAAAACATTCTCCCCATTGGTCACAAAATGGCTCTCTAGCGCCACCAAGGCACTTTTTACTGGCCTTTAGAGGGCCACCACGCCCGGTAGGAAAGTCATAGAGAGATGCAACCAACACTATATTGTTCATCTCATCAAGGCCTAAAAATGAACAATCGACACCTATTACCTAAATCAAACAGGAAGTCCGCAATTTGCATATCAAAATTTGCATTTCACCCTAAATTTGCCCAAAATTTGCCCTCGAACAAACGCGAACTCCTCTCGGGGCGTTCATTGTATCAACCCCAAATGCTAATAGATGACACAGCACACTCTTCCGATGAAAACTACTGTACAACTTTTTCAAAAGTCCTACCGTTTGGATTTTATGAGGCGTCAAAGATGGGGTCCGCAGCCACTTTCACTGCCTTTTCCCGATGCATACGCAATTTCCAACATTATTTTTACCGCTTAAACATGGTCAAAAACGAACAAAATTTTGCAGTAAATTCTTACAGGCATCAAACATATCTCTTATCCCAACATTTTTCACCAAAGGCACAAAACGGCTCTCTAGCGCCACCTAAATCCTCCAAAATGGCACTTTTGCTTACACCACGGCCTGACGCAATGTTTAAAAATTCTGAAAAAAATCACACATCATTGCTGTACCATGACAGATATTCTCACTTCATTTCGTGAAAATCCAATGAAGACTTCTTGAAATAAAAAATGTTATGTTCATAATATGCTGTACAGTATCACATAATTTCTTACTGTGAACAAACCGTTAATTGTATCAAAATGACCTTTGGTAGACTTCATAAGCTCCATGTGTACAGACAAACTGCCAAGCATGGAACAATTTCTATGAATATTTCTGGAGATATTAATATGTTATGAATATTCATATTTTGAAAAATATAGAGTGACGCACTTCTGAATTCACCATAAGTTGCAGGGGATCAAACTTTTGTCTGTGCTCAGGGAACATGCTCCCAAAATATCAGCTCTCTAGAATTAACGTAGAAGAAGCATTTATTAATTTCTTGATTATTATTGATTTTCCATGTTTTTCTATGTGCAGCTACACATTCTGTCCACCGGGTGGCAATAGGATGACACGGCTCATCTCCCTTCACTAAGTTCATGCATGGGGGAAGATTTCACAATACACACCAGTGATTAAATGTGCTTCAGATACTTTGACCAGGTTCCATGGCTCATAGCTCCAATATTCAAGACAAAAATCTCTTGCAGTAAAGGGGTTTGCACTCAACTCAACATGAAAGATTTCCCACTATCTCGTACTGTCCAACGAATGACCATGCTCGACATCGCTCGAACGCGTCTCGCCCCCCTTTCGACATGCACGGGTGGGCGTCTCGCCCCCGTTTCGACATGCGCGGGTGGGCGAGGACCCGCCCCAACGCTGCTTGCAGCTTTAATTAGGGTCCGAGCCTCCAGGCCTGCAGGGCCTTGGAGAGGACCCTATTGTTTTTGTCGTGTTTCTTATTATTATTCTTTCTTTCACTATACGCCTCTTTGCGCTTTAATTTGACCCCCTAAACATGCTCAAAAACTCACCAAATTTGGCACACACCTCAGGTCTGGCGAAAAATTTGATAAAATGAAAAAATTTCCCCCATAGGTCACAAAATGGCTCTCTAGCGCCACCAAGGCACTTTTTACTGGCCTTTAGAGGGTCACCACGGCCGGTAGGAAAGTCATAGAGAGATGCAACCAACACCATATTGTTCATCTCACCAAGGCCAAAAAATGAACAATCCACATCCATTACCTAAATCGAACAGGAAGTCTGCAATTTGCATATCAAAATTGGCATTTTCCCCTAAATTTGCCCAAAATTTGCCCTCGAACAAAAGCTAACTCCTCTCAGGGCGTTCATTGTATCAACCCCAAAAGCTAATAGATGACAAAGCACACTCTTTCGACGAAATCTATAGTACAACTTCGTCAAAAGTCCTACGGTTCGGATTTTATGAGGCGTCAAAGATGGGGTCCGCCGCCACTTTCACTGCCTTTTTCCGATGCGTCAGCAATTTCCAACATTATTTTAACCCCTTAAACATGCTCAAAAACTAACGAAATTTTGCAGTAAATTCTTCGAGGCTACAAACATATCTCTTATCTCAACGTTCTTTACCAAATGCACAAAATGGCTCTCTAGCGCCACCTAAATCCTCCAAAATGGGACTTTTGCTTACACCACGGCCAGACGCAATGTCATAAAATTCTGCAAAAATTCACACATCATTGCTGTACAATGCCCTGTACTTTGACGTGATTTCGTGAAAATCCATTCAAGATTTTCTGAGATAAAAAATATTATGTACATAATACACTGTACAGTAATACATTTTTTCTTGCTGTGGACAAACCGTCGATCGGATCAAAATGATCTTTGGTATTGTTTTTTTTCTTTATTTGCAGAAACTATGTGCCAAGTATGGTACCATTTGAATGAATGTATCTTGAGATATTATCATATTATGAATATTCATATTTTCAAAAATATAGAGTGACGCACTTCTGAATTCACCATAAGTTGCAGCGTATGAAAGTTTTGTCTGTCTTCAGGGAACATGCTCCCAAAATTTCAGCTTTCTAGGATTTACGCAGAAGAAGCATTTATTAACTTCTTGATTATCATTGATTTCCATGTTTTCCTATGGCCAACTACACATTCTGTCCATCGGGTGGCAGTAGGACCACACGGCTCATCTCCCTTCACTGAGTTCATGCATGGGGGAAGATTGCACAATACACAGCAGTGATACAATCTGCTTCAGATACTTTGACCAGGTCACATGGCTCATAGCTCCATTTCACTAAAGAAAAATGTATTTCCATGAAGGGGTTTGCACTCAACTCAACATAAAACATTTCCTTCTGTCTCACACTGTCCAACGAATGACAATGCTCGACATCGCTCGAGCGCGTCTCGCCCCTGTTTCGACATGCGCGGATGGGCGTCTCGCCCCCGTTTCGACATGCACCGGTGGGCGAGGACCCGCCCCAACGCTGCTTGCAGCTTTAATTATTATTATTCTTTTTTCTTACGCCTCTTTGAGCTTTAATTTGACCCCCTAAACATGCTCAAAAACTCCCCAAAATTGGCACGCACCTCAGGTCTGGCGAAAAATTTGATTAAATGAAACAATTATCCCCATCAATCCAAAAATGGCTCTCTAGCGCCACCAAGGCACTTTTTACTGCACTTAGACGGCCATCACGACCGGTAGGAAAGTCATAGAGAGATGGAACCAACACTATATTGTTCATGTCATCAAGACCTAAAAATGCCTAGGGGACACCCTTGACCTAAATCGAACAGGGAGTCCGCAATTTGCATATCAAAATGTCCATTTTCCCCAAAATTTGGCCAAAATTTGCCCTCGAACAAACGCGAACTCCTCTCGGGGCGTTCATTGTATCAACCCCAAAAGCTAATAGATGACAAAGCACACTCTTTCGATGAAAACTACTGTACAACTTTGTCAAAAGTCCTACGGTTTGGATTTTATGAGGCGTCAAAGATGGGGTCCGCAGCCACGTTGACTGCCTTTTTTCTATGCATACGCAATTTCCAACATTATCTTAACCCATTAAACATGTTCAAAAACAAACAAAATTTTGCAGTAAATTCTTAGAGGCCACAAACATATCTCTTATCCCAAAATTTTCCACCAAAGGCACAAAATGGCTCTCTAGCGCCACCTAAATCCTCAAAAAATGCTCTTTTGCTTACACCACGGCCTGTCGCAATGTCTAAAAATTCTGACAAAAATCACACATCATTGCTGTACCATAACAGACATTGTCACTTGATTTCGTGAAAATCCATGAAAGAGTCTTGAGATTAAAAAATATAATATTCATAATACACTGTACAGTAATACATTTTTTCTTGTTGTGGCCAAACCGTAAATCAGATCAAAATGATCTTTGGTATACTTTATTATCTCTATTTGTAGAAACAATGTGCCAAGCATGGTACCATTTGAATGAATATTTGTTGAGATATTAACAAGTTATGAATATTCATATTTTGAAAAACATAGAGTGACGCACTTCCGAATTCACCATAAGTTGCAGCATATGAAACTTTTGTCTGTGTTCAGAGAACATGCTCCCAAAATTTCAGCTTTCTAGGATTTACATAGAAGAAGCATTTATTAATTTCTTGATTCTTATTGATTTTCATGTTTCTCTATGAGTTTCTATGTGTTACTACACATTCTCTACACTGGATGGCAGTAGCACCACACGGATCATCTCCCCTCACCAAGTTCATGCATGGGGGAGGTTTCACAATACACAGCAGTGATTAAACCTGCTTCAGATACTTTCACCAGGTCCCATGCCCCACAGCTCCATTTAACAAAAGAGAAATCTCTGTCACTACAGGGGTTTGCACTCAACTCAAAAAACATTTCACTCAGTCTCGCACTGCCTAACAACTAATGAGTGTTCAATGACGCCTGAACACGTCTCGCTCCCCTATCAACAAAGGTCCCAAAATAACTCTCTAGCACCGCTTAGAAACATTACATTGGTACTTAGACGACCACCACGACTGGTAGGAAACTCAGAGGTAGAACCAAAACTATATTCTTCATCTCATCAGGACCTAAAAATTAAGAATCAACACTCCTCACCTAAATCAAACAGGAAGAAGAGAATTTGCATATCTAAATCGTTAAGGGTTTGCATTCAATTCTAGCACAATTATTTCACTCAGCCTCGCACTGTTTGACGAATGACGATGCTCAACGGCGCTCGAACGCGTCTCTCCCCCGTCTCGACGTGCACGGGTGGGAGTCTTGCCCCCGTTTCGACATGCGCGGGTGGGCGAGGACCCGTCCCAACGCTGCTTGCAGCTTTAATTAGGGTCCGAGCCTCGAGGCCTGAAAGGCCTCAGAGAGGACCCTATTGTTCCTGGTCAGTTTCTTATTATTAGGGTCCGAGCCTCGAGGCCTGAAAGGCCTCAGAGAGGACCCTATTGTTCCTGGTCAGTTTCTTATTATTAGGGTCCGAGCCTCGAGGCCTGAAAGGCCTCAGAGAGGACCCTATTGTTCCTGCTATGTTTCTTATTATTAGGGTCCGAGCCTCGAGGCCTGAAAGGCCTCAGAGAGGACCCTATTGTTCCTGCTATGTTTCTTATTATTCTTTGTTTCGTCTTACGCCTCTTTGAGCTTGAATTTGACCCCCTAAACATGCTCAAAAACTCACCAAAATCGGCACGCTCGTCAGGTCTGGCGAAAAATTTGATAAAATGAAAAAACTCTCCCCATAGGTCACAAAATGGCTCTCTAGCGCCACCAAGGCACTTTTTACTGGCCTTTAGAGGGCCACCACGCCCGGTAGGAAAGTCATAGAGAGATGCAACCAACACTATATTGTTCATCTCATCAAGGCCTAAAAATGAACAATCGACACCTATTACCTAAATCAAACAGGAAGTCCGCAATTTGCATATCAAAATTTGCATTTCACCCTAAATTTGCCCAAAATTTGCCCTCGAACAAACGCGAACTCCTCTCGGGGCGTTCATTGTATCAACCCCAAATGCTAATAGATGACACAGCACACTCTTCCGATGAAAACTACTGTACAACTTTTTCAAAAGTCCTACGGTTTGGATTTTATGAGGCGTCAAAGATGGGGTCCGCAGCCACGATGATTGCCTTTTTTCGATGCATACGCACTTTCCAACATTATTTTAACCGCTTAAACATGCTCAAAAACAAACAAAATTTTGCAGTTAATTTTTAGAGGCTACATCCATATCTCTTATCTCAAAATTCTCCACCAAAGGCACAAAATGGCTCTCTAGCGCCACCTAAATCCTCCAAAATGGCCCTTTTGCTTACACCACGGCCTGACGCAATGTTTAAAAATTCTGAAAAAAATCACACATCATTGCTGTACCATCACAAATATTCTCACTTGATTTCGTGAAAATCCAATGAAGACTTTTTGAAATAAAAAATGTTATGTTCATAATATGCTGTACAGTATCACATAATTTCTTACTGTGAACAAACCGTTAATTGTATCAAAATGTCCTTTGGTAGACTTCATAAGCTCCATGTGTACAGACACACTGCCAAGCATGGAACAATTTCTATGAATATTTCTGGAGATATTAATATGTAATGAATATTCATATTTTGAAAAATATAGAGTGACGCACTTCTGAATTCACCATAAGTTGCAGGGTATCAAACTTTTGTCTGTGCTCAGGGAACATGCTCCCAAAATATCAGCTCTCTAGAATTTACGTACAAGAAGCATTTATTAATTTCTTGATTATTATTGATTTCCCATGTTTTTCTATGTGCTGCTACACATTCTGTCCACCGGGTGGCAATAGGATGACACGGCTCATCTCCCTTCACTGAGTTCATGCATGGGGGAAGATTTCACAATACACACCAGTGATTAAATGTGCTTCAGATATTTTGACCAGGTTCCATGGCTCATAGCTCCAATATTCAAGACAAAAATCTCTTGCAGTAAAGGGGTTTGCACTCAACTCAACATGAAAGATTTCCCACTATCTCGTCCTGTCCAACGAATGACCATGCTCGACATCGCTCGAACGCGTCTCGCCCCCCTTTCGACATGCACGGGTGGGCGTCTCGCCCCCGTTTCGACGTGCGCGGGTGGGCGAGGACCCGCCCCAACGCTGCTTGCAGCTTTAATTAGGGTCCGAGCCTCGAGGCCTGCAAGGCCTCAGAGAGGACCCTATTGTTCCTGCTATGTTTCTTATTAGGGTCCGAGCCTCCAGGCCTGCAGGGCCTTGGAGAGGACCCTATTGTTTTTCTAGTGTTTCTTATTATTAGGGTCCGAGCCTCGAGGCCTGCAAGGCCTCAGAGAGGACCCTATTGTTCCTGCTATGTTTCTTATTATTATTATTATTCTTATTATTATTCTTTGTTTCTTTGTTTTTTCTAACGCCTCTTTGAGCTTGAATTTGACCCCCTAAACATGCTCAAAAACTCACCAAAATCGGCACGCTCGTCCGGTCTGGCGAAAAATTTGATAAAATGAAGAAATTATCCCCATCGGTCCCAAAATGGCTCTCTAGCGCCACCAAGGCACTTTTTACTGGCCTTTAGAGGGCCACCACGCCCAGTAGGAAAGTCATAGAGAGATGCAACCAACACTATATTGTTCATCTCATCAAGGCCTAAAAATGAACAATCGACACCTATTACCGAAATCGAACAGGAAGTCCGCAATTTGCATATCAAAATTTGCATTTTCCCCTAAATTTGGCCAAAATTTGCCCTCGAACAAACGCGAACTCCTCCTAGGGCGTTCATCGTATCGACCCCAAATGTTAATAGATGACAAAGCACACTCTTCCGATAAAAACTACTGTACAACTTTTTCAAAAGTCCTACGGTTTGGATTTTATGAGGCGTCAAAGATGGGGTCCGCAGCCACTTTGACTGCCTTTTTCCGATGCATACGCAATTTCCAACATTATTTTAACCGCTTAAACATGGTCAAAAACGAACAAAATTTTGCAGTAAATTCTTACAGGCAACAAACATATCTCTCATCCCAAAATTCTTCACCTAAGGCACAAAATGGCTCTCTAGCGCCACCTAAATCCTCCAAAATAGCACTTTTGCTTACACCACGGCCTGACGCAATGTTAAAAAATTCTGAAAAAAATCACACATCATTGCTGTACCATGATAGATATTTTCACTTAATTTCGTTAAAATCCAATGAATACTTTTTGAAATAAAAAATGTTATGTTCATAATATGCTGCACAGTATCACATTATTTCTTACTGTGAACAAACCGTTTATAGTATAAAAATATCCTTTGGTAAACTTCATAAGCTCCATGTGTACAGACAAACTGCAGAGCATGGAACAATTTCTATGAATATATCTGGAGATATTAATATGTTATGAATATTCATATTTTGAAAAATATAGAGTGACGCACTTCTGAATTCACCATAAGTTGCAGCGTATGAAACTTTTGTCTGTGTTCAGGGAACATGCTCCCAAAATCTCAGCTTTCTAGGATTTACCTAGAAGAAGCATTTATGAATTTCTTGATTTCTATTGATTTCCATGTATTTCTGTGTGCTACTACACAATTGTCCACCGGGTGGCAGTTGGAGCCCACGGATCATCTCCCTTCACTAAGTTCATGCATGGGGGAAGATTTCACAATACACACCAGTGATTAAATGTGCTTCAGATACTTTGACCAGGTTCCATGGCTCATAGCTCCATTATTCAAAACAAAAATCTCTTGCAGTCAAGGGGTTTGCACTCAACTCAACATAAAACATTTCCCACTATCACGTACTGTCCAACGAATCACAATGCTCGACATCGCTCGAACGCGTCTCGCCCCCCTTTCGACATGCACGGGTGGGCGTCTCGCCCCCGTTTCGACATGCGCGGGTGGGCGAGGACCCGTCCCAACGCTGCTTGCAGCTTTAATTATTATTATTATTCTTTGTTTCTTCTTACGCCTCTTTGCGCTCAAATTTGACCCCCTAAACATGCTCAAAAACTCACCAAAATCGGCACGCTCGTCAGGTCTGGCGAAAAATTCGATAAAATGAAAAAATTATCCCCATAGGTCACAAAATGGCTCTCTAGCGCCACCAAGGCACTTTTTACTGGCCTTTAGAGGGCCACCACGCCCGGTAGGAAAGTCATAGAGAGATGCAACCAACACTATATTGTTCATCTCATCAAGGCCTAAAAATGAACAATCGACACTTATTACCGAAATCAAACAGGAAGTCCGCAATTTGCATATCAAAATTTGCATTTTCCCCAAAATTTGGCCAAAATTTGCCTTCGAACAAATGCGAACTCCTCCTAGGGCGTTCATCGTATCGACCCCAAATGCTAATAGATGACACAGCAGACTCTTCCGATGAAAACTACTGTACAACTTTTTCAAAAGTCCTACCGTTTCGATTTTATGAGGCGTCAAAGTTGGGGTCCGCAGCCACTTTGACAGCCTTTTTTCGATGCGTGTGCAATTTCCAACCTAAATCTGACCCCTTAAACATGCTCAAAAACAAACCAAATTTTGCAGATAATTCATTGTGGCTTCAAAGATATTTACTCTTTGAAAACTCTCCACCCAAGACACAAAATGGCTCTCTAGCGCCACCTAAATCCTCAAAAATAGCACTTTTGCTTACACCACGGCCTGTCGCAATGTCTAAAAATTCTGAAAAAAATAACACATCATTGCTGTAGTATGCCCTAAAATTTCAGTTGATTTCGTGAAAATCCAATGAAAACTTTTTGAAAGAAAAAATGTTATATTCATAATATGCTGCACAGTATCACATTATTTCTTACTGTGGACAAACCGTTTATCGTATCAAAATGTCCTTTGGTACAATTCATAAGCTCCATGTGTACAGACAAAGTACCGAGCATGGTTCAATTTCAATGAATATTTTTTGAGATATGAATATGTTATGAATATTCATATTTTGAAAAATATAGAGTGACGCACTTCTGAATTCACCATAAGTTGCAGCGTATGAAACTTTTGTCTGTGCTCAGGGAACATGCTCCCAAAATTTCTGCTTTCTAGGATTTACGTAGAAGAAGCATTTATTAATTTCTTGATTTTCATTGATTTCCATGTATTTCTGTGTGCTACTACACAATTGTCCACCGGGTGGCAGTTGGAGCCCACGGATCATCTCCCTTCACTTAGTTCATGCATGGGGGAAGATTTCACAATACACACCAGTGATTAAATGTGCTTCAGATACTTTGACCAGGTTCCATGGCTCATAGCTCCATTATTCAAAACAAAATTATCTTGCAGTGAAGGGGTTTGCACTCAACTCAACATAAAAGATTTCCCACTATCTCGTACTGTCCAACGAATCACAATGCTCGACATCGCTCGAACGCGTCTCGCCCCCCTTTCGACATGCGCGGGTGGGCGTCTCGCCCCCGTTTCGACGTGCGCGGGTGGGCGAGGACCCGTCCCAACGCTGCTTGCAGCTTTAATTAGGGTCCGAGCCTCCAGGCCTGCAAGGCCTCGGAGAGGACCCTATTGTTCCTGCTATGTTTCTTATTATTATTATTATTATTCTTTCTTTCTTTCTCTATACGCCTCTTTGCGCTTACATTTGACCCCCTAAACATGCTCAAAAACTCTCCAAATTTGGCACACACCTCATGTCTGGCGAAAAATTTGATAAAATGAAAAAATCTTCCCCCTAGGTGACAAAATGGCTCTCTAGCGCCACCAAGGTACATTTTACTGGCCTTTTGACGGCCACCACGACCGGTAGGAAAGCCATAGAGAGATGGGACCAAGACTATATTGCTCATCTCATCAAGCCCTACAAATGAATAATTGACACCCATTATCTAAATCGAACAGGAAGTAAGCAATTTGCATATAAAAATTTCCATTCTCACCAAAATTTGGCCTAAATTTGCCCTTGAACAAACGTGAACTCCTCTCGGGGCATTTATTGTATCGACCCCAAATGCTAATAGATGACAAAGCACACTCTTCCGATGAAAACGATGGCACAACTTTGTCAAAAGTTGAACGGTACGGATTTTATGAGGCGTCAAAGATGGGGTCCGCAGCCACTTGGACAGCCTTTTCCCGATGCATACGCAATTTCCAACATTAATTTAACCGCTTAAACATGGTCAAAAACGAACAAAATTTTGCAGTTAATTCTTACAGGCAACAAACATATCTCTTATCCCAAAATTCTTCACCAAAGGCACAAAATGGCTCTCTAGCGCCACCTAAATCCTCCAAAATGGCACTTTTGCTTACACCACGCCCTGACGCAATGTTTAAAAATTCTGCAAAAAATCACACATCATTGCTGTACCATGACAGATATTCTCACTTGATTTCGTGAAAATCCAATGAAGACTTCTTGAAATAAAAAATGTTATGTTCATCATATGCTGTACAGTATCACATAATTTCTCACTGTGAACAAACCGTTTATTGTATCAAAATGTCCTTTGGTAGACTTCATAAGCTCCATGTGTACAGACAAACTGCCAAGCATGGAACAATTCCTATGAATATTTCTGGAGATATTAATATGTTATGAATATTCATATTTTGAAAAATATAGAGTGACGCACTTCTGAATTCACCATAAGTTGCAGCGTATGAAACTTTTGTCTGTGCTCAGGGAACATGCTCCCAAAATTTCTGCTTTCTAGGATTTACGTAGAAGAAGCATTTATTAATTTCTTGATTTTTATTGATTTCCATGTATTTCTGTGTGCTACTACACAATTGTCCACCGGGTGGCAGTTGGAGCCCACGGATCATCTCCCTTCACTTAGTTCATGCATGGGGGAAGATTTCACAATACACACCAGTGATTAAATGTGCTTCAGATACTTTGACCAGGTTCCATGGCTCATAGCTCCATTATTCAAAACAAAATTATCTTGCAGTGAAGGGGTTTGCACTCAACTCAACATAAAAGATTTCCCACTATCTCGTACTGTCCAACGAATCACAATGCTCGACATCGCTCGAACGCGTCTCGCCCCCCTTTCGACATGCGCGGGTGGGCGTCTCGCCCCCGTTTCGACGTGCGCGGGTGGGCGAGGACCCGTCCCAACGCTGCTTGCAGCTTTAATTATTCTTATTATTATTCTTTTTTCTTACGCCACTTTCAGCTTAAATTTCACCCCCTAAACATGCTCAAAAACTCACCAAATTTGGCACACTGCTCGAGTCTGGCGAAAAATTTGATAAAATGAAAGAAATATTCCCATAGGTCTAAAAATGGCTCTCTAGCGCCACCAAGGCCCATTTCACAGGCACTTAGACGGCCACCACGACCAGTAGGAAAGTCATAGAGAGATGGAACCAACACCATATTGTTCATCTCATCAAGACCTACAAATGAGTAGGGGACACTCTTGACCTAAAACGAACAGGAAGTCCGCAATTTGCATATCAAAATGTCCATTTTCCCCTAAATTTGGCCAAAATTTGCCCTCGAACAAACGCGAACTCCTCTCGGGGCGTTCATTGTATCAACCCCAAAAGCTAATAGATGACAAAGCACACTCTTCCGATGAAAACTACTGTACAACTTTGTCAAAAGTCCTACGGTTTAGATTTTACGAGGCGTCAAAGATGGGGTCCGCAGCCACTTTCACTGCCTTTTCTCGATGCATAAGCAGTTTCCAACATTATTTTAACCCCTTAAACATGCTCAAAAACAAACAAAATTTTGCAGTTAATTTTTAGAGGCTACAAACATATTTCTTAACTCAAAATTCTCCACCAAAGGCACAAAATGGCTCTCTAGCGCCACCTAAATCCTCCAAAATGGCACTTTGGCTTACACCACGGCCAGTCGCAATGTTTGAAAATTCCGACAAAAATCACACATCATTGCTGTACCATAACAGACATTGTCACTTGATTTCGTGAAAATCCGTGAAAGAGTCTTGAGATTAAAAAATATTATATTCATAATACACTGTACAGTAATGCATTTTTTCTTGTTGTGGAAAAACCGTTAATCAAATCAAAATGATCTTTGGTATACTTTATTATCTCTATTTGTAGAAACAATGTGCCAAGCATGGTACCATTTCAATGAATATTTGTTGAGATATTAACAAGTTATGAATATTCATATTTTGAAAAATATAGAGTGACGCACTTCTGAATTCACCATAAGTTGTAGCATATGAAACTTTTCTCTGTGTTCAGAGAACATGCTCCCAAAATTTCAGCTTTCTAGGATTTACATAGAAGAAGCATTTATTCATTTCTTGATTCTTATTGATTTTCATGTTTCTCTATGTGTTTCTATTTGTCACTACACATTCTGTACACTGGATGGCAGTAGCACCACACGGATCATCTCCCCTCACCAAGTTCATGCATGGGGGAGGTTTCACAATACACAGCAGTGATTAAACCAGCTTCAGATACTTTCACCAGGTCCCATGCCTCACAGCTCCATTTAACAAAAGAAAAATGTCTGTCAGTAAAGGGGTTTGCACTCAACTCTACAAAAAACATTTCCCTCAGTCCTGCTAGAACCTAAATTATATTCTTCATCTCATCAAGACCTTAAAATTAAGAATCAACACTCCTCACCTAAATCAAACAGGCAGAACAGAATTTGCATATCAAAATCGTAAAGGGTTTGCTTTCAATTAGAGATCAAACATTTTACTCTGCCTCGCACTGTTTGACGAATGACGATGCTCGACGGCGCTCGAACGCGTCTTGCCCCCCTTTCGACATGCACAGGTGGGCGTCTCGCCCCCATTTCGACATGCGCGGGTGGGCGAGGACCCGTCCCAACGCTGCTTGCAGCTTTAATTCTTATTATTATTCTTTGTTTCTTTGTTTCTTTGTTTTTTCTTACGCCTCTTTGAGCTTGAATTTGACCCCCTAAACATGCTCAAAAACTCTCCAAAATCGGCACGCTCGTCCGGTCTGGCGAAAAATTTGATAAAATGAAAAAATTCTCCCCATAGGTCACAAAATGGCTCTCTAGCGCCACCAAGGCACTTTTTACTGGCCTTTAGAGGGCCACCACGCCCGGTAGGAAAGTCATAGAGAGATGCAACCAACACTATATTGTTCATCTCATCAAGGCCTAAAAATGAACAATCGACACCTATTACCTAAATCAAACAGGAAGTCCGCAATTTGCATATCAAAATTTGCATTTCACCCTAAATTTGCCCAAAATTTGCCCTCGAACAAACGCGAACTCCTCCTAGGGCGTTCATCGTATCGACCCCAAATGCTAATAGATGACACAGCACACTCTTCCGATGAAAACTACTGTACAACTTTTTCAAAAGTCCTACGGTTTGGATTTTATAAGGCGTCAAAGGTGGGGTCCGCAGCCACTTTGACTGCCTTTTCCCGATGCATACGCAATTTCCAACATTAATTTAACCGCTTAAACATGGTCAAAAACGAACAAAATTTTGCAGTAAATTCTTACAGGCAACAAACATATCTCTTATCCCGAAATTCTTCACCAAAGGCACAAAATGGCTCTCTAGCGCCACCTAAATCCTCCAAAATGGCACTTTTGCTTACACCACGCCCTGACGCAATGTTTAAAAATTCTGAAAAAAATCACACATCATTGCTGTACCATGACAAATATTCTCACTTGATTTCGTGAAAATCCAATGAAGACTTCTTGAAATAAAAAATGTTATGTTCATCATATGCTGTACAGTATCACATTATTTCTTACTGTGAACAAACCGTTTATTGTATCAAAATGTCCTTTGGTAGACTTCATAAGCTCCATGTGTACAGACAAACTGCCAAGCATGGAACAATTTCTATGAATATTTCTGGAGATATTAATATGTTATGAATATTCATATTTTGAAAAATATAGAGTGACGCACTTCTGAATTCACCATAAGTTGCAGCGTATGAAACTTTTGTCTGTGTTCAGGGAACATGCTCCCAAAATCTCAGCTTTCTAGGATTTACGTAGAAGAAGCATTTATTAATTTCTTGATTTTTTTTGATTTCCATGTATTTCTGTGTGCTACTACACAATTGTCCACCGGGTGGCAGTTGGAGCCCACGGATCATCTCCCTTCACTGAGTTCATGCATGGGGGAATATTTCACAATACACACCAGTGATTAAATGTGCTTCAGATACTTTGACCAGGTTCCATGGCTCATAGCTCCATTATTCAAAACAAAAATCTCTTGCAGTGAAGGGGTTTGCACTCAACTCAACATGAAAGATTTCCCACTATCTCGTACTGTCCAACGAATGACCATGCTCGACATCGCTCGAACGCGTCTCGCCCCCCTTTCGACATGCACGGGTGGGCGTCTCGCCCCCCTTTCGACATGCGCGGGTGGGCGAGGACCCGCCCCAACGCTGCTTGCAGCTTTAATTATTATTATTCTTTGTTTCTTCTTACGCCTCTTTGCGCTCAAATTTGACCCCCTAAACATGCTCAAAAACTCACCAAAATCGGCACGCTCGTCAGGTCTGGCGAAAAATTCGATAAAATGAAAAAATTATCCCCATAGGTCACAAAATGGCTCTCTAGCGCCACCAAGGCACTTTTTACTGGCCTTTAGAGGGCCACCACGCCCGGTAGGAAAGTCATAGAGAGATGCAACCAACACTATATTGTTCATCTCATCAAGGCCTAAAAATGAACAATCGACACTTATTACCGAAATCAAACAGGAAGTCCGCAATTTGCATATCAAAATTTGCATTTTCCCCTAAATTTGGCCAAAATTTGCCCTCGAACAAATGCGAACTCCTCCTAGGGCGTTCATCGTATCGACCCCAAATGCTAATAGATGACACAGCAGACTCTTCCGATGAAAACTACTGTACAACTTTTTCAAAAGTCCTACCGTTTCGATTTTATGAGGCGTCAAAGTTGGGGTCCGCAGCCACTTTGACAGCCTTTTTTCGATGCGTGTGCAATTTCCAACCTAAATCTGACCCCTTAAACATGCTCAAAAACAAACCAAATTTTGCAGATAATTCATTGCGGCTTCAAAGATATTTACTCTTTGAAAACTCTCCACCCAAGACACAAAATGGCTCTCTAGCGCCACCTAAATCCTCAAAAACAGCACTTTTGCTTACACCACGGCCTGTCGCAATGTCTAAAAATTCTGAAAAAAATCACACATCATTGCTGTAGTATGCCCTAAAATTTCACTTGATTTTGTGAAAATCCAATGAAAACTTTTTGAAATAAAAAATGTTATATTCATAATATGCTGCACAGTATCACATTATTTCTTACTGTGGACAAACCGTTTATCGTATCAAAATGTCCTTTGGTACAATTCATAAGCTCCATGTGTACAGACAAACTACCGAGCATGGTTCAATTTCAATGAATATTTATTGAGATATGAATATGTTATGAATATTCATATTTTGAAAAATATAGAGTGACGCACTTCTGAATTCACCATAAGTTGCAGCGTATGAAACTTTTGTCTGTGCTCAGGGAACATGCTCCCAAAATTTCTGCTTTCTAGGATTTACGTAGAAGAAGCATTTATTAATTTCTTGATTTTCATTGATTTCCATGTATTTCTGTGTGCTACTACACAATTGTCCACCGGGTGGCAGTTGGAGCCCACGGATCATCTCACTTCACTTAGTTCATGCATGGGGGAAGATTTCACAATACACACCAGTGATTAGATGTGCTTCAGATACTTTGACCAGGTTCCATGGCTCATAGCTCCATTATTCAAAACAAAATTTTCTTGCAGTGAAGGGGTTTGCACTCAACTCAACATAAAAGATTTCCCACTATCTCGTACTGTCCTACGAATCACAATGCTCGACATCGCTCGAACGCGTCTCGCCCCCCTTTCGACATGCGCGGGTGGGCGTCTCGCCCCCGTTTCGACGTGCGCGGGTGGGCGAGGACCCGTCCCAACGCTGCTTGCAGCTTTAATTAGGGTCCGAGCCTCGAGGCCTGAAAGGCCTCAGAGAGGACCCTATTGTTCCTGCTATGTTTCTTATTATTCTTTCTTTGTTTCTTCCGCCGCCTCTTTGAGCTCAAATTTGACCCCCTAAACATGCTCAAAAACTCACCAAAATTGGCACGCACCTCAGGTCTGGCGAAAAATTTGATAAAATGAAATAATGATCCCCATTGGTCAAAAAATGGCTCTCTAGCGCCACCAAGGCACTTTTTACTGGCCTTTAGAGGGCCACCACGCCCCGTAGGAAAGTCATAGAGAGATGCAACCAACACTATATTGTTCATCTCATCAAGGCCTAAAAATGAACAATCGACACCTATTACCTAAATCAAACAGGAAGTCCGCAATTTGCATATCAAAATTGCCATTTTCCCCTAAATTTGGCCAAAATTTGCCCTCGAACAAACGCGAACTCCTCCTAGGGCATTCATCGTATCGACCCCAAATGCTAATACATGACAAAGCAAACTATGACGATTAAATATTGTGTAAAACTTCGTCAAAAGTCCTACGGTTTGGATTTTATGAGGCGTCAAAGATGGGGTCCGCAGCCACGTTGACTGCCTTTTTTCGATGCATACTCAATTTCCAACATTATTTTAACCGCTTAAACATGCTCAAAAACAAACAAAATTTTTCAGTAAATTTTTAGAGGCTACTAACATATCTCTTATCTCAAAATTCTCCACCAAAGGCACAAAATGGCTCTCTAGCGCCACCTAAATCCTCAAAAATAGCACTTCTGCTTACACCACGGCCTGTCGCAATGTATGAAAATTCTGAAAAAAATCACACATCATTGCTGTACCATGACAGATATTGTCACTTGATTTCGTGAAAATCCATGAAAGACTTCTTGAGATAAAAAAAATATTATATACATAATACACTGTACAGTAATACATTTTTTCTTGTTGTGGACAAACCGTTGATTGGATCAAAATGATCTTTGGTATACTTCATCATCTCGATTAGGAGAAACAATGTGTCAAGCATGGTACCATTTCCATGAATATTTGCTGAGATATTAATACGTTATGAATATTCATATTTTGAAAAATATAGAGTGACGCACTTCTGATTTCACCATAAGTTGCAGCGTATGAAACTTTTGTCTGTGTTCAGGGGACATGTTCCCAAAATCTCAGCTTTCTAGGATTTACGTAGAAGAAGCTTTTATTAATTTCTTGATTTTTATTGATTTCCATGTATTTCTGTGTGCTACTACACAATTGTCCACCGGGTGGCAGTTGGAGCCCACGGATCATCTCCCTTCACTAAGTTCATGCATGGGGGAAGATTTCACAATACACACCAGTGATTAAATGTGCTTCAGATACTTTGACCAGGTTCCATGGCTCATAGCTCCATTATTCAAAACAAAAATCTCTTGCAGTGAAGGGGTTTGCACTCAACTCAACATTAAAGATTTCCCACTCTCTCGTACTGTCCAACGAATCACAATGCTCGACATCGCTCGAACGCGTCTCGCCCCTCTTTCGACATGCACGGGTGGGCGTCTCGCCCCCGTTTCGACATGCGCGGGTGGGCGAGGACCCGTCCCAACGCTGCTTGCAGCTTTAATTATTCTTTGTTTCTTTGTTTTTTCTTACGCCTCTTTGAGCTTGAATTTGACCCCCTAAACATGCTCAAAAACTCACCAAAATCGGCACGCTCGTCAGGTCTGGCGAAAAATTTGATAAAATGAAAAAATTCTCCCCATAGGTCACAAAATGGCTCTCTAGCGCCACCAAGGCACTTTTTACTGGCCTTTAGAGGGCCACCACGCCCGGTAGGAAAGTCATAGAGAGATGCAACCAACACTATATTGTTCATCTCATCAAGGCCTAAAAATGAACAATCGACACCTATTACCGAAATCGAACAGGAAGTCCGCAATTTGCATATCAAAATTAGCATTTTCCCCTAAATTTGGCCAAAATTACCCCTCAAACAAACGCGAACTCCTCCTAGGGCGTTCAACGTATCGACCCCAAATGTTAATAGATGACAAAGCACACTCTTCCCATGAAAACTACTGTACAACTTTTTCAAAAGTCCTACGGTTTGGATTTTATGAGGCGTCAAAGATGGGGTCCGCAGCCACTTTCACTGCCTTTTCTCGATGCGTACGCAATTTCTAACATTATTTTCACCCCTTAAACATGCTCTAAAACAAACAAAATTTTGCAGTTAATTTTTCGACGCTTCAATCATAATTCTTACCTCAAAATTTTCCACCAAAGGCACAAAACGGCTCTCTAGCGCCACCTAAATCCTCCAAAATGGCACTTTTGCTTACACCACGCCCTGACGCAATGTGTAAAAATTCTGAAAAAAAACACACATCATTGCTGTACCATGACAGATATTCTCACTTGATTTCGTGAAAATCCAATGAAGACTTCTTGAAATAAAAAATGTTATGTTCATCATATGCTGTACAGTATCACATAATTTCTTACTGTGAACAAACCGTTTATTGTATCAAAATGTCCTTTGGTACACTTCATAAGCTCCATGTGTACACACAAACTGCCAAGCATGGAACAATTTCTATTAATATTTCTGGAGATATTAATATGTTATGAATATTCATATTTTGAAAAATATAGAGTGACGCACTTCTGAATTCACCATAAGTTGCAGCGTATGAAACTTTTGTCTGTGTTCAGGGAACATGCTCCCAAAATCTCAGCTTTCTAGGACTTACGTAGAAGAAACATTTATTAATTTCTTGATTTTCATTGATTTCCATGTATTTCTGTGTGCTACTACACAATTGTCCACCGGGTGGCAGTTGGAGCCCACGGATCATCTCCCTTCACTAAGTTCATGCATGGGGGAAGATTTCACAATACACACCAGTGATTAAATGTGCTTCTGATACTTTGACCAGGTTCCATGGCTCATAGCTCCATTATTCTAAACAAAAATCTCTTGCAGTGAAGGGGTTTGCACTCAACTCAACATAAAAGATTTCCCACTATCTCGTACTGTCCAACGAATCACAATGCTCGACATCGCTCGAACGCGTCTCACCCCCTTTCGACATGCACGGGTGGGCGTCTCGCCCCCGTTTCGACATGCGCGGGTGGGCGAGGACCCGTCCCAACGCTGCTTGCAGCTTTAATTATTATTATTCTTTGTTTTTTCTTACGCCTCTTTGAGCTTGAATTTGACCCCCTAAACATGCTCAAAAACTCACCAAAATCGGCACGCTCGTCAGGTCTGGCGAAAAATTTGATAAAATGATAAAACTCTCCCCATCGGTCACAAAATGGCTCTCTAGCGCCACCAAGGCACTTTTTACTGGCCTTTAGAGGGCCACCACGCCCGGTAGGAAAGTCATAGAGAGATGCAACCAACACTATATTGTTCATCCCATCAAGGACTAAAAATTAACAATCGACACCTATTACCTAAATCAAACAGGAAGTCCGCAATTTGCATATCAAAATTTGCATTTCACCCTAAATTTGGCCAAAATTTGCCCTCGAACAAACGCGAACTCCTCTCGGGGCGTTCATTGTATCAACCCCAAATGCTAATAGATGACACAGCACACTCTTCCGATGAAAACTACTGTACAACTTTTTCAAAAGTCCTACGGTTTGGATTTTATGAGGCGTCAAAGATGGGGTCCGCAGCCACTTTCACTGCCTTTTCCCGATGCATACGCAATTTCCAACATTAATTTAACCGCTTAAACATGGTCAAAAACGAACAAAATTTTGCAGTAAATTCTTACAGGCAACAAACATATCTCTTATCCCAAAATTCTTCACCATTGCCACAAAATGGCTCTCTAGCGCCACCTAAATCCTCCAAAATGGCACTTTTGCTTACACCACGCCCTGACGCAATGTTTAAAAATTCTGAAAAAAAATCACACATCATTGCTGTACCATGACAGATATTCTCACTTGATTTCGTGAAAATCCAATGAAGACTTCTTGAAATAAAAAATGTTATGTTCATCATATGCTGTACAGTATCACATAATTTCTTACTGTGAACAAACCGTTTATTGTATCAAAATGTCCTTTGGTAGACTTCATAAGCTCCATGTGTACAGACAAACTGCCAAGCATGGAACAATTTCTATGAATATTTCTGGAGATATTAATATGTTATGAATATTCATATTTTGAAAAATATAGAGTGACGCACTTCTGAATTCACCATAAGTTGCAGCGTATGAAACTTTTGTCTGTGTTCAGGGAACATGCTCCCAAAATCTCAGCTTTCTAGGATTTACGTAGAAGAAGCATTTATTAATTTCTTGATTTTTATTGATTTCCATGTATTTCTGTGTGCTACTACACAATTGTCCACCGGGTGGCAGTTGGAGCCCACGGATCATCTCCCTTCACTAAGTTCATGCATGGGGGAAGATTTCACAATACACACCAGTGATTAAATGTGCTTCAGATACTTTGACCAGGTTCCATGGCTCATAGGTCCATTATTCAAAACAAAAATCTCTTGCAGTTAAGGGGTTTGCACTCAACTCAACATAACAGATTTCCCACTATCTCGTCCTGTTCAACGAATCACAATGCTCGACATCGCTCCAACGCGTCTCGCCCCCCTTTCGACATGCACGGGTGGGCGTCTCGCCCCCGTTTCGACATGCGCGGGTGGGCGAGGACCCGTCCCAACGCTGCTTGCAGCTTTAATTATTATTAGGGTCCGAGCCTCCAGGCCTGCAGGGCCTTGGAGAGGACCCTATTGTTTTTCTCGTGTTTCTTATTATTATTATTCTTTATTTCTTCTTACGCCTCTTTGCGCTCAAATTTGACCCCCTAAACATGCTCAAAAACTCACCAAAATCGGCACGCTCGTCCGGTCTGGCGAAAAATTTGATAAAATGAAAAAATTCTCCCCATAGGTCACAAAATGGCTCTCTAGCGCCACCAAGGCACTTTTTACTGGCCTTTAGAGGGCCACCACGCCCGGTAGGAAAGTCATAGAGAGATGCAACCAACACTATATTGTTCATCTCATCAAGGCCTAAAAATGAACAATCGACACCTATTACCTAAATCAAACAGGAAGTCCGCAATTTGCATATCAAAATTTGCATTTTCCCCTAAATTTGGCCAAAATCTGCCCTCGAACAAACGCGAACTCCTCCTAGGGCGTTCATCGTATCGACCCCAAATGCTAATAGATGACACAGCACACTCTTCCGATGAAAACTACTGTACAACTTTTTCAAAAGTCCTACGGTTTGGATTTTATGAGGCGTCAAAGATGGGGTCCGCAGCCACTTTGACTGCCTTTTCCCCATGCATACGCCATTTCCAACATTAATTTAACCGCTTAAACATGGTCAAAAACGAACAAAATTTTGCAGTAAATTCTTACAGGCAACAAACATATCTCTTATCCCAAAATTCTTCACCAAAGGCACAAAATGGCTCTCTAGCGCCACCTAAATCCTCCAAAATGGCACTTTTGCTTACACCACGCCCTGACGCAATGTGTAAAAATTCTGAAAAAAAACACACATCATTGCTGTACCATGACAGATATTCTCACTTGATTTCGTGAAAATCCAATGAAGACTTCTTCAAATAAAAAATGTTATGTTCATCATATGCTGTACAGTATCACATAATTTCTTACTGTGGACTAACCGTTTATTGTATCAAAATGTCCTTTGGTAGACTTCATAAGCTCCATGTGTACAGACAAATTACCGAGCATGGTTCCATTTCTATGAATATTTCTAGAGATATTAATATGTTATGAATATTCATATTTTGAAAAATATAGAGTGACGCACTTCTGAATTCACCATAAGTTGCAGCGTATGAAACTTTTGTCTGTGTTCAGGGAACATGCTCCCAAAATCTCAGCTTTCTAGGATTTACGTAGAAGAAGCATTTCTTAATTTCTTGATTTTTATTGATTTCCATGTATTTCTGTGTGCTACTACACAATTGTCCACCGGGTGGCAGTTGGAGCCCACGGATCATCTCCCTTCACTAAGTTCATGCATGGGGGAAGATTTCACAATACACACCACTGATTAAATGTGCTTCAGATACTTTGACCAGGTTCCATGGCTCATAGCTCCATTATTCAAAACAAAAATCTCTTGCAGTGAAGGGGTTTGCACTCAACTCAACATAAAAGATTTCCCACTATCTCGTACTGTTCAACGAATCACAATGCTCGACATCGCTCCAACGCGTCTCGCCCCCCTTTCGACATGCACGGGTGGGCGTCTCGCCCCCGTTTCGACATGCGCGGGTGGGCGAGGACCCGTCCCAACGCTGCTTGCAGCTTTAATTATTCTTTGTTTTTTCTTACGCCTCTTTGAGCTTGAATTTGACCCCCTAAACATGCTCAAAAACTCACCAAAATCGGCACGCTCGTCAGGTCTGGCGAAAAATTTGATAAAATGATAAAACTCTCCCCATCGGTCACAAAATGGCTCTCTAGCGCCACCAAGGCACTTTTTACTGGCCTTTAGAGGGCCACCACGCCCGGTAGGAAAGTCATAGAGAGATGCAACCAACACTATATTGTTCATCCCATCAAGGACTAAAAATTAACAATCGACACCTATTACCTAAATCAAACAGGAAGTCCGCAATTTGCATATCAAAATTTGCATTTCACCCTAAATTTGGCCAAAATTTGCCCTCGAACAAACGCGAACTCCTCTCGGGGCGTTCATTGTATCAACCCCAAATGCTAATAGATGACACAGCACACTCTTCCGATGAAAACTACTGTACAACTTTTTCAAAAGTCCTACGGTTTGGATTTTATGAGGCGTCAAAGATGGGGTCCGCAGCCACTTTCACTGCCTTTTCCCGATGCATACGCAATTTCCAACATTAATTTAACCGCTTAAACATGGTCAAAAACGAACAAAATTTTGCAGTAAATTCTTACAGGCAACAAACATATCTCTTATCCCAAAATTCTTCACCATTGCCACAAAATGGCTCTCTAGCGCCACCTAAATCCTCCAAAATGGCACTTTTGCTTACACCACGCCCTGACGCAATGTTTAAAAATTCTGAAAAAAAATCACACATCATTGCTGTACCATGACAGATATTCTCACTTGATTTCGTGAAAATCCAATGAAGACTTCTTGAAATAAAAAATGTTATGTTCATCATATGCTGTACAGTATCACATAATTTCTTACTGTGAACAAACCGTTTATTGTATCAAAATGTCCTTTGGTAGACTTCATAAGCTCCATGTGTACAGACAAACTGCCAAGCATGGAACAATTTCTATGAATATTTCTGGAGATATTAATATGTTATGAATATTCATATTTTGAAAAATATAGAGTGACGCACTTCTGAATTCACCATAAGTTGCAGCGTATGAAACTTTTGTCTGTGTTCAGGGAACATGCTCCCAAAATCTCAGCTTTCTAGGATTTACGTAGAAGAAGCATTTATTAATTTCTTGATTTTTATTGATTTCCATGTATTTCTGTGTGCTACTACACAATTGTCCACCGGGTGGCAGTTGGAGCCCACGGATCATCTCCCTTCACTAAGTTCATGCATGGGGGAAGATTTCACAATACACACCAGTGATTAAATGTGCTTCAGATACTTTGACCAGGTTCCATGGCTCATAGGTCCATTATTCAAAACAAAAATCTCTTGCAGTTAAGGGGTTTGCACTCAACTCAACATAACAGATTTCCCACTATCTCGTACTGTTCAACGAATCACAATGCTCGACATCGCTCCAACGCGTCTCGCCCCCCTTTCGACATGCACGGGTGGGCGTCTCGCCCCCGTTTCGACATGCGCGGGTGGGCGAGGACCCGTCCCAACGCTGCTTGCAGCTTTAATTATTATTATTCTTTTTTCCGACGCCTCTTTGAGCTTAAATTTGACCCCCTAAACATGCTCCAAAACTCACCAAAATTGGCGTGCACCTTAGGTCTGGCGAAAAATTTTATAAAATGAAAAAAATATCCCTATCAGTGAAAAAATGGCTCTCTAGCGCCACCAACAAACTTTTTATCGGCACTTAGAGGGCCACCACGACCGGTAGGAAAGTCATAGAGAGATGGAACCAACACTATATTGTTCATCTCATCAAGACCTAAAAATGCCAAGGGGACACCCTTGACCTAAATCGAACAGGGAGTCCGCAATTTGCATATCAAAATGTCCATTTTCCCCTAAATTTGGCCCAAATTTGCCCTCGAACAAACGCGAACTCCTCTCGGGGCGTTCATTGTATCAACCCCAAAAGCTAATAGATGACAAAGCACACTCTTCCAATGAAAACTACTGTACAACTTTATCAAAAGTCCTACGGTTCACATTTTACGAGGCGTCAAAGATGGGGTCCGCAGCCACTTTGACTGCCTTTTTCCGATGCATAAGCAAGTTCCAACATTATTTTTACCCCTTAAACATACTCAAAAACAAATGAAATTTTGCAGTTAATTTTTAGAGGCTACAAACATATTTCTTATCTCAGAATTCTCCACCAAAGGCACTAAATGGCTCTCTAGCGCCACCTAAGTCCTCCAAAATGGCACTTTTGCTTTCACCACGGCCTGACGCAATGTCATAAAATTCTGAAAAAATTCACACATCATTGCTGTACAATGCCCTGTACTGTGACATGATTTCGTGAAAATCCATTGAAGATTCTTTGAGAAAAAAAATATTATGTACATAATACACTGTACAGTAATACATTTTCTCTTGCTGTGGACAAACCGTTGATCGGATCACAATGATCTTTGGTATACTTTATAATCTTCATTTGCAGAAACTATGTGCCAAGTATGGTACAATTTGAATGAATTTCTCTTGAGATATTAACATGTTATGAATATTCATATTTGCAAAAATATAGAGTGACGCACTTCTGAATTCACCATAAGTTGCAGCGTATGAAACATTTGTCTGTTTTCAGGGAACATGCTCCCAAAATTTCTGCTTTCTAGGATTTACGTAGAAGAAGCATTTATTAATTTCTTGATTTCTATTGATTTCCATGTATTTCTGTGTGCTACCACACAATTGTCCACCGGGTGGCAGTTGGAGCCCACGGATCATCTCCCTTCACTAAGTTCATGCATGGGGGAAGATTTCACAAAACACAGCACTGATTAAATGTGCTTCAGATACTTTCACCAGGTTCCATGGCTCATAGCTCCATTATTCAAAACAAAAATCTCTTGCAGTGAAGGGGTTTGCACTCAACTCAACATAAAAGATTTCCCACTATCTCGCACTGTCCAACGAATGACAATACTCGACATCGCTCGAACGCGTCTCGCCCCCCTTTCGACATGCACGGATGGGCGTCTCGCCCCCGTTTCCACATGCAGGTGTGGGCGTCTCGCCCCCGTTTCGACATGCGCCGGTGGGCGAGGACCCGCCCCAACGCTGCTTGCAGCTTTAATTAGGGTCCGAGCCTCCAGGCCTGCAGGGCCTTGGAGAGGACCCTATTGTATTTCTCGTGTTTCTTATTATTCTTTCTTTGTTTCTTTGTTTCTTCTTACGCCTCTTTGCGCTCAAATTTGACCCCCTAAACATGCTCAAAAACTCACCAAAATTGGCACGCACCTCAGGTCTGGCGAAAAATTTGATAAAATGAAAAAATTCTCCCCATTAGTCACAAAATGGCTCTCTAGCGCCACCAAGGCACATTTCACTGGCACTTAGAGGGCCACCACGCCCGGTAGGAAAGTCATAGAGAGATGGAACCAACACTATATTGTTCATCTCATCAAGACCTAAAAATGCTTAGGGGACACCCTTGACCTAAATCGAACAGGGAGTCCGCAATTTGCATATCAAAATGTCCATTTTCCCCTAAATTTGGCCAAAATTTGCCCTCGAACAAACGCGAACTCCTCTCGGGGCGTTCATTGTATCAACCCCAAAAGCTAATAGATGACAAAGCACATTCTTCCGATGAAAACTACTGTACAACTTTGTCAAAAGTCCTACGGTTTGGATTTTATGAGGCGTCAAAGATGGGGTCCGCAGCCACGTTGACTGCCTTTTTTCAATGCATACGCAATTTCCAACATTATTTTAACCGCTTAAACATGCTCGAAAACAAACAAAATTTTGCAGTAAATTCTTAGAGGCCACAAACATATCTTTTTGCTCAAAATTCTCCACTAAAGGCACAAAATGGCTCTCTAGCGCCACCTAAATCCTCAAAAATAGCACTTCTGCTTACACCACGGCCTGTCGCAATGTATGAAAATTCTGAAAAAAATCACACATCATTGCTGTACCATGACAGATATTGTCACTTGATTTCGTGAAAATCCATGAAAGACTTCTTGAGATAAAAAAATATTATATACATAATACACTGTTCAGTAATACATTTTTTCTTGTTGTGGACAAACCGTTGATTGGATCAAAATGATCTTTGGTATACTTCATCATCTCAATTAGGAGAAACAATGTTTCAAGCATGGTACCATTTCCATGAATATTTGCTGAGATATTAATATGTTATGAATATTCATATTTTGAAAAATATAGAGTGACGCACTTCTGAATTCACCATAAGTTGCAGCGTATGAAACTTTTGTCTGTGTTCAGAGAACATGTTCCCAAAATCTCAGCTTTCTAGGATTTACGTAGAAGAAGCATTTATGAATTTCTTGATTTTTATTGATTTCCATGTATTTCTGTGTGCTACTACACAATTGTCCACCGGGTGGCAGTTGCAGCCCACGGATCATCTCCCTTCACTAAGTTCATGCATGGGGGAAGATTTCACAATACACACCAGTGATTAAATGTGCTTCAGATACTTTGACCAGGTTCCATGGCTCATAGCTCCAATATTCAAGACAAAAATCTCTTGCAGTGAAGGGGTTTGCACTCAACTCAACATAAAAGATTTCCCACTCTCTCGTACTGTCCAACGAATCACAATGCTCGACATCGCTCGAACGCGTCTCGCCCCTCTTTCGACATGCACGGGTGGGCGTCTCGCCCCCGTTTCGACATGCGCGGGTGGGCGAGGACCCGTCCCAACGCTGCTTGCAGCTTTAATTAGGGTCCGAGCCTCCAGGCCTGCAAGGCCTTGGAGAGGACCCTATTGTTATTGCTATGTTTTTTCTTTCTTTCTTTCTTTATTATTATTCTTTCTTCTTACGCCTCTTTGAGCTCAAATTTGACCCCCTAAACATGCTCAAAAACTCACCAAAATTGGCACGCACCTCAGGTCTGGCGAAAAATTTGATAAAATGAAAAAATTCTCCCCAAATGTCACAAAATGGCTCTCTAGCGCCACCAAGGCACTTTTTACTGGCCTTTAGAGGGCCACCACGCCCGGTAGGAAAGTCATAGAGAGATGCAACCAACACTATATTGTTCATCTCATCAAGGCCTAAAAATGAACAATCGACACCTATTACCTAAATCAAACAGGAAGTCCGCAATTTGCATATCAAAATTTGCATTTTCCCCTAAATTTGGCCAAAATTTGCCCTCAAACAAACGCGAACTCCTCTTGGGGCGTTCATTGTATCAACCCCAAAAGCTAATAGATGACTAAGCACACTCTTCCGATGAAAACTACTGTACAACTTTGTCAAAAGTCCTACGGTTCGGATTTTATGAGGCGTCAAAGATGGGGTCCGCAGCCACTTTCACTGCCTTTTTTCGATGCATACGCAATTTCCAAAATTATTTTAACCACTTAAACATGGTCAAAAACAAACAAAATTTTGCAGTTAATTCTTAGAGGCTAAAAACATATCTCTTATCTCAAAATTCTCCACCAAAGGCACAAAATGGCTCTCTAGCGCCACCTAAATCCTCCAAAATGGCACTTTTGCTTACACCACGGCCTGTCGCAATGTATGAAAATTCTGAAAAAAATCACACATCATTGCTGTACCATGACAAATATTGTCACTTGATTTCGTGAAAATCCATGAAAAACTTCTTGAGATAAAAAAATATTATATACATAATACACTGTACAGTAATACATTTTTCCTTGTTGTGGACAAACCGTTCATTGGATCAAAATGATCTTTGGTATACTTCATCATCTTTATTAGGAGAAACAATTTGTCAAGCATGGTACCATTTCCATGAATATTTGCTGAGATATTAATATGTTATGAATAGTCATATTTTGAAAAATATAGAGTGACGCACTTCTGAATTCACCATAAGTTGCAGCGTATGAAACTTTTGTCTGTGTTCAGGGAACATGTTCCCAAAATCTCAGCTTTCTAGGATTTACGTAGAAGAAGCATTTATTAATTTCTTGATTTTTTATTGATTTCCATGTATTTCTCTGTGCTACTACACAATTGTCCACCGGGTGGCAGTTGGAGCCCACGGATCATCTCCCTTCACTAAGTTCATGCATGGGGGAAGATTTCACAATACACACCAGTGATTACATGTGCTTCAGATACTTTGACCAGGTTCCATGGCTCATAGCTCCATTATTCAAAACAAACATCTCTTGCAGTAAAGGGGTTTGCACTCAACTCAACATAAAACATTTCCCACTATCTCGTACTGTCCAACGAATCACAATGCTCGACATCACTCGAACGCGTCTCGCCCCTGTTTCGACATGCGCGGGTGGGCGTCTCGCCCCCGTTTCGACATGCACCGGTGGGCGAGGACCCGCCCCAACGCTGCTTGCAGCTTTAATTAGGGTCCGAGCCTCGAGGCCTGAAAGGCCTCAGAGAGGACCCTATTGTTCCTGGTCAGTTTCTTATTATTAGGGTCCGAGCCTCGAGGCCTGAAAGGCCTCAGAGAGGACCCTATTGTTCCTGCTATGTTTCTTATTATTCTTTGTTTCTTTGTTTCTTTGTTTTTTCTTACGCCTCTTTGAGCTTGAATTTGACCCCCTAAACATGCTCAAAAACTCACCAAAATCGGCACGCTCGTCAGGTCTGGCGAAAAATTTGATAAAATGAAATAATTTTCCCCATAGGTCACAAAATGGCTCTCTAGCGCCACCAAGGCACTTTTTACTGGCCTTTAGAGGGCCACCACGCCCGGTAGGAAAGTCATAGAGAGATGCAACCAACACTATATTGTTCATCTCATCAAGGCCTAAAAATGAACAATCGACACCTATTACCTAAATCAAACAGGAAGTCCGCTATTTGCATATCAAAATTTGCATTTCACCCTAAATTTGGCCAAAATTTGCCCTCGAACAAACGCGAACTCCTCCTAGGGCGTTCATCGTATCGACCCCAAATGCTAATAGATCACACAGCACACTCTTCCGATGAAAACTACTGTACAACTTTTTCAAAAGTCCTACGGTTTGGATTTTATGAGGCGTCAAAGATGGGGTCCGCAGCCACTTTGACTGCCTTTTCCCGATGCATACGCAATTTCCAACATTAATTTAACCGCTTAAACATGGTCAAAAACGAACAAAATTTTGCAGTTAATTCTTACAGGCAACAAACATATCTCTTATCCCAAAATTCTTCACCAAAGGCACTAAATGGCTCTCTAGCGCCACCTAAATCCTCCAAAATGGCACTTTTGCTTACACCACGCCCTGACGCAATGTTTAAAAATTCTGAAAAAAATCACACATCATTGCTGTACCATGACAGATATTCTCACTTGATTTCGTGAAAATCCAATGAAGACTTCTTGAATTAAAAAATGTTATGTTCATCATATGCTGTACAGTATCACATAATTTCTTACTGTGAACAAACCGTTTATTGTATCAAAATGTCCTTCGGTAGACTTCATAAGCTCCATGTGTACAGACAAACTGCCAAGCATGGAACAATTTCTATGAATATTTCTGGAGATTTTAATATGTTATGAATATTCATATTTCGAAAAATATAGAGTGACGCACTTCTGAATTCACCATAAGTTGCAGCGTATGAAACTTTTGTCTGTGTTCAGGGAACATGCTCCCAAAATCTCAGCTTTCTAGGACTTACGTAGAAGAAGCATTTATTCATTTCTTGATTTTCATTGATTTCCATGTATTTCTGTGTGCTACTACACAATTGTCCACCGGGTGGCAGTTGGAGCCCACGGATCATCTCCCTTCACTAAGTTCATGCATGGGGGAAGATTTCACAATACACACCAGTGATTAAATGTGCTTCTGATACTTTGACCAGGTTCCATGGCTCATAGCTCCATTATTCTAAACAAAAATCTCTTGCAGTGAAGGGGTTTGCACTCAACTCAACATAAAAGATTTCCCACTATCTCGTACTGTCCAACGAATCACAATGCTCGACATCGCTCAAACGCGTCTCACCCCCTTTCGACATGCACGGGTGGGCGTCTCGCCCCCGTTTCGACATGCACCGGTGGGCGAGGACCCGCCCCAACGCTGCTTGCAGCTTTAATTAGGGTCCGAGCCTCGAGGCCTGCAAGGCCTCAGAGAGGACCCTATTGTTCCTGCTATGTTTCTTATTATTAGGGTCCGAGCCTCCAGGCCTGCAGGGCCTTGGAGAGGACCCTATTGTTTTTGTCGTGTTTCTTATTATTATTATTATTATTATTCTTTGTTTCTTCTTACGCCTCTTTGCGCTCAAATTTGACCCCCTAAACATGCTCAAAAACTCACCAAAATCGGCACGCTCGTCAGGTCTGGCGAAAAATTCGATAAAATGAAAAAACTCTCCCCATAGGTCACAAAATGGCTCTCTAGCGCCACCAAGGCACTTTTTACTGGCCTTTAGAGGGCCATCACGCCCGGTAGGAAAGTCATAGAGACATGCAACCAACACTATATTGTTCTTCTCATCAAGGCCTAAAAATGAACAATCGACACCTATTACCTAAATCAAACAGGAAGTCCGCTATTTGCATATCAAAATTCGCATTTTCCCCTAAATTAGGCCAAAATTTGCCCTCCAACAAACGCGAACTCCTCCTAGGGCGTTCATCGTATCGACCCCAAATGCTAATAGATGACACAGCACACTCTTTCGATGAAAACTACTGTACAACTTTTTCAAAAGTCCTACCGTTTGGATTTTATGAGGCGTCAAAGATGGGGTCCGCAGCCACTTTGACTGCCTTTTCCCGATGCATACACAATTTCCAACATTAATTTTACCGCTTAAACATGGTCAAAAACGAACAAAATTTTGCAGTAAATTCTTACAGGCAACAAACATATCTCTTATCCCAAAATTCTTCACCAAAGGCACAAAATGGCTCTCTAGCGCCACCTAAATCCTCCAAAATGGCACTTTTGCTTACACCACGCCCTGACGCAATGTTTAAAAATTCTGAAAAAAATCACACATCATTGCTGTACCATGACAGATATTCTCACTTGATTTCGTGAAAATCCAATGAAGACTTCTTGAAATAAAAAATGTTATGTTCATCATATGCTGTACAGTATCACATAATTTCTTACTGTGAACAAACCGTTTATTGTATCAAAATGTCCTTTGGTTCACTTCATAAGCTCCATGTGTACAGACAAACTGCCAAGCATGGAACAATTTCTATGAATATTTCTGGAGATATTAATATGTTATGAATATTCATATTTTGAAAAATATAGAGTGACGCACTTCTGAATTCACCATAAGTTGCAGCGTATGAAACTTTTGTCTGTGTTCAGGGAACATGCTCCCAAAATCTCAGCTTTCTAGGATTTACGTAGAAGAAGCATTTATTAATTTCTTGATTTTCATTGATTTCCATGTATTTCTGTGTGCTACTACACAATTGTCCACCGGGTGGCAGTTGGAGCCCACGGATCATCTCCCTCCACTAAGTTCATGCATGGGGGAAGATTTCACAATACACACCAGTGATTACATGTGCTTCAGATACTTTGACCAGGTTCCATGGCTCATAGCTCCATTATTCAAAACAAAAATCTCTTGCAGTGAAGGGGTTTGCATTCAACTCAACATAAAAGATTTCCCACTATCTCGTACTGTCCAACGAAACACAATGCTCGACATCGCTCCAACGCGTCCCGCCCCCCTTTCGACATGCGCGGGTGGGCGTCTCGCCCCCGTTTCGACATGCGCGGGTGGGCGAGGACCCGTCCCAACGCTGCTTGCAGCTTTAATTAGGGTCCGAGCCTCGAGGCCTGAAAGGCCTCAGAGAGGACCCTATTGTTCCTGCTATGTTTCCTATTATTATTATTCTTTGTTTCTTTGTTTTTTCTTACGCCTCTTTGAGCTTGAATTTGACCCCCTAAACATGCTCAAAAACTCACCAAAATCGGCACGCTCGTCAGGTCTGGCGAAAAATTTGATAAAATGAAAAAATTCTCCCCATAGGTCACTAAATGGCTCTCTAGCGCCACCAAGGCACTTTTTACTGGCCTTTAGAGGGCCACCACGCCCGGTAGGAAAGTCATAGAGACATGCAACCAACACTATATTGTTCATCTCATCAAGGCCTAAAAATGAACAATCGACACCTATTACCTAAATCAAACAGGAAGTCCGCAATTTGCATATCAAAATTTGCATTTCACCCTAAATTTGGCCAAAATTTGCCCTCGAACAAACGCGAACTCCTCCTAGGGCGTTCATCGTATCGACCCCAAATGCTAATAGATGTCACAGCACACTCTTCCGATGAAAACTACTGTACAACTTTTTCAAAAGTCCTACGGTTTGGATTTTATGAGGCGTCAAAGATGGGGTCCGCAGCCACTTTCACTGCCTTTTCCCGATGCATACGCAATTTCCAACATTAATTTAACCGCTTCAACATGGTCAAAAACGAACAAAATTTTGCAGTAAATTCTTACAGGCAACAAACATATCTCTTATCCCAAAATTCTTCACCAGAGGCACAAAATGGCTCTCTAGCGCCACCTAAATCCTCCAAAATGGCACTTTTGCTTACACCACGCCCTGACGCAATGTTCAAAAATTCTGAAAAAAATCAAACATCATTGCTGTACCATGACAGATATTCTCACTTGATTTCGTGCAAATCCAATGAAGACTTCTTGAAATAAAAAATGTTATGTTCATCATATGCTGTACAGTATCACATAATTTCTTACTGTGAACAAACCGTTTATTGTATCAAAATGTCCTTTGGTAGACTTCATAAGCTCCATTTGTACAGACAAACTGCCAAGCATGGAACAATTTCTATGAATATTTCTGGAGATATTAATATGTTATGAATATTCATATTTTGAAAAATATAGAGTGACGCACTTCTGAATTCACCATAAGTTGCAGCGTATGAAACTTTTGTCTGTGTTCAGGGAACATGCTCCCAAAATCTCAGCTTTCTAGGATTTACGTAGAAGAAGCATTTATTAATTTCTTGATTTTTATTGATTTCCATGTATTTCTGTGTGCTACTACACAATTGTCCACCGGGTGGCAGTTGGAGCCCACGGATCATCTCCCTTCACTAAGTTCATGCATGGGGGAAGATTTCACAATACACACCAGTGATTAAATGTGCTTCAGATACTTTGACCAGGTTCCATGGCTCATAGCTCCATTATTCAAAACAAACATCTCTTGCAGTGAAGGGGTTTGCACTCAACTCAACATAAAAAATTTCCCACTATCTCGTACTGTTCAACGAATCACAATGCTCGACATCGCTCCGACGCGTCTCGCCCCCCTTTTGACATGCGCGGATGGGCGTCTCGCCCCCGTTTCGACATGCGCGGGTGGGCGAGGACCCGTCCCAACGCTGCTTGCAGCTTTAATTATTATTATTCTTATTATTATTCTTTGTTTCTTTGTTTTTTCTAACGCCTCTTTGAGCTTGAATTTGACCCCCTAAACATGCTCAAAAACTCACCAAAATCGGCACGCTCGTCCGGTCTGGCGAAAAATTTGATAAAATGAAAAAATTCTCCTCATAGGTCACAAAATGGCTCTCTAGCGCCACCAAGGCACTTTTTACTGGCCTTTAGAGGGCCACCACGCCTGGTAGGAAAGTCATAGAGAGATGCAACCAACACTATATTGTTCATCTCATCAAGGCCTAAAAATGAACAATCGACACCTATTACCTAAATCAAACAGGAAGTCCGCAATTTGCATATCAAAATTTGCATTTCACCCTAAATTTGGCCAAAATTTGCCCTCGAACAAACGCGAACTCCTCCTAGGGCGTTCATCGTATCGACCCCAAATGCTAATAGATGACACAGCACACTCTTCCGATGAAAACTACTGTACAACTTTTTCAAAAGTCCTACGGTTTGGATTTTATGAGGCGTCAAAGATGGGGTCCGCAGCCACTTCGACTGCCTTTTCCCGATGCATACGCAATTTCCAACATTAATTCAACCCCTTAAGCATGGTCAAAAACGAACAAAATTTTGCAGTAAATTCTTACAGGCAACAAACATATGTCTTATCCCAAAATTCTTCACCAAAGGCAAAAAATGGCTCTCTAGCGCCACCTAAATCCTCCAAAATGGCACTTTTGCTTACACCACGCCCTGACGCAATGTTTAAAAATTCTGAAAAAAATCACACATCATTGCTGCACCATGACAGATATTCTCACATGATTTCGGGAAAATCCAATGAAGACTTCTTGAAATAAAAAATGTTATGTTCATCATATGCTGTACAGTATCACATAATTTCTTACTGTGAACAAACCGTTTATTGTATCAAAATGTCCTTTGGTAGACTTCATAAGCTCCATGTGTACAGACAAACTGCCAAGCATGGAACAATTTCTATGAATATTCCTGGAGATATTAATATGTTATGAATATTCATATTTTCAAAAATATAGAGTGACGCACTTCTGAATTCACCATAAGTTGCAGCGTATGAAACTTTTGTCTGTGTTCAGGGAACATGCTCCCAAAATCTCAGCTTTCTAGGATTTACGTAGAAGAAGCATTTATTAATTTCTTGATTTTCATTGATTTCCATGTATTTCTGTGTGCTACTACACTATTGTCCACCGGGTGGCAGTTGGAGCCCACGGATCATCTCCCTTCACTAAGTTCATGCATGGGGGAAGATTTCACAATACACACCAGTGATTAAATGTGCTCCAGATACTTTGACCAGGTTCCATGGCTCATAGCTCCATTATTCAAAACAAAAATCTCTTGCAGTGAAGGGGTTTGCACTCAACTCAAAATAGAAGATTTCCCACTATCTCGTACTGTTCAACGAATCACAATGCTCGACATCGCTCCAACGCGTCTCGCCCCCCTTTCGACATGCACGGGTGGGCGTCTCGCCCCCGTTTCGACATGCGCGGGTGGGCGAGGACCCGTCCCAACGCTGCTTGCAGCTTTAATTAGGGTCCGAGCCTCCAGGCCTGCAAGGCCTCGGAGAGGACCCTATTGTTCCTGCTATGTTTCTTATTATTATTATTATTATTCTTTCTTTCTTTCTCTATACGCCTCTTTGCGCTTACATTTGACCCCCTAAACATGCTCAAAAACTCTCCAAATTTGGCACACACCTCATGTCTGGCGAAAAATTTGATAAAATGAAAAAATCTTCCCCCTAGGTGACAAAATGGCTCTCTAGCGCCACCAAGGTACATTTTACTGGCCTTTTGACGGCCACCACGACCGGTAGGAAAGCCATAGAGAGATGGGACCAAGACTATATTGCTCATCTCATCAAGCCCTACAAATGAATAATTGACACCCATTATCTAAATCGAACAGGAAGTAAGCAATTTGCATATAAAAATTTCCATTCTCACCAAAATTTGGCCTAAATTTGCCCTTGAACAAACGTGAACTCCTCTCGGGGCATTTATTGTATCGACCCCAAATGCTAATAGATGACAAAGCACACTCTTCCGATGAAAACGATGGCACAACTTTGTCAAAAGTTGAACGGTACGGATTTTATGAGGCGTCAAAGATGGGGTCCGCAGCCACTTGGACAGCCTTTTCCCGATGCATACGCAATTTCCAACATTAATTTAACCGCTTAAACATGGTCAAAAACGAACAAAATTTTGCAGTTAATTCTTACAGGCAACAAACATATCTCTTATCCCAAAATTCTTCACCAAAGGCACAAAATGGCTCTCTAGCGCCACCTAAATCCTCCAAAATGGCACTTTTGCTTACACCACGCCCTGACGCAATGTTTAAAAATTCTGCAAAAAATCACACATCATTGCTGTACCATGACAGATATTCTCACTTGATTTCGTGAAAATCCAATGAAGACTTCTTGAAATAAAAAATGTTATGTTCATCATATGCTGTACAGTATCACATAATTTCTCACTGTGAACAAACCGTTTATTGTATCAAAATGTCCTTTGGTAGACTTCATAAGCTCCATGTGTACAGACAAACTGCCAAGCATGGAACAATTCCTATGAATATTTCTGGAGATATTAATATGTTATGAATATTCATATTTTGAAAAATATAGAGTGACGCACTTCTGAATTCACCATAAGTTGCAGCGTATGAAACTTTTGTCTGTGCTCAGGGAACATGCTCCCAAAATTTCTGCTTTCTAGGATTTACGTAGAAGAAGCATTTATTAATTTCTTGATTTTTATTGATTTCCATGTATTTCTGTGTGCTACTACACAATTGTCCACCGGGTGGCAGTTGGAGCCCACGGATCATCTCCCTTCACTTAGTTCATGCATGGGGGAAGATTTCACAATACACACCAGTGATTAAATGTGCTTCAGATACTTTGACCAGGTTCCATGGCTCATAGCTCCATTATTCAAAACAAAATTATCTTGCAGTGAAGGGGTTTGCACTCAACTCAACATAAAAGATTTCCCACTATCTCGTACTGTCCAACGAATCACAATGCTCGACATCGCTCGAACGCGTCTCGCCCCCCTTTCGACATGCGCGGGTGGGCGTCTCGCCCCCGTTTCGACGTGCGCGGGTGGGCGAGGACCCGTCCCAACGCTGCTTGCAGCTTTAATTAGGGTCCGAGCCTCGAGGCCTGAAAGGCCTCAGAGAGGACCCTATTGTTCCTGCTATGTTTCCTATTATTATTATTCTTTGTTTCTTTGTTTTTTCTTACGCCTCTTTGAGCTTGAATTTGACCCCCTAAACATGCTCAAAAACTCACCAAAATCGGCACGCTCGTCAGGTCTGGCGAAAAATTTGATAAAATGAAAAAATTCTCCCCATAGGTCACTAAATGGCTCTCTAGCGCCACCAAGGCACTTTTTACTGGCCTTTAGAGGGCCACCACGCCCGGTAGGAAAGTCATAGAGACATGCAACCAACACTATATTGTTCATCTCATCAAGGCCTAAAAATGAACAATCGACACCTATTACCTAAATCAAACAGGAAGTCCGCAATTTGCATATCAAAATTTGCATTTCACCCTAAATTTGGCCAAAATTTGCCCTCGAACAAACGCGAACTCCTCCTAGGGCGTTCATCGTATCGACCCCAAATGCTAATAGATGACACAGCACACTCTTCCGATGAAAACTACTGTACAACTTTTTCAAAAGTCCTACGGTTTGGATTTCATGAGGCGTCAAAGGTGGGGTCCGCAGCCACTTTGACTGCCTTTTCCCGATGCATACGCAATTTCCAACATTAATTTAACCGCTTAAACATGGTCAAAAACGAACAAAATTTTGCAGTAAATTCTTACAGGCAACAAACATATCTCTTATCCCAAAATTCTTCACCAAAGGCACAAAATGGCTCTCTAGCGCCACCTAAATCCTCCAAAATGGCACTTTTGCTTACACCACGCCCTGACGCAATGTTTAAAAATTCTGAAAAAAATCACACATCATTGCTGTACCATGACAGATATTCTCACTTGATTTCGTGAAAATCCAATGAAGACTTCTTGAAATAAAAAATGTTATGTTCATCATATGCTGTACAGTATCACATAATTTCTTACTGTGAACAAACCGTTTATTGTATCAAAATGTCCTTTGGTAGACTTCATAAGCTCCATGTGTACAGACAAACTGCCAAGCATGGAACAATTTCTATGAATATTTCTGGAGATATTAATATGTAATGAATATTCATATTTTGAAAAATATAGAGTGACGCACTTCTGAATTCACCATGAGTTGCAGCGTATGAAACTTTTGTCAGTGTTCAGGGAACATGCTCCCAAAATCTCAGCTTTCTAGGATTTACGTAGAAGAAGCATTTATTAATTTCTTGATTTTCATTGATTTCCATGTATTTCTGTGTGCTACTACACAATTGTCCACCGGGTGGCAGTTGGAGCCCACGGATCATCTCCCTTCACTAAGTTCATGCATGGGGGAAGATTTCACAATACACACCAGTGATTAAATGTGCTTCAGATACTTTGGCCAGGTTCCATGGCTCATAGCTCCATTATTCAAAACAAAAATCTCTTGCAGTTAAGGGGTTTGCACTCAACTCAACATAAAAGATTTCCCACTATCTCGTACTGTCCAACGAATCACAATGCTCGACATCGCTCGAACGCGTCTCGCCCCCCTTTCGACATGCAACGGGTGGGCGTCTCGCCCTCGTTTCGACATGCGCGGGTGGGCGAGGACCCGTCCCAACGCTGCTTGCAGCTTTAATTATTATTATTCTTTGTTTTTTCTTACGCCTCTTTGAGCTTGAATTTGACCCCCTAAACATGCTCAAAAACTCACCAAAATCGGCACGCTCGTCAGGTCTGGCGAAAAATTTGATAAAATGATAAAACTCTCCCCATCGGTCACAAAATGGCTCTCTAGCGCCACCAAGGCACTTTTTACTGGCCTTTAGAGGGCCACCACGCCCGGTAGGAAAGTCATAGAGAGATGCAACCAACACTATATTGTTCATCCCATCAAGGACTAAAAATTAACAATCGACACCTATTACCTAAATCAAACAGGAAGTCCGCAATTTGCATATCAAAATTTGCATTTCACCCTAAATTTGGCCAAAATTTGCCCTCGAACAAACGCGAACTCCTCTCGGGGCGTTCATTGTATCAACCCCAAATGCTAATAGATGACACAGCACACTCTTCCGATGAAAACTACTGTACAACTTTTTCAAAAGTCCTACGGTTTGGATTTTATGAGGCGTCAAAGATGGGGTCCGCAGCAACTTTCACTGCCTTTTCCCGATGCATACGCAATTTCCAACATTAATTTAACCGCTTAAACATGGTCAAAAACGAACAAAATTTTGCAGTAAATTCTTACAGGCAACAAACATATCTCTTATCCCAAAATTCTTCACCATTGCCACAAAATGGCTCTCTAGCGCCACCTAAATCCTCCAAAATGGCACTTTTGCTTACACCACGCCCTGACGCAATGTTTAAAAATTCTGAAAAAAAATCACACATCATTGCTGTACCATGACAGATATTCTCACTTGATTTCGTGAAAATCCAATGAAGACTTCTTGAAATAAAAAATGTTATGTTCATCATATGCTGTACAGTATCACATAATTTCTTACTGTGAACAAACCGTTTATTGTATCAAAATGTCCTTTGGTAGACTTCATAAGCTCCATGTGTACAGACAAACTGCCAAGCATGGAACAATTTCTATGAATATTTCTGGAGATATTAATATGTTATGAATATTCATATTTTGAAAAATATAGAGTGACGCACTTCTGAATTCACCATAAGTTGCAGCGTATGAAACTTTTGTCTGTGTTCAGGGAACATGCTCCCAAAATCTCAGCTTTCTAGGATTTACGTAGAAGAAGCATTTATTAATTTCTTGATTTTTATTGATTTCCATGTATTTCTGTGTGCTACTACACAATTGTCCACCGGGTGGCAGTTGGAGCCCACGGATCATCTCCCTTCACTAAGTTCATGCATGGGGGAAGATTTCACAATACACACCAGTGATTAAATGTGCTTCAGATACTTTGACCAGGTTCCATGGCTCATAGGTCCATTATTCAAAACAAAAATCTCTTGCAGTTAAGGGGTTTGCACTCAACTCAACATAACAGATTTCCCACTATCTCGTCCTGTTCAACGAATCACAATGCTCGACATCGCTCCAACGCGTCTCGCCCCCCTTTCGACATGCACGGGTGGGCGTCTCGCCCCCGTTTCGACATGCGCGGGTGGGCGAGGACCCGTCCCAACGCTGCTTGCAGCTTTAATTAGGGTCCGAGCCTCCAGGCCTGCAGGGCCTTGGAGAGGACCCTATTGTATTTCTCGTGTTTCTTATTATTCTTTCTTTGTTTCTTTCACTATACGCCACTTTGCGCTCAAATTTGACCCCCTAAACATGCTCGAAAACTCACCAAAATTGGCACGCACCTTTGTTCTGGCGAAAAATTTGATAAAATGAAAAAATTCTCCCCATAGGTCACATAATGGCTCTCTAGCGCCACCAAGAAACTTTTTACCGGCACTTAGAGGGCCACCACGACCGGTAGGAAAGTCATAGAGAGATGCAACCAACACTATATTGTTCATCTCATCAAGGCCTAAAAATGAACAATCGACACCTATTACCTAAATCAAACAGGAAGTCCGCAATTTGCATATCAAAATTTGCATTTTCCCCTAAATTTGGCCAAAATTTGCCCTCGAACAAACGCGAACTCCTCCTAGGGCATTCATCGTATCGACCCCAAATGCTAATACATGACAAAGCAAACTATGACGATTAAATATTGTGTAAAACTTCGTCAAAAGTCCTACGGTTTGGATTTTATGAGGCGTCAAAGATGGGGTCCGCAGCCACGATGACTGCCTTTTTTCGATGCATACGCAATTTCCAACATTATTTTAACTGCTTAAACATGCTCAAAAACAAACAAAATTTTGCAGTAAATTTTAAGAGGCTACAAACATATCTCTTATCTCAAAATTCTCCACCAAAGGCACAAAATGGCTCTCTAGCGCCACCTAAATCCTCAAAAATAGCACTTCTGCTTACACCACGGCCTGTCGCAATGTATGAAAATTCTGAAAAAAATCACACATCATTGCTGTACCATGACAAATATTGTCACTTGATTTCGTGAAAATCCACGAAAGACTTCTTGAGATAAAAAAATATTATATACATAATACACTGTTCAGTAATACATTTTTTCTCGTTGTGGACAAACCGTTGATTGGATCAAAATGATCTTTGGTATACTTCATCATCTCAATTAGGAGAAACAATGTGTCAAGCATGGTACCATTTCCATGAATATTTGCTGAGATATTAATATGTTATGAATATTCATATTTTGAAAAATATAGAGTGATGCACTTCTGAATTCACCATAAGTTGCAGCGTATGAAACTTTTGTCTGTGTTCAGAGAACATGTTCCCAAAATCTCAGCTTTCTAGGATTTACGTAGAAGAAGCATTTATTAATTTCTTGATTTTTATTGATTTCCATGTATTTCTCTGTGCTACTACACAATTGTCCACCGGGTGGCAGTTGGAGCCCACGGATCATCTCCCTTCACTAAGTTCATGCATGGGGGAAGATTCCACAATACACAGCAGTGATAAAATCTGCTTCAGATACTTTGACCAGGTCCCATGGCTCATAGCTCCATTATTCAAAAGAAAAATCTCTTGCAGTAAAGGGGTTTGCACTCAACTCAACATAAAACTTTTCCCACTATCTCGTACTGTCCAACGAATGACAATGCTCGACAGCGCTCGAACGCGTCTCGCCCCCCTTTCGACATGCACGGGTGGGCGTCTCGCCCCCGTTTCGACATGCACCGGTGGGCGAGGACCCGCCCCAACGCTGCTTGCAGCTTTAATTATTAGGGTCCGAGCCTCCAGGCCTGCAGGGCCTTGGAGAGGACCCTATTGTATTTCTCGTGTTTCTTATTATTCTTTCTTTGTTTCTTTCACTATACGCCACTTTGCGCTCAAATTTGACCCCCTAAACATGCTCGAAAACTCACCAAAATTGGCACGCACCTCCCGTCTGGCGAAAAATTTGATAAAATGAAGAAATTATCCCCATCGGTCCCAAAATGGCTCTCTAGCGCCACCAAGGCACTTTTTACTGGCCTTTAGAGGGCCACCACGCCCAGTAGGAAAGTCATAGAGAGATGCAACCAACACTATATTGTTCTTCTCATCAAGGCCTAAAAATGAACAATCGACACCTATTACCGAAATCGAACAGGAAGTCCGCTATTTGCATATCAAAATTTGCATTTTCCCCTAAATTTGGCCAAAATTAGCCCTCGAACAAACGCGAACTCCTCCTAGGGCGTTCATCTTATCGACCCCAAATGCTAATAGATGACACAGCACACTCTTCCGATGAAAACTACTGTACAACTTTTTCAAAAGTCCTACGGTTTGGATTTTAAGAGGCGTCAAAGATGGGGTCCGCAGCCACTTTGACTGCCTTTTCCCGATGCATACGCAATTTCCAACATTAATTTAACCGCTTAAACATGGTCAAAAACGAACACAATTTTGCAGTAAATTCTTACAGGCAACAAACATATCTCTTATTCCAAAATTCTTCACCAAAGGCACAAAATGGCTCTCTAGCGCCACCTAAATCCTCCAAAATGGCACTTTTGCTTACACCACGCCCGGACGCAATGTTTAAAAATTCTGAAAAAAATCACACATCATTGCTGTACCATGACAGATATTCTCACATGATTTCGTGAAAATCCAATGAAGACTTTTTGAAATAAAAAATGTTATGTTCATCATATGCTGTACAGTATCACATAATTTCTTACTGTGAACAAACCGTTTATTGTATAAAAATGTCCTTTGGTAGACTTCATAAGCTCCAAGTGTACAGACAAACTGCCAAGCATGGAACAATTTCTATGAATATTTCTGGAGATATTAATATGTTATGAATATTCATATTTTGAAAAATATAGAGTGACGCACTTCTGAATTCACCATACGTTGCAGCGTATGAAACTTTTGTCTGTATTCAGGGAACATGCTCCCAAAATCTCTGCTTTCTAGGATTTACGTAGAAGAAGCATTTATTAATTTCTTGATTTTCATTGATTTCCATGTATTTCTGTGTGCTACTAAACAATTGTCCACCGGGTGGCAGTTGGAGCCCACGGATGATCTCCCTTCACTAAGTTCATGCATGGGGGAAGATTTCACAATACACACCAGTGATTACATGTGCTTCAGATACTTAGACCAGGCTCCATGGCTCATAGCTCCATTATTCAAAACAAAAATCTCTTGCAGTGAAGGGGTTTGCACTCAACTCAACATAAAAGATTTCCCACTATCTCGTACTGCCCAACGAATCACAATGCTCGACATCGCTCAAACGCGTCTCGCCCCCCTTTCGACATGCGCGGGTGGGCGTCTCGCCCCCGTTTCGACGTGCGCGGGTGGGCGAGGACCCGCCCCAACGCTGCTTGCAGCTTTAATTAGGGTCCGAGCCTCCAGGCCTGCAGGGCCTTGGAGAGGACCCTATTGTATTTCTCGTGTTTCTTATTATTCTTTCTTTGTTTCTTTCACTATACGCCACTTTGCGCTCAAATTTGACCCCCTAAACATGCTCGAAAACTCACCAAAATTGGCACGCACCTTTGGTCTGGCGAAAAATTCGATAAAATGAAAAAACTCTCCCCATACGTCACAAAATGGCTCTCTAGCGCCACCAAGGCACTTTTTACTGGCCTTTAGAGGGCCACCACGCCCGGTAGGAAAGTCATAGAGAGATGCAACCAACACTATATTGTTCATCTCATCAAGGCCTAAAAATGAACAATCGACACCTATTACCTAAATCAAACAGGAAGTCCGCAATTTGCATATCAAAATTTGCATTTCACCCTAAATTTGGCCTAAATTTGCCCTCGAACAAACGCGAACTCCTCCTAGGGCGTTCATCGTATCGACCCCAAATGCTAATAGATGACACAGCACACTCTTCCGATGAAAACTACTGTACAACTTTTTCAAAAGTCCTACGGTTTGGATTTTATGAGGCGTCAAAGATGGGGTCCGCAGCCACTTTCACTGCCTTTTCCCGATGCATACGCAATTTCCAACATTAATTTAACCGCTTAAACATGGTCAAAAACGAACAAAATTTTGCAGTTAATTCTTACAGGCAACAAACATATCTCTTATCCCAAAATTCTTCACCAAAGGCACTAAATGGCTCTCTAGCGCCACCTAAATCCTCCAAAATGGCACTTTTGCTTACACCACGCCCTGACGCAATGTTTAAAAATTCTGAAAAAAGTCACGCATCATTGCTGTACCATGACAGATATTCTCACTTGATTTCGTGAAAATCCAATGAAGACTTCTTGAAATAAAAAATGTTATGTTCATCATATGCTGTACAGTATCACATAATTTCTTACTGTGAACAAACCGTTTATTGTATCAAAATGTCCTTCGGTAGACTTCATAAGCTCCATGTGTACAGACAAACTGCCAAGCATGGAACAATTTCTATGAATATTTCTGGAGATATTAATATGTTATGAATATTCATATTTCGAAAAATATAGAGTGACGCACTTCTGAATTCACCATAAGTTGCAGCGTATGAAACTTTTGTCTGTGTTCAGGGAACATGCTCCCAAAATCTCAGCTTTCTAGGACTTACGTAGAAGAAGCATTTATTAATTTCTTGATTTTCATTGATTTCCATGTATTTCTGTGTGCTACTACACAATTGTCCATCGGGTGGCAGTTGGAGCCCACGGATCATCTCCCTTCACTAAGTTCATGCATGGGGGAAGATTTCACAATACACACCAGTGATTAAATGTGCTTCTGATACTTTGACCAGGTTCCATGGCTCAAAGCTCCATTATTCTAAACAAAAATCTCTTGCAGTGAAGGGGTTTGCACTCAACTCAACATAAAAGATTTTCCACTATCTCGTACTGTCCAACGAATCACAATGCTCGACATCGCTCGAACGCGTCTCACCCCCTTTCGACATGCACGGGTGGGCGTCTCGCCCCCGTTTCGACATGCACCGGTGGGCGAGGACCCGCCCCAACGCTGCTTGCAGCTTTAATTATTATTCTTTTTTCCGACGCCTCTTTGAGCTTAAATTTGACCCCCTAAACATGCTCCAAAACTCACCAAAATTGGCGTGCACCTTAGGTCTGGCGAAAAATTTTATAAAATGAAAAAAATATCCCTATCAGTGAAAAAATGGCTCTCTAGCGCCACCAACAAACTTTTTATCGGCACTTAGAGGGCCACCACGACCGGTAGGAAAGTCATAGAGAGATGGAACCAACACTATATTGTTCATCTCATCAAGACCTAAAAATGCCAAGGGGACACCCTTGACCTAAATCGAACAGGGAGTCCGCAATTTGCATATCAAAATGTCCATTTTCCCCTAAATTTGGCCCAAATTTGCCCTCGAACAAACGCGAACTCCTCTCGGGGCGTTCATTGTATCAACCCCAAAAGCTAATAGATGACAAAGCACACTCTTCCAATGAAAACTACTGTACAACTTTATCAAAAGTCCTACGGTTCACATTTTACGAGGCGTCAAAGATGGGGTCCGCAGCCACTTTGACTGCCTTTTTCCGATGCATAAGCAAGTTCCAACATTATTTTTACCCCTTAAACATACTCAAAAACAAATGAAATTTTGCAGTTAATTTTTAGAGGCTACAAACATATTTCTTATCTCAGAATTCTCCACCAAAGGCACAAAATGGCTCTCTAGCGCCACCCAAGTCCTCCAAAATGGCACTTTTGCTTTCACCACGGCCTGACGCAATGTCATAAAATTCTGAAAAAATTCACACATCATTGCTGTACAATGCCCTGTACTGTGACATGATTTCGTGAAAATCCATTGAAGATTCTTTGAGAAAAAAAATATTATGTACATAATACACTGTACAGTAATACATTTTCTCTTGCTGTGGACAAACCGTTGATTGGATCACAATGATCTTTGGTATACTTTATAATCTTCATTTGCTGAAACTATGTGCCAAGTATGGTACAATTTGAATGAATTTCTCTTGAGATATTAACATGTTATGAATATTCATATTTGCAAAAATATAGAGTGACGCACTTCTGAATTCACCATAAGTTGCAGCGTATGAAACATTTGTCTGTTTTCAGGGAACATGCTCCCAAAATTTCTGCTTTCTAGGATTTACGTAGAAGAAGCATTTATTAATTTCTTGATTTCTATTGATTTCCATGTATTTCTGTGTGCTACCACACAATTGTCCACCGGGTGGCAGTTGGAGCCCACGGATCATCTCCCTTCACTAAGTTCATGCATGGGGGAAGATTTCACAAAACACAGCACTGATTAAATGTGCTTCAGATACTTTCACCAGGTTCCATGGCTCATAGCTCCATTATTCAAAACAAAAATCTCTTGCAGTGAAGGGGTTTGCACTCAACTCAACATAAAAGATTTCCCACTATCTCGCACTGTCCAACGAATGACAATACTCGACATCGCTCGAACGCGTCTCGCCCCCCTTTCGACATGCACGGATGGGCGTCTCGCCCCCGTTTCCACATGCAGGTGTGGGCGTCTCGCCCCCGTTTCGACATGCGCCGGTGGGCGAGGACCCGCCCCAACGCTGCTTGCAGCTTTAATTAGGGTCCGAGCCTCGAGGCCTGAAAGGCCTCAGAGAGGACCCTATTGTTCCTGCTATGTTTCTTATTATTATTCTTTGTTTCTTTGTTTTTTCTTACGCCTCTTTGAGCTTGAATTTGACCCCCTAAACATGCTCAAAAACTCACCAAAATTGGCACGCTCGTCCGGTCTGGCGAAAAATTTGATAAAATGAAAAAATTCTCCCCATAGGTCACAAAATGGCTCTCTAGCGCCACCAAGGCACTTTTTACTGGCCTTTAGAGGGCCACCACGCCCGGTAGGAAAGTCATAGAGAGATGCAACCAACACTATATTGTTCATCTCATCAAGGCCTAAAAATGAACAATCGACACCTATTACCTAAATCAAACAGGAAGTCCGCAATTTGCATATCAAAATTTGCATTTCACCCTAAATTTGGCCAAAATTTGCCCTCGAACAAACGCGAACTCCTCCTAGGGCGTTCATCGTATCAACCCCAAATGCTAATAGATGACACAGCACACTCTTCCGATGAAAACTACTGTACAACTTTTTCAAAAGTCCTACGGTTTGGATTTTATGAGGCGTCAAAGGTGGGGTCCGCAGCCACTTTGACTGCCTTTTCCCGATGCATACGCAATTTCCAACATTAATTTCACCGCTTAAACATCGTCAAAAACGAACAAAATTTTGCAGTAAATTCTTACAGGCAACAAACATATCTCTTATCTCAAAATTCTTCACCAAAGGCACAAAATGGCTCTCTAGCGCCACCTAAATCCTCCAAAATGGCACTTTTGCTTACACCATGCCCTGACGCAATGTTTAAAAATTCTGAAAAAAATCACACATCATTGCTGTACCATGACAGATATTCTCACTTGATTTCGTGAAAATCCAATGAAGACTTCTTGAAATAAAAAATTTTATGTTCATCATATGCTGTACAGTATCACATAATTTCTTACTGTGAACAAACCGTTTATTGTATCAAAATGTCCTTTGGTACACTTCATAAGCTCCATGTGTACAGACAAACTGCCAAGCATGGAACGATTTCTATTAATATTTCTGGAGATATTAATATGTTATGAATATTCATATTTTGAAAAATATAGAGTGACGCACTTCTGAATTCACCATAAGTTGCAGCGTATGAAACTTTTGTCTGTGTTCAGGGAACATGCTCCCAAAATCTCAGCTTTCTAGGATTTACGTAGAAGAAGCATTTATTAATTTCTTGATTTTTATTGATTTCCATGTATTTCTGTGTGCTACTACACAATTGTCCACCGGGTGGCAGTTGGAGCCCACGGATCATCTCCCTTCACTAAGTTCATGCATGGGGGAAGATTTCACAATACACACCAGTGATTAAATGTGCTTCAGATACTTTGACCAGGTTCCATGGCTCATAGGTCCATTATTCAAAACAAAAATCTCTTGCAGTTTAGGGGTTTGCACTCAACTCAACATAACAGATTTCCCACTATCTCGTACTGTTCAACGAATCACAATGCTCGACATCGCTCCAACGCGTCTCGCCCCCCTTTCGACATGCACGGGTGGGCGTCTCGCCCCCGTTTCGACATGCGCGGGTGGGCGAGGACCCGTCCCAACGCTGCTTGCAGCTTTAATTAGGGTCCGAGCCTCGAGGCCTGAAAGGCCTCAGAGAGGACCCTATTGTTCCTGCTATGTTTCTTATTATTAGGGTCCGAGCCTCGAGGCCTGAAAGGCCTCAGAGAGGACCCTATTGTTCCTGGTCAGTTTCTTATTATTATTCTTTGTTTTGTCTTACGCCTCTTTGAGCTTGAATTTGACCCCCTAAACATGCTCAAAAACTCACCAAAATCGGCACGCTCGTCAGGTCTGGCGAAAAATTTGATAAAATGAAAAAACTCTCCCCATAGGTCACAAAATGCCTCTCTAGCGCCACCAAGGCACTTTTTACTGGCCTTTAGAGGGCCACCACGCCCGGTAGGAAAGTCATAGAGAGATGCAACCAACACTGTATTGTTCATCTCATCAAGGACTAAAAATGAACAATCGACACCTATTACCTAAATCAAACAGGAAGTCCGCAATTTGCATATCAAAATTTGCATTTCACCCTAAATTTGCCCAAAATTTGCCCTCGAACAAACGCGAACTCCTCTCGGGGCGTTCGTTGTATCAACCCCAAATGCTAATAGATGACACAGCACACTCTTCCGATGAAAACTACTGTACAACTTTTTCAAAAGTCCTACCGTTCGGATTTTATGAGGCGTCAAAGATGGGGTCCGCAGCCACTTTCACTGCCTTTTCCCGATGCATACGCAATTTCCAACATTATTTTTACCGCTTAAACATGGTCAAAAACGAACAAAATTTTGCAGTGAATTCTTACAGGCAACAAACATATCTCTTATCCCAAAATTTTTCACCAAAGGCACAAAATGGCTCTCTAGCGCCACCTAAATCCTCCAAAATGGCACTTTTGCTTACACCACGGCCTGACGCAATGTTTAAAAATTCTGAAAAAAATCACACATCATTGCTGTACCATGACAGATATTCTCACTTGATTTCGTGAAAATCCAATGAAGACTTCTTGAAATAAAAAATGTTATGTTCATAATATGCTGTACAGTATCACATAATTTCTTACTGTGAACAAACCGTTAATTGTATCAAAATGTCCTTTGGTAAACTTCATAAGCTCCATGTGTACAGACAAACTGCCGAGCATGGAACAATTTCTATGAATATTTCTTGAGATATGAATATGTTATGAATATTCATTTTTTGAAAAATATAGAGTGACGCACTTCTGAATTCACCATAAGTTGCAGGGTATCAAACTTTTGTCTGTGCTCAGGGAACATGCTCCCAAAATATCAGCTCTCTAGAATTTACGTAGAAGAAGCATTTATTAATTTCTTGATTATTATTGATTTTCCATGTTTTTCTATGTGCTGCTACACATTCTGTCCACCGGGTGGCAATAGGATGACACGGCTCATCTCCCTTCACTAAGTTCATGCATGGGGGAAGATTTCACAATACACACCAGTGATTAAATGTGCTTCAGATACTTTGACCAGGTTCCATGGCTCATAGCTCCAATATTCAAGACAAAAATCTTTTGCAGTAAAGGGGTTTGCACTCAACTCAACATGAAAGATTTCCCACTATCTCGTACTGTCCAACGAATGACCATGCTCGACATCGCTCGAACGCGTCTCGCCCCCCTTTCGACATGCACGGGTGGGCGTCTCGCCCCCGTTTCGACATGCGCGGGTGGGCGAGGACCCGCCCCAACGCTGCTTGCAGCTTTAATTAGGGTCCGAGCCTCGAGGCCTGAAAGGCCTCAGAGAGGACCCTATTGTTCCTGCTATGTTTCTTATTATTAGGGTCCGAGCCTCGAGGCCTGAAAGGCCTCAGAGAGGACCCTATTGTTTTTCTCGTGTTTCTTATTATTATTAGGGTCCGAGCCTCCAGGCCTGCAGGGCCTTGGAGAGGACCCTATTGTATTTCTCGTGTTTCTTATTATTCTTTCTTTGTTTCTTTCACTATACGCCACTTTGCGCTCAAATTTGACCCCCTAAACATGCTCGAAAACTCACCAAAATTGGCACGCACCTTTGTTCTGGCGAAAAATTTGATAAAATGAAAAAATTCTCCCCATAGGTCACATAATGGCTCTCTAGCGCCACCAAGAAACTTTTTACCGGCACTTAGAGGGCCACCACGACCGGTAGGAAAGTCATAGAGAGATGCAACCAACACTATATTGTTCATCTCATCAAGGCCTAAAAATGAACAATCGACACCTATTACCTAAATCAAACAGGAAGTCCGCAATTTGCATATCAAAATTTGCATTTTCCCCTAAATTTGGCCAAAATTTGCCCTCGAACAAACGCGAACTCCTCCTAGGGCATTCATCGTATCGACCCCAAATGCTAATACATGACAAAGCAAACTATGACGATTAAATATTGTGTAAAACTTCGTCAAAAGTCCTACGGTTTGGATTTTATGAGGCGTCAAAGATGGGGTCCGCAGCCACGATGACTGCCTTTTTTCGATGCATACGCAATTTCCAACATTATTTTAACTGCTTAAACATGCTCAAAAACAAACAAAATTTTGCAGTAAATTTTAAGAGGCTACAAACATATCTCTTATCTCAAAATTCTCCACCAAAGGCACAAAATGGCTCTCTAGCGCCACCTAAATCCTCAAAAATAGCACTTCTGCTTACACCACGGCCTGTCGCAATGTATGAAAATTCTGAAAAAAATCACACATCATTGCTGTACCATGACAAATATTGTCACTTGATTTCGTGAAAATCCACGAAAGACTTCTTGAGATAAAAAAATATTATATACATAATACACTGTTCAGTAATACATTTTTTCTCGTTGTGGACAAACCGTTGATTGGATCAAAATGATCTTTGGTATACTTCATCATCTCAATTAGGAGAAACAATGTGTCAAGCATGGTACCATTTCCATGAATATTTGCTGAGATATTAATATGTTATGAATATTCATATTTTGAAAAATATAGAGTGATGCACTTCTGAATTCACCATAAGTTGCAGCGTATGAAACTTTTGTCTGTGTTCAGAGAACATGTTCCCAAAATCTCAGCTTTCTAGGATTTACGTAGAAGAAGCATTTATTAATTTCTTGATTTTTATTGATTTCCATGTATTTCTCTGTGCTACTACACAATTGTCCACCGGGTGGCAGTTGGAGCCCACGGATCATCTCCCTTCACTAAGTTCATGCATGGGGGAAGATTCCACAATACACAGCAGTGATAAAATCTGCTTCAGATACTTTGACCAGGTCCCATGGCTCATAGCTCCATTATTCAAAAGAAAAATCTCTTGCAGTAAAGGGGTTTGCACTCAACTCAACATAAAACTTTTCCCACTATCTCGTACTGTCCAACGAATGACAATGCTCGACAGCGCTCGAACGCGTCTCGCCCCCCTTTCGACATGCACGGGTGGGCGTCTCGCCCCCGTTTCGACATGCACCGGTGGGCGAGGACCCGCCCCAACGCTGCTTGCAGCTTTAATTATTCTTTGTTTCTTTGTTTCTTTGTTTTTTCTTACGCCTCTTTGAGCTTAAATTTGACCCCCTAAACATGCTCAAAAACTCACCAAAATCGGCACGCTCGTCAGGTCTGGCGAAAAATTTGATAAAATTAAGAAATTATCCCCCTAGGTCAAAAAATGCCTCTCTAGCGCCACCAAGGCACTTTTTTCTGGCCTTTAGACGGCCACCACAACCGGTAGGAAAGTCATAGAGAGATGGAACCAACACCATATTGTTCATCTCATCAAGGCCTAAAAATGAACAATCGACACCTATTACCTAAATCAAACAGGAAGTCTGCAATTTGCATATCAAAATTTGCATTTTCCCCTAAATTTGGCCAAAATTTGCCCTCGAACAAACGCGAACTCCTCCTAGGGCGTTCATTGTATCGACCCCAAATGCTAATAGATGACACAGCACACTCTTCCGATGAAAACTACTGTACAACTTTTTCAAAAGTCCTACGGTTTGGATTTTATGAGGCGTCAAAGATGGGGTCCGCAGCCACGATGATTGCCTTTTTTCGATGCATACGCACTTTCCAACATTATTTTAACCGCTTAAACATGCTCAAAAACAAACAAAATTTTGCAGTTAATTTTTAGAGGCTACATCCATATCTCTTATCTCAAAATTCTCCACCAAAGGCACAAAATGGCTCTCTAGCGCCACCTAAATCCTCAAAAATAGCACTTCTGCTTACACCACGGCCTGTCGCAATGTATGAAAATTCTGAAAAAAATCACACATCATTGCTGTACCATGACAGATATTGTCACTTGATTTCGTGAAAATCCATGAAAGTCTTCTTGAGATAAAAAAATATTATATACATAATACACTGTACAGTCATACATTTTTTCTTGTTGTGGACAAACCGTTGATTGGATCAAAATGATCTTTGGTATACTTCATCATCTCAATTAGGAGAAACAATGTGTCAAGCATGGTACCATTTCCATGAATATTTGCTGAGATATTAATATGTTATGAATATTCATATTTTGAAAAATATAGAGTGACGCACTTCTGAATTCACCATAAGTTGCAGCGTATGAAACTTTTGTCTGTGTTCAGGGAACATGCTCCCAAAATCACAGCTTTCTAGGATTTACGTAGAAGAAGCATTTATTAATTTCTTGATTTTTATTGATTTCCATGTAATTCTGTGTGCTACTACACAATTGTCCACCGGGTGGCAGTTGGAGCCCACGGATCATCTCCCTTCACTAAGTTCATGCATGGGGGAAGATTTCACAATACACACCAGTGATTAAATGTGCTTCAGATACTTTGACCAGGTTCCATGGCTCATAGCTCCATTATTCAAAACAAAAATCTCTTGCAGTGAAGGGGTTTGCACTCAACTCAACATTAAAAATTTCCCACTATCTCGTACTGTTCAACTAATCACAATGCTCGACATCGCTCCAACGCGTCTCGCCCCCCTTTCCACATGCCCGGATGGGCGTCTCGCCCCCGTTTCGACGTGCGCGGGTGGGCGAGGACCCGTCCCAACGCTGCTTGCAGCTTTAATTAGGGTCCGAGCCTCGAGGCCTGAAAGGCCTCAGAGAGGACCCTATTGTTCCTGCTATGTTTCTTATTATTAGGGTCCGAGCCTCCAGGCCTGCAGGGCCTTGGAGAGGACCCTATTGTATTTCTCGTGTTTATTATTATTCTTTCTTTGTTTCTTCTTACGCCTCTTTGCGCTCAAATTTGACCCCCTAAACATGCTCAAAAACTCACCAAAATCGGCATGCTCGTCAGGTCTGGCGAAAAATTTGATAAAATGAAAAAATTATCCCCATAGGTCACAAAATGGCTCTCTAGCGCCACCAAGGCACTTTTTACTGGCCTTTAGAGGGCCACCACGCCCGGTAGGAAAGTCATAGAGAGATGCAACCAACACTATATTATTCATCTCATCAAGGACTAAAAATGAACAATCGACACCTATTACCGAAATCGAACAGGAAGTCCGCAATTTGCATATCAAAATTTGCATTTTCCCCTAAATTTGGCCAAAATATGCCCTTGAACAAACGCGAACTCCTCCTAGGGCGTTCATCGTATCGACCCCAAATGTTAATAGATGACAAAGCACACTCTTCCGAAAAAAACTACTGTACAACTTTTTCAAAAGTCCTACGGTTTGGATTTTATGAGGCGTCAAAGATGGGGTCCGCAGCCACTTTGACTGCCTTTTCCCGATGCATACGCAATTTCCAACATTATTTTTACCGCTTAAACATGGTCAGAAACGAACAAAATTTTGCAGTTAATTCTTACAGGCAACAAACATATCTCTTATCCCTAAATTCTTCACCAAAGGCACAAAATGGCTCTCTAGCGCCACCTAAATCCTCCAAAATGGCACTTTTGCTTACACCACGGCCTGACGCAATGTTTAAAAATTCTGAAAAAAATCACACATCATTGCTGTACGATGACAGATATTCTCACTTGATTTCGTGAAAATCCTATGAAGACTTCTTGAAATAAAAAATGTTATGTTCATATTATGCTGTACAGTATCACATTATTTCTTACTGTGAACAAACCGTTTATTGTATCAAAATGTCCTTTGGTAGACTTCATAAGCTCCATGTGTACAGACAAACTGCCAAGCATGGAACTATTTCTATGAATATTTCTGGAGATATTAATATGTTATGAATATTCATATTTTGAAAAATATAGAGTGACGCACTTCTGAATTCACCATAAGTTGCAGCGTATGAAACTTTTGTCTGTGTTCAGGGAACATGCTCCCAAAATCTCAGCTTTCTAGGACTTACGTAGAAGAAGCATTTATTAATTTCTTGATTTTCATTGATTTCCATGTATTTCTGTGTGCTACTACACAATTGTCCACCGGGTGGCAGTTGGAGCCCACGGATCATCTCCCTTCACTAAGTTCATGCATGGGAGAAGATTTCACAATACACACCAGTGATTAAATGTGCTTCTGATACTTTGACCAGGTTCCATGGCTCATAGCTCCATTATTCTAAACAAAAATCTCTTGCAGTGAAGGGGTTTGCACTCAACTCAACATTAAAGATTTCCCACTATCTCGTACTGTCCAACGAATCACAATGCTCGACATCGCTCGAACGCCTCTCACCCCCTTTCGACATGCACGGGTGGGCGTCTCGCCCCCGTTTCGACATGCGCGGGTGGGCGAGGACCCGTCCCAACGCTGCTTGCAGCTTTAATTAGGGTCCGAGCCTCCAGGCCTGCAGGGCCTTGGAGAGGACCCTATTGTTTTTCTCGTGTTTCTTATTATTATTATTATTCTTATTATTATTCTTTGTTTCTTTGTTTCTTTGTTTTTTCTTACGCCTCTTTGAGCTTGAATTTGACCCCCTAAACATGCTCAAAAACTCACCAAAATCGGCACGCTCGTCAGGTCTGGCGAAAAATTTGATAAAATGATAAAACTCTCCCCATAGGTCACAAAATGGCTCTCTAGCGCCACCAAGGCACTTTTTACTGGCCTTTAGAGGGCCACCACGCCCGGTAGGAAAGTCATAGAGACATGCAATCAACACTATATTGTTCATCTCATCAAGGACTAAAAATGAACAATCGACACCTATTACCTAAATCAAACAGGAAGTTTGCTATTTGCATATCAAAAGGTGCATTTCACCCTAAATTTGGCCAAAATTTGCCCTCGAACAAACGCGAACTCCTCTCGGGGCGTTCATCGTATCGACCCCAAATGCTAATACATGACACAGCACACTCTTCCGATGAAAACTACTGTACAACTTTTTCAAAAGTCCTATTGTTTGGATTTTATGAGGCGTCAAAGATGGGGTCCGCAGCCACTTTGACTGCCTTTTCCCGATGCATACGCAATTTCCAACATTAATTTAACCGCTTAAACATGGTCAAAAACGAACAAAATTTTGCAGTAAATTCTTACAGGCAACAAACATATCTCTAATCCCAAAATTCTTCACCAAAGGCACAAAATGGCTCTCTAGCGCCACCTAAATCCTCCAAAATGGCACTTTTGCTTACACCACGCCCTGACGCAATGTTTAAGAATTCTGAAAAAAATCACACATCATTGCTGTACCATGACAGATATTCTCACTTTATTTCGTGAAAATCCAATGAAGACTTCTTGAAATAAAAAATGTTATGTTCATCATATGCTGTACAGTATCACATAATTCCTTACTGTGAACAAACCGTTTGTTGTATCAAAATGTCCTTTGGTACACTTCATAAGCTCCATGTGTCCAGACAAACTGCCAAGCATGGAACAATTTCTATGAATATTTCTGGAGATATTAATATGTTATGAATATTCATATTTTGAAAAATTTAGAGTGACGCACTTCTGAATTCACCATAAGTTGCAGCGTATGAAACTTTTGTCTGTATTCAGGGAACATGCTCCCAAAATCTCAGCTTTCTAGGATTTACGTAGAAGAAGCATTTATTAATTTCTTGATTTTCATTGATCTCCATGTATTTCTGTGTGCTACTACACAATTGTCCACCGGGTGGCAGTTGGAGCCCACGGATCATCTCCCTTCACTAAGTTCATGCATGGGGGAAGATTTCACAATACACACCAGTGATTAAATGTGCTTCAGATACTTTGACCAGATTCCATGGCTCATAGCTCCATTATTCAAAACAAAAATCTCTTGCAGTGAAGGGGTTTGCACTCAATTCAACATAAAAATTTTCCACTATCTCGTACTGTTCAACGAATCACAATGCTCGACATCGCTCCAACGCGTCTCGCCCCCCTTTCGACATGCGCGGATGGGCGTCTCGCCCCCGTTTAGACATGCACCGGTGGGCGAGGACCCGCCCCAACGCTGCTTGCAGCTTTAATTATTCTTTGTTTCTTTGTTTTTTCTTACGCCTCTTTGAGCTTGAATTTGACCCCCTAAACATGCTCAAAAACTCACCAAAATCGGCACGCTCGTCCGGTCTGGCGAAAAATTTGATAAAATGAAAAAATTATCCCCATAGGTCACAAAATGGCTCTCTAGCGCCACCAAGGCACTTTTTACTGGCCTTTAGAGGGCCACCACGCCCGGTAGGAAAGTCATAGAGAGATGCAACCAACACTATATTGTTCATCTCATCAAGGCCTAAAAATGAACAATCGACACCTATTACCTAAATCAAACAGGAAGTCCGCAATTTGCATATCAAAATTTGCATTTCACCCTAAATTTGGCCAAAATTTGCCCTCGAACAAACGCGAACTCCTCCTAGGGCGTTCATCGTATCGACCCCAAATGCTAATAGATGACACAGCACACTCTTCCGATAAAAACTACTGTACAACTTTTTCAAAAGTCCTACGGTTTGGATTTTATGAGGCGTCAAAGATGGGGTCCGCAGCCACTTTGACTGCCTTTTCCCGATGCATACGCAATTTCCAACATTAATTTAACCGCTTAAACATGGTCAGAAACGAACAAAATTTTGCAGTAAATTCTTACAGGCAACAAACATATCTCTTATCCCAAAATTCTTCACCTAAGGCACAAAATGGCTCTCTAGCGCCACCTAAATCCTCCAAAATGGCACTTTTGCTTACACCACGCCCTGACGCAATGTTTGAAAATTCTGAAAAAAATCTCACATCATTGCTGTACCATGACAGATATTCTCACTTGATTTCGTGAAAATCCAATGAAGACTTCTTGAAATAAAAAATGTTATGTTCATCATATGCTGTACAGTATCACATAATTTCTTACTGGGAACAAACCGTTTATTGTATCAAAATGTCCTTTGGTAGACTTCATAAGCTCCATGTGTACAGACAAACTACCGAGCATGGTTCAATTTCAATGAATATTTCTTGAGATATGAATATGTTATGAATATTCATATTTTGAAAAATATAGAGTGACGCACTTCTGAATTCACCATAAGTTGCAGCGTATGAAACTTTTGTCTGTGTTCAGGGAACATGCTCCCAAAATCTCAGCTTTCTAGGATTTACGTAGAAGAAGCATTTATTAATTTCTTGATTTTTATTGATTTCCATGTATTTCTGTGTGCTACTACACAATTGTCCACCGGGTGGCAGTTGGAGCCCACGGATCATCTCCCTTCACTAAGTTCATGCATGGGGGAAGATTTCACAATACACACCAGTGATTAAATGTGCTTCAGATACTTTGACCAGGTTCCATGGCTCATAGATCCATTATTCAAAACAAAAATCTCTTGCAGTGAAGGGGTTTGCACTCAACTCAACATAAAAGATTTCCCACTATCTCGTACTGTCCAACGAATCACAATGCTCGACATCGCTCGAACGCGTCTCGCCCCCCTTTCGACATGCGCGGGTGGGCGTCTCGCCCCCGTTTCGACGTGCGCGGGTGGGCGAGGACCCGTCCCAACGCTGCTTGCAGCTTTAATTATTCTTTGTTTCTTTGTTTCTTCTTACGCCTCTTTGCGCTCAAATTTGACCCCCTAAACATGCTCAAAAACTCACCAAAATCGGCATGCTCGTCAGGTCTGGCGAAAAATTTGATAAAATGAAAAAATTATCCCCATAGGTCACAAAATGGCTCTCTAGCGCCACCAAGGCACTTTTTACTGGCCTTTAGAGGGCCACCACGCCCGGTAGGAAAGTCAGAGAGAGATGCAACCAACACTATATTATTCATCTCATCAAGGCCTAAAAATGAACAATCGACACCTATTACCGAAATCGAACAGGAAGTCCGCAATTTGCATATCAAAATTTGCATTTTCCCCTAAATTTGGCCAAAATTACCCCTCAAACAAACGCGAACTCCTCCTAGGGCGTTCAACGTATCGACCCCAAATGTTAATAGATGACAAAGCACACTCTTCCGATGAAAACTACTGTACAACTTTTTCAAAAGTCCTACGGTTTGGATTTTATGAGGCGTCAAAGATGGGGTCCGCAGCCACTTTCACTGCCTTTTCTCGATGCGTACGCAATTTCTAACATTATTTTCACCCCTTAAACATGCTCTAAAACAAACAAAATTTTGCAGTTAATTTCTCGACGCTTCAATCATATTTCTTACCTCTAAATTTTCCACCAAAGGCACAAAACGGCTCTCTAGCGCCACCTAAATCCTCCAAAATGCCACTTTTGCTTACACCACGGCCTGTCGCAATGTTTGAAAATTCTCAAAAAAATCACACATCATTGCTGTACCATAACAAACATTGTCACTTCATTTCGTGAAAATCCATGAAAGAATTCTGGAGAAAAAAAATATTATATTCATAATACACTGTACAGTAATACATTTTTTCTTGATGTGGACAAACCGTTAATCAGATCAAAATGATCTTTGGTATACTTTATAATCTCTATTTGGAGAAACAATGTGCCAAGCATGGTACCATTTGAATGAATATTTGTTGACATATTAACAAGTTATGAATATTCATTTTTTGAGAAATATAGAGTGACGCACTTCTGAATTCACCATAAGTTGCAGCGTATGAAACTTTTGTCTGTGTTCAGGGAACATGCTCCCAAAATTTCAGCTTTCTAGGATTTACGTAGAAGAAGCATTTATCAATTTCTTGATTATTATTGATTTACATGTATTTCTGTGTGCTACTACACAATTGTCCACCGGGTGGCAGTTGGAGCCCACGGATCATCTCCCTTCACTAAGTTCATGCATTGGGGAAGATTTCACAATACACACCAGTGATTCAATGTGCTTCAGATACTTTGACCAGGTTCCATGGCCCATAGCTCCATTATTCAAAACAAAAATCTCTTGCAGTGAAGGGGTTTGCACTCAACTCAACATAAAAGATTTCCCACTATCTCGTACTGTCCAACGAATCACAATGCTCGACATCGCTCCAACGCGTCCCGCCCCCATTTCGACATGCGCGGGTGGGCGTCTCGCCCCCGTTTCGACGTGCGCGGGTGGGCGAGGACCCGTCCCAACGCTGCTTGCAGCTTTAATTAGGGTCCGAGCCTCGAGGCCTGAAAGGCCTCAGAGAGGACCCTATTGTTCCTGCTATGTTTCTTATTAGGGTCCGAGCCTCCAGGCCTGCAGGGCCTTGGAGAGGACCCTATTGTTTTTCTCGTGTTTCTTATTAGGGTCCGAGCCTCGAGGCCTGAAAGGCCTCAGAGAGGACCCTATTGTTCCTGCTATGTTTCTTATTATTAGGGTCCGAGCCTCGAGGCCTGAAAGGCCTCAGAGAGGACCCTATTGTTCCTGCTATGTTTCTTATTATTAGGGTCCGAGCCTCCAGGCCTGCAAGGCCTCGGAGAGGACCCTATTGTTCCTGCTATGTTTCTTATTATTAGGGTCCGAGCCTCCAGGCCTGCAAGGCCTCGGAGAGGACCCTATTGTTCCTGCTATGTTTCTTATTATTATTATTATTATTCTTTCTTTCTTTCTCTATACGCCTCTTTGCGCTTACATTTGACCCCCTAAACATGCTCAAAAACTCTCCAAATTTGGCACACACCTCATGTCTGGCGAAAAATTTGATAAAATGAAAAAATCTTCCCCCTAGGTGACAAAATGGCTCTCTAGCGCCACCAAGGTACATTTTACTGGCCTTTTGACGGCCACCACGACCGGTAGGAAAGCCATAGAGAGATGGGACCAAGACTATATTGCTCATCTCATCAAGCCCTACAAATGAATAATTGACACCCATTATCTAAATCGAACAGGAAGTAAGCAATTTGCATATAAAAATTTCCATTCTCACCAAAATTTGGCCTAAATTTGCCCTTGAACAAACGTGAACTCCTCTCGGGGCATTTATTGTATCGACCCCAAATGCTAATAGATGACAAAGCACACTCTTCCGATGAAAACGATGGCACAACTTTGTCAAAAGTTGAACGGTACGGATTTTATGAGGCGTCAAAGATGGGGTCCGCAGCCACTTGGACAGCCTTTTCCCGATGCATACGCAATTTCCAACATTAATTTAACCGCTTAAACATGGTCAAAAACGAACAAAATTTTGCAGTTAATTCTTACAGGCAACAAACATATCTCTTATCCCAAAATTCTTCACCAAAGGCACAAAATGGCTCTCTAGCGCCACCTAAATCCTCCAAAATGGCACTTTTGCTTACACCACGCCCTGACGCAATGTTTAAAAATTCTGCAAAAAATCACACATCATTGCTGTACCATGACAGATATTCTCACTTGATTTCGTGAAAATCCAATGAAGACTTCTTGAAATAAAAAATGTTATGTTCATCATATGCTGTACAGTATCACATAATTTCTCACTGTGAACAAACCGTTTATTGTATCAAAATGTCCTTTGGTAGACTTCATAAGCTCCATGTGTACAGACAAACTGCCAAGCATGGAACAATTCCTATGAATATTTCTGGAGATATTAATATGTTATGAATATTCATATTTTGAAAAATATAGAGTGACGCACTTCTGAATTCACCATAAGTTGCAGCGTATGAAACTTTTGTCTGTGCTCAGGGAACATGCTCCCAAAATTTCTGCTTTCTAGGATTTACGTAGAAGAAGCATTTATTAATTTCTTGATTTTTATTGATTTCCATGTATTTCTGTGTGCTACTACACAATTGTCCACCGGGTGGCAGTTGGAGCCCACGGATCATCTCCCTTCACTTAGTTCATGCATGGGGGAAGATTTCACAATACACACCAGTGATTAAATGTGCTTCAGATACTTTGACCAGGTTCCATGGCTCATAGCTCCATTATTCAAAACAAAATTATCTTGCAGTGAAGGGGTTTGCACTCAACTCAACATAAAAGATTTCCCACTATCTCGTACTGTCCAACGAATCACAATGCTCGACATCGCTCGAACGCGTCTCGCCCCCCTTTCGACATGCGCGGGTGGGCGTCTCGCCCCCGTTTCGACGTGCGCGGGTGGGCGAGGACCCGTCCCAACGCTGCTTGCAGCTTTAATTAGGGTCCGAGCCTCGAGGCCTGAAAGGCCTCAGAGAGGACCCTATTGTTCCTGCTATGTTTCTTATTATTATTATTAGGGTCCGAGCCTCGAGGCCTGAAAGGCCTCAGAGAGGACCCTATTGTTCCTGGTCAGTTTCTTATTATTATTATTATTATTATTCTTTGTTTTTTCTTACGCCTCTTTGAGCTTGAATTTGACCCCCTAAACATGCTCAAAAACTCACCAAAATCGGCACGCTCGTCAGGTCTGGCGAAAAATTTGATAAAATGAAAAAACTATTGTCATAGGTCACAAAATGGCTCTCTAGCGCCACCAAGGCACTTTTTACTGCCCTTTAGAGGGCCACCACGCCCAGTAGGAAAGTCATAGAGAGATGCAACCAACACTATATTGTTCATCTCATCAAGGCCTAAAAATGAACAATCGACACCTATTACCGAAATCGAACAGGAAGTCCACAATTTGCATATCAAAATTTGCATTTTCCCCAAAATTTGGCCAAAATTTGCCCTCGAACAAACGAGAACTCCTCCTAGGGCGTTCATCGTATCGACCCCAAATGCTAATAGATGACACAGCACACTCTTCTGATGAAAACTACTGTACAACTTTTTCAAAAGTCCTACGGTTTGGATTTTATGACGCGTCAAAGATGGGGTCCGCAGCCACTTTGACTGCCTTTTCCCGATGCATACGCAATTTCCAACATTTATTTAACCGCTTAAACATGGTCAAAAACGAACAAAATTTTGCAGTAAATTCTTACAGGCAACAAACATATCTCTTATCCCAAAATTCTTCACCAAAGGCACAAAATGGCTCTCTAGCGCCACCTAAATCCTCCAAAATGGCACTTTTGCTTACACCACGCCCTGACGCAATGTTTAAAAATTCTGAAAAAAATCACACATCATTGCTGTACCATGACAGATATTCTCACTTGATTGCGTGAAAATACAATGAAGACTTCTTGAAAGAAAAAATGTTATGTTCATCATATGCTGTACAGTATCACATAATTTCTTACTGTGAACAAACCGTTTATTGTATCAAAATGTCCTTTGGTAGACTTCATAAGCTCCATGTGTACAGACAAACTGCCAAGCATGGAAAAATTTCTATGAATATTTCTGGAGATATTAATATGTTATGAATATTCATATTTTGAAAAATATAGAGTGACGCACTTCTGAATTCACCATAAGTTGCAGGGTATCAAACTTTTGTCTGTGCTCAGGGAACATGCTCCCAAAATCTCAGCTTTCTAGGATTTACGTAGAAGAAGCATTTCTTAATTTCTTGCTTTTTATTGATTCTCATTCTTTTTCTTTGTGCTGCTACAGACTCTGTCCACCGGGTGGCAATAGGATCACACGGCTCATATTTCTTCACTTAGTTAATGCATGGGGGAAGATACCACAATACACAGCAGTGATAAAATCTGCTTTAGATACTTTGGCCAGGTCCCATGGCTCATAGCTCCATTTCCCAAAAGAAAAATCTCTTTCAGTAAAGGGGTTTGCACTCAACTCAACATAAAACGTTGTAGTGTATGAAACTTTTTTCGGTGTTCAGTGAACATGCGTTAGTGAAGCCTTTCACCCCTCGTTGTCTTTTGCAGCTCGGTATAAAACAGACCAAGCGATTGGTCCAATGTTTTATATATTGTGTTTTCAAGCTCTGTATAAAACAGGCAAAGCGACTGGTCCAATGTTTTACACATTATGCGGGTAAGAAGTATTTTCGTTGAATGTCAATTACAAGAGCTAGCTAGTTTGTTAGCCAGCTTTCAATTTTATTTACCACTAACCCAGATAGCAAGCTCCTCCACTCCTAATGTGCTTCAGCCGGGGCAGATCCGGAGCGGAGGAGCTTGCTATCTGGGAAGTCAATGCAGTCCCAGCGAAGCCAAGGTAGCTCGCTGGTGACCGATATCAGTCGCTTGCGTTCGCTTTCAGTCAGCGGTCCGTTCTGACAACTTTGCGTTTCTACGTTAACTAACGCATGAAACGGTACAGTTCTTCAATAAATATTGCCACAAAAGGCTGCTGAACTTCTCGCCCTTTCTCGTTTGTATGGAGTTCTTTGGAATTGGCCTCATAGGAAACCATTCGTTTTTATGAAGCAGATGGGTGTATCAATATGCCGGCCGGGTGCTTCGCTTTGGATAATGTTACTATGAAGACATAAGCAATCTAGTGTTCTCAATATATATATATATATTTAAGGGAAAACTCAGTCGATCATAGATTTCGAACAGAGTGACGTAATGGGGTGCGTTTCAAGGCGGAGGTGCATTTCTCGGCACCGCAAGGACACGTACCCGGAATTCTCGGAGCGTGACCCCGGAAGAGAATAAACAGCAATTTTATTGACTTGCAAAATTGCATTTCAAATCCACAAACATCATATGTGTCATTCATGGTGTATTGCAAAGGGGGTCGAAAAATAGCTTTTCTAACGCCATTGAGTACGACATAATTTTTCTCAGATTTTATGTCGCATAAAGGTCAGCGGAAAGGGCGGGACTTTGCCACTTCGTATAAAGCTGAACACCATTTTGATTTCTTCAGACAAGCTGATGCATTGAGGTAAGAACTACGCTTGTTCGCTCCTCAGATTTTTTGCTACAGTTCAGTCGTAATTGTTTACCATAATGTTATCTCATATCGCTGCGGCGAGTTTGTTACGGTGGTGTTTGAAGTTCAAGTTTCCGTTTGTCTTTGAATTATCGCATTTGTGGGCCGTAGTGATGTTTTTCAGGTCAATCGGTGTCGAAAAACAATTCGCCACAGGAAGGCCTTTTGTTTCTTCGCAGTAACGTTAGTTGATTAGTTGAGACTGTGTCGTATATATGGCTAATTTTCGGTCTGATTAGTTTTGTTCACTTGAGTTACGTTAACTAGATATGGTTTGTAGCTGCCAACTCAGTGGAAATTAATTTTGGTGGTGGATTTTACTCTAAGAAAGACGGAGAAGTAAATCATTGAGTTGGTAAGTGACTCGTTTCATCTATCGGCCAGTTAGCTTTTTAAAATAAATACCTTGGAAATAATTATGTACCCAGTATTGAATTTTTCGGGGTTTTTTCAGAAACGATTTTACATGATGCTCTAATTCTTTTCAGAGGTTTTATTGCTACTAACCTTTGTTGAAAATTAGAATTACAGCCAGCTATCAAGATGGCGGCCGATGCCTTTGTTTGCATTGAACGAGTGTAGTAGGCCTAACTAGCGATTGCATTCTACTAACGTTAGCTAACCAGCATTATTTCCTGTTATGTATCCAGTTTTGAATTTTTTTTGGTTTCTTTCCGGAACGATTTTAAATGATGCTGTAATTTTTTCAGAGGTATTATTGCCACTAATGTTTGTTAGAAGTGAGTGTTACAGCTAGCAATCACGTGATGTCGGCCATTTTATGTTCATTGAGGGGAATTGTGGTATGGGAAGCGTGTAACGTTACTAACTTACAATTTTCTATTGGAGAAAGGAATAGTAAATCAATGCATCGAATAATAAGCAGTCTGATTTTGGTTTTATGTTCTGACAGCGAGGGGCTTCATATAGCTTGATTGTGTGTGGTTTTGCGGAAGTTTTTTTTTAAGCCTCTTTAATGTTGATAGCTGGGCTCTGAAATGGTTGTAGCCCTTTATTGTGACTTGAACATGCAAATGTAAAGTAAGAATGTTGGTTATTCATGCTTCTTGACATGAGTGCTATTCCTTATTTGACAAATGAAAACCACTTTGTACTCAAGATGTTATGTTGTATAGTGGTGTGCGTCTAATTACTGTGCAAATGGGTTTATTTGATGTGCATGCATGTGCATGTGTCAGCATGGTTGATGAGAAAATTCAGCCATTGGTGTCTTGGAAAGCAAACATTTCGTATAGATTTTGCGTGATGGGACAACATTTTTAAATGATAATTTGCTACAGTGATGCATTTCTGAATCCTAGATGTTTTGGAATATCTTCTCTTCTGATTGACAAAAGTTTCTTTGTGTAAACTTTGTACATGATTGTATTGCCATAATTAAGGTGTTCCTTTTATCTACAGATATCCCTCTCTGCTGCCTGTGAATTCTGATGCTCTACTGCTTTGACTGTTGTCAAAAACGATCTTCTTGCGACCTTCTGTACATATCTGATCCACGAAGTCAAATCGCCTTGCACATTTTTCCTCACTTATATATTCACTTGCTTAATACACACGTAACTGATAATTACTCACCTACTCTGCTCATTGACTCACCTGCACACCCACACATCTCCACAGACACTTGCACACACACACACACACACACACCTGTGAACACACAAGTTTTATAGTAGTTGCCTAAGTCTGACTGCCAAGGTAAGTTTAAAATTTTGTGTATTTGAATGTTGTGGTGAAACTTTGTCTGGCAAAAGGATGAGTATGTTTGGCATGCATTCATTTTTGTTCTGTGAACTTTGAATAATTTTGTTCTTTGAATTTAGATGCCACGTGGAAAGGCTTACCGACGCGCTCAAGCTTTGAAGCAGAGGATGGCCTTACAGCAGCCTTGGACTCCCCAGCTGCCTGTCCCCGAGTTTGTTGCTCGTAGGTATCAGTTTAATTGTTTACATTTTTTTTAACCCCCCCTGTGCGTTTAGCGCTAAGCAGGGGATATAGTATCCAGCTGCTCCCATACGTATGTCCATCCGTCCCGGCGGGGGATAGTGACAAACTCTTGTTTGAATTTTTTTTAATGTTCAAGTTGCAGAAGTGAAATATAATGTTATTTTTTTTGGATGACATTCATACGTTGGGTTTCAATTGCACAGGTCGCGGTACTGGTTTCCGCCATCGTGTGCGGAGATGGCCAACTTCCCACCTGACTCAGCGCTCCTTCAAGTTGGTCACTCCTGCTCAGCATCCAGAGAAGCAGGTATTTGTTTTTAGTAATGCAGAGTGTACAGGTAGTTGGTATTTGTGGTTGGTCAGTGTTCTAATGCGGTGTATCTGTTCTTGCAGCTGGTGTTCGTCGTTGGAGACTCTCACCTGCGAGCCATGGTGGACGGTTTTGTGGACATGCCGGAGGGACCCCTGTCTTTTGCTTTTCTGTCTGTTCCAGGTGCTCAGGCTTCGGAGCTGAGGAAGGAGGTATTGCATGCTGCTCTTCCATGGACCCCAGATGTTGTCTGCGTGTGTGCCCCGAGCAACAACCTCACTGCCAGCAGGACCATCGGTGAGGCGTCGCTGGACTTCAGTGCGCTCCTGAGCGCTGTTTGCAGTCGCTGGACCAAGGTGAGTACTATGCAATTGCTGTTGACTGCTGTTGTGAGCAGCTTGTATTTTCTTGCTTCCTTCTTTTGAAGATAACTTTGTTCTCTCTCTCTCTCTCTCTCTCTCTCTCTCTCTCTCTCTCTCTCTCTCTCTCTGTAGGTGTTCGTGCTGGACTTCCCCCCTCGCCTGAACGTGGAGCCGGACCTGCAGGAGTTGTTTCGTCAGGAGTACCATCGTGTTGCAGCTCGCATGGGTACATTGGTTTTAGACATCTGCTGCCATAAAAGTAATTGAATGTGCTGTCTGACTCAAATGTTTCTCATATGAAAATGTTAAGCAACATCAATGTAATTTTTTTTTCAGGTCTCCCGTACGTGTCTGTGGCTGAGCACTTCCCTCTGCAGCGATTGCAGCTGTGGTGCCATGATGGCGTAAGTAATGCTAACGGTTTTTTTGACGTGATGTTTGGACTTGAAGGTTTTCCTCGTATCAAATATATAGTTAAATGTATGGTGTGTTGACTGCTTTTCAGGTGCACCTCAGCGACACCGTTGGATCCCCTATCCTCGCGCAGCTTCTGTGGGTGGCTGCAATGCACCAGTTGGCTCCTCCTCCTCCCAGGCCCCAGGTGTCTCCCCGGACATCGCCGAGCAGCAGGACCCCCCCCAGGCTGGTTGTGACAGGCCCCCCCCCCGTGCCGCGTCGCAGTGACCCATTGGAGTGGGCCGTTGTACGTCAGGGAGCCAAGGTAATGTGTTGTAGTTTGACCATTCATTTTGACAAAAAGAAAATCTGACCTTTTTCTTATGCATTTATTCTGAGCTTTTTTTATTTGCTTGTTTTTTCAAGGCTGGAACGTCTGCATTGGAGTCGTCCGTCATCTCGCCCAACCCAGTGTGGTTCAGCAGCGCCGTGTTGGAAGCCCTGGAGAGAGTTTCTCCTTCTGGATCTGACTGCACTGCCTCTCCTTCAGCCGGCCGGGTAACTTTCACTCAGATTATATGTATCATTGTCCAGGAAAAAGAAAAACAGGAAGGCAATTGCTAATTTTTTTTTGTTTTTTTTCTTTCTCCAGGCTTCCCGTGTGGAGCGTCAACGCAGAGGTGTTGCCACCAGGCGCAGAGGACGACAGCGGCAGGTTGGTACTATTTCAGTATGTCACTGACATGGATATGTTCTAAGTATAAGTTCACAACACACACAGCTAGAAAAAAGGAGTGAAGCATTTCAATGATTTTGTCTTTTCCATTTTTCCGTCTTCGGGACCAGCTCCCCTGTGCAGCCGGTGTGAGTTTTGTGTGATGTGATTTAATGTTGGAGACGGGTGGCAACATTTGTTCTGTTTAGTGTTGTTGTTGTTGTTGTTGTTGTTGTTGTTGTTGTTGTTGTTGTTTTTTTTTTTTTTCCTTTAAAATAATAAAGCTTTGTTTTCACGTTATTGTCTTTTGATCAGGAGGAGGTGTCGGCGGCTGCACTGTCAGAGGAGGTGGGGGAGGAGGCTGCTGCAGTGAGCCCTGCTGTGCTGATGGAGTCTGCTGTCCAGGAGGCTTCCCAGCTGCTGCCGCAGAAGATCGTCAAAGCTAAGGCTGCCTCTGTGTCTGATGCTACTGCTGTTTCTGCTCCTGCTGTTTCTGCTGCTGCTCCTGCTGTTTCTGCTGCTGCTGCTCCTACTGTTTCTGCTGCTGCTGCTCCTGCTGTTTCTGCTGCTGCTGCTCCTGCTGTTTCTGCTGCTGCTGCTCCTGCTGTTTCTGCTGCTGCTGCTCCTGCTGTTTCTGCTGCTGCTGCTCCTGCTGTTTCTGCTGCTGCTGCTCCTGCTGTTTCTGCTCCTGCTCCTGGTTTTGATGATTGTGTTCCTGATGTGTGTCTTCCTGATTGTGTAGCTCCCTCTGATTCTCAGAGTAATGCTGTGACAGCAGAGGCCAAGAAGAGGTTAAAGTTGGTGAAAGTAGTGTGTGGATCGTTTCACCAGGGGAATGAGCGTTTTCAGTATGCAGGATTGCAGTGTATGGCTATAGCTTTGGTCAGCTTGGCCAAACACATGCTGAAGAGTGTGTTCTCATGGGAGAGGCCTGACTTAGATCGCGTGTTGGTTTTAGGTGATGAATTCTACACAGAAATGCGCAAGTTGAATATTTTCACTCATGAGACAAATCTACTTTCTGTCCCAGATTTGTTAGAGCAATTGGAGATAGATGAACAGGTATTTGGGTTTAGTTATGGTGATACAGTTTTAGGAGAAGTAGGCGTGACTGAAGGTGAACACATTGACAACGGTGTTTACATCAGTCTGCAAAATGGTCTTGAGAGGATCTTCTGCCAGTACAGCATGTGTTTGATGACACTCTGTGCAAACACTAGTGCCATCATCTGTGAGGGTGGACGGTTCACTGTGGTTGATAGTCACTCGCGCAGTAACATGGGTATGTTGGATGCTAATGGCACAAGTGTGGTTCTGCATTTTGCTTGTGTTGGTGACCTGCATCACTACATCTGTCAACTGGCAGAATGTTTGTCTTCAAGGGAGAAGCTCTTTGAGCTCTGTGGTGTTCGTGTCACTGGGGGTGCAGGTCCAGATCGTTTTGTTTCAGTGGACAGCACTGTTTCAGTTGCAGAGTGTAGTGACATTACTGAGGGAAAAGGAAATGATGTTTCAAAAGTTAGGTGCGTGTCTGAATGTGGTGCTAATGTTGCTGTGAGTCCACTGTTGTCTGGCATTTCTGTACAAAGTATTTCCAGTGAGGTAAGCAGTGGTTTATCAACAGAATCTTCAGTTACTGATGGCAGGAAGCGTAAAACCCCTTCTAGTAGTTACAATTCAAAGAAGTCAAAGAGTTTTGATATTGGTGAGGTTGACTGTGATGTAGAGTTTATTAATGCTGTGAGCAATGAGGAGCTGGTCTTTTGTCCCCTGGGTGTAGATGTTTGCCAAGCTCTTTGTGAAAAGTTGAATGTTGACTTTGTGAAGATTGGTGGTCAACTGTCTGCAGAGGTTGGGGCATTGGGTGCTCCATGTAAAAATGAGATGATTGTGGCTGATGGGAACTGCTTTTTCAGAGCTATTTCTCAAGCTGTGAGTGGCTCACAGAAGCATCATCGCAAGATTAGATTGGCTATATGTAAAGAGTTGGATAAGAATTGCGATAAATATCGAAGTCTTTTGAGGAGTCCATATACCTCTGTGTTGGAATACCTTCAGGTGTCCAAGATGAGAGCTGTGAACACTTGGGCTACAGAGGTAGAAATTCAGGTTGCTGCAGATTGGTTAGGGGTTGATGTCTTTACTTTTTATGATGGACGTTGGCTTAAGTACTGCAGTAGCAGCAAGTATTTGTCAGGCGAAAGCATTTACTTAGAGAATATCATGGGGAAGCATTTTGAGACTGTTGTTTGTGTTTGTAAGCCTGGATTGAGGAGCTGTTATAATTACTGTAAAGTTGTAGCAACAAGTTACAACACTAGGTCTAGAATAATGCATGATTTTGCTAGTGACAAGACAATTGAATGTAATGATGAGGTGGTAGATTTTGATAAAGATGTAGGTGATTGTGGTGATGTGTTGGAGGCTGCTACTGAGCAAATGCCTTGTAGAAAGTCTGCAAAATCAAAATATCTGATGCAGAAAAAAAGGAAACAGGAAAAACTGAATAAGTTGCTTAAGGAAGAACGTCACTTAAGGTTTAGAAAGATGTATCATAGTAATGTAATGTTGAGGGAAAAGATTAAATTGATGAGGGCAAATAAATACAGGGAAAATATCAAGTACAGGGAGATGATGAAAGCAATAAGTAAAGCAAAGAGTGTGACGAATTATCAGGACAATATCCAGCACAAGGAGAGAGTTAAAACTGAGAGTAAAGCCAGGAGTATGCAAAAATATCAAGGTGACATCCAACACAGGGAAAGTGTTAAAACCAAAAGTGTAGTTAAATACAGACAAAACATCCAGCACCGAGAGAGGGTTAAAACTAATAGTGTTGTTAAATACAGACAAAACATCCAGCACAGGGAGAAGGTTAAAACTAATAGTGTGGTTAAATACAGACAAAACATCCAGCACAGGGAGAAGGTTAAAACTAATAGTGTGGTTAAATACAGACAAAACATCCAGCACAGGGAGAAGGTTAAAACTAATAGTGTGGTTAAATACAGACAAAACATCCAGCACAGGGAGAAGGTTAAAACTAATAGTGTGGTTAAATACAGACAAAACATCCAGCACAGGGAGAAGGTTAAAACTAATAGTGTGGTTAAATACAGACAAAACATTCAGCACAGGGAGAGGGTTAAAGAAGGGAGTAGAAGAAAATATCATGATAGTTTAGAACATAAGCAGCAAGTTATTGCGAGGGTCATGTTGAGTCGAAAACAGAAAAAGGATGAATCCAAAGATTTTGCTTATGTGATGGATCAATTTTTAGAGCAGGTCAGAGATGGACCAGATTTTGTGTGTTGTGTTTGTTGTAGGTTGTTGTTCAGATCTCAGGTGCTTCGTTGCGAGAAAGAAGTTTATCGCTCAAATTTGGCAATGGCAAGTATTGCAGAGACTTGTATTAATGAGGCTTATTTGCATAAATGTCATGAGGAGTGTTATGTGCCATGTCAGTTAGTTATATCTAGAGGTCAGCTGTGGATCTGTTACGCATGTCATCACAAGATTAGCAGAGGTCAAATTCCAGCTGAATGCTGGATTAATAACTTGGAGCTTGATCCCATTCCACATGAACTGGGATGCTTGAATAGTGTAGAACAGCATTTGATAGCTCTGCATATTCCATTCATGAAGATGCTATGTTTGCCCCGAGGGGGTCAAGGCGGAATCCATGGGCCGGTAACTTGTGTTCCAGCGAACATTGTACAGAGTGTTAATGCGTTGCCACGTACTAGTATGGAAGGATCTTTAGTGCAGGTCAAGTTAAAGCGTAAATTGACATACAAAGGGCATTATGAATATCAGTTTGTGGACACTTCACGTGTAAGACAGGCAGTAGAATATTTAAGAAGGACAAATGTTTATTACAGAGATATTGAGTTTAATGAAGAGTGGGTAAATGAGTTTAGGAGGCAGACGGATGAGGAAGAGGCTGAATCCTGTAGAGAGCAGGAAGCTGTCAGAGCTGAAATTTGTCAGGAAGAACAGGTTAGGGGCAAGCTAACTGTTCAGGAAGATGGCCAGGTTACAAATACAGCAGGTGTTGATGTAGAAGATGCATCTGACATGGCACAAGATGAAATGTTGCATGACAGACAGCAACACTGTATGTTTCAGGACACTTGTCTAATGCCAGTAGATATAGGTCAGGAGATGTTAGACCAATACATGGATATTGTAAATATTGCACCTGCAGAGGGTAATAGTCCAGTTCGGATGCTTACAGACCACAGTAATGAAGCTAAATGTTTCCCTGTGTTGTTTCCTCTGGGTGGGAATACTTTCCACGACACACGTCCTCAGCGTTTAACATTGTGCCGTTATTTTAATAATAGGATCATGAATGTTGATGGGCGTTTTGCGCGCAATGTAGAGTACATCTTTTATGCTCAGTACATGTCTGAGCTGGATATGGTGATATCCAATGTTTCTGTAGCATTGCGTAAGGGTAAGGGGGGTCAGAAATCGCATAACATTACTCAAAATATATTGCAAAATAATGACTCACTAAAGCAGTTGTTAGAATTTGATGATGGTTTTAGGTTTCTTAGACCTATTAGAGGTACACCAGCTTTTTGGCAGTCCGTTCAGAAGGATGTATTTGCTTGTGTTCGCCAATTGGGGATTCCCACCTGGTTTTGCTCATTTTCGTCTGCAGATCTGCGCTGGCAGAATCTACTGACCAGCATCCTGAGACAGGAAGGCAGAGCACAGACTGTGGATGATTTGGAGTGGGCAGACAGGTGTGAGTTGTTGCGCGGTAATCCAGTTACAGCTGCGCGGATGTTCGATTACAGGTGGCATTGTTTTTTGAAAACTGTTCTCATGTCTCCTTTGCAACCAATCGGCAAAATCATCGATTACTTTTATAGAATCGAATTCCAGCAGCGTGGTTCTCCTCATGTTCACGCTTTATTTTGGATTGAGGGTGCTCCCCAAATTGATAGGAATGAAGATGAAGAAGTGGTTGAATTCATTGATAAATACGTTACTTGTGAGCTGCCCTCAGATGATGACACATTATTGGACATGGTGTCATCAGTTCAAATGCATTCAAAACATCATTCAAAGTCTTGCAAGAAAAAAAACACTACATGTCGTTTCAATTTCCCAAAACCAGTTTCTGCTCGAACATTTTTATGTAAAATTAAAGAATGCAAATGCGATTGGACAAAGGCTGCAGATTCAGATCCAAAAAACAAGCCAGTCTGTAAATGTTTTAACGATGATGATAAAATGCCAAAAACTTTTGCGGAGTCCGTTCTGACATACGTTAAAGAAGCTTTAGAATCAGAGGTGCCATTTTCAAATGTAGAGGACTTGTTTAGGAGTCTTAATATTAATCAAGAAATCTTTGAAGAGGCCTATAGGACAATTGAAAAAAAGTATAAAGTGGTTTATAGGAGAGGATTGAAAGAGGTTTGGATTAATCAATATAGCAAGCAATTATTAAAATGCTGGAACGCCAACATGGACATTAGCTTTGTCACGGACGCCTATGCTGTAATCGTCTACATCATATCGTATATAACAAAAGCAGAGAGAGAAATTGGCCTATTATTGAATAATGCCCATAAAGAAGCCTCACAGCAAGGTAACCTCTCTGCTAAAGATGCTTTAAAGAAGCTGGGCAGTGTGTATTTGCATAACAGGGACGTTTGTGCCCAGGAGGCCGTGTATAGGCTAACAAACATGCATTTGAAGGAGTGTTCCAGAAAGGTGGTGTTTGTTCCAACAGGGAACAACCTGGTGAAGATGAGTTTGCCGCTTAGTGTTTTAAGGCAAAAGGCATCTTCCCATAATCTTAGCACAGAAGACATGTGGATGACCAGCATGGTGGACAGGTATAGGAACAGGCCTGACAACGATGCGTTCACTGACATGTGCATGGCTACATTTGCATCAGAGTATCGCGTTCTCTACAAAAACGAAAAGTCTCTTAATAGAATCAAACTAAAAAATGACTTGGGTTTTATCTTGAGGAGAACACGTTCTCAGTTTGCAGTTGTGCGTTACATGCGCTTCAATTTGGACAAACAAGAGGAGGCTCATTTTCAAAGTCTGCTGCAATTATTTCTCCCTTATAGAGCTGACTTAGACCTCAAACCTGAAGGATTTGAGCTGTTTGAACAGTTCTATAATGACGGGAAGGTAACTTTCAGTGATGGCTCCGTACACTCGGTTCAGGCTGTAGTAGATGAAAATAGGGCAAAGTTTGAAATAGATTGTCCTCATTTGGATCGAGCGCGCGAGATAGCAGAGCAGCACCAGGGTATAGATGAAGATGCTTGGGGTGAGCTGTGCCCTGAACAGGAAGTAGAGCGCCTAGAATGTTTAGAGGAGAGAAGGCAGCAGCAGGGAGCAGAGGTGGAACAGGAGCAGTTGGGGGACTCGATGGACAACGTTCCAGATTTAGTAGATGGTAGCAAACAGGTTGCGCAGTTGGAAAGGCGAGAGAGGATCCTGGCTAGAAGTGAGGGTTTGGCTTTAGTTAGGTCCCTGAATGAGACCCAAATGGCTGTTTTTAATAAGATTAGACAATGGTGTTTGCAAAAGGTGATGGGTAAGAACCCACAACCTTTGCATGTGTTTGTGACAGGCGGTGCAGGGACGGGGAAAAGTCATTTAATTAGAGCAATTCAATATGAAGCAGGGAGGCTGTTGTCAACACTTTGTCGTCAACCAGATGATATTTGCATTTTGTTAACTGCTCCTACAGGTGTAGCTGCTTACAATTTGAATGCAGCAACAATTCATCACAGGTTTAACATCGGCATCCATGCTACCTTACCGTACACCCCCTTGGGTGAAGAGAAACTCAATTCTCTGAGAGCTGAATTGAGCCACCTCCAAATTCTCATTATAGATGAAATCAGCATGGTTGATCACAATCTGTTGGCTTATGTCCATGGCAGGTTAAGGCAGGTTAAGCAGACAGGAGACTTTTCCCCATTCGGTAATGTCAGTGTGATAGCTGTTGGAGACTTCTATCAGTTGCCTCCTGTTAAAGGGAAGCCCCTGTATAGCGGTCAGGTCGCTGTGGACCTGTGGTGCAATTTTAGTGTCGTGGAACTGAAAACGGTAGTCAGGCAGAAAGACGACGTTTTTGCACAATTGCTTAACCGTTTAAGGGTACGTTCGAAGGACACCCCCCTATTGAAGAGCGACATAGAATTATTAAAATTGCGCGAGACAGGTGAAGAGAGCTCAGCTTTGCATATATTTCCGACCAATATGCAAGTGAGCGAGCATAATCTAAAGCAGCTTTTCGCCATGTGTCCTGATCATGTAGTTATTGAAGCAAAAGACTATAGGAACAACAGAAAAACGGGCAAATTAGAGCTGATGGTAGGGCATCACAGTGATGCAGCGGACACATGTTTACCTAGCAGTTTGTGTTTGGCCAGGAATGCGCGCGTGATGTTATGCAAGAACATCGATGTAGAAGATGGTCTGGTCAATGGAGCATGTGGCACAGTTACTCAGATGGATTTTGGTCAGGATGAGACATTTCCACTGACTGTTTATGTTAAATTTGATGATGACCGAATTGGGTCAATAAGGAGGAGAAAACGTGCACATGCAGGGATAGAATGCAGGTTTTCTACTGCAATTGATCCGGAGGAAGAAAAGACCCGAAAACGCAGTGGGTTGCGTCGTCAGTTTCCTTTAAAGTTAGCGTGGGCGTGTACTGTTCATAAAGTGCAGGGATTAACTGTAGACGAGGCCGTAGTTTCTTTAAAGCAGGTGTTTGCTCCTGGGCAGGCGTATGTAGCATTAAGTCGCGTTACAGCTTTATCTGGGCTAATCATTAGAGATTTTGAAGAGCGAGCCATTTACTGCAAAGGGACCATTAAGGAGGCCATGGAGAGCATGCCCCAATTTCTAGCCGAGCAGCCGAAGCCTTCATTAAATCCACACAGTTTCTCTGTGTATTTAATGAATGTTCAAAATTTAAGTCACCACTTGTTTGATCTAATGTCTTGTACGCATCATTTACGGCCGCATTATATTGCAATCACTGAAACGTGGCTCACTACGCAATCCCCTTTACACTGTGTCCAAATCAACAATTACAGTTTCCAGAGTCGTCCTCGCAGTTCGTGTTACAATAGCGATAACCCAAAATTGTCAGAACTACAGAATATGGAACATGGTGGAGTAGGCTTATACTATTTGAACCATTTACACAGTGACATTTTGCAGGTACCAGATTTTAATCTGGAATGCTTGGTGTGCCAGTGTAACGAATTTAACATCTTGATGGCAGTAATTTACCGTCCGCCGATTTACCCAATATCTCTATTCAAACTAAATCTGGGAAAATTACTTGATTGGCTTAATCCGATGCAAAAGACAATTATAGTAATGGGTGATTTCAATGAAAACCTTTTAAAAACAACAACATTATGTCAGTACATGCTAAAAAAAGGATTCAGTCAGCATGTTACACAAGAGACGACAGAGAATGGAACACTCATTGATCATGTTTATGTTAAAACGACACAGTATGATGTGGAATGTACAGTGATGCCCACATACTTCAGCGACCATGAAGGCATTCTTTGTAGTTTTAATGTCAAAGATCAAATGCACTAACACAACACAGATGTATTCACAAACGTTGACTATGTACGCAAACTCTACAATGCGTAATAGGATTAATTTATTGGATTAGGAAACGGTCCTTTTTGTCTTATGTAGAATTAATAGATGGTGTTACTGGTGCTGAGTCTGTCCCATTCCAAATCTGAATCAATTACTTTTCATTGATTAACGTGTACATGTGATACCGTTGATTAGAAATTACATATCAATTGTTTAAATTTTATATAATGCAAAACCTGCTGAGAAATCCTCATTCTCAATCACAAGCAAACGCAGTCTTCATGTAAAAGTTAAAAGGTTTCCTTTTCCTGCATTGCAACAGCATTTATGAGTAAAGCATTTGGCTCCTTACAAATTGAAAACTGCACGTAGCTATTCACAATAGGACAATAAATGGGAATGGATTGAAATGCTGTTACTCAAATGCTGTTGTAAAGCAGGTTTTGCTTTACCTTCATGAACTGTCAAAAAGCAAAAGGCACTGGTAATGGCTACTCCCGGTTAATCCTGGGATGGGGTTCGATTCCCTGCGGTGCCCTGCTGACTTTTCTGGCATGTACATGAAGGCTCTATCCATTTCACTCCATTCTCTCAGTCACTAACATAAATACGCCTGAAAAAACTGCTTGCAAGTCAATTCAATACAACATTCTTTTCCTGCTGGAAATGCTTCCTTCTTGTACTGATGCTCTCTTGCATTACCTGTCGCTGCCTGCAGGTATTTCTGCCTCCCAAAGTTGTCTAAATCCAGAATGGCAGCCAAATGGGCGTTAGGTCATGAAGGAATTGCCCGTAGGAGGGAATGGCACAGGTGGGCGAGGACCCGTCCAACGCTGCTTGCAGCTTTAATTATTATTATTATTATTCTTTGTTTCTTCTTACGCCTCTTTGCGCTCAAATTTGACCCCCTAAACATACTCAAAAACTCACCAAAATCGGCACGCTCGTCAGGTCTGGCGAAAAATTAGATAAAATGAAAAAATTATCCCCATAGGTCACAAAATGGCTCTCTAGCGCCACCAAGGCACTTTTTACTGGCCTTTAGAGGGCCACCACGCCCGGTAGGAAAGTCATAGAGAGATGCAACCAACACTATATTGTTCATCTCATCAAGGCCTAAAAATGAACAATCGACACTTATTACCGAAATCAAACAGGAAGTCCGCAATTTGCATATCAAAATTTGCATTTTCCCCTAAATTTGGCCAAAATTTGCCTTCGAACAAATGCGAACTCCTCCTAGGGCGTTCATCGTATCGACCCCAAATGCTAATAGATGACACAGCAGACTCTTCCGATGAAAACTACTGTACAACTTTTTCAAAAGTCCTACCGTTTCGATTTTATGAGGCGTCAAAGATGGGGTCCGCAGCCACTTTGACTGCCTTTTTTCGATGCGTGTGCAATTTCCAACCTAAATCTGACCCCTTAAACATGCTCAAAAACAAACCAAATTTTGCAGATAATTCATTGTGGCTTCAAAGATATTTACTCTTTGAAAACGCTCCACCCAAGACACAAAATGGCTCTCTAGCGCCACCTAAATCCTCAAAAATAGCACTTTTGCTTACACCACGGCCTGTCGCAATGTCTAAAAATTCTGAAAAAAATCACACATCATTGCTGTGGTATGCCCTAAAATTTCACTTGATTTCGTGAAAATCCAATGAAAACTTTTTGAAAGAAAAAATGTTATATTCATAATATGCTGCACAGTATCACATTATTTCTTACTGTGGACAAACCGTTTATCGTATCAAAATGTCCTTTGGTACAATTCATAAGCTCCATGTGTACAGACAAACTACCGAGCATGGTTCAATTTCAATGAATATTTATTGAGATATGAATATGTTATGAATATTCATATTTTGAAAAATATAGAGTGACGCACTTCTGAATTCACCATGAGTCGCAGCGTATGAAACTTTTGTCTGTGCTCAGGGAACATGCTCCCAAAATTTCTGCTTTCTAGGATTAACGTAGAAGAAGCATTTATTAATTTCTTGATTTTCATTGATTTCCATGTATTTCTGTGTGCTACTACACAATTGTCCACCGGGTGGCAGTTGGAGCCCACGGATCATCTCCCTTCACTTAGTTCATGCATGGGGGAAGATTTCACAATACACACCAGTGATTAAATGTGCTTCAGATACTTTGACCAGGTTCCATGGCTCATAGCTCCATTATTCAAAACAAAATTATCTCGCAGTGAAGGGGTTTGCACTCAACTCAACATAAAAGATTTCCCACTATCTCGTACTGTCCAACGAATCACAATGCTCGACATCGCTCGAACGCGTCTCGCCCCCCTTTCGACATGCGCAGGTGGGCGTCTCACCCCGTTTCGACGTGCGCGGGTGGGCGAGGACCCGTCCCAACGCTGCTTGCAGCTTTAATTATTCTTTGTTTTTTCTTACGCCTCTTTGAGCTTGAATTTGACCCCCTAAACATGCTCAAAAACTCACCAAAATCGGCACGCTCGTCAGGTCTGGCGAAAAATTTGATAAAATGAAAAAACTCTCCCCATAGGTCACAAAATGGCTCTCTAGCGCCACCAAGGCACTTTTTACTGGCCTTTAGAGGGCCACCACGCCCGGTAGAAAAGTCATAGAGAGATGCAACCAACACTATATTGTTCATCTCATCAAGGACTAAAAATGAACAATCGACACCTATTACCGAAATCGAACAGGAAGTCCGCAATTTGCATATCAAAATATGCATTTTCCCCTAAATTTGGCCAAAATTTGCCCTCGAACAAACGCGAACTCCTCCTAGGGCGTTCATCATATCGACCCCAAATGTTAATAGATGACAAAGCACATTCTTCCGATAAAAACTACTGTACAACTTTTTCAAAAGTCCTACGGTTTGGATTTTATGAGGCGTCAAAGATGGGGTCCGCAGCCACTTTGACTGCCTTTTTCCGATGCATACGCAATTTCCAACATTATTTTCAGCGCTTAAACATGGTCAAAAACGAACAAAATTTTGCAGTAAATTCTTACAGGCAACAAACATATCTCTTATCCCAACATTCTTCACCAAAGGCACAAAATGGCTCTCTAGCGCCACCTAAATCCTCCAAAATGGCACTTTTGCTTACACCACGGCCTGACACAATGTTAAAAAATTCTGAAAAAAATCACACATCATTGCTGTACCATGACAGATATTCTCACTTGATTTCGTGAAAATCCAATGAAGACTTCTTGAAATAAAAAATGTTATGTTCATAATATGCTGTACAGTATCACTTAATTTCTCACTGTGAACAAACCGTTTTTTGTATCAAAATGTCCTTTGGTACACTTCATAAGCTCCATGTGTACAGACAAACTGCCGAGCATGGAACAATTTCTATGAATATTTCTGGAGATATTAATATGTTATGAATATTCATATTTTGAAAAATATAGAGTGACGCACTTCTGAATTCACCATAAGTTGCAGCGTATGAATACTTTGTCTGTGTTCAGGGAACATGCTCCCAAAATCTCAGCTTTCTACGATTTACGTAGAAGAAGCATTTATTAATTTCTTGATTTTCATTGATTTCCATGTATTTCTGTGTGCTACTACACAATTGTCCACCGGGTGGCAGTTGGAGCCCACGGATCATCTCCCTTCACTAAGTTCATGCATGGGGGAAGATTTCACAATACACACCAGTGATTAAATGTGCTTCAGATACTTTGACCAGGTTCCATGGCTCATAGCTCCATTATTCAAAACAAAAATTTCTTGCAGTGAAGGGGTTTGCACTCAACTCAACATAAAAGATTTCCCACTATCTCGTACTGTCCAACGAATCACAATGCTCGACATCGCTCCAACGCGTCTCGCCCCCCTTTCGACATGCGCGGGTGGGCGTCTCGCCCCCGTTTCGACGTGCGCGGGTGGGCGAGGACCCGTCCCAACGCTGCTTGCAGCTTTAATTAGGGTCCGAGCCTCGAGGCCTGAAAGGCCTCAGAGAGGACCCTATTGTTCCTGCTATGTTTCTTATTATTAGGGTCCGAGCCTCCAGGCCTGCAGGGCCTTGGAGAGGACCCTATTGTATTTCTCGTGTTTATTATTATTCTTTCTTTGTTTCTTCTTACGCCTCTTTGCGCTCAAATTTGACCCCCTAAACATGCTCAAAAACTCACCAAAATCGGCATGCTCGTCAGGTCTGGCGAAAAATTTGATAAAATGAAAAAATTATCCCCATAGGTCACAAAATGGCTCTCTAGCGCCACCAAGGCACTTTTTACTGGCCTTTAGAGGGCCACCACGCCCGGTAGGAAAGTCATAGAGAGATGCAACCAACACTATATTATTCATCTCATCAAGGACTAAAAATGAACAATCGACACCTATTACCGAAATCGAACAGGAAGTCCGCAATTTGCATATCAAAATTTGCATTTTCCCCTAAATTTGGCCAAAATATGCCCTTGAACAAACGCGAACTCCTCCTAGGGCGTTCATCGTATCGACCCCAAATGTTAATAGATGACAAAGCACACTCTTCCGAAAAAAACTACTGTACAACTTTTTCAAAAGTCCTACGGTTTGGATTTTATGAGGCGTCAAAGATGGGGTCCGCAGCCACTTTGACTGCCTTTTCCCGATGCATACGCAATTTCCAACATTATTTTTACCGCTTAAACATGGTCAGAAACGAACAAAATTTTGCAGTTAATTCTTACAGGCAACAAACATATCTCTTATCCCTAAATTCTTCACCAAAGGCACAAAATGGCTCTCTAGCGCCACCTAAATCCTCCAAAATGGCACTTTTGCTTACACCACGGCCTGACGCAATGTTTAAAAATTCTGAAAAAAATCACACATCATTGCTGTACGATGACAGATATTCTCACTTGATTTCGTGAAAATCCTATGAAGACTTCTTGAAATAAAAAATGTTATGTTCATATTATGCTGTACAGTATCACATTATTTCTTACTGTGAACAAACCGTTTATTGTATCAAAATGTCCTTTGGTAGACTTCATAAGCTCCATGTGTACAGACAAACTGCCAAGCATGGAACTATTTCTATGAATATTTCTGGAGATATTAATATGTTATGAATATTCATATTTTGAAAAATATAGAGTGACGCACTTCTGAATTCACCATAAGTTGCAGCGTATGAAACTTTTGTCTGTGTTCAGGGAACATGCTCCCAAAATCTCAGCTTTCTAGGACTTACGTAGAAGAAGCATTTATTAATTTCTTGATTTTCATTGATTTCCATGTATTTCTGTGTGCTACTACACAATTGTCCACCGGGTGGCAGTTGGAGCCCACGGATCATCTCCCTTCACTAAGTTCATGCATGGGAGAAGATTTCACAATACACACCAGTGATTAAATGTGCTTCTGATACTTTGACCAGGTTCCATGGCTCATAGCTCCATTATTCTAAACAAAAATCTCTTGCAGTGAAGGGGTTTGCACTCAACTCAACATTAAAGATTTCCCACTATCTCGTACTGTCCAACGAATCACAATGCTCGACATCGCTCGAACGCCTCTCACCCCCTTTCGACATGCACGGGTGGGCGTCTCGCCCCCGTTTCGACATGCGCGGGTGGGCGAGGACCCGTCCCAACGCTGCTTGCAGCTTTAATTATTCTTTGTTTCTTTGTTTCTTTGTTTTTTCTTACGCCTCTTTGAGCGTAAATTTGACCCCCTAAACATGCTCAAAAACTCACCAAAATCGGCACGCTCGTCAGGTCTGGCGAAAAATTTGATAAAATGAAAAAATTATCCCCCTAGGTCAAAAAATGCCTCTCTAGCGCCACCAAGGCACTTTTTACTGGCCTTTAGACGGCCACCACAACCGGTAGGAAAGTCATAGAGAGATGGAACCAACACCATATTGTTCATCTCATCAAGGCCTAAAAATGAACAATCGACACCTATTACCTAAATCTAACAGGAAGTCCGCAATTTGCATATCAAAATTTGAATTTCACCCTAAATTTGGCCAAAATTTGCCCTCGAACAAACGCGAACTCCTCCTAGGGCGTTCATCGTATCGACCCCAAATGCTAATAGATGACACAGCGCACTCTTCCGATGAAAACTACTGTACAACTTTTTCAAAAGTCCTACGGTTTGGATTTTATGAGGCGTCAAAGATGGGGTCCGCAGCCACTTTCACTGCCTTTTCCCGATGCATACGCAATTTCCAACATTAATTTAACCGCTTAAACATGGTCAAAAACGAACAAAATTTTGCAGTAAATTCTTACAGGCAACAAACATATCTCTTATCCCAAAATAATTCACCCAAGGCACAAAATGGCTCTCTAGCGCCACCTAAATCCTCAAAAATAGCACTTCTGCTTATACCACGGCCTGTCGCAATGTATGAAAATTCTGAAAAAAATCACACATCATTGCTGTACCATGACAGATATTCTCACTTGATTTCGTGAAAATCCAATGAAGACTTCTTGAAATAAAAAATTTTATGTTCATCATATGCTGTACAGTATCACATAATTTCTTACTGTGAACAAACCGTTTATTGTATCAAAATGTCCTTTGGTAGACTTCATAAGCTCCATGTGTACAGACAAACTGCCAAGCATGGAACAATTTCTATGAATATTTCTGGAGATATTAATATGTTATGAATATTCATATTTTGAAAAATATAGAGTGACGCACTTCTGAATTCACCATAAGTTGCAGCGTATGAAACTTTTGTCTGTGTTCAGGGAACATGCTCCCAAAATCTCAGCTTTCTAGGATTTATGTAGAAGAAGCATTTATTAATTTCTTGATTTTTATTGCTTTCCATGTATTTCTGTGTGCTACTACACAATTGTCCACCGGGTGGCAGTTGGAGCCCACGGATCATCTCCCTTCACTAAGTTCATGCATGGGGGAAGATTTCACAATACACACCAGTGATTAAATGTGCTTCAGATACTTTGACCAGGTTCCATGGCTCATAGCTCCATTATTCAAAACAAAAATCTCTTGCAGTGAAGGGGTTTGCACTCAACTCAACATAAAAGATTTCCCACTATCTCGTACTGTCCAACGAATCACAATGCCCGACATCGCTCGAACGCGTCTCGCCCCCCTTTCGACATGCACGGGTGGGCGTCTCGCCCCCGTTTCGACATGCGCGGGTGGGCGAGGACCCGTCCCAACGCTGCTTGCAGCTTTAATTAGGGTCCGAGCCTCCAGGCCTGCAGGGCCTTGGAGAGGACCCTATTGTTTTTGTCGTGTTTCTTATTAGGGTCCGAGCCTCCAGGCCTGCAGGGCCTTGGAGAGGACCCTATTGTTTTTGTCGTGTTTCTTATTATTATTATTATTATTATTCTTTGTTTCTTCTTACGCCTCTTTGCGCTCAAATTTGACCCCCTAAACATGCTCAAAAACTCACCAAAATCGGCACGCTCGTCAGGTCTGGCGAAAAATTCGATAAAATGAAAAAACTCTCCCCATAGGTCACAAAATGGCTCTCTAGCGCCACCAAGGCACTTTTTACTGGCCTTTAGAGGGCCATCACGCCCGGTAGGAAAGTCATAGAGACATGCAACCAACACTATATTGTTCTTCTCATCAAGGCCTAAAAATGAACAATCGACACCTATTACCTAAATCAAACAGGAAGTCCGCTATTTGCATATCAAAATTCGCATTTTCCCCTAAATTAGGCCAAAATTTGCCCTCCAACAAACGCGAACTCCTCCTAGGGCGTTCATCGTATCGACCCCAAATGCTAATAGATGACACAGCACACTCTTTCGATGAAAACTACTGTACAACTTTTTCAAAAGTCCTACCGTTTGGATTTTATGAGGCGTCAAAGATGGGGTCCGCAGCCACTTTGACTGCCTTTTCCCGATGCATACACAATTTCCAACATTAATTTTACCGCTTAAACATGGTCAAAAACGAACAAAATTTTGCAGTAAATTCTTACAGGCAACAAACATATCTCTTATCCCAAAATTCTTCACCAAAGGCACAAAATGGCTCTCTAGCGCCACCTAAATCCTCCAAAATGGCACTTTTGCTTACACCACGCCCTGACGCAATGTTTAAAAATTCTGAAAAAAATCACACATCATTGCTGTACCATGACAGATATTCTCACTTGATTTCGTGAAAATCCAATGAAGACTTCTTGAAATAAAAAATGTTATGTTCATCATATGCTGTACAGTATCACATAATTTCTTACTGTGAACAAACCGTTTATTGTATCAAAATGTCCTTTGGTTCACTTCATAAGCTCCATGTGTACAGACAAACTGCCAAGCATGGAACAATTTCTATGAATATTTCTGGAGATATTAATATGTTATGAATATTCATATTTTGAAAAATATAGAGTGACGCACTTCTGAATTCACCATAAGTTGCAGCGTATGAAACTTTTGTCTGTGTTCAGGGAACATGCTCCCAAAATCTCAGCTTTCTAGGATTTACGTAGAAGAAGCATTTATTAATTTCTTGATTTTCATTGATTTCCATGTATTTCTGTGTGCTACTACACAATTGTCCACCGGGTGGCAGTTGGAGCCCACGGATCATCTCCCTCCACTAAGTTCATGCATGGGGGAAGATTTCACAATACACACCAGTGATTACATGTGCTTCAGATACTTTGACCAGGTTCCATGGCTCATAGCTCCATTATTCAAAACAAAAATCTCTTGCAGTGAAGGGGTTTGCATTCAACTCAACATAAAAGATTTCCCACTATCTCGTACTGTCCAACGAAACACAATGCTCGACATCGCTCCAACGCGTCCCGCCCCCCTTTCGACATGCGCGGGTGGGCGTCTCGCCCCCGTTTCGACATGCGCGGGTGGGCGAGGACCCGTCCCAACGCTGCTTGCAGCTTTAATTAGGGTCCGAGCCTCGAGGCCTGAAAGGCCTCAGAGAGGACCCTATTGTTCCTGCTATGTTTCCTATTATTATTATTCTTTGTTTCTTTGTTTTTTCTTACGCCTCTTTGAGCTTGAATTTGACCCCCTAAACATGCTCAAAAACTCACCAAAATCGGCACGCTCGTCAGGTCTGGCGAAAAATTTGATAAAATGAAAAAATTCTCCCCATAGGTCACTAAATGGCTCTCTAGCGCCACCAAGGCACTTTTTACTGGCCTTTAGAGGGCCACCACGCCCGGTAGGAAAGTCATAGAGACATGCAACCAACACTATATTGTTCATCTCATCAAGGCCTAAAAATGAACAATCGACACCTATTACCTAAATCAAACAGGAAGTCCGCAATTTGCATATCAAAATTTGCATTTCACCCTAAATTTGGCCAAAATTTGCCCTCGAACAAACGCGAACTCCTCCTAGGGCGTTCATCGTATCGACCCCAAATGCTAATAGATGTCACAGCACACTCTTCCGATGAAAACTACTGTACAACTTTTTCAAAAGTCCTACGGTTTGGATTTTATGAGGCGTCAAAGATGGGGTCCGCAGCCACTTTCACTGCCTTTTCCCGATGCATACGCAATTTCCAACATTAATTTAACCGCTTCAACATGGTCAAAAACGAACAAAATTTTGCAGTAAATTCTTACAGGCAACAAACATATCTCTTATCCCAAAATTCTTCACCAGAGGCACAAAATGGCTCTCTAGCGCCACCTAAATCCTCCAAAATGGCACTTTTGCTTACACCACGCCCTGACGCAATGTTCAAAAATTCTGAAAAAAATCAAACATCATTGCTGTACCATGACAGATATTCTCACTTGATTTCGTGCAAATCCAATGAAGACTTCTTGAAATAAAAAATGTTATGTTCATCATATGCTGTACAGTATCACATAATTTCTTACTGTGAACAAACCGTTTATTGTATCAAAATGTCCTTTGGTAGACTTCATAAGCTCCATTTGTACAGACAAACTGCCAAGCATGGAACAATTTCTATGAATATTTCTGGAGATATTAATATGTTATGAATATTCATATTTTGAAAAATATAGAGTGACGCACTTCTGAATTCACCATAAGTTGCAGCGTATGAAACTTTTGTCTGTGTTCAGGGAACATGCTCCCAAAATCTCAGCTTTCTAGGATTTACGTAGAAGAAGCATTTATTAATTTCTTGATTTTTATTGATTTCCATGTATTTCTGTGTGCTACTACACAATTGTCCACCGGGTGGCAGTTGGAGCCCACGGATCATCTCCCTTCACTAAGTTCATGCATGGGGGAAGATTTCACAATACACACCAGTGATTAAATGTGCTTCAGATACTTTGACCAGGTTCCATGGCTCATAGCTCCATTATTCAAAACAAACATCTCTTGCAGTGAAGGGGTTTGCACTCAACTCAACATAAAAAATTTCCCACTATCTCGTACTGTTCAACGAATCACAATGCTCGACATCGCTCCGACGCGTCTCGCCCCCCTTTTGACATGCGCGGATGGGCGTCTCGCCCCCGTTTCGACATGCGCGGGTGGGCGAGGACCCGTCCCAACGCTGCTTGCAGCTTTAATTATTATTATTATTATTATTCTTTGTTTCTTCTTACGCCTCTTTGCGCTCAAATTTGACCCCCTAAACATGCTCAAAAACTCACCAAAATCGGCACGCTCGTCAGGTCTGGCGAAAAATTCGATAAAATGAAAAAACTCTCCCCATAGGTCACAAAATGGCTCTCTAGCGCCACCAAGGCACTTTTTACTGGCCTTTAGAGGGCCATCACGCCCGGTAGGAAAGTCATAGAGACATGCAACCAACACTATATTGTTCTTCTCATCAAGGCCTAAAAATGAACAATCGACACCTATTACCTAAATCAAACAGGAAGTCCGCTATTTGCATATCAAAATTCGCATTTTCCCCTAAATTAGGCCAAAATTTGCCCTCCAACAAACGCGAACTCCTCCTAGGGCGTTCATCGTATCGACCCCAAATGCTAATAGATGACACAGCACACTCTTTCGATGAAAACTACTGTACAACTTTTTCAAAAGTCCTACCGTTTGGATTTTATGAGGCGTCAAAGATGGGGTCCGCAGCCACTTTGACTGCCTTTTCCCGATGCATACACAATTTCCAACATTAATTTTACCGCTTAAACATGGTCAAAAACGAACAAAATTTTGCAGTAAATTCTTACAGGCAACAAACATATCTCTTATCCCAAAATTCTTCACCAAAGGCACAAAATGGCTCTCTAGCGCCACCTAAATCCTCCAAAATGGCACTTTTGCTTACACCACGCCCTGACGCAATGTTTAAAAATTCTGAAAAAAATCACACATCATTGCTGTACCATGACAGATATTCTCACTTGATTTCGTGAAAATCCAATGAAGACTTCTTGAAATAAAAAATGTTATGTTCATCATATGCTGTACAGTATCACATAATTTCTTACTGTGAACAAACCGTTTATTGTATCAAAATGTCCTTTGGTTCACTTCATAAGCTCCATGTGTACAGACAAACTGCCAAGCATGGAACAATTTCTATGAATATTTCTGGAGATATTAATATGTTATGAATATTCATATTTTGAAAAATATAGAGTGACGCACTTCTGAATTCACCATAAGTTGCAGCGTATGAAACTTTTGTCTGTGTTCAGGGAACATGCTCCCAAAATCTCAGCTTTCTAGGATTTACGTAGAAGAAGCATTTATTAATTTCTTGATTTTCATTGATTTCCATGTATTTCTGTGTGCTACTACACAATTGTCCACCGGGTGGCAGTTGGAGCCCACGGATCATCTCCCTCCACTAAGTTCATGCATGGGGGAAGATTTCACAATACACACCAGTGATTACATGTGCTTCAGATACTTTGACCAGGTTCCATGGCTCATAGCTCCATTATTCAAAACAAAAATCTCTTGCAGTGAAGGGGTTTGCATTCAACTCAACATAAAAGATTTCCCACTATCTCGTACTGTCCAACGAAACACAATGCTCGACATCGCTCCAACGCGTCCCGCCCCCCTTTCGACATGCGCGGGTGGGCGTCTCGCCCCCGTTTCGACATGCGCGGGTGGGCGAGGACCCGTCCCAACGCTGCTTGCAGCTTTAATTAGGGTCCGAGCCTCGAGGCCTGAAAGGCCTCAGAGAGGACCCTATTGTTCCTGCTATGTTTCCTATTATTATTATTCTTTGTTTCTTTGTTTTTTCTTACGCCTCTTTGAGCTTGAATTTGACCCCCTAAACATGCTCAAAAACTCACCAAAATCGGCACGCTCGTCAGGTCTGGCGAAAAATTTGATAAAATGAAAAAATTCTCCCCATAGGTCACTAAATGGCTCTCTAGCGCCACCAAGGCACTTTTTACTGGCCTTTAGAGGGCCACCACGCCCGGTAGGAAAGTCATAGAGACATGCAACCAACACTATATTGTTCATCTCATCAAGGCCTAAAAATGAACAATCGACACCTATTACCTAAATCAAACAGGAAGTCCGCAATTTGCATATCAAAATTTGCATTTCACCCTAAATTTGGCCAAAATTTGCCCTCGAACAAACGCGAACTCCTCCTAGGGCGTTCATCGTATCGACCCCAAATGCTAATAGATGTCACAGCACACTCTTCCGATGAAAACTACTGTACAACTTTTTCAAAAGTCCTACGGTTTGGATTTTATGAGGCGTCAAAGATGGGGTCCGCAGCCACTTTCACTGCCTTTTCCCGATGCATACGCAATTTCCAACATTAATTTAACCGCTTCAACATGGTCAAAAACGAACAAAATTTTGCAGTAAATTCTTACAGGCAACAAACATATCTCTTATCCCAAAATTCTTCACCAGAGGCACAAAATGGCTCTCTAGCGCCACCTAAATCCTCCAAAATGGCACTTTTGCTTACACCACGCCCTGACGCAATGTTCAAAAATTCTGAAAAAAATCAAACATCATTGCTGTACCATGACAGATATTCTCACTTGATTTCGTGCAAATCCAATGAAGACTTCTTGAAATAAAAAATGTTATGTTCATCATATGCTGTACAGTATCACATAATTTCTTACTGTGAACAAACCGTTTATTGTATCAAAATGTCCTTTGGTAGACTTCATAAGCTCCATTTGTACAGACAAACTGCCAAGCATGGAACAATTTCTATGAATATTTCTGGAGATATTAATATGTTATGAATATTCATATTTTGAAAAATATAGAGTGACGCACTTCTGAATTCACCATAAGTTGCAGCGTATGAAACTTTTGTCTGTGTTCAGGGAACATGCTCCCAAAATCTCAGCTTTCTAGGATTTACGTAGAAGAAGCATTTATTAATTTCTTGATTTTTATTGATTTCCATGTATTTCTGTGTGCTACTACACAATTGTCCACCGGGTGGCAGTTGGAGCCCACGGATCATCTCCCTTCACTAAGTTCATGCATGGGGGAAGATTTCACAATACACACCAGTGATTAAATGTGCTTCAGATACTTTGACCAGGTTCCATGGCTCATAGCTCCATTATTCAAAACAAACATCTCTTGCAGTGAAGGGGTTTGCACTCAACTCAACATAAAAAATTTCCCACTATCTCGTACTGTTCAACGAATCACAATGCTCGACATCGCTCCGACGCGTCTCGCCCCCCTTTTGACATGCGCGGATGGGCGTCTCGCCCCCGTTTCGACATGCGCGGGTGGGCGAGGACCCGTCCCAACGCTGCTTGCAGCTTTAATTAGGGTCCGAGCCTCGAGGCCTGAAAGGCCTCAGAGAGGACCCTATTGTTCCTGGTCAGTTTCTTATTATTAGGGTCCGAGCCTCGAGGCCTGAAAGGCCTCAGAGAGGACCCTATTGTTCCTGCTATGTTTCTTATTAGGGTCCGAGCCTCCAGGCCTGCAGGGCCTTGGAGAGGACCCTATTGTTTTTCTCGGATTTCTTGTTTCTTTATTATTATTATTCTTTTTTCCGACGCCTCTTTGAGCTTAAATTTGACCCCCTAAACATGCTCCAAAACTCACCAAAATTGGCGTGCACCTTAGGTCTGGCGAAAAATTTTATAAAATGAAAAAAATATCCCTATCAGTGAAAAAATGGCTCTCTAGCGCCACCAACAAACTTTTTATCGGCACTTAGAGGGCCACCACGACCGGTAGGAAAGTCATAGAGAGATGGAACCAACACTATATTGTTCATCTCATCAAGACCTAAAAATGCCAAGGGGACAGCCTTGACCTAAATCGAACAGGGAGTCCGCAATTTGCATATCAAAATGTCCATTTTCCCCTAAATTTGGCCCAAATTTGCCCTCGAACAAACGCGAACTCCTCTCGGGGCGTTCATTGTATCAACCCCAAAAGCTAATAGATGACAAAGCACACTCTTCCAATGAAAACTACTGTACAACTTTATCAAAAGTCCTACGGTTCACATTTTACGAGGCGTCAAAGATGGGGTCCGCAGCCACGTTGACTGCCTTTTTTCGATGCATACGCAATTTCCAACATTATTTTAACCGCTTAAACATGCTCAAAAACAAACAAAATTTTGCAGTAAATTCTAAGAGGCTACAAACATATCTCTTATCTCAAAATTCTCCATCAAAGGCACATAATGGCTCTCTAGCGCCACCTAAATCCTCAAAAATAGCACTTCTGCTTACACCACGGCCTGTCGCAATGTATGAAAATTCTGAAAAAAATCACACATCTTTGCTGTACCATGACAGATATTGTCACTTGATTTCGTGAAAATCCATGAAAGACTTCTTGAGATAAAAAAATATTATATACATAATACACTGTACAGTAATACATTTTTTCTTGTTGTGGACAAAGCGTTGATTGGATCAAAATGATCTTTGGTATACTTCATCATCTCCATTAGGAGAAACAATGTCTCAAGCATGGTGCCATTTCCATGAATATTTGCTGAGATATTAATATGTTATGAATATTCATATTTTGAAAAATATAGAGTGACGCACTTCTGAATTCACCATAAGTTGCAGCGTATGAAACTTTTGTCTGTGTTCAGAGAACATGTTCCCAAAATCTCAGCTTTCTAGGATTTACGTAGAAGAAGCATTTATTAATTTCTTGATTTTTATTGATTTCCATGTATTTCTCTGTGCTACTACACAATTGTCCACCGGGTGGCAGTTGGAGCCCACGGATCATCTCCCTTCACTAAGTTCATGCATGGGGGAAGATTCCACAATACACAGCAGTGATAAAATCTGCTTCAGATACTTTGACCAGGTCCCATGGCTCATAGCTCCATTATTCACAACAAAAATCTCTTGCAGTAAAGGGGTTTGCACTCAACTGAACATGAAACATTTCCCACTATCTCGTACTGTCCAACGAAACACAATGCTCGACATCGCTCCAACGCGTCCCGCCCCCCTTTCGACATGCACGGGTGGGCGTCTCGCCCCCGTTTCGACATGCGCGGGTGGGCGAGGACCCGTCCCAACGCTGCTTGCAGCTTTAATTATTCTTTGTTTTTTCTTACGCCTCTTTGAGCTTGAATTTGACCCCCTAAACATGCTCAAAAACTCACCAAAATCGGCACGCTCGTCAATTCTGGCGAAAAATTTGATAAAATGAAAAAACTCTCCCCATAGGTCACAAAATGGCTCTCTAGCGCCACCAAGGCACTTTTTACTGGCCTTTAGAGGGCCACCACGGCCGGTAGGAAAGTCATAGAGAGATGCAACCAACACTATATTGTTCATCTCATCAAGGACTAAAAATGAACAATCGACACCTATTACCTAAATCAAACAGGAAGTCCGCAATTTGCATATCAAAATTTGCATTTCACCCTAAATTTGCCCAAAATTTGCCCTCGAACAAACGCGAACTCCTCTCGGGGCGTTCATTGTATCAACCCCAAATGCTAATAGATGACACAGCACACTCTTCCGATGAAAACTACTGTACAACTTTTTCAAAAGTCCTACGGTTTGGATTTTATGAGGCGTCAAAGATGGGGTCCGCAGCCACTTTCACTGCCTTTTCCCGATGCATACGCAATTTCCAACATTATTTTTATCACTTAAACATGGTCAAAAACGAACAAAATTTTGCAGTAAATTCTTACAGGCAACAAACATATCTCTTATCCCAAAATTTTTCACCAAAGGCACAAAATGGCTCTCTAGCGCCACCTAAATCCTCCAAAATGGCACTTTTGCTTACACCACGGCCTGACGCAATGTTTAAAAATTCTGAAAAAAATCACACATCATTGCTGTACCATGACAGATATTCTCACTTGATTTCGTGAAAATCCAATGAAGACTTCTTGAAATAAAAAATGTTATGTTCATAATATGCTGTACAGTATCACATAATTTCTTACTGTGAACAAACCGTTGATTGTATCAAAATGTCCTTTGGTAGACTTCATAAGCTCCATGTGTACAGACAAACTGCCAAGCATGGAACAATTTCTATGAATATTTCTGGAGATATTAATATGTTATGAATATTCATATTTTGAAAAATATAGAGTGACGCACTTCTGAATTCACCATAAGTTGCAGGGTATCAAACTTTTGTCTGTGCTCAAGGAACATGCTACCAAAATATCAGCTCTCTAGAATATACGTAGAAGAAGCATTTATTAATTTCTTGATTATTATTGATTTTCCATGTTTTTCTATGTGCTGCTACACATTCTGTCCACCGGGTGGCAATAGGATGACACGGCTCATCTCCCTTCACTAAGTTCATGCATGGGGGAAGATTTCACAATACACACCAGTGATTAAATGTGCTTCAGATACTTTGACCAGGTTCCATGGCTCATAGCTCCATTATTCAAAACAAAAATCTCTTGCAGTGAAGGGGTTTGCACTCAACTCAACATAAAAGATTTCCCACTATCTCGTACTGTCCAACGAATGACAATGCTCGACATCGCTCGAACGCGTCTCGCCCCCCTTTCGACATGCCCGGGTGGGCGTCTCGCCCCCGTTTCGACATGCACCGGTGGGCGAGGACCCGCCCCAACGCTGCTTGCAGCTTTAATTATTATTATTCTTTGTTTTTTCTTACGCCTCTTTGAGCGTGAATTTGACCCCCTAAACATGCTCAAAAACTCACCAAAATCGGCACGCTCGTCAGGTCTGGCGAAAAATTTGATAAAATGATAAAACCCTCCCCATAGGTCACAAAATGGCTCTCTAGCGCCACCAAGGCACTTTTTACTGGCCTTTAGAGGGCCACCACGCCCGGTAGGAAAGTCATAGAGAGATGCAACCAACACTATATTGTTCATCTCATCAAGGACTAAAAATGAACAATCGACACCTATTACCTAAATCAAACAGGAAGTCCGCAATTTGCATATCAAAATTTGCATTTCACCCTAAATTTGGCCAAAATTTGCCCTCGAACAAACGCGAACTCCTCCTAGGGCGTTCATCGTATCGACCCCAAATGCTAATAGATGACACAGCACACTCTTCCGATGAAAACTACTGTACAACTTTTTCAAAAGTCCTACGGTTTGGATTTTATGAGGCGTCAAAGATGGGGTCCGCAGCCACTTTGACTGCCTTTTCCCGATGCATACGCAGTTTCCAACATTTATTTAACCGCTTAAACATGGTCAAAAACGAACAAAATTTTGCAGTAAATTCTTACAGGCAACAAACATATGTCTTATCCCAAAATTCTTCACCAAAGGCACAAAATGGCTCTCTAGCGCCACCTAAATCCTCCAAAATGGCACTTTTCCTTACACCACGCCCTGACGCAATGTTTAAAAATTCTGAAAAAAATCACACATCATTGCTGTACTATGACAGATATTCTCACATGATTTCGTGAAAATCCAATGAAGACTTCTTGAAATAAAAAATGTTATGTTCATCATATGCTGTACAGTATCACATAATTTCTTACTGTGAACAAACCGTTTATTGTATCAAAATGTCCTTTGGTAGACTTCATAAGCTCCATGTGTACAGACAAACTGCCAAGCATGGAACAATTTCTATGAATATTTCTGGAGATATTAATATGTTATGAATATTCATATTTTGAAAAATATAGAGTGACGCACTTCTGAATTCACCATAAGTTGCAGCGTATGAAACTTTTGTCTGTGTTCAGGGAACATGCTCCCAAAATCTCAGCTTTCTAGGATTTACGTAGAAGAAGCATTTATTAATTTCTTGATTTTCATTGATTTACATGTATTTCTGTGTGCTACTACACAATTGTCCACCGGGTGGCAGTTGGAGCCCACGGATCATCTCCCTTCACTAAGTTCATGCATGGGGGAAGATTTCACAATACACACCAGTGATTAAATGTGCTCCAGATACTTTCACCAGGTTCCATGGCTCATAGCTCCATTATTCAAAACAAAAATGTCTTGCAGTGAAGGGGTTTGCACTCAACTCAAAATTAAAGATTTCCCACTATCTCGTACTGTTCAACAAATCACAATGCTCGACATCGCTCCAACGCGTCTCGCCCCCCTTTCGACATGCTCGGGTGGGCGTCTCGCCCCCGTTTCGACGTGCGCGGGTGGGCGAGGACCCGTCCCAACGCTGCTTGCAGCTTTAATTAGGGTCCGAGCCTCCAGGCCTGCAAGGCCTCGGAGAGGACCCTATTGTTCCTGCTATGTTTCTTATTATTATTATTATTATTCTTTCTTTCTTTCTCTATACGCCTCTTTGCGCTTACATTTGACCCCCTAAACATGCTCAAAAACTCTCCAAATTTGGCACACACCTCATGTCTGGCGAAAAATTTGATAAAATGAAAAAATCTTCCCCCTAGGTGACAAAATGGCTCTCTAGCGCCACCAAGGTACATTTTACTGGCCTTTTGACGGCCACCACGACCGGTAGGAAAGCCATAGAGAGATGGGACCAAGACTATATTGCTCATCTCATCAAGCCCTACAAATGAATAATTGACACCCATTATCTAAATCGAACAGGAAGTAAGCAATTTGCATATAAAAATTTCCATTCTCACCAAAATTTGGCCTAAATTTGCCCTTGAACAAACGTGAACTCCTCTCGGGGCATTTATTGTATCGACCCCAAATGCTAATAGATGACAAAGCACACTCTTCCGATGAAAACGATGGCACAACTTTGTCAAAAGTTGAACGGTACGGATTTTATGAGGCGTCAAAGATGGGGTCCGCAGCCACTTGGACAGCCTTTTCCCGATGCATACGCAATTTCCAACATTAATTTAACCGCTTAAACATGGTCAAAAACGAACAAAATTTTGCAGTTAATTCTTACAGGCAACAAACATATCTCTTATCCCAAAATTCTTCACCAAAGGCACAAAATGGCTCTCTAGCGCCACCTAAATCCTCCAAAATGGCACTTTTGCTTACACCACGCCCTGACGCAATGTTTAAAAATTCTGCAAAAAATCACACATCATTGCTGTACCATGACAGATATTCTCACTTGATTTCGTGAAAATCCAATGAAGACTTCTTGAAATAAAAAATGTTATGTTCATCATATGCTGTACAGTATCACATAATTTCTCACTGTGAACAAACCGTTTATTGTATCAAAATGTCCTTTGGTAGACTTCATAAGCTCCATGTGTACAGACAAACTGCCAAGCATGGAACAATTCCTATGAATATTTCTGGAGATATTAATATGTTATGAATATTCATATTTTGAAAAATATAGAGTGACGCACTTCTGAATTCACCATAAGTTGCAGCGTATGAAACTTTTGTCTGTGCTCAGGGAACATGCTCCCAAAATTTCTGCTTTCTAGGATTTACGTAGAAGAAGCATTTATTAATTTCTTGATTTTTATTGATTTCCATGTATTTCTGTGTGCTACTACACAATTGTCCACCGGGTGGCAGTTGGAGCCCACGGATCATCTCCCTTCACTTAGTTCATGCATGGGGGAAGATTTCACAATACACACCAGTGATTAAATGTGCTTCAGATACTTTGACCAGGTTCCATGGCTCATAGCTCCATTATTCAAAACAAAATTATCTTGCAGTGAAGGGGTTTGCACTCAACTCAACATAAAAGATTTCCCACTATCTCGTACTGTCCAACGAATCACAATGCTCGACATCGCTCGAACGCGTCTCGCCCCCCTTTCGACATGCGCGGGTGGGCGTCTCGCCCCCGTTTCGACGTGCGCGGGTGGGCGAGGACCCGTCCCAACGCTGCTTGCAGCTTTAATTAGGGTCCGAGCCTCCAGGCCTGCAGGGCCTTGGAGAGGACCCTATTGTTTTTGTCGTGTTTCTTATTATTATTATTATTATTATTCTTTGTTTCTTCTTACGCCTCTTTGCGCTCAAATTTGACCCCCTAAACATGCTCAAAAACTCACCAAAATCGGCACGCTCGTCAGGTCTGGCGAAAAATTCGATAAAATGAAAAAACTCTCCCCATAGGTCACAAAATGGCTCTCTAGCGCCACCAAGGCACTTTTTACTGGCCTTTAGAGGGCCATCACGCCCGGTAGGAAAGTCATAGAGACATGCAACCAACACTATATTGTTCCTCTCATCAAGGCCTAAAAATGAACAATCGACACCTATTACCTAAATCAAACAGGAAGTCCGCTATTTGCATATCAAAATTCGCATTTTCCCCTAAATTAGGCCAAAATTTGCCCTCCAACAAACGCGAACTCCTCCTAGGGCGTTCATCGTATCGACCCCAAATGCTAATAGATGACACAGCACACTCTTTCGATGAAAACTACTGTACAACTTTTTCAAAAGTCCTACCGTTTGGATTTTATGAGGCGTCAAAGATGGGGTCCGCAGCCACTTTGACTGCCTTTTCCCGATGCATACACAATTTCCAACATTAATTTTACCGCTTAAACATGGTCAAAAACGAACAAAATTTTGCAGTAAATTCTTACAGGCAACAAACATATCTCTTATCCCAAAATTCTTCACCAAAGGCACAAAATGGCTCTCTAGCGCCACCTAAATCCTCCAAAATGGCACTTTTGCTTACACCACGCCCTGACGCAATGTTTAAAAATTCTGAAAAAAATCACACATCATTGCTGTACCATGACAGATATTCTCACTTGATTTCGTGAAAATCCAATGAAGACTTCTTGAAATAAAAAATGTTATGTTCATCATATGCTGTACAGTATCACATAATTTCTTACTGTGAACAAACCGTTTATTGTATCAAAATGTCCTTTGGTTCACTTCATAAGCTCCATGTGTACAGACAAACTGCCAAGCATGGAACAATTTCTATGAATATTTCTGGAGATATTAATATGTTATGAATATTCATATTTTGAAAAATATAGAGTGACGCACTTCTGAATTCACCATAAGTTGCAGCGTATGAAACTTTTGTCTGTGTTCAGGGAACATGCTCCCAAAATCTCAGCTTTCTAGGATTTACGTAGAAGAAGCATTTATTAATTTCTTGATTTTCATTGATTTCCATGTATTTCTGTGTGCTACTACACAATTGTCCACCGGGTGGCAGTTGGAGCCCACGGATCATCTCCCTCCACTAAGTTCATGCATGGGGGAAGATTTCACAATACACACCAGTGATTACATGTGCTTCAGATACTTTGACCAGGTTCCATGGCTCATAGCTCCATTATTCAAAACAAAAATCTCTTGCAGTGAAGGGGTTTGCATTCAACTCAACATAAAAGATTTCCCACTATCTCGTACTGTCCAACGAAACACAATGCTCGACATCGCTCCAACGCGTCCCGCCCCCCTTTCGACATGCGCGGGTGGGCGTCTCGCCCCCGTTTCGACATGCGCGGGTGGGCGAGGACCCGTCCCAACGCTGCTTGCAGCTTTAATTAGGGTCCGAGCCTCGAGGCCTGAAAGGCCTCAGAGAGGACCCTATTGTTCCTGCTATGTTTCCTATTATTATTATTCTTTGTTTCTTTGTTTTTTCTTACGCCTCTTTGAGCTTGAATTTGACCCCCTAAACATGCTCAAAAACTCACCAAAATCGGCACGCTCGTCAGGTCTGGCGAAAAATTTGATAAAATGAAAAAATTCTCCCCATAGGTCACTAAATGGCTCTCTAGCGCCACCAAGGCACTTTTTACTGGCCTTTAGAGGGCCACCACGCCCGGTAGGAAAGTCATAGAGACATGCAACCAACACTATATTGTTCATCTCATCAAGGCCTAAAAATGAACAATCGACACCTATTACCTAAATCAAACAGGAAGTCCGCAATTTGCATATCAAAATTTGCATTTCACCCTAAATTTGGCCAAAATTTGCCCTCGAACAAACGCGAACTCCTCCTAGGGCGTTCATCGTATCGACCCCAAATGCTAATAGATGTCACAGCACACTCTTCCGATGAAAACTACTGTACAACTTTTTCAAAAGTCCTACGGTTTGGATTTTATGAGGCGTCAAAGATGGGGTCCGCAGCCACTTTCACTGCCTTTTCCCGATGCATACGCAATTTCCAACATTAATTTAACCGCTTCAACATGGTCAAAAACGAACAAAATTTTGCAGTAAATTCTTACAGGCAACAAACATATCTCTTATCCCAAAATTCTTCACCAGAGGCACAAAATGGCTCTCTAGCGCCACCTAAATCCTCCAAAATGGCACTTTTGCTTACACCACGCCCTGACGCAATGTTCAAAAATTCTGAAAAAAATCAAACATCATTGCTGTACCATGACAGATATTCTCACTTGATTTCGTGCAAATCCAATGAAGACTTCTTGAAATAAAAAATGTTATGTTCATCATATGCTGTACAGTATCACATAATTTCTTACTGTGAACAAACCGTTTATTGTATCAAAATGTCCTTTGGTAGACTTCATAAGCTCCATTTGTACAGACAAACTGCCAAGCATGGAACAATTTCTATGAATATTTCTGGAGATATTAATATGTTATGAATATTCATATTTTGAAAAATATAGAGTGACGCACTTCTGAATTCACCATAAGTTGCAGCGTATGAAACTTTTGTCTGTGTTCAGGGAACATGCTCCCAAAATCTCAGCTTTCTAGGATTTACGTAGAAGAAGCATTTATTAATTTCTTGATTTTTATTGATTTCCATGTATTTCTGTGTGCTACTACACAATTGTCCACCGGGTGGCAGTTGGAGCCCACGGATCATCTCCCTTCACTAAGTTCATGCATGGGGGAAGATTTCACAATACACACCAGTGATTAAATGTGCTTCAGATACTTTGACCAGGTTCCATGGCTCATAGCTCCATTATTCAAAACAAACATCTCTTGCAGTGAAGGGGTTTGCACTCAACTCAACATAAAAAATTTCCCACTATCTCGTACTGTTCAACGAATCACAATGCTCGACATCGCTCCGACGCGTCTCGCCCCCCTTTTGACATGCGCGGATGGGCGTCTCGCCCCCGTTTCGACATGCGCGGGTGGGCGAGGACCCGTCCCAACGCTGCTTGCAGCTTTAATTAGGGTCCGAGCCTCGAGGCCTGAAAGGCCTCAGAGAGGACCCTATTGTTCCTGGTCAGTTTCTTATTATTAGGGTCCGAGCCTCGAGGCCTGAAAGGCCTCAGAGAGGACCCTATTGTTCCTGCTATGTTTCTTATTAGGGTCCGAGCCTCCAGGCCTGCAGGGCCTTGGAGAGGACCCTATTGTTTTTCTCGGATTTCTTGTTTCTTTATTATTATTATTCTTTTTTCCGACGCCTCTTTGAGCTTAAATTTGACCCCCTAAACATGCTCCAAAACTCACCAAAATTGGCGTGCACCTTAGGTCTGGCGAAAAATTTTATAAAATGAAAAAAATATCCCTATCAGTGAAAAAATGGCTCTCTAGCGCCACCAACAAACTTTTTATCGGCACTTAGAGGGCCACCACGACCGGTAGGAAAGTCATAGAGAGATGGAACCAACACTATATTGTTCATCTCATCAAGACCTAAAAATGCCAAGGGGACAGCCTTGACCTAAATCGAACAGGGAGTCCGCAATTTGCATATCAAAATGTCCATTTTCCCCTAAATTTGGCCCAAATTTGCCCTCGAACAAACGCGAACTCCTCTCGGGGCGTTCATTGTATCAACCCCAAAAGCTAATAGATGACAAAGCACACTCTTCCAATGAAAACTACTGTACAACTTTATCAAAAGTCCTACGGTTCACATTTTACGAGGCGTCAAAGATGGGGTCCGCAGCCACGTTGACTGCCTTTTTTCGATGCATACGCAATTTCCAACATTATTTTAACCGCTTAAACATGCTCAAAAACAAACAAAATTTTGCAGTAAATTCTAAGAGGCTACAAACATATCTCTTATCTCAAAATTCTCCATCAAAGGCACATAATGGCTCTCTAGCGCCACCTAAATCCTCAAAAATAGCACTTCTGCTTACACCACGGCCTGTCGCAATGTATGAAAATTCTGAAAAAAATCACACATCTTTGCTGTACCATGACAGATATTGTCACTTGATTTCGTGAAAATCCATGAAAGACTTCTTGAGATAAAAAAATATTATATACATAATACACTGTACAGTAATACATTTTTTCTTGTTGTGGACAAAGCGTTGATTGGATCAAAATGATCTTTGGTATACTTCATCATCTCCATTAGGAGAAACAATGTCTCAAGCATGGTGCCATTTCCATGAATATTTGCTGAGATATTAATATGTTATGAATATTCATATTTTGAAAAATATAGAGTGACGCACTTCTGAATTCACCATAAGTTGCAGCGTATGAAACTTTTGTCTGTGTTCAGAGAACATGTTCCCAAAATCTCAGCTTTCTAGGATTTACGTAGAAGAAGCATTTATTAATTTCTTGATTTTTATTGATTTCCATGTATTTCTCTGTGCTACTACACAATTGTCCACCGGGTGGCAGTTGGAGCCCACGGATCATCTCCCTTCACTAAGTTCATGCATGGGGGAAGATTCCACAATACACAGCAGTGATAAAATCTGCTTCAGATACTTTGACCAGGTCCCATGGCTCATAGCTCCATTATTCACAACAAAAATCTCTTGCAGTAAAGGGGTTTGCACTCAACTGAACATGAAACATTTCCCACTATCTCGTACTGTCCAACGAAACACAATGCTCGACATCGCTCCAACGCGTCCCGCCCCCCTTTCGACATGCACGGGTGGGCGTCTCGCCCCCGTTTCGACATGCGCGGGTGGGCGAGGACCCGTCCCAACGCTGCTTGCAGCTTTAATTATTATTATTCTTTGTTTTTTCTTACGCCTCTTTGAGCTTGAATTTGACCCCCTAAACATGCTCAAAAACTCACCAAAATCGGCACGCTCGTCAGGTCTGGCGAAAAATTTGATAAAATGATAAAACTCTCCCCATCGGTCACAAAATGGCTCTCTAGCGCCACCAAGGCACTTTTTACTGGCCTTTAGAGGGCCACCACGCCCGGTAGGAAAGTCATAGAGAGATGCAACCAACACTATATTGTTCATCCCATCAAGGACTAAAAATTAACAATCGACACCTATTACCTAAATCAAACAGGAAGTCCGCAATTTGCATATCAAAATTTGCATTTCACCCTAAATTTGGCCAAAATTTGCCCTCGAACAAACGCGAACTCCTCTCGGGGCGTTCATTGTATCAACCCCAAATGCTAATAGATGACACAGCACACTCTTCCGATGAAAACTACTGTACAACTTTTTCAAAAGTCCTACGGTTTGGATTTTATGAGGCGTCAAAGATGGGGTCCGCAGCCACTTTCACTGCCTTTTCCCGATGCATACGCAATTTCCAACATTAATTTAACCGCTTAAACATGGTCAAAAACGAACAAAATTTTGCAGTAAATTCTTACAGGCAACAAACATATCTCTTATCCCAAAATTCTTCACCATTGCCACAAAATGGCTCTCTAGCGCCACCTAAATCCTCCAAAATGGCACTTTTGCTTACACCACGCCCTGACGCAATGTTTAAAAATTCTGAAAAAAAATCACACATCATTGCTGTACCATGACAGATATTCTCACTTGATTTCGTGAAAATCCAATGAAGACTTCTTGAAATAAAAAATGTTATGTTCATCATATGCTGTACAGTATCACATAATTTCTTACTGTGAACAAACCGTTTATTGTATCAAAATGTCCTTTGGTAGACTTCATAAGCTCCATGTGTACAGACAAACTGCCAAGCATGGAACAATTTCTATGAATATTTCTGGAGATATTAATATGTTATGAATATTCATATTTTGAAAAATATAGAGTGACGCACTTCTGAATTCACCATAAGTTGCAGCGTATGAAACTTTTGTCTGTGTTCAGGGAACATGCTCCCAAAATCTCAGCTTTCTAGGATTTACGTAGAAGAAGCATTTATTAATTTCTTGATTTTTATTGATTTCCATGTATTTCTGTGTGCTACTACACAATTGTCCACCGGGTGGCAGTTGGAGCCCACGGATCATCTCCCTTCACTAAGTTCATGCATGGGGGAAGATTTCACAATACACACCAGTGATTAAATGTGCTTCAGATACTTTGACCAGGTTCCATGGCTCATAGGTCCATTATTCAAAACAAAAATCTCTTGCAGTTAAGGGGTTTGCACTCAACTCAACATAACAGATTTCCCACTATCTCGTCCTGTTCAACGAATCACAATGCTCGACATCGCTCCAACGCGTCTCGCCCCCCTTTCGACATGCACGGGTGGGCGTCTCGCCCCCGTTTCGACATGCGCGGGTGGGCGAGGACCCGTCCCAACGCTGCTTGCAGCTTTAATTAGGGTCCGAGCCTCCAGGCCTGCAGGGCCTTGGAGAGGACCCTATTGTATTTCTCGTGTTTCTTATTATTCTTTCTTTGTTTCTTTCACTATACGCCACTTTGCGCTCAAATTTGACCCCCTAAACATGCTCGAAAACTCACCAAAATTGGCACGCACCTTTGTTCTGGCGAAAAATTTGATAAAATGAAAAAATTCTCCCCATAGGTCACATAATGGCTCTCTAGCGCCACCAAGAAACTTTTTACCGGCACTTAGAGGGCCACCACGACCGGTAGGAAAGTCATAGAGAGATGCAACCAACACTATATTGTTCATCTCATCAAGGCCTAAAAATGAACAATCGACACCTATTACCTAAATCAAACAGGAAGTCCGCAATTTGCATATCAAAATTTGCATTTTCCCCTAAATTTGGCCAAAATTTGCCCTCGAACAAACGCGAACTCCTCCTAGGGCATTCATCGTATCGACCCCAAATGCTAATACATGACAAAGCAAACTATGACGATTAAATATTGTGTAAAACTTCGTCAAAAGTCCTACGGTTTGGATTTTATGAGGCGTCAAAGATGGGGTCCGCAGCCACGATGACTGCCTTTTTTCGATGCATACGCAATTTCCAACATTATTTTAACTGCTTAAACATGCTCAAAAACAAACAAAATTTTGCAGTAAATTTTAAGAGGCTACAAACATATCTCTTATCTCAAAATTCTCCACCAAAGGCACAAAATGGCTCTCTAGCGCCACCTAAATCCTCAAAAATAGCACTTCTGCTTACACCACGGCCTGTCGCAATGTATGAAAATTCTGAAAAAAATCACACATCATTGCTGTACCATGACAAATATTGTCACTTGATTTCGTGAAAATCCACGAAAGACTTCTTGAGATAAAAAAATATTATATACATAATACACTGTTCAGTAATACATTTTTTCTCGTTGTGGACAAACCGTTGATTGGATCAAAATGATCTTTGGTATACTTCATCATCTCAATTAGGAGAAACAATGTGTCAAGCATGGTACCATTTCCATGAATATTTGCTGAGATATTAATATGTTATGAATATTCATATTTTGAAAAATATAGAGTGATGCACTTCTGAATTCACCATAAGTTGCAGCGTATGAAACTTTTGTCTGTGTTCAGAGAACATGTTCCCAAAATCTCAGCTTTCTAGGATTTACGTAGAAGAAGCATTTATTAATTTCTTGATTTTTATTGATTTCCATGTATTTCTCTGTGCTACTACACAATTGTCCACCGGGTGGCAGTTGGAGCCCACGGATCATCTCCCTTCACTAAGTTCATGCATGGGGGAAGATTCCACAATACACAGCAGTGATAAAATCTGCTTCAGATACTTTGACCAGGTCCCATGGCTCATAGCTCCATTATTCAAAAGAAAAATCTCTTGCAGTAAAGGGGTTTGCACTCAACTCAACATAAAACTTTTCCCACTATCTCGTACTGTCCAACGAATGACAATGCTCGACAGCGCTCGAACGCGTCTCGCCCCCCTTTCGACATGCACGGGTGGGCGTCTCGCCCCCGTTTCGACATGCACCGGTGGGCGAGGACCCGCCCCAACGCTGCTTGCAGCTTTAATTATTAGGGTCCGAGCCTCCAGGCCTGCAGGGCCTTGGAGAGGACCCTATTGTATTTCTCGTGTTTCTTATTATTCTTTCTTTGTTTCTTTCACTATACGCCACTTTGCGCTCAAATTTGACCCCCTAAACATGCTCGAAAACTCACCAAAATTGGCACGCACCTCCCGTCTGGCGAAAAATTTGATAAAATGAAGAAATTATCCCCATCGGTCCCAAAATGGCTCTCTAGCGCCACCAAGGCACTTTTTACTGGCCTTTAGAGGGCCACCACGCCCAGTAGGAAAGTCATAGAGAGATGCAACCAACACTATATTGTTCTTCTCATCAAGGCCTAAAAATGAACAATCGACACCTATTACCGAAATCGAACAGGAAGTCCGCTATTTGCATATCAAAATTTGCATTTTCCCCTAAATTTGGCCAAAATTAGCCCTCGAACAAACGCGAACTCCTCCTAGGGCGTTCATCTTATCGACCCCAAATGCTAATAGATGACACAGCACACTCTTCCGATGAAAACTACTGTACAACTTTTTCAAAAGTCCTACGGTTTGGATTTTAAGAGGCGTCAAAGATGGGGTCCGCAGCCACTTTGACTGCCTTTTCCCGATGCATACGCAATTTCCAACATTAATTTAACCGCTTAAACATGGTCAAAAACGAACACAATTTTGCAGTAAATTCTTACAGGCAACAAACATATCTCTTATTCCAAAATTCTTCACCAAAGGCACAAAATGGCTCTCTAGCGCCACCTAAATCCTCCAAAATGGCACTTTTGCTTACACCACGCCCGGACGCAATGTTTAAAAATTCTGAAAAAAATCACACATCATTGCTGTACCATGACAGATATTCTCACATGATTTCGTGAAAATCCAATGAAGACTTTTTGAAATAAAAAATGTTATGTTCATCATATGCTGTACAGTATCACATAATTTCTTACTGTGAACAAACCGTTTATTGTATAAAAATGTCCTTTGGTAGACTTCATAAGCTCCAAGTGTACAGACAAACTGCCAAGCATGGAACAATTTCTATGAATATTTCTGGAGATATTAATATGTTATGAATATTCATATTTTGAAAAATATAGAGTGACGCACTTCTGAATTCACCATACGTTGCAGCGTATGAAACTTTTGTCTGTATTCAGGGAACATGCTCCCAAAATCTCTGCTTTCTAGGATTTACGTAGAAGAAGCATTTATTAATTTCTTGATTTTCATTGATTTCCATGTATTTCTGTGTGCTACTAAACAATTGTCCACCGGGTGGCAGTTGGAGCCCACGGATGATCTCCCTTCACTAAGTTCATGCATGGGGGAAGATTTCACAATACACACCAGTGATTACATGTGCTTCAGATACTTAGACCAGGCTCCATGGCTCATAGCTCCATTATTCAAAACAAAAATCTCTTGCAGTGAAGGGGTTTGCACTCAACTCAACATAAAAGATTTCCCACTATCTCGTACTGCCCAACGAATCACAATGCTCGACATCGCTCAAACGCGTCTCGCCCCCCTTTCGACATGCGCGGGTGGGCGTCTCGCCCCCGTTTCGACGTGCGCGGGTGGGCGAGGACCCGCCCCAACGCTGCTTGCAGCTTTAATTAGGGTCCGAGCCTCGAGGCCTGAAAGGCCTCAGAGAGGACCCTATTGTTCCTGCTATGTTTCCTATTATTATTATTCTTTGTTTCTTTGTTTTTTCTTACGCCTCTTTGAGCTTGAATTTGACCCCCTAAACATGCTCAAAAACTCACCAAAATCGGCACGCTCGTCAGGTCTGGCGAAAAATTTGATAAAATGAAAAAATTCTCCCCATAGGTCACAAAATGGCTCTCTAGCGCCACCAAGGCACTTTTTACTGGCCTTTAGAGGGCCACCACGCCCGGTAGGAAAGTCATACAGACATGCAACCAACACTATATTGTTCATCTCATCAAGGCCTAAAAATGAACAATCGACACCTATTACCTAAATCAAACAGGAAGTCCGCAATTTGCATATCAAAATTTGCATTTCACCCTAAATTTGGCCAAAATTTGCCCTCGAACAAACGCGAACTCCTCCTAGGGCGTTCATCGTATCGACCCCAAATGCTAATAGATGTCACAGCACACTCTTCCGATGAAAACTACTGTACAACTTTTTCAAAAGTCCTACGGTTTGGATTTTATGAGGCGTCAAAGATGGGGTCCGCAGCCACTTTCACTGCCTTTTCCCGATGCATACGCAATTTCCAACATTAATTTAACCGCTTAAACATGGTCAAAAACGAACAAAATTTTGCAGTAAATTCTTACAGGCAACAAACATATCTCTTATGCCAAAATTCTTCACCAGAGGCACAAAATGGCTCTCTAGCGCCACCTAAATCCTCCAAAATGGCACTTTTGCTTACACCACGCCCTGACGCAATGTTTAAAAATTCTGAAAAAAATCACACATCATTGCTGTACCATGACAGATATCCTCACTTGATTTCGTGAAAATCCAATGAAGACTTCTTGAAATAAAAAATGTTATGTTCATCATATGCTGTACAGTATCACATAATTTCTTACTGTGGACAAACCGTTCATCGTATCAAAATGTCCTTTGGTACACTTCATAAGCTCCATGTGTACAGACAAACTACCGAGCATGGTTCAATTTCAATGAATATTTCCTGAGATATGAATATGTTATGAATATTCATATTTTGAAAAATATAGAGTGACGCACTTCTGAATTCACCATAAGTTGCAGCGTATGAAACTTTTGTCTGTGTTCAGGGAACATGCTCCCAAAATCTCAGCTTTCTAGGATTTACGTAGAAAAAGCATTTATTAATTTCTTGATTTTTATTGATTTCCATGTATTTCTGTGTGCTACTACACAATTGTCCACCGGGTGGCAGTTGGAGCCCAAGGATCGTCTCCCTTCACTAAGTTCATGCATGGGGGAAGATTTCACAATACACACCAGTGATTAAATGTGCTTCAGATACTTTGACCAGGTTCCATGGCTCATAGCTCCATTATTCAAAACAAAATTATCTTGCAGTGAAGGGGTTTGCACTCAACTCAACATATAAGATTTCCCACTATCTCGTACTGTCCAACGAATCACAATGCTCGACATCGCTCAAACGCGTCTCGCCCCCCTTTCGACATGCGCGGGTGGGCGTCTCGCCCCCGTTTCGACGTGCGCGGGTGGGCGAGGACCCGTCCCAACGCTGCTTGCAGCTTTAATTAGGGTCCGAGCCTCGAGGCCTGCAAGGCCTCAGAGAGGACCCTATTGTTTTTGTCGTGTTTCTTATTATTATTATTAGGGTCCGAGCCTCGAGGCCTGAAAGGCCTCAGAGAGGACCCTATTGTTCCTGCTATGTTTCTTATTATTCTTTGTTTCGTCTTACGCCTCTTTGAGCTTGAATTTGACCCCCTAAACATGCTCAAAAACTCACCAAAATCGGCACGCTCGTCAGGTCTGGCGAAAAATTTGATAAAATGAAAAAACTCTCCCCATAGGTCACAAAATGGCTCTCTAGCGCCACCAAGGCACTTTTTACTGGCCTTTAGAGGGCCACCACGCCCGGTAGGAAAGTCATAGAGAGATGCAACCAACACTATATTGTTCATCTCATCAAGGCCTAAAAATGAACAATCGACACCTATTACCTAAATCAAACAGGAAGTCCGCAATTTGCATATCAAAATTTGCATTTCACCCTAAATTTGCCCAAAATTTGCCCTCGAACAAACGCGAACTCCTCTCGGGGCGTTCATTGTATCAACCCCAAATGCTAATAGATGACACAGCACACTCTTCCGATGAAAACTACTGTACAACTTTTTCAAAAGTCCTACGGTTTGGATTTTATGAGGCGTCAAAGATGGGGTCCGCAGCCACGATGATTGCCTTTTTTCGATGCATACGCACTTTCCAACATTATTTTAACCGCTTAAACATGCTCAAAAACAAACAAAATTTTGCAGTTAATTTTTAGAGGCTACATCCATATCTCTTATCTCAAAATTCTCCACCAAAGGCACAAAATGGCTCTCTAGCGCCACCTAAATCCTCCAAAATGGCCCTTTTGCTTACACCACGGCCTGACGCAATGTTTAAAAATTCTGAAAAAAATCACACATCATTGCTGTACCATCACAAATATTCTCACTTGATTTCGTGAAAATCCAATGAAGACTTTTTGAAATAAAAAATGTTATGTTCATAATATGCTGTACAGTATCACATAATTTCTTACTGTGAACAAACCGTTAATTGTATCAAAATGTCCTTTGGTAGACTTCATAAGCTCCATGTGTACAGACACACTGCCAAGCATGGAACAATTTCTATGAATATTTCTGGAGATATTAATATGTAATGAATATTCATATTTTGAAAAATATAGAGTGACGCACTTCTGAATTCACCATAAGTTGCAGGGTATCAAACTTTTGTCTGTGCTCAGGGAACATGCTCCCAAAATATCAGCTCTCTAGAATTTACGTACAAGAAGCATTTATTAATTTCTTGATTATTATTGATTTCCCATGTTTTTCTATGTGCTGCTACACATTCTGTCCACCGGGTGGCAATAGGATGACACGGCTCATCTCCCTTCACTGAGTTCATGCATGGGGGAAGATTTCACAATACACACCAGTGATTAAATGTGCTTCAGATATTTTGACCAGGTTCCATGGCTCATAGCTCCAATATTCAAGACAAAAATCTCTTGCAGTAAAGGGGTTTGCACTCAACTCAACATGAAAGATTTCCCACTATCTCGTCCTGTCCAACGAATGACCATGCTCGACATCGCTCGAACGCGTCTCGCCCCCCTTTCGACATGCACGGGTGGGCGTCTCGCCCCCGTTTCGACGTGCGCGGGTGGGCGAGGACCCGCCCCAACGCTGCTTGCAGCTTTAATTATTATTATTCTTTGTTTCTTTGTTTTTTCTTACGCCTCTTTGAGCTTGAATTTGACCCCTTAAACATGCTCAAAAACTCACCAAAATCGGCACGCTCGTCAGGTCTGGCGAAAAATTTGATAAAATGAAAAAACTCTCCCCATAGGTCACAAAATGGCTCTCTAGCGCCACCAAGGCACTTTTACTGGCCTTTAGAGGGCCACCACGCCCGGTAGGAAAGTCATAGAGAGATGCAACCAACACTATATTGTTCATCTCATCAAGGAGTAAAAATGAACAATCGACACCTATTACCTAAATCAAACAGGAAGTCCGCAATTTGCATATCAAAATTTGCATTTCACCCTAAATTTGGCCAAAATTTGCCCTCGAACAAACGCGAACTCCTCCTAGGGCGTTCATCGTATTGACACCACATGCTAATAGATGACACAGCACACTCTTCCGATGAAAACTACTGTACAACTTTTTCAAAAGTCCTACGGTTTGGATTTTATGAGGCGTCAAAGATGGGGTCCGCAGCCACTTTCACTGCCTTTTCCCGATGCATACGCAATTTCCTACATTAATTTAACCGCTTAAACATGGTCAAAAACGAACACAATTTTGCAGTAAATTCTTACAGGCAACAAACATATCTCTTATCCCAAAATTCTTCACCAAAGGCACAAAATGGCTCTCTAGCGCCACCTAAATCTTCTAAAATGGCACTTTTGCTTACACCACGCCCTGACGCAATGTTTAAAAATTCTGAAAATAATCACTCATCATTGCTGTACCATGACAGATATTCTCACTTGATTTCGTGAAAATCCAATTAAGACTTCTTGAAATAAAAAATGTTATGTTCATAATATGCTGTACAGTATCACATAATTTCTTACTGTGAACAAACCGTTTATTGTATCAAAATGTCCTTTGGTAGACTTCATAAGCTCCATGTGTACAGACAAACTGCCAAGCATGGAACAATTTCTATGAATATTTCTGGAGATATTAATATGTTATGAATATTCATATTTTGAAAAATATAGAGTGACGCACTTCTGAATTCACCATAAGTTGCAGCGTATGAAACTTTTCTCTGTATTCAGGGAACATGCTCCCAAAATCTCAGCTTTCTAGGATTTATGTAGAAGAAGCATTTATTAATTTCTTGATTTTTATTGCTTTCCATGTATTTCTGTGTGCTACTACACAATTGTCCACCGGGTGGCAGTTGGAGCCCACGGATCATCTCCCTTCACTAAGTTCATGCATGGGGGAAGATGTCACAATACACACCAGTGATTAAATGTGCTTCAGATACTTTGACCAGGTTCCATGGCTCATAGCTCCATTATTCAAAACAAAAATCTCTTGCAGTGAAGGGGTTTGCACTCAACTCAACATAAAAGATTTCCCACTATCTCGTACTGTTCAACGAATCACAATGCCCGACATCACTCCAACGCGTCTCGCCCCCCTTTCGACATGCGCGGATGGGCGTCTCGCCCCCGTTTCGACATGCACCGGTGGGCGAGGACCCGCCCCAACGCTGCTTGCAGCTTTAATTAGGGTCCGAGCCTCGAGGCCTGAAAGGCCTCAGAGAGGACCCTATTGTTCCTGCTATGTTTCTTATTATTCTTTGTTTCTTTGTTTCTTTGTTTTTTCTTACGCCTCTTTGAGCTTGAATTTGACCCCCTAAACATGCTCAAAAACTCACCAAAATCGGCACGCTCGTCAGGTCTGGCGAAAAATTTGATAAAATGAAAAAATTCTCCCCATAGGTCACAAAATGGCTCTCTAGCGCCACCAAGGCACTTTTTACTGGCCTTTAGAGGGCCACCACGCCCGGTAGGCAAGTCATAGAGAGATGCAACCAACACTATATTGTTCATCTCATCAAGGCCTAAAAATGAACAATCGACACCTATTACCTAAATCAAACAGGAAGTCCGCAATTTGCATATCTAAATTTGCATTTTCCCCTAAATTTGGCCAAAATTTGCCCTCGAACAAACGCGAACTCCTCCTAGGGCGTTCATCGTATCGACCCCAAATGTTAATAGATGACAAAGGACACTCTTCCGATAAAAACTACTGTACAACTTTTTCAAAAGTCCTACGGTTTGGATTTTATGAGGCGTCAAAGATGGGGTCCGCAGCCACTTTGACTGCCTTTTTCCGATGCATACGCAATTTCCAACATCATTTTAACCGCTTCAACATGCTCCAAAACAAATAAAATTTTGCAGATAATTCTTAAAGGCTACAAACATATCTCTTATCTCAAAATTCTTCACCAAAAGCACAAAATGGCTCTCTAGCGCCACCTACATCCTCAAAAATAGCACTTTTGCTTACACCACGGCCTGTCGCAATGTCTAAAAATTTTGAAAAAAATCACACATCATTGCTGTAGTATGCCCTAAAATGTCACTTGATTTCGTGAAAATCCAATGAAGACTTTTTGAAATAAAAATTGTTATATTCATAATATGCTGCACAGTATCGCATAATTTCTTACTGTGGACAAACCGTTAATCGTATCAAAATATCCTTTGGTACACTTCATACGCTCCATGTGTACAGACAAACTACAGAGCATGGTTCAATATCAATGAATATTTCCTGAGATATGAATATGTTATGAATATTCATATTTTGAAAAATATAGAGTGACGCACTTCTGAATTCACCATAAGTTGCAGCGTATGAAACTTTTGTCTGTGTTCAGGGAACATGCTCCCAAAATATCAGCTCTCTCGGACTTACGTTGAAGAAGCATTTATGAATTTCTTGATTATCATTGATTTCTATGTTTTTTCTATGTCCTACTACACAAGTGTCCACCGGGTGGCAGTTGGAGCCCACGGATCATCTCCCTTCACTAAGTTCATGCATAGGGGAAGATTACACAATACACAGCAGTGATTAAATGTGCTTCAGATACTCTGACCAGGTTCCATGGCTCATAGCTCCAATATTCACAACAAAAATCTCTTGCAGTAAAGGGGTTTGCACTCAACTGAACATGAAACATTTCCCACTATCTCGTACTGTCCAACGAATCACAATGCTCGACATCGCTCGAACGCGTCTCACCCCCTTTCGACATGCACGGGTGGGCGTCTCGCCCCCGTTTCGACATGCACCGGTGGGCGAGGACCCGTCCCAACGCTGCTTGCAGCTTTAATTAGGGTCCGAGCCTCCAGGCCTGCAGGGCCTTGGAGAGGACCCTATTGTATTTCTCGCGTTTCTTATTATTATTAGGGTCCGAGCCTCGAGGCCTGAAAGGCCTCAGAGAGGACCCTATTGTTCCTGCTATGTTTCTTATTAGGGTCCGAGCCTCCAGGCCTGCAGGGCCTTGGAGAGGACCCTATTGTTTTTCTCGTGTTTCTTATTATTATTATTCTTTATTTCTTCTTACGCCTCTTTGCGCTCAAATTTGACCCCCTAAACATGCTCAAAAACTCACCAAAATCGGCACGCTCGTCCGGTCTGGCGAAAAATTTGATAAAATGAAAAAATTCTCCCCATAGGTCACAAAATGGCTCTCTAGCGCCACCAAGGCACTTTTTACTGGCCTTTAGAGGGCCACCACGCCCGGTAGGAAAGTCATAGAGAGATGCAACCAACACTATATTGTTCATCTCATCAAGGCCTAAAAATGAACAATCGACACCTATTACCTAAATCAAACAGGAAGTCCGCAATTTGCATATCAAAATTTGCATTTTCCCCTAAATTTGGCCAAAATCTGCCCTCGAACAAACGCGAACTCCTCCTAGGGCGTTCATCGTATCGACCCCAAATGCTAATAGATGACACAGCACACTCTTCCGATGAAAACTACTGTACAACTTTTTCAAAAGTCCTACGGTTTGGATTTTATGAGGCGTCAAAGATGGGGTCCGCAGCCACTTTGACTGCCTTTTCCCCATGCATACGCCATTTCCAACATTAATTTAACCGCTTAAACATGGTCAAAAACGAACAAAATTTTGCAGTAAATTCTTACAGGCAACAAACATATCTCTTATCCCAAAATTCTTCACCAAAGGCACAAAATGGCTCTCTAGCGCCACCTAAATCCTCCAAAATGGCACTTTTGCTTACACCACGCCCTGACGCAATGTGTAAAAATTCTGAAAAAAAACACACATCATTGCTGTACCATGACAGATATTCTCACTTGATTTCGTGAAAATCCAATGAAGACTTCTTCAAATAAAAAATGTTATGTTCATCATATGCTGTACAGTATCACATAATTTCTTACTGTGGACTAACCGTTTATTGTATCAAAATGTCCTTTGGTAGACTTCATAAGCTCCATGTGTACAGACAAATTACCGAGCATGGTTCCATTTCTATGAATATTTCTAGAGATATTAATATGTTATGAATATTCATATTTTGAAAAATATAGAGTGACGCACTTCTGAATTCACCATAAGTTGCAGCGTATGAAACTTTTGTCTGTGTTCAGGGAACATGCTCCCAAAATCTCAGCTTTCTAGGATTTACGTAGAAGAAGCATTTCTTAATTTCTTGATTTTTATTGATTTCCATGTATTTCTGTGTGCTACTACACAATTGTCCACCGGGTGGCAGTTGGAGCCCACGGATCATCTCCCTTCACTAAGTTCATGCATGGGGGAAGATTTCACAATACACACCACTGATTAAATGTGCTTCAGATACTTTGACCAGGTTCCATGGCTCATAGCTCCATTATTCAAAACAAAAATCTCTTGCAGTGAAGGGGTTTGCACTCAACTCAACATAAAAGATTTCCCACTATCTCGTACTGTTCAACGAATCACAATGCTCGACATCGCTCCAACGCGTCTCGCCCCCCTTTCGACATGCACGGGTGGGCGTCTCGCCCCCGTTTCGACATGCGCGGGTGGGCGAGGACCCGTCCCAACGCTGCTTGCAGCTTTAATTATTCTTTGTTTTTTCTTACGCCTCTTTGAGCTTGAATTTGACCCCCTAAACATGCTCAAAAACTCACCAAAATCGGCACGCTCGTCAGGTCTGGCGAAAAATTTGATAAAATGATAAAACTCTCCCCATCGGTCACAAAATGGCTCTCTAGCGCCACCAAGGCACTTTTTACTGGCCTTTAGAGGGCCACCACGCCCGGTAGGAAAGTCATAGAGAGATGCAACCAACACTATATTGTTCATCCCATCAAGGACTAAAAATTAACAATCGACACCTATTACCTAAATCAAACAGGAAGTCCGCAATTTGCATATCAAAATTTGCATTTCACCCTAAATTTGGCCAAAATTTGCCCTCGAACAAACGCGAACTCCTCTCGGGGCGTTCATTGTATCAACCCCAAATGCTAATAGATGACACAGCACACTCTTCCGATGAAAACTACTGTACAACTTTTTCAAAAGTCCTACGGTTTGGATTTTATGAGGCGTCAAAGATGGGGTCCGCAGCCACTTTCACTGCCTTTTCCCGATGCATACGCAATTTCCAACATTAATTTAACCGCTTAAACATGGTCAAAAACGAACAAAATTTTGCAGTAAATTCTTACAGGCAACAAACATATCTCTTATCCCAAAATTCTTCACCATTGCCACAAAATGGCTCTCTAGCGCCACCTAAATCCTCCAAAATGGCACTTTTGCTTACACCACGCCCTGACGCAATGTTTAAAAATTCTGAAAAAAAATCACACATCATTGCTGTACCATGACAGATATTCTCACTTGATTTCGTGAAAATCCAATGAAGACTTCTTGAAATAAAAAATGTTATGTTCATCATATGCTGTACAGTATCACATAATTTCTTACTGTGAACAAACCGTTTATTGTATCAAAATGTCCTTTGGTAGACTTCATAAGCTCCATGTGTACAGACAAACTGCCAAGCATGGAACAATTTCTATGAATATTTCTGGAGATATTAATATGTTATGAATATTCATATTTTGAAAAATATAGAGTGACGCACTTCTGAATTCACCATAAGTTGCAGCGTATGAAACTTTTGTCTGTGTTCAGGGAACATGCTCCCAAAATCTCAGCTTTCTAGGATTTACGTAGAAGAAGCATTTATTAATTTCTTGATTTTTATTGATTTCCATGTATTTCTGTGTGCTACTACACAATTGTCCACCGGGTGGCAGTTGGAGCCCACGGATCATCTCCCTTCACTAAGTTCATGCATGGGGGAAGATTTCACAATACACACCAGTGATTAAATGTGCTTCAGATACTTTGACCAGGTTCCATGGCTCATAGGTCCATTATTCAAAACAAAAATCTCTTGCAGTTAAGGGGTTTGCACTCAACTCAACATAACAGATTTCCCACTATCTCGTCCTGTTCAACGAATCACAATGCTCGACATCGCTCCAACGCGTCTCGCCCCCCTTTCGACATGCACGGGTGGGCGTCTCGCCCCCGTTTCGACATGCGCGGGTGGGCGAGGACCCGTCCCAACGCTGCTTGCAGCTTTAATTAGGGTCCGAGCCTCCAGGCCTGCAAGGCCTCGGAGAGGACCCTATTGTTCCTGCTATGTTTCTTATTATTATTATTATTATTCTTTCTTTCTTTCTCTATACGCCTCTTTGCGCTTACATTTGACCCCCTAAACATGCTCAAAAACTCTCCAAATTTGGCACACACCTCATGTCTGGCGAAAAATTTGATAAAATGAAAAAATCTTCCCCCTAGGTGACAAAATGGCTCTCTAGCGCCACCAAGGTACATTTTACTGGCCTTTTGACGGCCACCACGACCGGTAGGAAAGCCATAGAGAGATGCAACCAACACTATATTGTTCATCTCATCAAGGCCTAAAAATTAACAATCGACACCTATGACCTAAATCAAACAGGAAGTCCGCAATTTGCATATCAAAATTTGCATTTCACCCTAAATTTGGCCAAAATTTGCCCTCGAACAAACGCGAACTCCTCCTACGGCGTTCATCGTATCGACCCCAAATGCTAATAGATGACACAGCACACTCTTCCGATGAAAACTACTGTACAACTTTTTCAAAAGTCCTACGGTTTGGATTTTATGAGGCGTCAAAGATGGGGTCCGCAGCCACTTTGACTGCCTTTTCCCGATGCATACGCAATTTCCAACATTAATTTAACCGCTTAAACATGGTCAAAAACGAACAAAATTTTGCAGTTAATTCTTACAGGCAACAAACATATCTCTTATCCCAAAATTCTTCACCAAAGCCACAAAATGGCTCTCTAGCGCCACCTAAATCCTCCAAAATGGCACTTTTGCTTACACCACGCCCTGACGCAATGTTTAAAAATTCTGAAAAAAAACACACTTCATTGCTGTACCATGACAGATATTCTCACTTGATTTCGTGAAAATCCAATGAAGACTTCTTGAAATAAAAAATGTTATGTTCATCATATGCTGTACAGTATCACATAATTTCTTACTGTGAACAAACCGTTTATTGTATCAAAATGTCCTTTGGTAGACTTCATAAGCTCCATGTGTACAGACAAACTGCCAAGCATGGAACAATTTCTATGAATATTTCTGGAGATATTAATATGTTATGAATATTCATATTTTGAAAAATATAGAGTGACGCACTTCTGAATTCACCATAAGTTGCAGCGTATGAAACTTTTGTCTGTGCTCAGGGAACATGCTCCCAAAATCTCAGCTTTCTAGGATTTACGTAGAAGAAGCATTTATTAATTTCTTGATTTTTATTGATTTCCATGTATTTCTGTGTGCTACTACACAATTGTCCACCGGGTGGCAGTTGGAGCCCACGGATCATCTCCCTTCACTAAGTTCATGCATGGGGGAAGATTTCACAATACACACCACTGATTAAATGTGCTTCAGATACTTTGACCAGGTTCCATGGCTCATAGCTCCATTATTCAAAACTAAAATCTCTTGCAGTGAAGGGGTTTGCACTCAACTCAACATAAAAGATTTCCCACTATCTCGTACTGTTGAACGAATCACAATGCTCGACATCGCTCCAACGCGTCTCGCCCCCCTTTCGACATGCACGGGTGGGCGTCTCGCCCCCGTTTCGACATGCGCGGGTGGGCGAGGACCCGTCCCAACGCTGCTTGCAGCTTTAATTATTCTTTGTTTCTTTGTTTCTTTGTTTTTTCTTACGCCTCTTTGAGCGTAAATTTGACCCCCTAAACATGCTCAAAAACTCACCAAAATCGGCACGCTCGTCAGGTCTGGCGAAAAATTTGATAAAATGAAAAAATTATCCCCCTAGGTCAAAAAATGCCTCTCTAGCGCCACCAAGGCACTTTTTACTGGCCTTTAGACGGCCACCACAACCGGTAGGAAAGTCATAGAGAGATGGAACCAACACCATATTGTTCATCTCATCAAGGCCTAAAAATGAACAATCGACACCTATTACCTAAATCTAACAGGAAGTCCGCAATTTGCATATCAAAATTTGAATTTCACCCTAAATTTGGCCAAAATTTGCCCTCGAACAAACGCGAACTCCTCCTAGGGCGTTCATCGTATCGACCCCAAATGCTAATAGATGACACAGCGCACTCTTCCGATGAAAACTACTGTACAACTTTTTCAAAAGTCCTACGGTTTGGATTTTATGAGGCGTCAAAGATGGGGTCCGCAGCCACTTTCACTGCCTTTTCCCGATGCATACGCAATTTCCAACATTAATTTAACCGCTTAAACATGGTCAAAAACGAACAAAATTTTGCAGTAAATTCTTACAGGCAACAAACATATCTCTTATCCCAAAATAATTCACCCAAGGCACAAAATGGCTCTCTAGCGCCACCTAAATCCTCCAAAATGGCACTTTTGCTTACACCACGCCCTGACGCAATGTTTTAAAATTCTGAAAAAAATCACACATCATTGCTGTACCATGACAGATATTCTCACTTGATTTCGTGAAAATCCAATGAAGACTTCTTGAAATAAAAAATGTTATGTTCATAATATGCTGTACAGTATCACATAATTTCTTACTGTGAAGAAACCGTTAATTGTATCAAAATGTCCTTTGGTAGACTTCATAAGCTCCATGTGTACAGACAAACTGCCAAGCATGGAACAATTTCTATGAATATTTCTGGAGATATTAATATGTTATGAATATTCATATTTTGAAAAATATAGAGTGACGCACTTCTGAATTCACCATAAGTTGCAGCGTATGAAACTTTTGTCTGTGTTCAGGGAACATGCTCCCAAAATCTCAGCTTTCTAGGATTTACGTAGAAGAAGCATTTATTAATTTCTTGATTTTTATTGATTTCCATGTTTTCCTGTGTGCTACTACACAATTGTCCACCGGGTGGCAGTTGGAGCCCACGGATCATCTCCCTTCACTAAGTTCATGCATGGGGGAACATTTCACAATACACACCAGTGATTAAATGTGCTTCAGATACTTTGACCAGGTTCCATGGCTCATAGCTCCATTATTCAAAACAAAAATCTCTTGCAGTGAAGGGGTTTGCACTCAACTCAACATTAAAGATTTCCCACTCTCTCGTACTGTCCAACGAATCACAATGCTCGACATCGCTCCAACGCGTCTCGCCCCTCTTTCGACATGCACGGCTGGGCGTCTCGCCCCCGTTTCGACATGCGCGGGTGGGCGAGGACCCGTCCCAACGCTGCTTGCAGCTTTAATTAGGGTCCGAGCCTCCAGGCCTGCAGGGCCTTGGAGAGGACCCTATTGTTTTTCTCGTGTTTCTTATTATTATTCTTTTTTCTTACGCCTCTTTGAGCTTGAATTTGACCCCCTAAACATGCTCAAAAACTCACCAAATTTGGCACGCACCTCAGGTCTGGCGAAAAATTTGATAAAATGAAACAATTCTCCCCATAGGTCAAAAAATGGCTCTCTAGCGCCACCAAGGCACATTTTTTGGCCCTTTAGAGGGCCACCACTCATGGTAGGAACGTCATAGAGAGATGGAATCAACACTATATTGTTAAACTCATCAAGGCCTAAAAATCAACAATCGACACCCATTACCTAAATCGAACAGGAAGTCCGCAATTTGCATATCAAAATCTCCTTTTTCCCCTCAATTTGGTCAAAATTTGCCCTCGAACAAACGCGAACTCCTCTCGGGGCGTTCACTGTATCAACCCCAAAAGCTAAAACATGACAAAGCACACTCTTCCGATGAAAACTACTGTACAACTTTGTCAAAAGTCCTACGGTTTGGATTTTATTAGGCGTCAAAGATGGGGTCCGCAGCCACGATGATTGCCTTTTTTCGATGCATACGCACTTTCCAACATTATTTTAACCGCTTAAACATGCTCAAAAACAAACAAAATTTTGCAGAAAATTTTTAGACGCTACAAACATATCTCTTATCTCAAAATTCTCCACCAAAGGCACAAAATGGCTCTCTAGCGCCACCTAAATCCTCAAAAATAGCACTTCTGCTTACACCACGGCCTGTCGCAATGTATGAAAATTCTGAAAAAAATCACACATCATTGCTGTACCATGACAGATATTGTCACTTGATTTCGTGAAAATCCATGAAAGACTTCTTGAGATAAAAAAATATTATATACATAATACACTGTACAGTAATACATTTTCTCTTGTTGTGCACAAACCGTTGATTGGATCAAAATGATCTTTGGTATACTTCATCATCTCAATTAGGAAAAACAATGTGTCAAGCATGGTACCATTTCCATGAATATTTGCTGAGATATTAATATGTTATGAATATTCATATTTTGAAAAATATAGAGTGACGCACTTCTGAATTCACCATAAGTTGCAGCGTATGAAACTTTTGTCTGTGTTCAGAGAACATGTTCCCGAAATCTCAGCTTTCTAGGATTTACGTAGAAGAAGCATTTATTAATTTCTTGATTTTTATTGATTTCCATGTATTTCTCTGTGCTACTACACAATTGTCCACCGGGTGGCAGTTGGAGCCCACGGATCATCTCCCTTCACTAAGTTCATGCATGGGGGAAGATTCCACAATACACAGCAGTGATAAAATCTGCTTCAGATACTTTGACCAGGTCCCATGGCTCATAGCTCCATTATTCAAAAGAAAAATCTCTTGCAGTAAAGGGGTTTGCACTCAACTGAACATTAAACTTTTCCCACTATCTCGTACTGTCCAACGAATGACAATGCTCGACAGCGCTCGAACGCGTCTCGCCCCCCTTTCCACATGCACGAGTGGGCGTCTCACCCCCGTTTCGACATGCACCGGTGGGCGAGGACCCGCCCCAACGCTGCTTGCAGCTTTAATTATTATTATTCTTTGTTTCTTTGTTTCTTTGTTTTTTCTTACGCCTCTTTGAGCTTAAATTTGACCCCCTAAACATGCTCAAAAACTCACCAAAATCGGCACGCTCGTCAGGTCTGGCGAAAAATTTGATAAAATGAAAAAATTATCCCCCTAGGTCAAAAAATGCCTCTCTAGCGCCACCAAGGCACTTTTTACTGGCCTTTAGACGGCCACCACAACCGGTAGGAAAGTCATAGAGAGATGGAACCAACACCATATTGTTCATCTCATCAAGGCCTAAAAATGAACAATCGACACCTATTACCTAAATCAAACAGGAAGTCCGCAATTTGCATATCAAAATTTGCATTTCACCCTAAATTTGGCCAAAATTTGCCCTCGAACAAACGCGAACTCCTCCTAGGGCGTTCATCGTATCGACTCCAAATGCTAATAGATGACACAGCACACTCTTCCGATGAAAACTACTGTACAACTTTTTCAAAAGTCCTACGGTTTGGATTTTATGAGGCGTCAAAGATGGGGTCCGCAGCCACTTTCACTGCCTTTTCCCGATGCATACGCAATTTCCAACATTAATTTAACCGCTTAAACATGGTCAAAAACGAACAAAATTTTGCAGTAAATTCTTACAGGCAACAAACATATCTCTTATCCCAAAATTCTTCACCAAAGGCACAAAATGGCTCTCTAGCGCCACCTAAATCCTCCAAAATGGCACTTTTGCTTACACCACGGCCTGACGCAATGTTTAAAAATTCTGAAAAAATTCACACATCATTGCTGTACTATGACAGATATTGTCACTTGATTTCGTGAAAATCCATGAAAGACTTCTTGAGATAAAAATATATTATATACATAATACACTGTACAGTAATACATTTTTTCTTGTTGTGGACAAACCGTTGATTGGATCAAAATGATCTTTGGTATACTTCATCATCTCAATTAGGAGAAACAATGTGTCAAGCATGGTACCATTTCCATGAATATTTGCTGAGATATTAATATGTTATGAATATTCATATTTTGAAAAATATAGAGTGACGCACTTCTGAATTCACCATAAGTTGCAGCGTATGAAACTTTTGTCTGTGTTCAGAGAACATGTTCCCAAAATCTCAGCTTTCTAGGATTTACGTAGAAGAAGCATTTATTAATTTCTTGATTTTTATTGATTTCCATGTATTTCTGTGTGCTACTACACAATTGTCCACCGGGTGGCAGTTGGAGCCCACGGATCATCTCCCTTCACTAAGTTCATGCATGGGGGAAGATTCCACAATACACAGCAGTGATAAAATCTGCTTCAGATTCTTTGACCAGGTCCCATGGCTCATAGCTCCATTATTCAAAAGAAAAATCTCTTGCAGTAAAGGGGTTTGCACTCAACTCAACATAAAAGATTTCCCACTATCTCGTACTGTTCAACGAATCACAATGCTCGACATCGCTCCAACGCGTCTCGCCCCCCTTTCGACATGCACGGGTGGGCGTCTCGCCCCCGTTTCGACGTGCGCAGGTGGGCGAGGACCCGTCCCAACGCTGCTTGCAGCTTTAATTATTCTTTGTTTCTTTGTTTTTTCTTACGCCTCTTTGAGCTTGAATTTGACCCCCTAAACATGCTCAAAAACTCACCAAAATCGGCACGCTCGTCCGGTCTGGCGAAAAATTTGATAAAATGAAAAAATTCTCCCCATAGGTCACAAAATGGCTCTCTAGCGCCACCAAGGCACTTTTTACTGGCCTTTAGAGGGCCACCACGCCCGGTAGGAAAGTCATAGAGACATGCAACCAACACTATATTGTTCATTTCATCAAGGCCTAAAAATGAACAATCGACACCTATTACCTAAATCAAACAGGAAGTCCGCAATTTGCATATCAAAATTTGCATTTCACCCTAAATTTGCCCAAAATTTGCCCTCGAACAAACGCGAACTCCTCCTAGGGCGTTCATCGTATCGACCCCAAATGCTAATAGATGACACAGCACACTCTTCCGATGAAAACTACTGTACAACTTTTTCAAAAGTCCTACGGTTTGGATTTTATGAGGCGTCAAAGGTGGGGTCCGCAGCCACTTTGACTGCCTTTTCCCGATGCATACGCAATTTCCAACATTAATTTAACCGCTTAAACATGGTCAAAAACGAACAAAATTTTGCAGTAAATTCTTACAGTCAACAAACATATCTCTTATCCCAAAATTCTTCACCAAAGGCACAAAATGGCTCTCTAGCGCCACCTAAATCCTCCAAAATGGCACTTTTGCTTACACCACGCCCTGACGCAATGTTTAAAAATTCTGAAAAAAATCACACATCATTGCTGTACCATGACAGATATTCTCACTTGATTTCGTGAAAATCCAATGAAGACTTCTTGAAATAAAAAATGTTATGTTCATCATATGCTGTACAGTATCACATTATTTCTTACTGTGAACAAACCGTTTATTGTATCAAAATGTCCTTTGGTAGACTTCATAAGCACCATGTGTACAGACAAACTGCCAAGCATGGAACAATTTCTATGAATATTTCTGGAGATATTAATATGTTATGAATATTCATATTTTGAAAAATATAGAGTGACGCACTTCTGAATTCACCATAAGTTGCAGCATATGAAACTTTTGTCTGTGCTCAGGGAACATGCTCACAAAATCTCAGCTTTCTAGGGTTTACGTAGAAGAAGCATTTATTACTTTCTTGATTTTGATTGATTTTCATGTATTTCTGTGTGCTACTACACAATTGTCCACCGGGTGGCAGTTGGAGCCCACGGATCATCTCCCTTCACTACGTTCATGCATGGGGGAAGATTTCGCAATACACACCAGTGATTAAATGTGCTTCAGATACTTTGACCAGGTTCCATGGCTCATAGCTCCATTATTCAAAACAAAAATCTCTTGCAGTGAAGGGGTTTGCACTCAACTCAACATAAAACATTTCCCACTATCTCGTACTGTTCAACGAATCACAATGCTCGACATCGCTCCAACGCGTCTCGCCCCCGTTTCGACATGCACCGGTGGGCGAGGACCCGCCCCAACGCTGCTTGCAGCTTTAATTAGGGTCCGAGCCTCCAGGCCTGCAGGGCCTTGGAGAGGACCCTATTGTATTTCTCGTGTTTATTATTATTAGGGTCCGAGCCTCCAGGCCTGCAGGGCCTTGGAGAGGACCCTATTGTTTTTGTCGTGTTTCTTATTAGGGTCCGAGCCTCGAGGCCTGAAAGGCCTCAGAGAGGACCCTATTGTTCCTGCTATGTTTCTTATTATTCTTTGTTTTGTCTTACGCCTCTTTGAGCTTGAATTTGACCCCCTAAACATGCTCAAAAACTCACCAAAATCGGCACGCTCGTCAGGTCTGGCGAAAAATTTGATAAAATGAAAACATTCTCCCCATAGGTCACAAAATGGCTCTCTAGCGCCACCAAGGCACTTTTTACTGGCCTTTAGAGGGCCACCACGCCCGGTAGGAAAGTCATAGAGAGATGCAACCAACACTATATTGTTCATCTCATCAAGGCCTAAAAATGAACAATCGACACCTATTACCGAAATCGAACAGGAAGTCCGCAATTTGCATATCAAAATTTGCATTTCACCCTAAATTTGCCCAAAATTTGCCCTCGAACAAACGCGAACTCCTCTCGGGGCGTTCATTGTATCAACCCCAAATGCTAATACATGACACAGCACACTCTTCCGATGAAAACTACTGTACAACTTTTTCAAAAGTCCTACCGTTTGGATTTTATGAGGCGTCAAAGATGGGGTCCGCAGCCACTTTCACTGCCTTTTCCCGATGCATACGCAATTTCCAACATTATTTTTACCGCTTAAACATGGTCAAAAACGAAAAAAATTTTGCAGTAAATTCTTACAGGCAACAGACATATCTATTATCCCGAAATTTTTCACCAAAGGCACAAAATGGCTCTCTAGCGCCACCTAAATCCTCCAAAATGGCACTTTTGCTTACACCACGGCCTGACACAATGTTTAAAAATTCTGAAAAAAATCACACATCATTGCTGTACCATGACAGATATTCTCACTTGATTTCGTGAAAATCCAATGAGGACTTCTCGAAATAAAAAATGTTATGTTCATAATATGCTGTACAGTATCACATAATTTCTTACTGTGAACAAACCGTTAATTGTATCAAAATGTCCTTTGGTAGACTTCATAAGCTCCATGTGTACAGACAAACTGCCAAGCATGGAACAATTTCTATGAATATTTCTGGAGATATTAATATGTTATGAATATTCATATTTTGAAAAATATAGAGTGACGCACTTCTGAATTCACCATAAGTTGCAGCGTATGAAACTTTTGTCTGTGTTCAGGGAACATGCTCCCAAAATCTCAGCTTTCTAGGATTTACGTAGAAGAAGCATTTATTAATTTCTTGATTTTCATTGATTTCCATGTATTTCTGTGTGCTACTACACTATTGTCCACCGGGTGGCAGTTGGAGCCCACGGATCATCTCCCTTCACTAAGTTCATGCATGGGGGAAGATTTCACAATACACACCAGTGATTAAATGTGCTCCAGATACTTTCACCAGGTTCCATGGCTCATAGCTCCATTATTCAAAACAAAAATCTCTTGCAGTGAAGGGGTTTGCACTCAACTCAAAATAAAAGATTTCCCACTATCTCGTACTGTTCAACGAATCACAATGCTCGACATCGCTCCAACGCGTCTCGCCCCCCTTTCGACATGCACGGGTGGGCGTCTCGCCCCCGTTTCGACGTGCGCGGGTGGGCGAGGACCCGTCCCAACGCTGCTTGCAGCTTTAATTAGGGTCCGAGCCTCGAGGCCTGAAAGGCCTCAGAGAGGACCCTATTGTTCCTGGTCAGTTTCTTATTATTATTATTAGGGTCCGAGCCTCGAGGCCTGAAAGGCCTCAGAGAGGACCCTATTGTTCCTGGTCAGTTTCTTATTATTATTCTTTGTTTTGTCTTACGCCTCTTTGAGCTTGAATTTGACCCCCTAAACATGCTCAAAAACTCACCAAAATCGGCACGCTCGTCAGGTCTGGCGAAAAATTTGATAAAATGAAAAAACTCTCCCCATAGGTCACAAAATGGCTCTCTAGCGCCACCAAGGCACTTTTTACTGGCCTTTAGAGGGCCACCACGCCCGGTAGGAAAGTCATAGAGAGATGGAACCAACACTATATTGTTCATCTCATCAAGGACTAAAAATGAACAATCGACACCTATTACCTAAATCAAACAGGAAGTCCGCAATTTGCATATCAAAATTTGCATTTCACCCTAAATTTGGCCAAAATTTGCCCTCGAACAAACGCGAACTCCTCTCGGGGCGTTCATTGTATCAACTCCAAAAGCTAATAGATGTCAAAGCACACTCTTCCGATGAAAACTACTGTACAACTTTTTCAAAAGTCCTACGGTTTGGATTTTATGAGGCGTCAAAGATGGGGTCCGCAGCCACTTTGACTGCCTTTTCCCGATGCATACGCAATTTCCAACATTATTTTAACCGCTTAAACATGGTCAAAAACGAACAAAATTTTGCAGTAAATTCTTACAGGCAACAAACATATCTCTTATCCCAAAATTTCTCACCAAAGGCACAAAATGGCTCTCTAGCGCCACCTAAATCCTCCAAAATGGCACTTTTGCTTACACCACGGCCTGACGCAATGTTTAAAAATTCTGAAAAAAATCACACATCATTGCTGTACCATGACAGATATTCTCACTTCATTTCGTGAAAATCCAATGAAGACTTCTTGAAATAAAAAATGTTATGTTCATAATATGCTGTACAGTATCACATAATTTCTTACTGTGAACAAACCGTTAATTGTATCAAAATGTCCTTTGGTAGACTTCATAAGCTCCATGTGTACAGACAAACTGCCAAGCATGGAACAATTTCTATGAATATTTCTGGAGATATTAATATGTTATGAATATTCATATTTTGAAAAATATAGAGTGACGCACTTCTGAATTCACCATAAGTTGCAGGGTATCAAACTTTTGTCTGTGCTCAGGGAACATGCTCCCAAAATATCAGCTCTCTAGAATTTACGTAGAAGAAGCATTGATTAATTTCTTGATTATTATTGATTTTCCATGTTTTTCTATGTGCTGCTACACATTCTGTCCACCGGGTGGCAATAGGATGACACGGCTCATCTCCCTTCACTAAGTTCATGCATGGGGGAAGATTTCACAATACACACCAGTGATTAAATCTGCTTCAGATACGTTGAGCAGGTGCCATGGCTCATTGCTCCATTTTACAAAAGAAAAATCTCTTTCGGAAAAGGGGTATGCACTCCACTCAATATAAAACATTTCCCTCTATCTCGTACTGTCCAACAAATGACAATGCTCGACTTCGCTCGAACGCGTTTCGCCCCCGTTTCGACATGCGCGGGTGGGTGTCTCGCCCCGTTTCGACATGCGCGGGTGGGCGAGGACCCGTCCCAACGCTGCTTGCAGCTTTAATTATTATTATTCTTTGTTTTTTCTTACGCCTCTTTGAGCTTGAATTTGACCCCCTAAACATGCTCAAAAACTCACCAAAATCGGCACGCTCGTCAGGTCTGGCGAAAAATTTGATAAAATGAAAAAACTATTGTCATAGGTCACAAAATGGCTCTCTAGCGCCACCAAGGCACTTTTTACTGCCCTTTAGAGGGCCACCACGCCCAGTAGGAAAGTCATAGAGAGATGCAACCAACACTATATTGTTCATCTCATCAAGGCCTAAAAATGAACAATCGACACCTATTACCGAAATCGAACAGGAAGTCCACAATTTGCATATCAAAATTTGCATTTTCCCCAAAATTTGGCCAAAATTTGCCCTCGAACAAACGAGAACTCCTCCTAGGGCGTTCATCGTATCGACCCCAAATGCTAATAGATGACACAGCACACTCTTCTGATGAAAACTACTGTACAACTTTTTCAAAAGTCCTACGGTTTGGATTTTATGACGCGTCAAAGATGGGGTCCGCAGCCACTTTGACTGCCTTTTCCCGATGCATACGCAATTTCCAACATTTATTTAACCGCTTAAACATGGTCAAAAACGAACAAAATTTTGCAGTAAATTCTTACAGGCAACAAACATATCTCTTATCCCAAAATTCTTCACCAAAGGCACAAAATGGCTCTCTAGCGCCACCTAAATCCTCCAAAATGGCACTTTTGCTTACACCACGCCCTGACGCAATGTTTAAAAATTCTGAAAAAAATCACACATCATTGCTGTACCATGACAGATATTCTCACTTGATTGCGTGAAAATACAATGAAGACTTCTTGAAAGAAAAAATGTTATGTTCATCATATGCTGTACAGTATCACATAATTTCTTACTGTGAACAAACCGTTTATTGTATCAAAATGTCCTTTGGTAGACTTCATAAGCTCCATGTGTACAGACAAACTGCCAAGCATGGAAAAATTTCTATGAATATTTCTGGAGATATTAATATGTTATGAATATTCATATTTTGAAAAATATAGAGTGACGCACTTCTGAATTCACCATAAGTTGCAGGGTATCAAACTTTTGTCTGTGCTCAGGGAACATGCTCCCAAAATCTCAGCTTTCTAGGATTTACGTAGAAGAAGCATTTCTTAATTTCTTGCTTTTTATTGATTCTCATTCTTTTTCTTTGTGCTGCTACAGACTCTGTCCACCGGGTGGCAATAGGATCACACGGCTCATATTTCTTCACTTAGTTAATGCATGGGGGAAGATACCACAATACACAGCAGTGATAAAATCTGCTTTAGATACTTTGGCCAGGTCCCATGGCTCATAGCTCCATTTCCCAAAAGAAAAATCTCTTTCAGTAAAGGGGTTTGCACTCAACTCAACATAAAACGTTGTAGTGTATGAAACTTTTTTCGGTGTTCAGTGAACATGCGTTAGTGAAGCCTTTCACCCCTCGTTGTCTTTTGCAGCTCGGTATAAAACAGACCAAGCGATTGGTCCAATGTTTTATATATTGTGTTTTCAAGCTCTGTATAAAACAGGCAAAGCGACTGGTCCAATGTTTTACACATTATGCGGGTAAGAAGTATTTTCGTTGAATGTCAATTACAAGAGCTAGCTAGTTTGTTAGCCAGCTTTCAATTTTATTTACCACTAACCCAGATAGCAAGCTCCTCCACTCCTAATGTGCTTCAGCCGGGGCAGATCCGGAGCGGAGGAGCTTGCTATCTGGGAAGTCAATGCAGTCCCAGCGAAGCCAAGGTAGCTCGCTGGTGACCGATATCAGTCGCTTGCGTTCGCTTTCAGTCAGCGGTCCGTTCTGACAACTTTGCGTTTCTACGTTAACTAACGCATGAAACGGTACAGTTCTTCAATAAATATTGCCACAAAAGGCTGCTGAACTTCTCGCCCTTTCTCGTTTGTATGGAGTTCTTTGGAATTGGCCTCATAGGAAACCATTCGTTTTTATGAAGCAGATGGGTGTATCAATATGCCGGCCGGGTGCTTCGCTTTGGATAATGTTACTATGAAGACATAAGCAATCTAGTGTTCTCAATATATATATATATATTTAAGGGAAAACTCAGTCGATCATAGATTTCGAACAGAGTGACGTAATGGGGTGCGTTTCAAGGCGGAGGTGCATTTCTCGGCACCGCAAGGACACGTACCCGGAATTCTCGGAGCGTGACCCCGGAAGAGAATAAACAGCAATTTTATTGACTTGCAAAATTGCATTTCAAATCCACAAACATCATATGTGTCATTCATGGTGTATTGCAAAGGGGGTCGAAAAATAGCTTTTCTAACGCCATTGAGTACGACATAATTTTTCTCAGATTTTATGTCGCATAAAGGTCAGCGGAAAGGGCGGGACTTTGCCACTTCGTATAAAGCTGAACACCATTTTGATTTCTTCAGACAAGCTGATGCATTGAGGTAAGAACTACGCTTGTTCGCTCCTCAGATTTTTTGCTACAGTTCAGTCGTAATTGTTTACCATAATGTTATCTCATATCGCTGCGGCGAGTTTGTTACGGTGGTGTTTGAAGTTCAAGTTTCCGTTTGTCTTTGAATTATCGCATTTGTGGGCCGTAGTGATGTTTTTCAGGTCAATCGGTGTCGAAAAACAATTCGCCACAGGAAGGCCTTTTGTTTCTTCGCAGTAACGTTAGTTGATTAGTTGAGACTGTGTCGTATATATGGCTAATTTTCGGTCTGATTAGTTTTGTTCACTTGAGTTACGTTAACTAGATATGGTTTGTAGCTGCCAACTCAGTGGAAATTAATTTTGGTGGTGGATTTTACTCTAAGAAAGACGGAGAAGTAAATCATTGAGTTGGTAAGTGACTCGTTTCATCTATCGGCCAGTTAGCTTTTTAAAATAAATACCTTGGAAATAATTATGTACCCAGTATTGAATTTTTCGGGGTTTTTTCAGAAACGATTTTACATGATGCTCTAATTCTTTTCAGAGGTTTTATTGCTACTAACCTTTGTTGAAAATTAGAATTACAGCCAGCTATCAAGATGGCGGCCGATGCCTTTGTTTGCATTGAACGAGTGTAGTAGGCCTAACTAGCGATTGCATTCTACTAACGTTAGCTAACCAGCATTATTTCCTGTTATGTATCCAGTTTTGAATTTTTTTTGGTTTCTTTCCGGAACGATTTTAAATGATGCTGTAATTTTTTCAGAGGTATTATTGCCACTAATGTTTGTTAGAAGTGAGTGTTACAGCTAGCAATCACGTGATGTCGGCCATTTTATGTTCATTGAGGGGAATTGTGGTATGGGAAGCGTGTAACGTTACTAACTTACAATTTTCTATTGGAGAAAGGAATAGTAAATCAATGCATCGAATAATAAGCAGTCTGATTTTGGTTTTATGTTCTGACAGCGAGGGGCTTCATATAGCTTGATTGTGTGTGGTTTTGCGGAAGTTTTTTTTTAAGCCTCTTTAATGTTGATAGCTGGGCTCTGAAATGGTTGTAGCCCTTTATTGTGACTTGAACATGCAAATGTAAAGTAAGAATGTTGGTTATTCATGCTTCTTGACATGAGTGCTATTCCTTATTTGACAAATGAAAACCACTTTGTACTCAAGATGTTATGTTGTATAGTGGTGTGCGTCTAATTACTGTGCAAATGGGTTTATTTGATGTGCATGCATGTGCATGTGTCAGCATGGTTGATGAGAAAATTCAGCCATTGGTGTCTTGGAAAGCAAACATTTCGTATAGATTTTGCGTGATGGGACAACATTTTTAAATGATAATTTGCTACAGTGATGCATTTCTGAATCCTAGATGTTTTGGAATATCTTCTCTTCTGATTGACAAAAGTTTCTTTGTGTAAACTTTGTACATGATTGTATTGCCATAATTAAGGTGTTCCTTTTATCTACAGATATCCCTCTCTGCTGCCTGTGAATTCTGATGCTCTACTGCTTTGACTGTTGTCAAAAACGATCTTCTTGCGACCTTCTGTACATATCTGATCCACGAAGTCAAATCGCCTTGCACATTTTTCCTCACTTATATATTCACTTGCTTAATACACACGTAACTGATAATTACTCACCTACTCTGCTCATTGACTCACCTGCACACCCACACATCTCCACAGACACTTGCACACACACACACACACACACACCTGTGAACACACAAGTTTTATAGTAGTTGCCTAAGTCTGACTGCCAAGGTAAGTTTAAAATTTTGTGTATTTGAATGTTGTGGTGAAACTTTGTCTGGCAAAAGGATGAGTATGTTTGGCATGCATTCATTTTTGTTCTGTGAACTTTGAATAATTTTGTTCTTTGAATTTAGATGCCACGTGGAAAGGCTTACCGACGCGCTCAAGCTTTGAAGCAGAGGATGGCCTTACAGCAGCCTTGGACTCCCCAGCTGCCTGTCCCCGAGTTTGTTGCTCGTAGGTATCAGTTTAATTGTTTACATTTTTTTTAACCCCCCCTGTGCGTTTAGCGCTAAGCAGGGGATATAGTATCCAGCTGCTCCCATACGTATGTCCATCCGTCCCGGCGGGGGATAGTGACAAACTCTTGTTTGAATTTTTTTTAATGTTCAAGTTGCAGAAGTGAAATATAATGTTATTTTTTTTGGATGACATTCATACGTTGGGTTTCAATTGCACAGGTCGCGGTACTGGTTTCCGCCATCGTGTGCGGAGATGGCCAACTTCCCACCTGACTCAGCGCTCCTTCAAGTTGGTCACTCCTGCTCAGCATCCAGAGAAGCAGGTATTTGTTTTTAGTAATGCAGAGTGTACAGGTAGTTGGTATTTGTGGTTGGTCAGTGTTCTAATGCGGTGTATCTGTTCTTGCAGCTGGTGTTCGTCGTTGGAGACTCTCACCTGCGAGCCATGGTGGACGGTTTTGTGGACATGCCGGAGGGACCCCTGTCTTTTGCTTTTCTGTCTGTTCCAGGTGCTCAGGCTTCGGAGCTGAGGAAGGAGGTATTGCATGCTGCTCTTCCATGGACCCCAGATGTTGTCTGCGTGTGTGCCCCGAGCAACAACCTCACTGCCAGCAGGACCATCGGTGAGGCGTCGCTGGACTTCAGTGCGCTCCTGAGCGCTGTTTGCAGTCGCTGGACCAAGGTGAGTACTATGCAATTGCTGTTGACTGCTGTTGTGAGCAGCTTGTATTTTCTTGCTTCCTTCTTTTGAAGATAACTTTGTTCTCTCTCTCTCTCTCTCTCTCTCTCTCTCTCTCTCTCTCTCTCTCTCTCTCTCTGTAGGTGTTCGTGCTGGACTTCCCCCCTCGCCTGAACGTGGAGCCGGACCTGCAGGAGTTGTTTCGTCAGGAGTACCATCGTGTTGCAGCTCGCATGGGTACATTGGTTTTAGACATCTGCTGCCATAAAAGTAATTGAATGTGCTGTCTGACTCAAATGTTTCTCATATGAAAATGTTAAGCAACATCAATGTAATTTTTTTTTCAGGTCTCCCGTACGTGTCTGTGGCTGAGCACTTCCCTCTGCAGCGATTGCAGCTGTGGTGCCATGATGGCGTAAGTAATGCTAACGGTTTTTTTGACGTGATGTTTGGACTTGAAGGTTTTCCTCGTATCAAATATATAGTTAAATGTATGGTGTGTTGACTGCTTTTCAGGTGCACCTCAGCGACACCGTTGGATCCCCTATCCTCGCGCAGCTTCTGTGGGTGGCTGCAATGCACCAGTTGGCTCCTCCTCCTCCCAGGCCCCAGGTGTCTCCCCGGACATCGCCGAGCAGCAGGACCCCCCCCAGGCTGGTTGTGACAGGCCCCCCCCCCGTGCCGCGTCGCAGTGACCCATTGGAGTGGGCCGTTGTACGTCAGGGAGCCAAGGTAATGTGTTGTAGTTTGACCATTCATTTTGACAAAAAGAAAATCTGACCTTTTTCTTATGCATTTATTCTGAGCTTTTTTTATTTGCTTGTTTTTTCAAGGCTGGAACGTCTGCATTGGAGTCGTCCGTCATCTCGCCCAACCCAGTGTGGTTCAGCAGCGCCGTGTTGGAAGCCCTGGAGAGAGTTTCTCCTTCTGGATCTGACTGCACTGCCTCTCCTTCAGCCGGCCGGGTAACTTTCACTCAGATTATATGTATCATTGTCCAGGAAAAAGAAAAACAGGAAGGCAATTGCTAATTTTTTTTTGTTTTTTTTCTTTCTCCAGGCTTCCCGTGTGGAGCGTCAACGCAGAGGTGTTGCCACCAGGCGCAGAGGACGACAGCGGCAGGTTGGTACTATTTCAGTATGTCACTGACATGGATATGTTCTAAGTATAAGTTCACAACACACACAGCTAGAAAAAAGGAGTGAAGCATTTCAATGATTTTGTCTTTTCCATTTTTCCGTCTTCGGGACCAGCTCCCCTGTGCAGCCGGTGTGAGTTTTGTGTGATGTGATTTAATGTTGGAGACGGGTGGCAACATTTGTTCTGTTTAGTGTTGTTGTTGTTGTTGTTGTTGTTGTTGTTGTTGTTGTTGTTGTTTTTTTTTTTTTTCCTTTAAAATAATAAAGCTTTGTTTTCACGTTATTGTCTTTTGATCAGGAGGAGGTGTCGGCGGCTGCACTGTCAGAGGAGGTGGGGGAGGAGGCTGCTGCAGTGAGCCCTGCTGTGCTGATGGAGTCTGCTGTCCAGGAGGCTTCCCAGCTGCTGCCGCAGAAGATCGTCAAAGCTAAGGCTGCCTCTGTGTCTGATGCTACTGCTGTTTCTGCTCCTGCTGTTTCTGCTGCTGCTCCTGCTGTTTCTGCTGCTGCTGCTCCTACTGTTTCTGCTGCTGCTGCTCCTGCTGTTTCTGCTGCTGCTGCTCCTGCTGTTTCTGCTGCTGCTGCTCCTGCTGTTTCTGCTGCTGCTGCTCCTGCTGTTTCTGCTGCTGCTGCTCCTGCTGTTTCTGCTGCTGCTGCTCCTGCTGTTTCTGCTCCTGCTCCTGGTTTTGATGATTGTGTTCCTGATGTGTGTCTTCCTGATTGTGTAGCTCCCTCTGATTCTCAGAGTAATGCTGTGACAGCAGAGGCCAAGAAGAGGTTAAAGTTGGTGAAAGTAGTGTGTGGATCGTTTCACCAGGGGAATGAGCGTTTTCAGTATGCAGGATTGCAGTGTATGGCTATAGCTTTGGTCAGCTTGGCCAAACACATGCTGAAGAGTGTGTTCTCATGGGAGAGGCCTGACTTAGATCGCGTGTTGGTTTTAGGTGATGAATTCTACACAGAAATGCGCAAGTTGAATATTTTCACTCATGAGACAAATCTACTTTCTGTCCCAGATTTGTTAGAGCAATTGGAGATAGATGAACAGGTATTTGGGTTTAGTTATGGTGATACAGTTTTAGGAGAAGTAGGCGTGACTGAAGGTGAACACATTGACAACGGTGTTTACATCAGTCTGCAAAATGGTCTTGAGAGGATCTTCTGCCAGTACAGCATGTGTTTGATGACACTCTGTGCAAACACTAGTGCCATCATCTGTGAGGGTGGACGGTTCACTGTGGTTGATAGTCACTCGCGCAGTAACATGGGTATGTTGGATGCTAATGGCACAAGTGTGGTTCTGCATTTTGCTTGTGTTGGTGACCTGCATCACTACATCTGTCAACTGGCAGAATGTTTGTCTTCAAGGGAGAAGCTCTTTGAGCTCTGTGGTGTTCGTGTCACTGGGGGTGCAGGTCCAGATCGTTTTGTTTCAGTGGACAGCACTGTTTCAGTTGCAGAGTGTAGTGACATTACTGAGGGAAAAGGAAATGATGTTTCAAAAGTTAGGTGCGTGTCTGAATGTGGTGCTAATGTTGCTGTGAGTCCACTGTTGTCTGGCATTTCTGTACAAAGTATTTCCAGTGAGGTAAGCAGTGGTTTATCAACAGAATCTTCAGTTACTGATGGCAGGAAGCGTAAAACCCCTTCTAGTAGTTACAATTCAAAGAAGTCAAAGAGTTTTGATATTGGTGAGGTTGACTGTGATGTAGAGTTTATTAATGCTGTGAGCAATGAGGAGCTGGTCTTTTGTCCCCTGGGTGTAGATGTTTGCCAAGCTCTTTGTGAAAAGTTGAATGTTGACTTTGTGAAGATTGGTGGTCAACTGTCTGCAGAGGTTGGGGCATTGGGTGCTCCATGTAAAAATGAGATGATTGTGGCTGATGGGAACTGCTTTTTCAGAGCTATTTCTCAAGCTGTGAGTGGCTCACAGAAGCATCATCGCAAGATTAGATTGGCTATATGTAAAGAGTTGGATAAGAATTGCGATAAATATCGAAGTCTTTTGAGGAGTCCATATACCTCTGTGTTGGAATACCTTCAGGTGTCCAAGATGAGAGCTGTGAACACTTGGGCTACAGAGGTAGAAATTCAGGTTGCTGCAGATTGGTTAGGGGTTGATGTCTTTACTTTTTATGATGGACGTTGGCTTAAGTACTGCAGTAGCAGCAAGTATTTGTCAGGCGAAAGCATTTACTTAGAGAATATCATGGGGAAGCATTTTGAGACTGTTGTTTGTGTTTGTAAGCCTGGATTGAGGAGCTGTTATAATTACTGTAAAGTTGTAGCAACAAGTTACAACACTAGGTCTAGAATAATGCATGATTTTGCTAGTGACAAGACAATTGAATGTAATGATGAGGTGGTAGATTTTGATAAAGATGTAGGTGATTGTGGTGATGTGTTGGAGGCTGCTACTGAGCAAATGCCTTGTAGAAAGTCTGCAAAATCAAAATATCTGATGCAGAAAAAAAGGAAACAGGAAAAACTGAATAAGTTGCTTAAGGAAGAACGTCACTTAAGGTTTAGAAAGATGTATCATAGTAATGTAATGTTGAGGGAAAAGATTAAATTGATGAGGGCAAATAAATACAGGGAAAATATCAAGTACAGGGAGATGATGAAAGCAATAAGTAAAGCAAAGAGTGTGACGAATTATCAGGACAATATCCAGCACAAGGAGAGAGTTAAAACTGAGAGTAAAGCCAGGAGTATGCAAAAATATCAAGGTGACATCCAACACAGGGAAAGTGTTAAAACCAAAAGTGTAGTTAAATACAGACAAAACATCCAGCACCGAGAGAGGGTTAAAACTAATAGTGTTGTTAAATACAGACAAAACATCCAGCACAGGGAGAAGGTTAAAACTAATAGTGTGGTTAAATACAGACAAAACATCCAGCACAGGGAGAAGGTTAAAACTAATAGTGTGGTTAAATACAGACAAAACATCCAGCACAGGGAGAAGGTTAAAACTAATAGTGTGGTTAAATACAGACAAAACATCCAGCACAGGGAGAAGGTTAAAACTAATAGTGTGGTTAAATACAGACAAAACATCCAGCACAGGGAGAAGGTTAAAACTAATAGTGTGGTTAAATACAGACAAAACATTCAGCACAGGGAGAGGGTTAAAGAAGGGAGTAGAAGAAAATATCATGATAGTTTAGAACATAAGCAGCAAGTTATTGCGAGGGTCATGTTGAGTCGAAAACAGAAAAAGGATGAATCCAAAGATTTTGCTTATGTGATGGATCAATTTTTAGAGCAGGTCAGAGATGGACCAGATTTTGTGTGTTGTGTTTGTTGTAGGTTGTTGTTCAGATCTCAGGTGCTTCGTTGCGAGAAAGAAGTTTATCGCTCAAATTTGGCAATGGCAAGTATTGCAGAGACTTGTATTAATGAGGCTTATTTGCATAAATGTCATGAGGAGTGTTATGTGCCATGTCAGTTAGTTATATCTAGAGGTCAGCTGTGGATCTGTTACGCATGTCATCACAAGATTAGCAGAGGTCAAATTCCAGCTGAATGCTGGATTAATAACTTGGAGCTTGATCCCATTCCACATGAACTGGGATGCTTGAATAGTGTAGAACAGCATTTGATAGCTCTGCATATTCCATTCATGAAGATGCTATGTTTGCCCCGAGGGGGTCAAGGCGGAATCCATGGGCCGGTAACTTGTGTTCCAGCGAACATTGTACAGAGTGTTAATGCGTTGCCACGTACTAGTATGGAAGGATCTTTAGTGCAGGTCAAGTTAAAGCGTAAATTGACATACAAAGGGCATTATGAATATCAGTTTGTGGACACTTCACGTGTAAGACAGGCAGTAGAATATTTAAGAAGGACAAATGTTTATTACAGAGATATTGAGTTTAATGAAGAGTGGGTAAATGAGTTTAGGAGGCAGACGGATGAGGAAGAGGCTGAATCCTGTAGAGAGCAGGAAGCTGTCAGAGCTGAAATTTGTCAGGAAGAACAGGTTAGGGGCAAGCTAACTGTTCAGGAAGATGGCCAGGTTACAAATACAGCAGGTGTTGATGTAGAAGATGCATCTGACATGGCACAAGATGAAATGTTGCATGACAGACAGCAACACTGTATGTTTCAGGACACTTGTCTAATGCCAGTAGATATAGGTCAGGAGATGTTAGACCAATACATGGATATTGTAAATATTGCACCTGCAGAGGGTAATAGTCCAGTTCGGATGCTTACAGACCACAGTAATGAAGCTAAATGTTTCCCTGTGTTGTTTCCTCTGGGTGGGAATACTTTCCACGACACACGTCCTCAGCGTTTAACATTGTGCCGTTATTTTAATAATAGGATCATGAATGTTGATGGGCGTTTTGCGCGCAATGTAGAGTACATCTTTTATGCTCAGTACATGTCTGAGCTGGATATGGTGATATCCAATGTTTCTGTAGCATTGCGTAAGGGTAAGGGGGGTCAGAAATCGCATAACATTACTCAAAATATATTGCAAAATAATGACTCACTAAAGCAGTTGTTAGAATTTGATGATGGTTTTAGGTTTCTTAGACCTATTAGAGGTACACCAGCTTTTTGGCAGTCCGTTCAGAAGGATGTATTTGCTTGTGTTCGCCAATTGGGGATTCCCACCTGGTTTTGCTCATTTTCGTCTGCAGATCTGCGCTGGCAGAATCTACTGACCAGCATCCTGAGACAGGAAGGCAGAGCACAGACTGTGGATGATTTGGAGTGGGCAGACAGGTGTGAGTTGTTGCGCGGTAATCCAGTTACAGCTGCGCGGATGTTCGATTACAGGTGGCATTGTTTTTTGAAAACTGTTCTCATGTCTCCTTTGCAACCAATCGGCAAAATCATCGATTACTTTTATAGAATCGAATTCCAGCAGCGTGGTTCTCCTCATGTTCACGCTTTATTTTGGATTGAGGGTGCTCCCCAAATTGATAGGAATGAAGATGAAGAAGTGGTTGAATTCATTGATAAATACGTTACTTGTGAGCTGCCCTCAGATGATGACACATTATTGGACATGGTGTCATCAGTTCAAATGCATTCAAAACATCATTCAAAGTCTTGCAAGAAAAAAAACACTACATGTCGTTTCAATTTCCCAAAACCAGTTTCTGCTCGAACATTTTTATGTAAAATTAAAGAATGCAAATGCGATTGGACAAAGGCTGCAGATTCAGATCCAAAAAACAAGCCAGTCTGTAAATGTTTTAACGATGATGATAAAATGCCAAAAACTTTTGCGGAGTCCGTTCTGACATACGTTAAAGAAGCTTTAGAATCAGAGGTGCCATTTTCAAATGTAGAGGACTTGTTTAGGAGTCTTAATATTAATCAAGAAATCTTTGAAGAGGCCTATAGGACAATTGAAAAAAAGTATAAAGTGGTTTATAGGAGAGGATTGAAAGAGGTTTGGATTAATCAATATAGCAAGCAATTATTAAAATGCTGGAACGCCAACATGGACATTAGCTTTGTCACGGACGCCTATGCTGTAATCGTCTACATCATATCGTATATAACAAAAGCAGAGAGAGAAATTGGCCTATTATTGAATAATGCCCATAAAGAAGCCTCACAGCAAGGTAACCTCTCTGCTAAAGATGCTTTAAAGAAGCTGGGCAGTGTGTATTTGCATAACAGGGACGTTTGTGCCCAGGAGGCCGTGTATAGGCTAACAAACATGCATTTGAAGGAGTGTTCCAGAAAGGTGGTGTTTGTTCCAACAGGGAACAACCTGGTGAAGATGAGTTTGCCGCTTAGTGTTTTAAGGCAAAAGGCATCTTCCCATAATCTTAGCACAGAAGACATGTGGATGACCAGCATGGTGGACAGGTATAGGAACAGGCCTGACAACGATGCGTTCACTGACATGTGCATGGCTACATTTGCATCAGAGTATCGCGTTCTCTACAAAAACGAAAAGTCTCTTAATAGAATCAAACTAAAAAATGACTTGGGTTTTATCTTGAGGAGAACACGTTCTCAGTTTGCAGTTGTGCGTTACATGCGCTTCAATTTGGACAAACAAGAGGAGGCTCATTTTCAAAGTCTGCTGCAATTATTTCTCCCTTATAGAGCTGACTTAGACCTCAAACCTGAAGGATTTGAGCTGTTTGAACAGTTCTATAATGACGGGAAGGTAACTTTCAGTGATGGCTCCGTACACTCGGTTCAGGCTGTAGTAGATGAAAATAGGGCAAAGTTTGAAATAGATTGTCCTCATTTGGATCGAGCGCGCGAGATAGCAGAGCAGCACCAGGGTATAGATGAAGATGCTTGGGGTGAGCTGTGCCCTGAACAGGAAGTAGAGCGCCTAGAATGTTTAGAGGAGAGAAGGCAGCAGCAGGGAGCAGAGGTGGAACAGGAGCAGTTGGGGGACTCGATGGACAACGTTCCAGATTTAGTAGATGGTAGCAAACAGGTTGCGCAGTTGGAAAGGCGAGAGAGGATCCTGGCTAGAAGTGAGGGTTTGGCTTTAGTTAGGTCCCTGAATGAGACCCAAATGGCTGTTTTTAATAAGATTAGACAATGGTGTTTGCAAAAGGTGATGGGTAAGAACCCACAACCTTTGCATGTGTTTGTGACAGGCGGTGCAGGGACGGGGAAAAGTCATTTAATTAGAGCAATTCAATATGAAGCAGGGAGGCTGTTGTCAACACTTTGTCGTCAACCAGATGATATTTGCATTTTGTTAACTGCTCCTACAGGTGTAGCTGCTTACAATTTGAATGCAGCAACAATTCATCACAGGTTTAACATCGGCATCCATGCTACCTTACCGTACACCCCCTTGGGTGAAGAGAAACTCAATTCTCTGAGAGCTGAATTGAGCCACCTCCAAATTCTCATTATAGATGAAATCAGCATGGTTGATCACAATCTGTTGGCTTATGTCCATGGCAGGTTAAGGCAGGTTAAGCAGACAGGAGACTTTTCCCCATTCGGTAATGTCAGTGTGATAGCTGTTGGAGACTTCTATCAGTTGCCTCCTGTTAAAGGGAAGCCCCTGTATAGCGGTCAGGTCGCTGTGGACCTGTGGTGCAATTTTAGTGTCGTGGAACTGAAAACGGTAGTCAGGCAGAAAGACGACGTTTTTGCACAATTGCTTAACCGTTTAAGGGTACGTTCGAAGGACACCCCCCTATTGAAGAGCGACATAGAATTATTAAAATTGCGCGAGACAGGTGAAGAGAGCTCAGCTTTGCATATATTTCCGACCAATATGCAAGTGAGCGAGCATAATCTAAAGCAGCTTTTCGCCATGTGTCCTGATCATGTAGTTATTGAAGCAAAAGACTATAGGAACAACAGAAAAACGGGCAAATTAGAGCTGATGGTAGGGCATCACAGTGATGCAGCGGACACATGTTTACCTAGCAGTTTGTGTTTGGCCAGGAATGCGCGCGTGATGTTATGCAAGAACATCGATGTAGAAGATGGTCTGGTCAATGGAGCATGTGGCACAGTTACTCAGATGGATTTTGGTCAGGATGAGACATTTCCACTGACTGTTTATGTTAAATTTGATGATGACCGAATTGGGTCAATAAGGAGGAGAAAACGTGCACATGCAGGGATAGAATGCAGGTTTTCTACTGCAATTGATCCGGAGGAAGAAAAGACCCGAAAACGCAGTGGGTTGCGTCGTCAGTTTCCTTTAAAGTTAGCGTGGGCGTGTACTGTTCATAAAGTGCAGGGATTAACTGTAGACGAGGCCGTAGTTTCTTTAAAGCAGGTGTTTGCTCCTGGGCAGGCGTATGTAGCATTAAGTCGCGTTACAGCTTTATCTGGGCTAATCATTAGAGATTTTGAAGAGCGAGCCATTTACTGCAAAGGGACCATTAAGGAGGCCATGGAGAGCATGCCCCAATTTCTAGCCGAGCAGCCGAAGCCTTCATTAAATCCACACAGTTTCTCTGTGTATTTAATGAATGTTCAAAATTTAAGTCACCACTTGTTTGATCTAATGTCTTGTACGCATCATTTACGGCCGCATTATATTGCAATCACTGAAACGTGGCTCACTACGCAATCCCCTTTACACTGTGTCCAAATCAACAATTACAGTTTCCAGAGTCGTCCTCGCAGTTCGTGTTACAATAGCGATAACCCAAAATTGTCAGAACTACAGAATATGGAACATGGTGGAGTAGGCTTATACTATTTGAACCATTTACACAGTGACATTTTGCAGGTACCAGATTTTAATCTGGAATGCTTGGTGTGCCAGTGTAACGAATTTAACATCTTGATGGCAGTAATTTACCGTCCGCCGATTTACCCAATATCTCTATTCAAACTAAATCTGGGAAAATTACTTGATTGGCTTAATCCGATGCAAAAGACAATTATAGTAATGGGTGATTTCAATGAAAACCTTTTAAAAACAACAACATTATGTCAGTACATGCTAAAAAAAGGATTCAGTCAGCATGTTACACAAGAGACGACAGAGAATGGAACACTCATTGATCATGTTTATGTTAAAACGACACAGTATGATGTGGAATGTACAGTGATGCCCACATACTTCAGCGACCATGAAGGCATTCTTTGTAGTTTTAATGTCAAAGATCAAATGCACTAACACAACACAGATGTATTCACAAACGTTGACTATGTACGCAAACTCTACAATGCGTAATAGGATTAATTTATTGGATTAGGAAACGGTCCTTTTTGTCTTATGTAGAATTAATAGATGGTGTTACTGGTGCTGAGTCTGTCCCATTCCAAATCTGAATCAATTACTTTTCATTGATTAACGTGTACATGTGATACCGTTGATTAGAAATTACATATCAATTGTTTAAATTTTATATAATGCAAAACCTGCTGAGAAATCCTCATTCTCAATCACAAGCAAACGCAGTCTTCATGTAAAAGTTAAAAGGTTTCCTTTTCCTGCATTGCAACAGCATTTATGAGTAAAGCATTTGGCTCCTTACAAATTGAAAACTGCACGTAGCTATTCACAATAGGACAATAAATGGGAATGGATTGAAATGCTGTTACTCAAATGCTGTTGTAAAGCAGGTTTTGCTTTACCTTCATGAACTGTCAAAAAGCAAAAGGCACTGGTAATGGCTACTCCCGGTTAATCCTGGGATGGGGTTCGATTCCCTGCGGTGCCCTGCTGACTTTTCTGGCATGTACATGAAGGCTCTATCCATTTCACTCCATTCTCTCAGTCACTAACATAAATACGCCTGAAAAAACTGCTTGCAAGTCAATTCAATACAACATTCTTTTCCTGCTGGAAATGCTTCCTTCTTGTACTGATGCTCTCTTGCATTACCTGTCGCTGCCTGCAGGTATTTCTGCCTCCCAAAGTTGTCTAAATCCAGAATGGCAGCCAAATGGGCGTTAGGTCATGAAGGAATTGCCCGTAGGAGGGAATGGCACAGGTGGGCGAGGACCCGTCCAACGCTGCTTGCAGCTTTAATTATTATTATTCTTTGTTTCTTTGTTTCTTTGTTTTTTCTTACGCCTCTTTGAGCTTCAATTTGACCCCCTAAACATGCTCAAAAACTCACCAAAATCGGCACGCTCGTCCGGTCTGGCGAAAAATTTGATAAAATGAAAAAATTCTCCCCATAGGTCACAAAATGGCTCTCTAGCGCCACCAAGGCACTTTTTACTGGCCTTTAGAGGGCCACCACGCCCGGTAGGAAAGTCATAGAGAGATGCAACCAACACTATATTGTTCATCTCATCAAGGCCTAAAAATGAACAATCGACACCTATTACCTAAATCAAACAGGAAGTCCGCAATTTGCATATCAAAATTTGCATTTTCCCCTAAATTTGGCCAAAATGTGCCCTCGAACAAACGCGAACTCCTCCTAGGGCGTTTATCGTATCGACCCCAAATGCTAATAGATGACACAGCACACTCTTCCGATGAAAACTACTGCACAACTTTTTCAAAAGTCTTACGGTTTGGATTTTATGACGCGTCAAAGATGGGGTCCGCAGCCACTTTGACTGCCTTTTCCCGATGCATACGCAATTTCCAACATTAATTTAACCGCTTAAACATGGTCAAAAACGAACAAAATTTTGCAGTAAATTCTTACAGCCAACAAACATATCTCTTATCCCTAAATTCTTCACCAAAGGCACAAAATGGCTCTCTAGCGCCACCTAAATCCTCTAAAATGGCACTTTTCCTTACACCACGCCCTGACGCAATGTGTAAAAATTCTGAAAAAAAACACACATCATTGCTGTACCATGAAACACATTCTCACTTGATTTCGTGAAAATCCAATGAAGACTTCTTGAAATAAAAAATGTTATGTTCATCATATGCTGTACAGTATCACATAATTTCTTACTGTGGACAAACCGTTTATTGTATCAAAATGTCCTTTGGTAGACTTCATAAGCTCCATGTGTACACACAAACTGCCAAGCATGGAACCATTTCTATGAATATTTCTGGAGATATTAATATGTTATGAATATTCATATTTTGAAAAATATAGAGTGACGCACTTCTGAATTCACCATAAGTTGCAGCGTATGAAACTTTTGTCTGTGTTCAGGGAACATGCTCCCAAAATCTCAGCTTTCTAGGATTTACGTAGAAGAAGCATTTATTAATTTCTTGATTTTTATTCATTTCCATGTATTTCTGTGTGCTACTACACAATTGTCCACCGGGTGGCAGTTGGAGCCCACGGATCATCTCCCTTCACTAAGTTCATGCATGGGGGAAGATTTCACAATACACACCAGTGATTAAATGTGCTTCACATACTTTGACCAGGTTCCATGGCTCATAGATCCATTATTCAAAACAAAAATCTCTTGCAGTGAAGGGGTTTGCACTCAACTCAACATAAAAGATTTCCCACTATCTCGTACTGTCCAACGAATCACAATGCTCGACATCGCTCGAACGCGTCTCGCCCCCCTTTCGACATGCGCGGGTGGGCGTCTCGCCCCCGTTTCGACGTGCGCGGGTGGGCGAGGACCCGTCCCAACGCTGCTTGCAGCTTTAATTCTTTCTTTGTTTCTTCTTACGCCTCTTTGCGCTCAAATTTGACCCCCTAAACATGCTCAAAAACTCACCAAAATCGGCACGCTCGTCCGGTCTGGCGAAAAATTTGATAAAATGAAAAAATTCTCCCCATAGGTCACAAAATGGCTCTCTAGCGCCACCAAGGCACTTTTTACTGGCCTTTAGAGGGCCGCCACGCCCGGTTGGAAAGTCATAGAGAGATGCAACCAACACTATATTGTTCATCTCATCAAGGCCTAAAAATGAACAATCGACACCTATTACCTAAATCAAACAGGAAGTCCGCAATTTGCATATCAAAATTTGCATTTTCCCCTAAATTTGGCCAAAATGTGCTCTCGAACAAACGCGAACTCCTCCTAGGGCGTTCATCGTATCAACCCCAAATGCTAATAGATGACACAGCACACTCTTCCGATGAAAACTACTGTACAACTTTTTCAAAAGTCCTACCGTTTCGATTTTATGAGGCGTCAAAGTTGGGGTCCGCAGCCACTTTGACTGCCTTTTTTCGATGCGTGTGCAATTTTCTACCTAAATCTGACCCCTTAAACATGCTCAAAAACAAACCAAATTTTGCAAACAATCCATTGTCGCTTCAAAGATATTTACTCTTTGAGAACTCTCCACCCAAGACACAAAATGGCTCTCTAGCGCCACCTAAATACACCAAAATGGGACTTTTGCTTTCACCACGGCCTGTCGCAATGTCTTAAAATTCTGAAAAAAATCACACATCATTGCTGTACTATGCCCTAAAATTTAACTTGATTTCGTGAAACTCCAATGAACACTTTTTCAAATAAAAAATGTTATGTTCATAATATGCTGGACAGAATTACATAATTTCTTACTGTGGACAAACCGTTTATTCTATCAAAATGTCCTTTGGTAGACTTCATTAGCGCCATGTGTACAAACAAAATGCCAAGCATGGTACAATTTCAATGAATTTTTTTGGAGATATTAATATGTCATGAATATTCATATTTTGAAAAATATAGAGTGACGCACTTCTGAATTCACCATAAGTTGCAGCGTATGAAACTTTTGTCTGTTCTCAGGGAACATGCTCCCAAAATCTCAGCTTTCTAGGACTTACGTAGAAGAAGCATTTATTAATTTCTTGATTTTTATTGATTTCCATGTATTTCTGTGTGCTACTACACAATTGTCCACCGGGTGGCAGTTGGAGCCCAGGGATCATCTCCCTTCACTAAGTTCATGCATGGGGGAAGATTTCACAATACACACCAGTGATTACATGTGCTTCAGATACTTTGACCAGGTTCCATGGCTCATAGCTCCATTATTAAAAACAAAAATCTCTTGCAGTAAAGGGGTTTGCACTCAACTCAACATAAAAGATTTCCCACTATCTCGTACTGTCCAACGAATCACAATGCTTGACATCGCTCGAACGCGTCTCGCCCCTGTTTCGACATGCGCGGATGGGCGTCTCGCCCCCGTTTCGACATAAAATGAACTAATTCTCCCCATAGGTCACAAAATGGCTCTCTAGCGCCACCAAGGCACTTTTTACTGGCCTTTAGAGGGCCACCACGCTTGGTAGGAAAGCCATAGAGAGATGCAACCAACACTATATTGTTCATCTCATCAAGGCCTAAAAATGAACAATCGACACCTATTACCTAAATCAAACAGGAAGTCCACAATTTGCATGTCAAAATTTGCATTTTCCCCTATATTTGGCCAAAATTTGCCCTCGAACAAACGCGAACTCCTCTGGCGGCGTTCATTGTATCAACCCCAAAAGCTAATAGATGACAAAGCACACTCTTTCGATGAAAACTACTGTACAACTTTGTCAAAAGTCCTAAGGTTTGGATTTTATGAGGTGTCAAAGATGGGGTCCGCAGCCACTTTCACTGCCTTTTTTCAATGCATACGCAATTTCCAACATTTTTTTTAGTGCTTAAACATGGTCAAAAACAAACAAAATTTTGCAGTAAATTCTTAGAGGCTACAAACATATCTCTTATCCCAAAATTCTTCACCAAAGGCACTAAATGGCTCTCTAGCGCCACCTAAATCCTCCAAAATGGCACTTTTGCTTACACCACGGCCTGTCGCAATGTTTGAAAATTCTGAAAAAAAGCACACATCATTGCTGTACCATGACAAATATTGTCACTTGATTTCGTGAAAATCCAATGAAGACTTCTTCAGATAAAAAAATATTATATACATAATACATTGTACAGTAATACATTTTTTCTTGTTGTGGACAAACTGTTGATCGGATCAAAATGATCTTTGGTATACTTCATCATCTTAACTTGGAGAAACAATGTGTAATGAATGGTACCATTTCCATGAATATTTGCTGAGATATTAACTTGTTATCAATATTCATATTTTGAAAAATATAGAGTGACGAACTTCTGAATTCACCATTAGTTGCAGCGTATGAAACTTTTGTCTGTGTTCAGGGAACGTGCTCCCCAAATGTCAGCTTTCTAGGATTTACGTTGAAGAAGCATTTATTAATTTCTTTCTTATTATTGATTCTCATTCTTTTTCTTTGTGCTGCTACAGACTCTGTCCACCGGGTGGCAGTAGGATCACACGGCTCATATCCCTTCACTTAGTTCATGTATGGGGGAAGATTCCACAATACACAGCAGTGGTAAAATCTGCTTCAGATACTTTGACCAGGTCCCATGGCTCATAGCTCCATTTTCCAAAAGAAAAATCTCTTTCAGTAAAGGGGTTTGCAGTCAACTCAACATAAAAGGTTGCAGTGTATGAAACTTTTGTCGGTGTACTGTGACGTGCGTTTGTGAAGCCTTTCACCCCTCGTTGTCTTTTGGAGCTCTGTATAAAACAGACCAAGCGACTGGTCCAATGTTTTATATATTGTCTTTTGGACCTCTGTATAAAACAGACAAAGCGACTGGTCCAATGTTTTATATATTATGCGGGTAAGAAGTATTTTCGTTGAATGTCAATTACAAGTAGCCAGCTAGTTTGTTAGCCAGCTTTCAATTTTATTTACCACTAACCCAGATAGCAAGCTCCTTTACTCCTAATGTGCTTTAGCCGGGGCAGATCCGGAGCGGAGGAGCTTGCTATCTGGGAAGTCAATGCAGTCCCAGCGAAGCCAAGGTAGCTCGCTGGTGACCGATATCAGTCGGTTGCGTTCGCTTTCAGCCAGCGGTCCGTTCTGACAACTTTGCGTTTTTACGTTAACTAACGCATGAAACGGTACAGTTCTTCAATAAATATTGCCACAAAAGGTAGCTGAACATCTCGCCTTTCTCGCTTGTATGGAGTTCTTTGAAATTGGCCTCATAGGAAACCATTCGTTTTTATGAAGCAGATGGGTGTATCAATATGGCGGCCGGGTGCTTCGCTTTGGATAATGTTAATATGAAGACATAAACAATCTAGTGTTTTAAATATATATATATTTCAGGGAAAACTCAGTCGATCATAGATTTCGAACAGAGTGACGTAATGGGATGCGTTTCAAGGCGGAGGTGCATTTCTCGGCACCGCAAGGACACGTACCCGGAATTCTCGCGAGCGTGACCCCGGAAGAGAATAAACTGCTATTTTATTGACTTGCAACATTTCATTTCAAATGAACAAACATCATATGTGTAATTCATGGTGTATTGCAAAGGGGGTCGAAAAATAGTTTTTCTAACGCCACTGAGTACGACATAATTTTTCTCAGATTTTATGTCGCATAAAGGTCAGCGGAAAGGGCGGGACTTTGCCACTTCGTATAAAGCTGGACACCATTTTGAATTCTTCAGACAAGCTGATGCATAGAGGTAAGAACTACGCTTGTTCGCTTCTCAGATTTTTGCTGCAGTTTAGTCGTAATTGTTTTCCATAATGTTATCTCATAGCGCTGCGGCGAGTTTGTTACGGTGGCGTTGGAAGTTAAAGTTTCCGTTTGTCTTTGAATTATCGCATTTGTGGGCCGTAGTGTTGTTTTTCAGGTCAATCGGTGTCGAAAAACACCAATTCGCCACAGGAAGGCCTTTTGTTTCTTCGCGGTAACGTTAGTTGATTAGTTGAGACTGTGTCGTATATATGGCTAATTTTCGGTCTGATTAGTTTTGTTCACTTGCGTAACGTTAATTAGATATGGTTTGTAGCTGCCAACTCAGTGGAAATTAATTTTGGTGGTGGATTTTACTCTGTCTAAGAAAGACGGAGAAGTAAATCTTTGAGTTGGGAAGTGGCTCGTTTAATCTATCGGCCAGTTAGCTTTTTAAAATAAATACCTTGGAAAGAATTATGTACCCAGTATTGAATTTTTCGGGGTTTTTTCTGAAACGATTTTACATGATGCTCTAATTTTTTTCAGAGGTTTTATTGCTACTAACCTTTGAAAATAAGAATTACAGCCAGCAAGTAAGATGGCGGCCGATTCCATTGTTTGCATTGAACGAGTGTAGTAGGCCTAACTAGCGATTGCATTCTACTAACGTTAGCTAACCAGCATTATTTCCTGTTATGTATCCAGTATTGAATTTTTTGGTTTTTTTCCGGAACGATTTTAAATGATGCTGTAAGTTATTTCAGAGGTATTATTGCTACTAACGTTTGTTAGAAATAAGTGTTACAGCTAGCAATCACGTGATGTCGACCATTTTGTGTGCATTGAGGGGAATTGTGGTATGGGAAGCGTCTAACGTTACTAACTTACAATTTTCTATTGGAGAAAGGAATAGTAAATCAATGCATCGAATAATAAGCAGTCTGATTATGGTTTTATGTTCTGACAGCGAGGGGCTTCATATAGCTTGATTGTGTGTGGTTTTGCGTAAGTTTTTTTTTTTTGCCTAGTTAATGTTGATAGCTGGGCTCCGAAATGTTTGTAGCCCTTTATTGTGACTTGAACATGCTAATGTTAACTAAGAATGTTGGTTATTCGTGCTTTTTGACATGAGTGCTATTCCTTATTTGACAAATGAAAACCACTTTGTACTCAAGATGTTATGTTGTATAGTGGTGGGTGTCTAATTACTGTACAAATGGGTTTATTTGAAGTGCATGCATGTGTATGTGCAAGCATGGTTGAGATGAAAAAATTCAGCCATTGTGTCTTGGAAAGTAAACATTTCGTATGGATTTTGCATGATGGGACAACATTTTTAAATGATAATTTGCTACAGTGGTGCATTTGTGAATCCTTGATGTTTTGGAATATCTTCTCTTCTGATTGACAAAAGTTTCTTTGTATAAACTTTGTATATGATTGTATTGTTATAATTAAAGTGTTCCTTTTATCTACAGATATCCCTCTCTGCTGCCTGTGAATTTTGATGCTCTCCTGCTTTGACTGTTGTCAAAAACGATCTTCTTGCGATCTTCTGTACATATCTGATCCACGGATTCAAATCGCCTTGCACATTTTTCCTCACTTATATATTCACTTGGTTAATACACACGTTACTGCTAATTACTCACCTATTCTGCTCATTAACTCACCTGCACACCCACACATCTCCACAGACACTTGCGCACACACACACACACACACACACACACACACACCTGTGAACACACAAGTTTTATAGTAGTTGTCTAAGTCTGACAGCCAAGGTAAGTTTAAAAATTTGTGTATTTGAATGTTGTAGTGAAACTTTGCCTGGCGAAACGATGAGTTTGATTGGTATACATTCATTATTCTGTGAACTTTGAATAATTTTGTTCTTTGAATTTAGATGCCACGTGGAAAGGCTTACCGACGCGCTCAAGCTTTGAAGCAGAGGATGGCATTGCAGCAGCCTTGGACTCCCCAGCTGCCTGTCCCCGAGTTTGTTGCTCGTAAGTATCAGTTTAATTTTTTACATTTTTTTTTTTACCCTTGTTGCGCGTTAAGCGCGAAGCAGGGGATATAGTATTCAGCTGCTCCCATACGTATGTATGTTCGTCCGTCCATCCTGGAAGGGATAGTCACTTTAGTGACAAACTCTTGTTTGAATTTTTTTAATGTTCAAGTTGCAGACCTTAAATATGTGTTAATTTTTTTTGGATGACATTCATAAGTTGGATTTCAATTTCACAGGTCGCGGTACTGGTTTCCGCCATCGTGTGCGGAGATGGCCAACTTCACACCTGACTCAGCGATCCTTCAAGTTGGTCTCTCCTGCTCAGCATCCAGATCAGCAGGTATTTGTTTTTCTTGTTAATGCAGAGTGTACTGGTAGTTTATTTGTGGACAGTCTGTGTTCTAATGCAGCGTGTCTGTTCTTGCAGCTGGTGTTCGTCGTTGGAGACTCTCACCTGCGAGCCATGGTGGACGGTTTTGTGGACATGCCGGAGGGACCCCTGTCTTTTTCTTTTTTGTCTGTTCCAGGTGCTCAGGCTTCTGAGCTGAGGACGGAGGTGTTGCATGCTGCTATTCCATGGACCCCAGATGTTGTCTGCGTGTGTGCCCCCAGCAACAACCTCACAGCCAGCAGGACCATCGGTGAGGCGTCGCTGGACTTCAGTGCGCTCCTGAGCGCTGTTTGCAGTCGCTGGACCAAGGTGAATACTATGCAATTGCTGTTGACTGCTGTTGTGAGCAGCTTGTATTTTCTTGCTTGCTTCTTTTGAAGATGATAACTTTGTTTTCTCTCTCTCTCTCTCTGTAGGTGTTCGTGCTGGACTTCCCCCCTCGCCTGAACGTGGAGCCGGACCTGCAGGAGTTGTTTCGTCAGGAGTACCATCGTGTTGCAGCTCGCATGGGTACATTGGTTTTAGACATCTGCTGCCATATAAGTAATTGAATGTGCTGTCTGACTCAAATGTTTCTCATATTAAAATTTAAAGAAACATCAATGTAATTTTTCAGGTCTCCCGTACGTGTCTGTGGCTGAGCACTTCCCTCTGCAGCGATTGCAGCTGTGGTGCCATGATGGCGTAAGTAATGCTAACGTTTTTTTGACGTGATGTTTGGACTTTAAGGTTTTCCTTGTATCAAATATATAGTTAAATGTATGGTGTGTTGACTGCTTTTCAGGTGCACCTCAGCGACACCGATGGATCCCCGATCCTGGCGCAGCTTCTGTGGGTGGCTGCAATGCACCAGTTGGCTCCTCCTCCTCCCAGGCCCCAGGTGTCTCCCCCGACATCGCCCAGCAGCAGGACCCCCCCCAGGCTGGTTGTGACGGGACCCCCCCCCGTGCCGCGTCGCAGTGACCCCTTGGAGTGGACCGTTGTACGTCACGGAGCCAAGGTAACGTGTTGTAGTTTGACCATTCATTGTGACAAAAAGAAAATCTGACCTTTTTTTAATTTAATTATTCTGAGCTTTTTTTTATTTGCTTTTTTATGTAAGGCTGGAACGTCTGCATTGGAGTCGTCCGTCATCTCGCCCAACCCAGTATGGTTCAGCAGCGCCGTGTTGGACGCCCTGGAGATCGTTTCTCCTTCTGGATCTGACTGCACTGCCTCTCCTTCAGCCGGCCGGGTAACATTCACTCAAATTATATGTATCATTGTCCAGAAAAAAAAAACAGGAAGGCAATTGCTTATTTTTTTTTTTTTTTTTTTCTTCAGGCTTCCCGTGTGGAGCGTCAACGCAGAGGTGTTGCCACCAGGCGCAGAGGACGACAGCGACAGGTTGGTACTATTTCAGTATGTCACTGACATGGAAATGTTTTTAGTATAAGTTCACAACACACACAGCAAGAAAAAAGGAGTGTAGCATTTCAATGATTTTGTCTTTTCCATTTTTCCGTCTTCGGGACCAGCTCCCCTGTGCAGCAGGTGTGATAGTTTTGTGAGATGTGATTTAATGTTGGAGACGGGTGGCAACATTTGTTCTGTTTAGGGTTTTTTTTTTTTTTTTAAATAGTAAAGCTTTGTTTTTCACGTAATTGTCTTTTGGTCAGGAGGAGGTGTCGGCGGCTGCACTGTCAGAGGAGGTGGGGGAGGAGGCTGCTGCAGTGAGCCCTGCTGTGCTGATGGAGTCTGCTGTCCAGGAGGCTTCTCAGCTGCTGCCGCAGAAGATCGTCAAAGCTAAGGCTGCCTCTGTGTCTGCTGCTACTGCTGTTTCTGCTGCTGCTACTGCTGTTTCTGCTGCTGCTACTGCTGTTTCTGCTGCTGCTCCTCCTGCTGTTTCTGCTGCTGCTCCTCCTGCTGTTTCTGCTGCTGCTCCTCCTGCTGTTTCTGCTGCTGCTCCTCCTGCTGTTTCTGCTGCTGCTCCTCCTGCTGTTTCTGCTGCTGCTCCTCCTGCTGTTTCTGATGCTGCTCCTCCTGCTGTTTCTGATGCTGCTCCTCCTGCTGTTTCTGATGCTGCTCCTCCTGCTGTTTCTGATGCTGCTCCTCCTGCTGTTTCTGATGCTGCTGCTACTGCTGTTTCTGATGCTGCTCCTCCTGCTGTTTCTGATGCTGCTGCTGTTCCTGCTGCTGTTCCTGCTGCTGCTCCTGGTTTTGATGATTGTGTTCCTGATGTGTGTCTTCCTGATTGTGTAGCTTCCTTTGATTCTCAGAGTAATGCTGTGACAGCAGAGGCCAAGAAGAGGTTAAAGTTGGTGAAAGTAGTGTGTGGATCGTTTCACCAGGGGAATGAGCGTTTTCAGTATGCAGGATTGCAGTGTATGGCTATAGCTTTGGTCAGCTTGGCCAAACACATGCTGAAGAGTGTGTTCTCATGGGAGAGGCCTGACTTAGATCGCGTGTTGGTTTTAGGTGATGAATTTTACACAGAAATGCGCAAGTTGAATATTTTCACTCATGAGACAAATCTGCTTTCTGTCCCAGATTTGTTAGAGCAATTGGAGATAGATGAACAGGTATTTGGGTTTAGTTATGGTGATACAGTTTTAGGAGAAGTAGGCGTGACTGAAGGTGAACACATTGACAACGGTGTTTACATCAGTCTGCAAAATGGTCTTGAGAGGATCTTCTCCCAGTACAGCATGTGTTTGTTGACACTGTGTGCAAACACTTGTGCCATCATCTATGAGGGAGGACGGTTCACTGTGGTTGATAGTCACTCGCGCAGTAACATGGGTATGTTGGATGCTAATGGCACAAGTGTGGTTCTGCATTTTGCTTGTGTTTGTAACCTGCATGACTACATCTGTCAACTGGCAGAATGTTTGTCTTCAAGGGAGAAGCCCTTTGAGCTCTGTGGTGTTCGTATCACTGGGGGTGCAGGTCCAGAGCGCTTTGTTTCAGTGGACAGCACTGTTTCAGTTGCAGAGTGTAGTGACATTACTGAGGGAAAAGGAAATGATGTTTCAAAAGTTAGGTGTGTGTCTGAATGTGGTGCTAATGTTGCTGTGAGTCCACTGTTGTCTGCCATTTCTGTACAAGGTATTTCCAGCGAGGTAAGCAGTGGTTTATCAACAGAATCTTCAGTTACTGATGGCAGGAAGCGTAAAACCCCTTCTAGTATTTACAATTCAAAGAAGTCGAAGAGTTTTGATATTGGTGAGGTTGACTGTGATGTAGAGTTTATTAATGCTGTGAGCAATGAGGAGCTAATCTTTTGTCCCCTGGGTGTAGATGTTTGCCAAGCTCTTTGTGAAAAGTTGAATGTTGACTTTGTGAAGATTGGTGGTCAACTGTCTGCAGAGGTTGGGGCGTTGGGTGCTCCATGTAAAAATGAGATGATTGTGGCTGATGGGAACTGCTTTTTCAGAGCTATTTCTCAAGCTGTGAGTGGCTCACAGAAGCATCATCGCAAGATTAGATTGGCTATATGTAAAGAGTTGGATAAGAATTGTGATAAATATCGAAGTCTTTTGAGGAGTCCATATTCCTCTGTGTTGGAATACCTTCAGGTGTCCAAGATGAGAGCTGTGAACACTTGGGCTACAGAGGTAGAAATTCAGGTCGCTGCAGATTGGTTAGGGGTTGATGTCTTTACTTTTTATGAAGGACGTTGGCTTAAGTACAGCAGTAGCAGCAAGTATTTGTCAGACGAGTGCATTTACCTAGAGAATATCATGGGGAAGCATTTTGAGACTGTTGTATGTGTTTGTAAGCCTGGATTGAGGAGCTGTTATAATTACTGTAAAGTTGAAGCGACAAGTTACTGCATTAGGTCTAGAATAATGGATGATTTTGTGAGTAACAAGACAACAATTGAATATAATGATGAGGTGGTAAATTCTAATAAAGGTGTAGGTGATTGTGGTGATGTGTTGAAGGCTGCTACTGAGCAAATGCCATGTAGAAAGTCTGTGAAATCAAAATATCTGATGCAGAAAAAAAGGACGCAGGAGAAACTGAATAAGTTGCTTAAGGAAGAACGTCATTTAAGGTTTAGAAAGATGTATCATGGTAATGTAATGTTCAGGGAAAAGATTAAATTGATGAGGGCAAATAAATATAGGGAAAATATCAAGCACAGGGAGATGATTAAAGCAAGAAGTAAAGCAAAGACTGTGAAGAATTATCAGGACAATATCCAGCACAGGGAGAGAGTTAAAACTGAGAATAAAGCCAGGAGTATGCAAAAATATCAAGGTGACATCCACCACAGGGAGAGAGTTAAAACTGAGAATAAAGCCAGGAGTATGCAAAAATATCAAGGCAACATCCAACACAGAGAAAGAGTTAAAACCAAGAGTGTAGTTAAATACAGACACAACATCCAGCACAGGGAGAGGGTTAAAACTAATAGTGTGGTTAAATACAGACAAAACATCCAGCACAGGGAGAAGGTTAAAGAAGGGAGTAGAAGGAAATATCATGATAGTTTAGAACATAAGCAGCAAGTTATTGCTATGGTCAGGTTGAGTCGAAAACAGAAAAAGGATGAATCCAAAGATTTTGGTTGTGTAATGGATCAGTTTTTGGAGCAGGTCAGAGATGGACCAGATTTTGTGTGTTGTGTGTGTTGTAGGTTGTTGTTCAGATCTCAGGTGCTTCATTGCAACAAAGAAGTTTATACCACAAATTTGGCAATGGCTGGTATTGCAGAGAGTTGCATTAGTGAAGCTTATTTGCATAAATGTAATGAGGACTGTAATGTCCCATGTCAGGTGGTTATATCTAGAGGTCAGTTGTGGATTTGTTACACATGTCATCAAAAGATTAGCAGAGGTCAGATTCCAGCTGAATGCTGGATTAATAACCTGGAGCTTGATCCCATTCCTCCTGAACTAGGTAGCTTGAATAGTGTTGAACAGCATTTGATAGCTCTGCATATTCCGTTCATGAAGATGCTTTGTTTGCCCCGCGGGGGTCAAGGCGGAGTCCATGGGCCGGTAACTTGCGTTCCAGCGAACATTGTACAGTCTGTAAATGCGTTGCCACGTACTAATATGGAAGGATCTTTGGTGCAGGTCAAGTTAAAGCGTAAATTGACATACAAAGGGCATTATGAATATCAGTTTGTGGACACTTCACGTGTAAGACAGGCAGTAGAATATTTAAGAAGGACAAATGTTTATTACAGGGACATCAAATTTAATGAACAGTGGGTAAACGAGTTTAGGAGGCAGACGGATGAGGAAGAGGCTGAATCCTCTAGAGAGCATGAAGCTGTGAGAGCTGAATTATGTCAGGAAGAACAGGTTAAAGTCAACAAGCTGACTGTTCAGACAGAAGGCCAGATTACAGATACTGAAGGTGTTGATGTAGAGGATACATCAGAAATGGTAGAAGATGAAATGTTGCATGACAGACAGCAACACTGTATGTTTCAGGATACTTGTCTAATGCCAGTAGATATAGGTCAGGAAATGTTAGACCAGTATATGGACGTTGTAAATATTGCACCAGCGGAGGGTAATAGTCCAATTCGGATGCTTACAGACCACAGCAATGAAGCTAAATGTTTCCCTGTGTTGTTTCCTCTGGGTGGGAATACTTTCCACGACACTCGTTCGCAGCGTTTAACATTGTGCCGTTATTTTAATAATAGGATCATGAATGTTGATGGGCGTTTTGCGCGGAATGTAGAGTACATCTTTTATGCTCAGTACATGTCTGAGCTGGATATGGTGATATCTAATGTTTCTGTAGCATTGCGTAAGGGTAAAGGGGGTCAGAAATCGCAAAACATTACTCAGAATATATTGCAAAATGATGACTCTTTAAAGCAGTTGTTAGAATTTGATGATGGTTTTAGGTTTCTTAGACCTATTAGAGGTACTCCAGCTTTTTGGCAGTCCGTTCAGAAGGATGTTTTTGCTTGTGTTCGCCAATTGGGGATTCCCACCTGGTTTTGCTCATTTTCGTCTGCAGATCTGCGCTGGCAGAATCTCCTGACCAGCATCCTGAGACAGGAAGGCAGAGCACAGACTGTGGATGATTTGGAGTGGGCAGACAGGTGTGAGTTGCTACGCGGTAATCCAGTTACAGCTGCGCGAATGTTCGATTACAGATGGCATTGTTTTCTGAAAACTGTTCTCATGTCTCCTTTGCAACCAATCGGTAAAATCATTGATTACTTTTATAGAATCGAATTCCAGCAGCGTGGTTCTCCTCATGTTCACGCTTTATTTTGGATTGAGGGTGCTCCCCAAATTGATAGGAATGAAGATGAGGAAGTAGTTGAATTCATTGATAAATACGTCACTTGTGAGTTGCCCTCAGATGATGACACATTATTGGACATGGTGTCATCAGTTCAAATGCATTCAAAACATCATTCAAAGTCTTGCAAGAAAAAAAACACTACATGTCGTTTCAATTTCCCAAAACCAGTTTCTGCACGAACATTTCTATGTAAAATTAAAGAATGCAAATGCGATTGGACAAAGGTAGCAGATTCAGATCCAAAAAACAAGCCAGTCTGTAAATGTTTTAATGATGATGATAAAATGCCAAAGACTTTTGCACAGTCCGTTCTGACATCCGTTAAAGACGCTTTAGAATCAGATGTGCCATATTTAAATGTAGAGGACTTGTTTAGAAGTCTTAATATTAATCAAGAAATCTTTGAAGAGGCCTATAGGACAGTGGAAAAAAAGTACAAAGTGATTTATAGGAGAGGGGTTAACGAAGTTTGGATTAATCAATATAGCAAGCAATTGTTAAAATGCTGGAACGCTAACATGGACATTAGCTTTGTCACGGACGCCTATGCAGTAATTGTGTACATAATATCGTACATAACAAAAGCAGAGAGAGAAATTGGCCTATTATTGAATAATGCCCATAAAGAAGCCTCAAAGCAAGGTAACCTCTCTGCTAAAGATGCTTTAAAGAAGCTGGGCAGTGTATATTTGCATAACAGGGACGTTTGTGCCCAGGAGGCCGTGTATAGGCTAACAAACATGCATTTGAAGGAGTGTTCCAGAAAGGTGGTGTTTGTTCCAACAGGGAACAACCTGGTGAAGATGAGTTTGCCGCTTAGTGTTTTGAGGCAAAAGGCATCTTCCCATAATCTTAGCACAGAAGACATGTGGATGACCAGCATGGTGGACAGGTATAGGAACAGGCCTGACAACGATGCGTTCACAGACATGTGCATGGCTACATTTGCATCAGAGTATCGCGTTCTCTCCAAAAACGAAAAGTCTCGTGATAGAATCAAACTAAAAAATGACTTGGGTTTTATCTTGAGGAGAACACGTTCTCAGTTTGCAGTTGTGCGTTACATGCGCTTCAATTTGGACAAACAAGAGGAGGCTCATTTTCAAAGTCTGCTGCAATTATTTCTCCCTTATAGAGCTGACTTAGACCTCAAACCTGAAGGATTTGAGCTGTTTGAACAGTTCTATAATGACGGGAAGGTAACTTTCAGTGATGGCTCCATACACTCGGTTCAGGCTGTAGTAGATGAAAATAGGGCCAAGTTTGAAATAGATTGTCCTCATTTGGATCGAGCGCGCGAGATAGCAGAGCAGCACCACGGTATAGATGAAGATGCTTGGGGTGAGCTGTGCCCTGAACAGGAAGTAGAGCGCCTAGAATGTTTAGAGGAAAGAAGGCAGCAGCAGGGAGCAGAGGTGGAACAGGAGCAGTTGGGGGACTCGATGGACAACGTTCCAGATTTAGTAGATGGTAGCAGACAGGTTGCGCAGTTGGAAAGGCGAGAGAGGATCCTGTCTAGAAGTGAGGGTTTGGCTTTAGTTAGGTCCCTGAATGAGACACAAATGGCTGTTTTTAACAAGATTAGACAATGGTGCTTGCAAAAGGTGATGGGTAAGAACCCACAACCTTTGCATGTGTTTGTGACAGGCGGTGCAGGGACGGGGAAAAGTCATTTAATTAGAGCGGTTCAATATGAAGCAGGGAGGCTGTTGTCAACACTTTGTCGTCAACCAGATGATATTTGCATTTTGTTAACTGCTCCTACAGGTGTAGCTGCTTACAATTTGAATGCAGCAACAATTCATCACAGGTTTAACATCGGCATCCATGCTACCTTACCGTACACCCCCTTGGGTGAAGAGAAACTCAATTCTCTGAGAGCTGAATTGAGCCACCTCCAAATTCTCATTATAGATGAAATCAGCATGGTTGATCACAATCTGTTGGCTTATGTCCATGGCAGGTTAAGGCAGGTTAAGCAGACAGGAGACTTTTCCCCATTCGGTAATGTCAGTGTGATAGCTGTTGGAGACTTCTATCAGTTGCCTCCTGTTAAAGGAAAGCCTCTGTATAGCGGTCAGGTCGCTGTGGACCTGTGGTGCAATTTTAGTCTCGTGGAACTGAAAACGGTAGTCAGGCAGAAAGACAACGTTTTTGCACAATTGCTTAACCGTTTAAGGGTACGTTCGAAGGACACCCCCATATTGAAGAGCGACATAGAATTATTAAAATTGCGCGAGACAGGTGAAGAGAGCTCAGCTTTGCATATATTTCCGACCAATATGCAAGTAAGTGAGCATAATCTAAAGCAGCTTTTCGCCATGTGTCCTGATCATGTAGTTATTGAAGCAAAAGACTATAGAAACAATAGAAAAACGGGCAAATTAGAGCTGATGGTAGGGCATCACAGTGATGCAGCGGACACATGTTTACCTAGCAGTTTGTGTTTGGCCAGGAATGCGCGCGTGATGTTATGCAAGAACATCGATGTAGAAGATGGTCTGGTCAATGGAGCATGTGGCACAGTTACTCAGATGGATTTTGGTCAGGATGAGACATTTCCACTGACTGTTTATGTTAAATTTGATGATGACCGAATTGGGTCAATAAGGAGGAGAAAACGTGCACATGCAGCGATAGAATGCAGGTTTTCTACTGCAATTGATCCGGAGGAAGAAAAGACCCGAAAACGCTGTGGGTTGCGTCGTCAGTTTCCTTTAAAGTTAGCGTGGGCGTGTACTGTTCATAAAGTGCAGGGATTAACTGTAGACGAGGCCGTAGTTTCTTTAAAGCAGGTGTTTGCTCCTGGGCAGGCGTATGTAGCATTAAGTCGCGTTACAGCTTTATCTGGGCTAATCATTAGAGATTTTGAAGAGCGAGCCATTTACTGCAAAGGGACCATTAAGGAGGCCATGGAGAGCATGCCCCAATTTCTAACCGAGCAGCCGAAGCCTTCATTAAATCCACACAGTTTCTCTGTGTATTTAATGAATGTTCAAAATTTAAGTCGCCACTTGTTTGATCTAATGTCTTGTACGCATCATTTACGGCCGCATTATATTGCAATCACTGAAACGTGGCTCACTACTCAATCCCCTTTACACTGTGTCCAAATCAACGATTACAGTTTCCAGAGTCGTCCTCGCAGTTTGTGTTACAACAGCAGTAACCCCAAATTGTCAGAACTACAGAATATGGAACATGGTGGAGTAGGTTTATACTATGTGAACCATTTACACAGTGACATTCTGCAGGTACCAGATTTTAATCTGGAATGCTTGGTGTGCCAGTGTCACGAATTTAACATGTTGATGGCAGTAATTTACCGTCCGCCGATTTACCCTATTTCTATATTCAAACAAAATCTGGGAAAATTACTTGATTGGCTTAATCCGATGCAAAAGACAATTATAGTTATGGGTGACTTTAATGAAAACCTCTTAAAAACAACAACATTGTGTCAGTACATGCTAAAAAAAGGATTCAGTCAGCATGTCACACAAGAGACTACAGAGAATGGAACACTCATTGATCATGTTTATGTTAAAACGACACAGTATGATGTGGAATGTACAGTGATGCCCACATACTTCAGCGACCATGAAGGCATTCTTTGTAGTTTTAATGTCAAAGATCAGGTGCACTAACACGACACATGTATTCACAAACGTTGAGTATGTACGTGAACTCTACAATGCGATTAATAGGATTAATTAAATGCATTAGGAAGGTGACCTTTCTTGTCTTTTTTGTAGAATTCATAGATGTGTGTTACTGGTGCAGAGTCTGTCTCACTCCAAATCTGAAGATCAATTATTTTCATTGATCAACATGTGTACATGTAGATTTTAAATTATTACGATTGATTAGAAATTATATATCAATTGTGTTTATATTATGCAAAACCTGCTGAGAAATCCTCATTCTCAATCACAAGCAAACGCAGTCTTCAAGTAAAAGTAAAAAGGTTCTTTTCCTGCATTGCAACAGCATTTTGTGTAAAGCATTTGGCTCCTTACAAATTGAAAACTGCACATAGTTACTCACAATGGCAGAATAAATGAGCATGGGAATGAAATGCTGTTACTCAAATGCTGTTGTAAAGCAGGTTTTGCTTGACCTACATGAACTGTCAAAAAGCAAAAGGCACTGGTAATGGCTGCTCCCGGTTAATCCTGGGATGGGGTTCGATTCCCTGCGGTGCCCTGGTGACTTTTCTGGCATGTACATGAAGGCTCTATCCATTTCACTCCGTTCTCTGTCACTAACTTAACGCCTAAAACAACTGCTTGCAAGTGAATTCAGTACAACATTCTTTTCCCACTGAAATTCTTCTGTATTGACATCATTCTTGTACTGATGCTCACTTGCTGCAGGTATTTCTGCCTCCCAAAGTTGTCTAAATCCAGAATGGCCACCAAATGAGCGATAAGACATCAAAGTATTGCCCGTCAAAGGGAATGGCACAGGTGGGCGAGGACCCGTCCCAACGCTGCTTGCAGCTTTAATTATTCTTTGTTTTTTCTTACGCCTCTTTGAGCTTGAATTTCACCCCCTAAACATGCTCAAAAACTCACCAAAATCGGCACGCTCGTCAGGTCTGGCGAAAAATTTGATAAAATGAAAACATTCTCCCCATTGGTCACAAAATGGCTCTCTAGCGCCACCAAGGCACTTTTTACTGGCCTTTAGAGGGCCACCACGCCCGGTAGGAAAGTCATAGAGAGATGCAACCAACACTATATTGTTCATCTCATCAAGGCCTAAAAATGAACAATCGACACCTATTACCTAAATCAAACAGGAAGTCCGCAATTTGCATATCAAAATTTGCATTTCACCCTAAATTTGCCCAAAATTTGCCCTCGAACAAACGCGAACTCCTCTCGGGGCGTTCATTGTATCAACCCCAAATGCTAATAGATGACACAGCACACTCTTCCGATGAAAACTACTGTACAACTTTTTCAAAAGTCCTACCGTTTGGATTTTATGAGGCGTCAAAGATGGGGTCCGCAGCCACTTTCACTGCCTTTTCCCGATGCATACGCAATTTCCAACATTATTTTTACCGCTTAAACATGGTCAAAAACGAACAAAATTTTGCAGTAAATTCTTACAGGCATCAAACATATCTCTTATCCCAAAATTTTTCACCAAAGGCACAAAACGGCTCTCTAGCGCCACCTAAATCCTCCAAAATGGCACTTTTGCTTACACCACGGCCTGACGCAATGTTTAAAAATTCTGAAAAAAATCACACATCATTGCTGTACCATGACAGATATTCTCACTTCATTTCGTGAAAATCCAATGAAGACTTCTTGAAATAAAAAATGTTATGTTCATAATATGCTGTACAGTATCACATAATTTCTTACTGTGAACAAACCGTTAATTGTATCAAAATGTCCTTTGGTAGACTTCATAAGCTCCATGTGTACAGACAAACTGCCAAGCATGGAACAATTTCTATGAATATTTCTGGAGATATTAATATGTTATGAATATTCATATTTTGAAAAATATAGAGTGACGCACTTCTGAATTCACCATAACTTGCAGGGGATCAAACTTTTGTCTGTGCTCAGGGAACATGCTCCCAAAATATCAGCTCTCTAGAATTAACGTAGAAGAAGCATTTATTAATTTCTTGATTATTATTGATTTTCCATGTTTTTCTATGTGCAGCTACACATTCTGTCCACCGGGTGGCAATAGGATGACACGGCTCATCTCCCTTCACTAAGTTCATGCATGGGGGAAGATTTCACAATACACACCAGTGATTAAATGTGCTTCAGATACTTTGACCAGGTTCCATGGCTCATAGCTCCAATATTCAAGACAAAAATCTCTTGCAGTAAAGGGGTTTGCACTCAACTCAACATGAAAGATTTCCCACTATCTCGTACTGTCCAACGAATGACCATGCTCGACATCGCTCGAACGCGTCTCGCCCCCCTTTCGACATGCACGGGTGGGCGTCTCGCCCCCGTTTCGACATGCGCGGGTGGGCGAGGACCCGCCCCAACGCTGCTTGCAGCTTTAATTAGGGTCCGAGCCTCGAGGCCTGCAAGGCCTCAGAGAGGACCCTATTGTTCCTGCTATGTTTCTTATTATTAGGGTCCGAGCCTCGAGGCCTGAAAGGCCTCAGAGAGGACCCTATTGTTCCTGCTATGTTTCCTATTATTATTATTCTTTGTTTCTTTGTTTTTTCTTACGCCTCTTTGAGCTTGAATTTGACCCCCTAAACATGCTCAAAAACTCACCAAAATCGGCACGCTCGTCAGGTCTGGCGAAAAATTTGATAAAATGAAAAAATTCTCCCCATAGGTCACAAAATGGCTCTCTAGCGCCACCAAGGCACTTTTTACTGGCCTTTAGAGGGCCACCACGCCCGGTAGGAAAGTCATACAGACATGCAACCAACACTATATTGTTCATCTCATCAAGGCCTAAAAATGAACAATCGACACCTATTACCTAAATCAAACAGGAAGTCCGCAATTTGCATATCAAAATTTGCATTTCACCCTAAATTTGGCCAAAATTTGCCCTCGAACAAACGCGAACTCCTCCTAGGGCGTTCATCGTATCGACCCCAAATGCTAATAGATGTCACAGCACACTCTTCCGATGAAAACTACTGTACAACTTTTTCAAAAGTCCTACGGTTTGGATTTTATGAGGCGTCAAAGATGGGGTCCGCAGCCACTTTCACTGCCTTTTCCCGATGCATACGCAATTTCCAACATTAATTTAACCGCTTAAACATGGTCAAAAACGAACAAAATTTTGCAGTAAATTCTTACAGGCAACAAACATATCTCTTATGCCAAAATTCTTCACCAGAGGCACAAAATGGCTCTCTAGCGCCACCTAAATCCTCCAAAATGGCACTTTTGCTTACACCACGCCCTGACGCAATGTTTAAAAATTCTGAAAAAAATCACACATCATTGCTGTACCATGACAGATATCCTCACTTGATTTCGTGAAAATCCAATGAAGACTTCTTGAAATAAAAAATGTTATGTTCATCATATGCTGTACAGTATCACATAATTTCTTACTGTGGACAAACCGTTCATCGTATCAAAATGTCCTTTGGTACACTTCATAAGCTCCATGTGTACAGACAAACTACCGAGCATGGTTCAATTTCAATGAATATTTCCTGAGATATGAATATGTTATGAATATTCATATTTTGAAAAATATAGAGTGACGCACTTCTGAATTCACCATAAGTTGCAGCGTATGAAACTTTTGTCTGTGTTCAGGGAACATGCTCCCAAAATCTCAGCTTTCTAGGATTTACGTAGAAAAAGCATTTATTAATTTCTTGATTTTTATTGATTTCCATGTATTTCTGTGTGCTACTACACAATTGTCCACCGGGTGGCAGTTGGAGCCCAAGGATCGTCTCCCTTCACTAAGTTCATGCATGGGGGAAGATTTCACAATACACACCAGTGATTAAATGTGCTTCAGATACTTTGACCAGGTTCCATGGCTCATAGCTCCATTATTCAAAACAAAATTATCTTGCAGTGAAGGGGTTTGCACTCAACTCAACATATAAGATTTCCCACTATCTCGTACTGTCCAACGAATCACAATGCTCGACATCGCTCAAACGCGTCTCGCCCCCCTTTCGACATGCGCGGGTGGGCGTCTCGCCCCCGTTTCGACGTGCGCGGGTGGGCGAGGACCCGTCCCAACGCTGCTTGCAGCTTTAATTAGGGTCCGAGCCTCGAGGCCTGCAAGGCCTCAGAGAGGACCCTATTGTTTTTGTCGTGTTTCTTATTATTATTATTAGGGTCCGAGCCTCGAGGCCTGAAAGGCCTCAGAGAGGACCCTATTGTTCCTGCTATGTTTCTTATTATTCTTTGTTTCGTCTTACGCCTCTTTGAGCTTGAATTTGACCCCCTAAACATGCTCAAAAACTCACCAAAATCGGCACGCTCGTCAGGTCTGGCGAAAAATTTGATAAAATGAAAAAACTCTCCCCATAGGTCACAAAATGGCTCTCTAGCGCCACCAAGGCACTTTTTACTGGCCTTTAGAGGGCCACCACGCCCGGTAGGAAAGTCATAGAGAGATGCAACCAACACTATATTGTTCATCTCATCAAGGCCTAAAAATGAACAATCGACACCTATTACCTAAATCAAACAGGAAGTCCGCAATTTGCATATCAAAATTTGCATTTCACCCTAAATTTGCCCAAAATTTGCCCTCGAACAAACGCGAACTCCTCTCGGGGCGTTCATTGTATCAACCCCAAATGCTAATAGATGACACAGCACACTCTTCCGATGAAAACTACTGTACAACTTTTTCAAAAGTCCTACGGTTTGGATTTTATGAGGCGTCAAAGATGGGGTCCGCAGCCACGATGATTGCCTTTTTTCGATGCATACGCACTTTCCAACATTATTTTAACCGCTTAAACATGCTCAAAAACAAACAAAATTTTGCAGTTAATTTTTAGAGGCTACATCCATATCTCTTATCTCAAAATTCTCCACCAAAGGCACAAAATGGCTCTCTAGCGCCACCTAAATCCTCCAAAATGGCCCTTTTGCTTACACCACGGCCTGACGCAATGTTTAAAAATTCTGAAAAAAATCACACATCATTGCTGTACCATCACAAATATTCTCACTTGATTTCGTGAAAATCCAATGAAGACTTTTTGAAATAAAAAATGTTATGTTCATAATATGCTGTACAGTATCACATAATTTCTTACTGTGAACAAACCGTTAATTGTATCAAAATGTCCTTTGGTAGACTTCATAAGCTCCATGTGTACAGACACACTGCCAAGCATGGAACAATTTCTATGAATATTTCTGGAGATATTAATATGTAATGAATATTCATATTTTGAAAAATATAGAGTGACGCACTTCTGAATTCACCATAAGTTGCAGGGTATCAAACTTTTGTCTGTGCTCAGGGAACATGCTCCCAAAATATCAGCTCTCTAGAATTTACGTACAAGAAGCATTTATTAATTTCTTGATTATTATTGATTTCCCATGTTTTTCTATGTGCTGCTACACATTCTGTCCACCGGGTGGCAATAGGATGACACGGCTCATCTCCCTTCACTGAGTTCATGCATGGGGGAAGATTTCACAATACACACCAGTGATTAAATGTGCTTCAGATATTTTGACCAGGTTCCATGGCTCATAGCTCCAATATTCAAGACAAAAATCTCTTGCAGTAAAGGGGTTTGCACTCAACTCAACATGAAAGATTTCCCACTATCTCGTCCTGTCCAACGAATGACCATGCTCGACATCGCTCGAACGCGTCTCGCCCCCCTTTCGACATGCACGGGTGGGCGTCTCGCCCCCGTTTCGACGTGCGCGGGTGGGCGAGGACCCGCCCCAACGCTGCTTGCAGCTTTAATTAGGGTCCGAGCCTCGAGGCCTGCAAGGCCTCAGAGAGGACCCTATTGTTCCTGCTATGTTTCTTATTAGGGTCCGAGCCTCGAGGCCTGAAAGGCCTCAGAGAGGACCCTATTGTTCCTGCTATGTTTCTTATTATTCTTTGTTTCTTTGTTTCTTTGTTTTTTCTTACGCCTCTTTGAGCTTAAATTTGACCCCCTAAACATGCTCAAAAACTCACCAAAATCGGCATGCTCGTCAGGTCTGGCGAAAAATTTGATAAAATGAAAAAATTATCCCCCTAGGTCAAAAAATGCCTCTCTAGCGCCACCAAGGCACTTTTTACTGGCCTTTACACGGCCACCACAACCGGTAGGAAAGTCATAGAGAGATGGAACCAACACCATATTGTTCATCTCATCAAGGCCTAAAAATGAACAATCGACACCTATAACCTAAATCAAACAGGAAGTCCGCAATTTGCATATCAAAATTTGCATTTCACCCTAAATTTGGCCAAAATTTGCCCTCGAACAAACGCGAACTCCTCCTAGGGCGTTCATTGTATCGACCCCAAATGCTAATAGATGACACAGCACACTCTTCCGATGAAAACTACTGTACAACTTTTTCAAAAGTCCTACGGTTTGGATTTTATGAGGCGTCAAAGATGGGGTCCGCAGCCACTTTCACTGCCTTTTCCCGATGCATACGCAATTTCCAACATTAATTTAACCACTTAAACATGGTCAAAAACGAACAAAATTTTGCAGTAAATTCTTACAGGCAACAAACATATCTCTTATCCCAAAATTCTTCACCAAAGGCACAAAATGGCTCTCTAGCGCCACCTAAATCCTCCAAAATGGCACTTTTGCTTACACCACGCCCTGACGCAATGTTTAAAAATTCTGAAAAAAATCACACATCATTGCTGTACCATGACAGATATTCTCACTTGATTTCGTGAAAATCCAATGAAGACTTCTTGAAATAAAAAATGTTATGTTCATCATATGCTGTACAGTATCACATAATTTCTTACTGTGAACAAACCGTTTCTTGTATCAAAATGTCCTTTGGTACACTTCATAAGCTCCATGTGTACAGACAAACTGCCAAGCATGGAACAATTTCTATGAATATTTCTGGAGATATTAATATGTTATGAATATTCATATTTAGAAAAATATAGAGTGACGCACTTCTGAATTTACCATAAGTTGCAGCGTATGAAACTTTTGTCTGTGTTCAGGGAACATGCTCCCAAAATCTCAGCTTTCTAGGACTTACGTAGAAGAAGCATTTATTCATTTCTTGATTTTCATTGATTTCCATGTATTTCTGTGTGCTACTACACAATTGTCCACCGGGTGGCAGTTGGAGCCCACGGATCATCTCCCTTCACTAAGTTCATGCATGGGGGAAGATTTCACAATACACACCACTGATTAAATGTGCTTCTGATACTTTGACCAGGTTCCATGGCTCATAGCTCCATTATTCTAAACAAAAATCTCTTGCAGTGAAGGGGTTTGCACTCAACACAACATAAAAGATTTCCCACTATCTCGTACTGTCCAACGAATCACAATGCTCGACATCGCTCGAACGCGTCTCACCCCCTTTCGACATGCACGGGTGGGCGTCTCGCCCCCGTTTCGACATGCACCGGTGGGCGAGGACCCGCCCCAACGCTGCTTGCAGCTTTAATTAGGGTCCGAGCCTCCAGGCCTGCAGGGCCTTGGAGAGGACCCTATTGTTTTTCTCGTGTTTCTTATTATTATTATTCTTTATTTCTTCTTACGCCTCTTTGCGCTCAAATTTGACCCCCTAAACATGCTCAAAAACTCACCAAAATCGGCACGCTCGTCCGGTCTGGCGAAAAATTTGATAAAATGAAAAAATTCTCCCCATAGGTCACAAAATGGCTCTCTAGCGCCACCAAGGCACTTTTTACTGGCCTTTAGAGGGCCACCACGCCCGGTAGGAAAGTCATAGAGAGATGCAACCAACACTATATTGTTCATCTCATCAAGGCCTAAAAATGAACAATCGACACCTATTACCTAAATCAAACAGGAAGTCCGCAATTTGCATATCAAAATTTGCATTTTCCCCTAAATTTGGCCAAAATCTGCCCTCGAACAAACGCGAACTCCTCCTAGGGCGTTCATCGTATCGACCCCAAATGCTAATAGATGACACAGCACACTCTTCCGATGAAAACTACTGTACAACTTTTTCAAAAGTCCTACGGTTTGGATTTTATGAGGCGTCAAAGATGGGGTCCGCAGCCACTTTGACTGCCTTTTCCCCATGCATACGCCATTTCCAACATTAATTTAACCGCTTAAACATGGTCAAAAACGAACAAAATTTTGCAGTAAATTCTTACAGGCAACAAACATATCTCTTATCCCAAAATTCTTCACCAAAGGCACAAAATGGCTCTCTAGCGCCACCTAAATCCTCCAAAATGGCACTTTTGCTTACACCACGCCCTGACGCAATGTGTAAAAATTCTGAAAAAAAACACACATCATTGCTGTACCATGACAGATATTCTCACTTGATTTCGTGAAAATCCAATGAAGACTTCTTCAAATAAAAAATGTTATGTTCATCATATGCTGTACAGTATCACATAATTTCTTACTGTGGACTAACCGTTTATTGTATCAAAATGTCCTTTGGTAGACTTCATAAGCTCCATGTGTACAGACAAATTACCGAGCATGGTTCCATTTCTATGAATATTTCTAGAGATATTAATATGTTATGAATATTCATATTTTGAAAAATATAGAGTGACGCACTTCTGAATTCACCATAAGTTGCAGCGTATGAAACTTTTGTCTGTGTTCAGGGAACATGCTCCCAAAATCTCAGCTTTCTAGGATTTACGTAGAAGAAGCATTTCTTAATTTCTTGATTTTTATTGATTTCCATGTATTTCTGTGTGCTACTACACAATTGTCCACCGGGTGGCAGTTGGAGCCCACGGATCATCTCCCTTCACTAAGTTCATGCATGGGGGAAGATTTCACAATACACACCACTGATTAAATGTGCTTCAGATACTTTGACCAGGTTCCATGGCTCATAGCTCCATTATTCAAAACAAAAATCTCTTGCAGTGAAGGGGTTTGCACTCAACTCAACATAAAAGATTTCCCACTATCTCGTACTGTTCAACGAATCACAATGCTCGACATCGCTCCAACGCGTCTCGCCCCCCTTTCGACATGCACGGGTGGGCGTCTCGCCCCCGTTTCGACATGCGCGGGTGGGCGAGGACCCGTCCCAACGCTGCTTGCAGCTTTAATTAGGGTCCGAGCCTCGAGGCCTGCAAGGCCTCAGAGAGGACCCTATTGTTCCTGCTATGTTTCTTATTATTAGGGTCCGAGCCTCGAGGCCTGAAAGGCCTCAGAGAGGACCCTATTGTTCCTGCTATGTTTCTTATTATTATTATTATTATTATTCTTTGTTTCTTCTTACGCCTCTTTGCGCTCAAATTTGACCCCCTAAACATGCTCAAAAACTCACCAAAATCGGCACGCTCGTCAGGTCTGGCGAAAAATTTGATAAAATGAAAAAATTCTCCCCATAGGTCACAAAATGGCTCTCTAGCGCCACCAAGGCACTTTTTACTGGCCTTTAGAGGGCCACCACGCCCGGTAGGAAAGTCCTAGAGAGATGCAACCAACACTATGTTGTTCATCTCATCAAGGCCTAAAAATGAACAATCGACACCTATTACCTAAATCAAACAGGAAGTCTGCAATTTGCATATCAAAATTTGCATTTCACCCTAAATTTGGCCAAAATTTGCCCTCGAACAAACGCGAACTCCTCTCGGGGCGTTCATCGTATCAACCCCAAAAGCTAATAGATGACAAAGCACACTCTTCCGATGAAAACTACTGTACAACTTTTTCAAAAGTCCTACGGTTTGGATTTTATGAGGCGTCAAAGATGGGGTCCGCAGCCACTTTGACTGCCTTTTCCCGATGCATACGCAATTTCCAACATTATTTTAACCGCTTAAACATGGTCAAAAACGAACAAAATTTTGCAGTAAATTCTTACAGGCAACAAACATTTCTCTTATCCCAAAATTCTTCACCAAAGGCACAAAATGGCTCTCTAGCGCCACCTAAATCCTCCAAAATGGCACTTTGGCTTACACCACGGCCTGACGCAATGTTTAAAAATTCTGAAAAAAATCACACATCATTGCTGTACCATGACAGATATTCTCACTTGATTTCGTGAAAATCCAATGAAGACTTCTTGAAATAAAAAATGTTATGTTCATAATATGCTGTACAGTATCACATAATTTCTTACTTTGAACAAACCGTTTATTGTATCAAAATGTCCTTTGGTACACTTCATAAGCTCCATGTGTACAGACAAACTGCCAAGCATGGAACAATTTCTATAAATATTTCAGGAGATATTAATATGTTATGAATATTCATATTCTGAAAAATATAGAGTGACGCACTTCTGAATTCACCATAAGTTGCAGCGTATGAAACTTTTGTCTGTGTTCAGGGAACATGCTCCCAAAATCTCAGCTTTCTAGGATTTACGTAGAAGAAGCATTTATTAATTTCTTGATTTTTATTGATTTCCATGTATTTCTGTGTGCTACAACTCAATTGTCCACCGGGTGGCAGTTGGAGCCCACGGATCATCTCCCTTCACTAAGTTCATGCATGGGGGAAGATTTCACAATACACACCAGTGATTAAATGTGCTTCAGATTCTTTGACCAGGTTCCATGGCTCATAGCTCCATTATTCAAAACAAAAAACTCTTGCAGTAAAGGGGTTTGCACTCAACTCAACATAAAACATTTCCTTCAGTCTCGTACTGTCCGACGAATGACAATGCCCGACAACACTCGTAGGCGTCTCGCCCCCGTTTCAACATGCGCGGGTGGGCGTCTCGCCCCCGTTTCGACATGCGCGGGTGGGCGAGGACCCGTCCCAACGCTGCTTGCAGCTTTAATTATTATTATTCTTATTATTATTCTTTGTTTCTTTGTTTTTTCTAACGCCTCTTTGAGCTTGAATTTGACCCCCTAAACATGCTCAAAAACTCACCAAAATCGGCACGCTCGTCCGGTCTGGCGAAAAATTTGATAAAATGAAAAAATTTTCCTCATAGGTCACAAAATGGCTCTCTAGCGCCACCAAGGCACTTTTTACTGGCCTTTAGAGGGCCACCACGCCTGGTAGGAAAGTCATAGAGAGATGCAACCAACACTATATTGCTCATCTCATCAAGGCCTAAAAATGAACAATCGACACCTATTACCTAAATCAAACAGGAAGTCCGCAATTTGCATATCAAAATGTGCATTTCACCCTAAATTTGGCCAAAATTTGCCCTCGAACAAACGCGAACTCCTCTCGGGGCGTTCATTGTATCAACCCCAAATGCTAATAGATGACACAGCACACTCTTCCGATGAAAACTACTGTACAACTTTTTCAAAAGTCCTATCGTTTGGATTTTATGAGGCGTCAAAGATGGGGTCCGCAGCCACTTTGACTGCCTTTTCCCGATGCATACGCAATTTCCAACATTATTTTAACCGCTTAAACATGGTCAGAAACGAACAAAATTTTGCAGTTAATTCTTACAGGCAACAAACATATCTCTTATCTCAAAATTCTCCACCAAAGGCACAAAATGCCTCTCTAGCGCCACCTAAATCCTCCAAAATGGCACTTTTGCTTTCACCACGGCCTGAAGCAATGTTTAAAAATTCTGAAAAAAATCACACATCATTGCTGTGCCATGACAGATATTCTCACTTGATTTCGTGAAAATCCAATGAAGACTTTTTGAAAAAAAAAATGATTTGTTCATAATATGCTGTACAGTATCACATTATTTCTTACTATGAACAAACCGTTTATTGTATCAAAATGTCCTTTGGTAGACTTCATAAGCTCCATTTGTACAGACAAACTGCCAAGCATGGAACAATTTCTATGAATATTTCTGGAGATATTAATATGTTATGAATATTCATATTTTGAAAAATATAGAGTGACGCACTTCTGAATTCACCATAAGTTGCAGCGTATGAAACTTTTGTCTGTGTTCAGGGAACATGCTCCCAAAATCTCAGCTTTCTAGGATTTACGTAGAAGAAGCATTTATTAATTTCTTGATTTTTATTGATTTCCATGTATTTCTGTGTGCTACTACACAATTTTCCACCGGGTGGCAGTTGGAGCCCACGGATCATCTCCCTTCACTAAGTTCATGCATGGGGGAAGATTTCACAATACACACCAGTGATTAAATGTGCTTCAGATACTTTGACCAGGTTCCATGGCTCATAGCTCCATTATTCAAAACAAAAATCTCTTGCAGTGAAGGGGTTTGCACTCAACTCAACATAAAAGATTTCCCATTATCTCGCACTGTCCAACGAATCACAATGCTCGACATCGCTCGAACGCGTCTCGCCCCCGTTTCGACATGCGCGGATGGGCGTCTCGCCCCCGTTTCGACATGCACCGGTGGGCGAGGACCCGCCCCAACGCTGCTTGCAGCTTTAATTATTATTATTCTTTGTTTCTTCTTACGCCTCTTTGCGCTCAAATTTGACCCCCTAAACATGCTCAAAAACTCACCAAAATCGGCACGCTCGTCAGGTCTGGCGAAAAATTCGATAAAATGAAAAAATTATCCCCATAGGTCACAAAATGGCTCTCTAGCGCCACCAAGGCACTTTTTACTGGCCTTTAGAGGGCCACCACGCCCGGTAGGAAAGTCATAGAGAGATGCAACCAACACTATATTGTTCATCTCATCAAGGCCTAAAAATGAACAATCGACACTTATTACCGAAATCAAACAGGAAGTCCGCAATTTGCATATCAAAATTTGCATTTTCCCCTAAATTTGGCCAAAATTTGCCCTCGAACAAATGCGAACTCCTCCTAGGGCGTTCATCGTATCGACCCCAAATGCTAATAGATGACACAGCAGACTCTTCCGATGAAAACTACTGTACAACTTTTTCAAAAGTCCTACCGTTTCGATTTTATGAGGCGTCAAAGTTGGGGTCCGCAGCCACTTTGACAGCCTTTTTTCGATGCGTGTGCAATTTCCAACCTAAATCTGACCCCTTAAACATGCTCAAAAACAAACCAAATTTTGCAGATAATTCATTGCGGCTTCAAAGATATTTACTCTTTGAAAACTCTCCACCCAAGACACAAAATGGCTCTCTAGCGCCACCTAAATCCTCAAAAACAGCACTTTTGCTTACACCACGGCCTGTCGCAATGTCTAAAAATTCTGAAAAAAATCACACATCATTGCTGTAGTATGCCCTAAAATTTCACTTGATTTTGTGAAAATCCAATGAAAACTTTTTGAAATAAAAAATGTTATATTCATAATATGCTGCACAGTATCACATTATTTCTTACTGTGGACAAACCGTTTATCGTATCAAAATGTCCTTTGGTACAATTCATAAGCTCCATGTGTACAGACAAACTACCGAGCATGGTTCAATTTCAATGAATATTTATTGAGATATGAATATGTTATGAATATTCATATTTTGAAAAATATAGAGTGACGCACTTCTGAATTCACCATAAGTTGCAGCGTATGAAACTTTTGTCTGTGCTCAGGGAACATGCTCCCAAAATTTCTGCTTTCTAGGATTTACGTAGAAGAAGCATTTATTAATTTCTTGATTTTCATTGATTTCCATGTATTTCTGTGTGCTACTACACAATTGTCCACCGGGTGGCAGTTGGAGCCCACGGATCATCTCACTTCACTTAGTTCATGCATGGGGGAAGATTTCACAATACACACCAGTGATTAGATGTGCTTCAGATACTTTGACCAGGTTCCATGGCTCATAGCTCCATTATTCAAAACAAAATTTTCTTGCAGTGAAGGGGTTTGCACTCAACTCAACATAAAAGATTTCCCACTATCTCGTACTGTCCTACGAATCACAATGCTCGACATCGCTCGAACGCGTCTCGCCCCCCTTTCGACATGCGCGGGTGGGCGTCTCGCCCCCGTTTCGACGTGCGCGGGTGGGCGAGGACCCGTCCCAACGCTGCTTGCAGCTTTAATTCTTATTATTATTCTTTGTTTCTTTGTTTCTTTGTTTTTTCTTACGCCTCTTTGAGCTTGAATTTGACCCCCTAAACATGCTCAAAAACTCTCCAAAATCGGCACGCTCGTCCGGTCTGGCGAAAAATTTGATAAAATGAAAAAATTCTCCCCATAGGTCACAAAATGGCTCTCTAGCGCCACCAAGGCACTTTTTACTGGCCTTTAGAGGGCCACCACGCCCGGTAGGAAAGTCATAGAGAGATGCAACCAACACTATATTGTTCATCTCATCAAGGCCTAAAAATGAACAATCGACACCTATTACCTAAATCAAACAGGAAGTCCGCAATTTGCATATCAAAATTTGCATTTCACCCTAAATTTGCCCAAAATTTGCCCTCGAACAAACGCGAACTCCTCCTAGGGCGTTCATCGTATCGACCCCAAATGCTAATAGATGACACAGCACACTCTTCCGATGAAAACTACTGTACAACTTTTTCAAAAGTCCTACGGTTTGGATTTTATAAGGCGTCAAAGGTGGGGTCCGCAGCCACTTTGACTGCCTTTTCCCGATGCATACGCAATTTCCAACATTAATTTAACCGCTTAAACATGGTCAAAAACGAACAAAATTTTGCAGTAAATTCTTACAGGCAACAAACATATCTCTTATCCCGAAATTCTTCACCAAAGGCACAAAATGGCTCTCTAGCGCCACCTAAATCCTCCAAAATGGCACTTTTGCTTACACCACGCCCTGACGCAATGTTTAAAAATTCTGAAAAAAATCACACATCATTGCTGTACCATGACAAATATTCTCACTTGATTTCGTGAAAATCCAATGAAGACTTCTTGAAATAAAAAATGTTATGTTCATCATATGCTGTACAGTATCACATTATTTCTTACTGTGAACAAACCGTTTATTGTATCAAAATGTCCTTTGGTAGACTTCATAAGCTCCATGTGTACAGACAAACTGCCAAGCATGGAACAATTTCTATGAATATTTCTGGAGATATTAATATGTTATGAATATTCATATTTTGAAAAATATAGAGTGACGCACTTCTGAATTCACCATAAGTTGCAGCGTATGAAACTTTTGTCTGTGTTCAGGGAACATGCTCCCAAAATCTCAGCTTTCTAGGATTTACGTAGAAGAAGCATTTATTAATTTCTTGATTTTTTTTGATTTCCATGTATTTCTGTGTGCTACTACACAATTGTCCACCGGGTGGCAGTTGGAGCCCACGGATCATCTCCCTTCACTGAGTTCATGCATGGGGGAATATTTCACAATACACACCAGTGATTAAATGTGCTTCAGATACTTTGACCAGGTTCCATGGCTCATAGCTCCATTATTCAAAACAAAAATCTCTTGCAGTGAAGGGGTTTGCACTCAACTCAACATGAAAGATTTCCCACTATCTCGTACTGTCCAACGAATGACCATGCTCGACATCGCTCGAACGCGTCTCGCCCCCCTTTCGACATGCACGGGTGGGCGTCTCGCCCCCCTTTCGACATGCGCGGGTGGGCGAGGACCCGCCCCAACGCTGCTTGCAGCTTTAATTAGGGTCCGAGCCTCGAGGCCTGAAAGGCCTCAGAGAGGACCCTATTGTTCCTGCTATGTTTCTTATTAGGGTCCGAGCCTCCAGGCCTGCAAGGCCTCGGAGAGGACCCTATTGTTCCTGCTATGTTTCTTATTATTATTATTATTATTCTTTCTTTCTTTCTCTATACGCCTCTTTGCGCTTACATTTGACCCCCTAAACATGCTCAAAAACTCTCCAAATTTGGCACACACCTCATGTCTGGCGAAAAATTTGATAAAATGAAAAAATCTTCCCCCTAGGTGACAAAATGGCTCTCTAGCGCCACCAAGGTACATTTTACTGGCCTTTTGACGGCCACCACGACCGGTAGGAAAGCCATAGAGAGATGGGACCAAGACTATATTGCTCATCTCATCAAGCCCTACAAATGAATAATTGACACCCATTATCTAAATCGAACAGGAAGTAAGCAATTTGCATATAAAAATTTCCATTCTCACCAAAATTTGGCCTAAATTTGCCCTTGAACAAACGTGAACTCCTCTCGGGGCATTTATTGTATCGACCCCAAATGCTAATAGATGACAAAGCACACTCTTCCGATGAAAACGATGGCACAACTTTGTCAAAAGTTGAACGGTACGGATTTTATGAGGCGTCAAAGATGGGGTCCGCAGCCACTTGGACAGCCTTTTCCCGATGCATACGCAATTTCCAACATTAATTTAACCGCTTAAACATGGTCAAAAACGAACAAAATTTTGCAGTTAATTCTTACAGGCAACAAACATATCTCTTATCCCAAAATTCTTCACCAAAGGCACAAAATGGCTCTCTAGCGCCACCTAAATCCTCCAAAATGGCACTTTTGCTTACACCACGCCCTGACGCAATGTTTAAAAATTCTGCAAAAAATCACACATCATTGCTGTACCATGACAGATATTCTCACTTGATTTCGTGAAAATCCAATGAAGACTTCTTGAAATAAAAAATGTTATGTTCATCATATGCTGTACAGTATCACATAATTTCTCACTGTGAACAAACCGTTTATTGTATCAAAATGTCCTTTGGTAGACTTCATAAGCTCCATGTGTACAGACAAACTGCCAAGCATGGAACAATTCCTATGAATATTTCTGGAGATATTAATATGTTATGAATATTCATATTTTGAAAAATATAGAGTGACGCACTTCTGAATTCACCATAAGTTGCAGCGTATGAAACTTTTGTCTGTGCTCAGGGAACATGCTCCCAAAATTTCTGCTTTCTAGGATTTACGTAGAAGAAGCATTTATTAATTTCTTGATTTTTATTGATTTCCATGTATTTCTGTGTGCTACTACACAATTGTCCACCGGGTGGCAGTTGGAGCCCACGGATCATCTCCCTTCACTTAGTTCATGCATGGGGGAAGATTTCACAATACACACCAGTGATTAAATGTGCTTCAGATACTTTGACCAGGTTCCATGGCTCATAGCTCCATTATTCAAAACAAAATTATCTTGCAGTGAAGGGGTTTGCACTCAACTCAACATAAAAGATTTCCCACTATCTCGTACTGTCCAACGAATCACAATGCTCGACATCGCTCGAACGCGTCTCGCCCCCCTTTCGACATGCGCGGGTGGGCGTCTCGCCCCCGTTTCGACGTGCGCGGGTGGGCGAGGACCCGTCCCAACGCTGCTTGCAGCTTTAATTATTATTATTCTTTGTTTTTTCTTACGCCTCTTTGAGCTTGAATTTGACCCCCTAAACATGCTCAAAAACTCACCAAAATCGGCACGCTCGTCAGGTCTGGCGAAAAATTTGATAAAATGATAAAACTCTCCCCATCGGTCACAAAATGGCTCTCTAGCGCCACCAAGGCACTTTTTACTGGCCTTTAGAGGGCCACCACGCCCGGTAGGAAAGTCATAGAGAGATGCAACCAACACTATATTGTTCATCCCATCAAGGACTAAAAATTAACAATCGACACCTATTACCTAAATCAAACAGGAAGTCCGCAATTTGCATATCAAAATTTGCATTTCACCCTAAATTTGGCCAAAATTTGCCCTCGAACAAACGCGAACTCCTCTCGGGGCGTTCATTGTATCAACCCCAAATGCTAATAGATGACACAGCACACTCTTCCGATGAAAACTACTGTACAACTTTTTCAAAAGTCCTACGGTTTGGATTTTATGAGGCGTCAAAGATGGGGTCCGCAGCCACTTTCACTGCCTTTTCCCGATGCATACGCAATTTCCAACATTAATTTAACCGCTTAAACATGGTCAAAAACGAACAAAATTTTGCAGTAAATTCTTACAGGCAACAAACATATCTCTTATCCCAAAATTCTTCACCATTGCCACAAAATGGCTCTCTAGCGCCACCTAAATCCTCCAAAATGGCACTTTTGCTTACACCACGCCCTGACGCAATGTTTAAAAATTCTGAAAAAAAATCACACATCATTGCTGTACCATGACAGATATTCTCACTTGATTTCGTGAAAATCCAATGAAGACTTCTTGAAATAAAAAATGTTATGTTCATCATATGCTGTACAGTATCACATAATTTCTTACTGTGAACAAACCGTTTATTGTATCAAAATGTCCTTTGGTAGACTTCATAAGCTCCATGTGTACAGACAAACTGCCAAGCATGGAACAATTTCTATGAATATTTCTGGAGATATTAATATGTTATGAATATTCATATTTTGAAAAATATAGAGTGACGCACTTCTGAATTCACCATAAGTTGCAGCGTATGAAACTTTTGTCTGTGTTCAGGGAACATGCTCCCAAAATCTCAGCTTTCTAGGATTTACGTAGAAGAAGCATTTATTAATTTCTTGATTTTTATTGATTTCCATGTATTTCTGTGTGCTACTACACAATTGTCCACCGGGTGGCAGTTGGAGCCCACGGATCATCTCCCTTCACTAAGTTCATGCATGGGGGAAGATTTCACAATACACACCAGTGATTAAATGTGCTTCAGATACTTTGACCAGGTTCCATGGCTCATAGGTCCATTATTCAAAACAAAAATCTCTTGCAGTTAAGGGGTTTGCACTCAACTCAACATAACAGATTTCCCACTATCTCGTCCTGTTCAACGAATCACAATGCTCGACATCGCTCCAACGCGTCTCGCCCCCCTTTCGACATGCACGGGTGGGCGTCTCGCCCCCGTTTCGACATGCGCGGGTGGGCGAGGACCCGTCCCAACGCTGCTTGCAGCTTTAATTATTCTTTGTTTCTTTGTTTCTTTGTTTTTTCTTACGCCTCTTTGAGCTTAAATTTGACCCCCTAAACATGCTCAAAAACTCACCAAAATCGGCATGCTCGTCAGGTCTGGCGAAAAATTTGATAAAATGAAAAAATTATCCCCCTAGGTCAAAAAATGCCTCTCTAGCGCCACCAAGGCACTTTTTACTGGCCTTTACACGGCCACCACAACCGGTAGGAAAGTCATAGAGAGATGGAACCAACACCATATTGTTCATCTCATCAAGGCCTAAAAATGAACAATCGACACCTATAACCTAAATCAAACAGGAAGTCCGCAATTTGCATATCAAAATTTGCATTTCACCCTAAATTTGGCCAAAATTTGCCCTCGAACAAACGCGAACTCCTCCTAGGGCGTTCATTGTATCGACCCCAAATGCTAATAGATGACACAGCACACTCTTCCGATGAAAACTACTGTACAACTTTTTCAAAAGTCCTACGGTTTGGATTTTATGAGGCGTCAAAGATGGGGTCCGCAGCCACTTTCACTGCCTTTTCCCGATGCATACGCAATTTCCAACATTAATTTAACCACTTAAACATGGTCAAAAACGAACAAAATTTTGCAGTAAATTCTTACAGGCAACAAACATATCTCTTATCCCAAAATTCTTCACCAAAGGCACAAAATGGCTCTCTAGCGCCACCTAAATCCTCCAAAATGGCACTTTTGCTTACACCACGCCCTGACGCAATGTTTAAAAATTCTGAAAAAAATCACACATCATTGCTGTACCATGACAGATATTCTCACTTGATTTCGTGAAAATCCAATGAAGACTTCTTGAAATAAAAAATGTTATGTTCATCATATGCTGTACAGTATCACATAATTTCTTACTGTGAACAAACCGTTTCTTGTATCAAAATGTCCTTTGGTACACTTCATAAGCTCCATGTGTACAGACAAACTGCCAAGCATGGAACAATTTCTATGAATATTTCTGGAGATATTAATATGTTATGAATATTCATATTTAGAAAAATATAGAGTGACGCACTTCTGAATTTACCATAAGTTGCAGCGTATGAAACTTTTGTCTGTGTTCAGGGAACATGCTCCCAAAATCTCAGCTTTCTAGGACTTACGTAGAAGAAGCATTTATTCATTTCTTGATTTTCATTGATTTCCATGTATTTCTGTGTGCTACTACACAATTGTCCACCGGGTGGCAGTTGGAGCCCACGGATCATCTCCCTTCACTAAGTTCATGCATGGGGGAAGATTTCACAATACACACCACTGATTAAATGTGCTTCTGATACTTTGACCAGGTTCCATGGCTCATAGCTCCATTATTCTAAACAAAAATCTCTTGCAGTGAAGGGGTTTGCACTCAACACAACATAAAAGATTTCCCACTATCTCGTACTGTCCAACGAATCACAATGCTCGACATCGCTCGAACGCGTCTCACCCCCTTTCGACATGCACGGGTGGGCGTCTCGCCCCCGTTTCGACATGCACCGGTGGGCGAGGACCCGCCCCAACGCTGCTTGCAGCTTTAATTAGGGTCCGAGCCTCGAGGCCTGAAAGGCCTCAGAGAGGACCCTATTGTTCCTGCTATGTTTCTTATTATTCTTTGTTTCTTTGTTTCTTTGTTTTTTCTTACGCCTCTTTGAGCTTAAATTTGACCCCCTAAACATGCTCAAAAACTCACCAAAATCGGCATGCTCGTCAGGTCTGGCGAAAAATTTGATAAAATGAAAAAATTATCCCCCTAGGTCAAAAAATGCCTCTCTAGCGCCACCAAGGCACTTTTTACTGGCCTTTACACGGCCACCACAACCGGTAGGAAAGTCATAGAGAGATGGAACCAACACCATATTGTTCATCTCATCAAGGCCTAAAAATGAACAATCGACACCTATAACCTAAATCAAACAGGAAGTCCGCAATTTGCATATCAAAATTTGCATTTCACCCTAAATTTGGCCAAAATTTGCCCTCGAACAAACGCGAACTCCTCCTAGGGCGTTCATTGTATCGACCCCAAATGCTAATAGATGACACAGCACACTCTTCCGATGAAAACTACTGTACAACTTTTTCAAAAGTCCTACGGTTTGGATTTTATGAGGCGTCAAAGATGGGGTCCGCAGCCACTTTCACTGCCTTTTCCCGATGCATACGCAATTTCCAACATTAATTTAACCACTTAAACATGGTCAAAAACGAACAAAATTTTGCAGTAAATTCTTACAGGCAACAAACATATCTCTTATCCCAAAATTCTTCACCAAAGGCACAAAATGGCTCTCTAGCGCCACCTAAATCCTCCAAAATGGCACTTTTGCTTACACCACGCCCTGACGCAATGTTTAAAAATTCTGAAAAAAATCACACATCATTGCTGTACCATGACAGATATTCTCACTTGATTTCGTGAAAATCCAATGAAGACTTCTTGAAATAAAAAATGTTATGTTCATCATATGCTGTACAGTATCACATAATTTCTTACTGTGAACAAACCGTTTCTTGTATCAAAATGTCCTTTGGTACACTTCATAAGCTCCATGTGTACAGACAAACTGCCAAGCATGGAACAATTTCTATGAATATTTCTGGAGATATTAATATGTTATGAATATTCATATTTAGAAAAATATAGAGTGACGCACTTCTGAATTTACCATAAGTTGCAGCGTATGAAACTTTTGTCTGTGTTCAGGGAACATGCTCCCAAAATCTCAGCTTTCTAGGACTTACGTAGAAGAAGCATTTATTCATTTCTTGATTTTCATTGATTTCCATGTATTTCTGTGTGCTACTACACAATTGTCCACCGGGTGGCAGTTGGAGCCCACGGATCATCTCCCTTCACTAAGTTCATGCATGGGGGAAGATTTCACAATACACACCACTGATTAAATGTGCTTCTGATACTTTGACCAGGTTCCATGGCTCATAGCTCCATTATTCTAAACAAAAATCTCTTGCAGTGAAGGGGTTTGCACTCAACACAACATAAAAGATTTCCCACTATCTCGTACTGTTCAACGAATCACAATGCTCGACATCGCTCCAACGCGTCTCACCCCCTTTCGACATGCACGGGTGGGCGTCTCGCCCCCGTTTCGACATGCACCGGTGGGCGAGGACCCGCCCCAACGCTGCTTGCAGCTTTAATTATTATTATTCTTTGTTTCTTCTTACGCCTCTTTGCGCTCAAATTTGACCCCCTAAACATGCTCAAAAACTCACCAAAATCGGCACGCTCGTCAGGTCTGGCGAAAAATTCGATAAAATGAAAAAATTATCCCCATAGGTCACAAAATGGCTCTCTAGCGCCACCAAGGCACTTTTTACTGGCCTTTAGAGGGCCACCACGCCCGGTAGGAAAGTCATAGAGAGATGCAACCAACACTATATTGTTCATCTCATCAAGGCCTAAAAATGAACAATCGACACTTATTACCGAAATCAAACAGGAAGTCCGCAATTTGCATATCAAAATTTGCATTTTCCCCTAAATTTGGCCAAAATTTGCCCTCGAACAAATGCGAACTCCTCCTAGGGCGTTCATCGTATCGACCCCAAATGCTAATAGATGACACAGCAGACTCTTCCGATGAAAACTACTGTACAACTTTTTCAAAAGTCCTACCGTTTCGATTTTATGAGGCGTCAAAGTTGGGGTCCGCAGCCACTTTGACAGCCTTTTTTCGATGCGTGTGCAATTTCCAACCTAAATCTGACCCCTTAAACATGCTCAAAAACAAACCAAATTTTGCAGATAATTCATTGCGGCTTCAAAGATATTTACTCTTTGAAAACTCTCCACCCAAGACACAAAATGGCTCTCTAGCGCCACCTAAATCCTCAAAAACAGCACTTTTGCTTACACCACGGCCTGTCGCAATGTCTAAAAATTCTGAAAAAAATCACACATCATTGCTGTAGTATGCCCTAAAATTTCACTTGATTTTGTGAAAATCCAATGAAAACTTTTTGAAATAAAAAATGTTATATTCATAATATGCTGCACAGTATCACATTATTTCTTACTGTGGACAAACCGTTTATCGTATCAAAATGTCCTTTGGTACAATTCATAAGCTCCATGTGTACAGACAAACTACCGAGCATGGTTCAATTTCAATGAATATTTATTGAGATATGAATATGTTATGAATATTCATATTTTGAAAAATATAGAGTGACGCACTTCTGAATTCACCATAAGTTGCAGCGTATGAAACTTTTGTCTGTGCTCAGGGAACATGCTCCCAAAATTTCTGCTTTCTAGGATTTACGTAGAAGAAGCATTTATTAATTTCTTGATTTTCATTGATTTCCATGTATTTCTGTGTGCTACTACACAATTGTCCACCGGGTGGCAGTTGGAGCCCACGGATCATCTCACTTCACTTAGTTCATGCATGGGGGAAGATTTCACAATACACACCAGTGATTAGATGTGCTTCAGATACTTTGACCAGGTTCCATGGCTCATAGCTCCATTATTCAAAACAAAATTTTCTTGCAGTGAAGGGGTTTGCACTCAACTCAACATAAAAGATTTCCCACTATCTCGTACTGTCCTACGAATCACAATGCTCGACATCGCTCGAACGCGTCTCGCCCCCCTTTCGACATGCGCGGGTGGGCGTCTCGCCCCCGTTTCGACGTGCGCGGGTGGGCGAGGACCCGTCCCAACGCTGCTTGCAGCTTTAATTAGGGTCCGAGCCTCGAGGCCTGAAAGGCCTCAGAGAGGACCCTATTGTTCCTGCTATGTTTCTTATTATTCTTTCTTTGTTTCTTCCGCCGCCTCTTTGAGCTCAAATTTGACCCCCTAAACATGCTCAAAAACTCACCAAAATTGGCACGCACCTCAGGTCTGGCGAAAAATTTGATAAAATGAAATAATGATCCCCATTGGTCAAAAAATGGCTCTCTAGCGCCACCAAGGCACTTTTTACTGGCCTTTAGAGGGCCACCACGCCCCGTAGGAAAGTCATAGAGAGATGCAACCAACACTATATTGTTCATCTCATCAAGGCCTAAAAATGAACAATCGACACCTATTACCTAAATCAAACAGGAAGTCCGCAATTTGCATATCAAAATTGCCATTTTCCCCTAAATTTGGCCAAAATTTGCCCTCGAACAAACGCGAACTCCTCCTAGGGCATTCATCGTATCGACCCCAAATGCTAATACATGACAAAGCAAACTATGACGATTAAATATTGTGTAAAACTTCGTCAAAAGTCCTACGGTTTGGATTTTATGAGGCGTCAAAGATGGGGTCCGCAGCCACGTTGACTGCCTTTTTTCGATGCATACTCAATTTCCAACATTATTTTAACCGCTTAAACATGCTCAAAAACAAACAAAATTTTTCAGTAAATTTTTAGAGGCTACTAACATATCTCTTATCTCAAAATTCTCCACCAAAGGCACAAAATGGCTCTCTAGCGCCACCTAAATCCTCAAAAATACCACTTCTGCTTACACCACGGCCTGTCGCAATGTATGAAAATTCTGAAAAAAATCACACATCATTGCTGTACCATGACAGATATTGTCACTTGATTTCGTGAAAATCCATGAAAGACTTCTTGAGATAAAAAAAATATTATATACATAATACACTGTACAGTAATACATTTTTTCTTGTTGTGGACAAACCGTTGATTGGATCAAAATGATCTTTGGTATACTTCATCATCTCGATTAGGAGAAACAATGTGTCAAGCATGGTACCATTTCCATGAATATTTGCTGAGATATTAATACGTTATGAATATTCATATTTTGAAAAATATAGAGTGACGCACTTCTGATTTCACCATAAGTTGCAGCGTATGAAACTTTTGTCTGTGTTCAGGGGACATGTTCCCAAAATCTCAGCTTTCTAGGATTTACGTAGAAGAAGCTTTTATTAATTTCTTGATTTTTATTGATTTCCATGTATTTCTGTGTGCTACTACACAATTGTCCACCGGGTGGCAGTTGGAGCCCACGGATCATCTCCCTTCACTAAGTTCATGCATGGGGGAAGATTTCACAATACACACCAGTGATTAAATGTGCTTCAGATACTTTGACCAGGTTCCATGGCTCATAGCTCCATTATTCAAAACAAAAATCTCTTGCAGTGAAGGGGTTTGCACTCAACTCAACATTAAAGATTTCCCACTCTCTCGTACTGTCCAACGAATCACAATGCTCGACATCGCTCGAACGCGTCTCGCCCCTCTTTCGACATGCACGGGTGGGCGTCTCGCCCCCGTTTCGACATGCGCGGGTGGGCGAGGACCCGTCCCAACGCTGCTTGCAGCTTTAATTAGGGTCCGAGCCTCGAGGCCTGAAAGGCCTCAGAGAGGACCCTATTGTTCCTGCTATGTTTCTTATTATTAGGGTCCGAGCCTCGAGGCCTGAAAGGCCTCAGAGAGGACCCTATTGTTCCTGCTATGTTTCTTATTATTATTATTATTATTATTCTTTGTTTCTTCTTACGCCTCTTTGCGCTCAAATTTGACCCCCTAAACATGCTCAAAAACTCACCAAAATCGGCACGCTCGTCAGGTCTGGCGAAAAATTTGATAAAATGAAAAAATTCTCCCCATAGGTCACAAAATGGCTCTCTAGCGCCACCAAGGCACTTTTTACTGGCCTTTAGAGGGCCACCACGCCCGGTAGGAAAGTCCTAGAGAGATGCAACCAACACTATGTTGTTCATCTCATCAAGGCCTAAAAATGAACAATCGACACCTATTACCTAAATCAAACAGGAAGTCTGCAATTTGCATATCAAAATTTGCATTTCACCCTAAATTTGGCCAAAATTTGCCCTCGAACAAACGCGAACTCCTCTCGGGGCGTTCATCGTATCAACCCCAAAAGCTAATAGATGACAAAGCACACTCTTCCGATGAAAACTACTGTACAACTTTTTCAAAAGTCCTACGGTTTGGATTTTATGAGGCGTCAAAGATGGGGTCCGCAGCCACTTTGACTGCCTTTTCCCGATGCATACGCAATTTCCAACATTATTTTAACCGCTTAAACATGGTCAAAAACGAACACAATTTTGCAGTAAATTCTTACAGGCAACAAACATTTCTCTTATCCCAAAATTCTTCACCAAAGGCACAAAATGGCTCTCTAGCGCCACCTAAATCCTCCAAAATGGCACTTTGGCTTACACCACGGCCTGACGCAATGTTTAAAAATTCTGAAAAAAATCACACATCATTGCTGTACCATGACAGATATTCTCACTTGATTTCGTGAAAATCCAATGAAGACTTCTTGAAATAAAAAATGTTATGTTCATAATATGCTGTACAGTATCACATAATTTCTTACTTTGAACAAACCGTTTATTGTATCAAAATGTCCTTTGGTACACTTCATAAGCTCCATGTGTACAGACAAACTGCCAAGCATGGAACAATTTCTATAAATATTTCAGGAGATATTAATATGTTATGAATATTCATATTCTGAAAAATATAGAGTGACGCACTTCTGAATTCACCATAAGTTGCAGCGTATGAAACTTTTGTCTGTGTTCAGGGAACATGCTCCCAAAATCTCAGCTTTCTAGGATTTACGTAGAAGAAGCATTTATTAATTTCTTGATTTTTATTGATTTCCATGTATTTCTGTGTGCTACAACTCAATTGTCCACCGGGTGGCAGTTGGAGCCCACGGATCATCTCCCTTCACTAAGTTCATGCATGGGGGAAGATTTCACAATACACACCAGTGATTAAATGTGCTTCAGATTCTTTGACCAGGTTCCATGGCTCATAGCTCCATTATTCAAAACAAAAAACTCTTGCAGTAAAGGGGTTTGCACTCAACTCAACATAAAACATTTCCTTCAGTCTCGTACTGTCCGACGAATGACAATGCCCGACAACACTCGTAGGCGTCTCGCCCCCGTTTCAACATGCGCGGGTGGGCGTCTCGCCCCCGTTTCGACATGCGCGGGTGGGCGAGGACCCGTCCCAACGCTGCTTGCAGCTTTAATTATTATTATTATTATTCTTTGTTTCTTCTTACGCCTCTTTGCGCTCAAATTTGACCCCCTAAACATGCTCAAAAACTCACCAAAATCGGCACGCTCGTCAGGTCTGGCGAAAAATTTGATAAAATGAAAAAATTCTCCCCATAGGTCACAAAATGGCTCTCTAGCGCCACCAAGGCACTTTTTACTGGCCTTTAGAGGGCCACCACGCCCGGTAGGAAAGTCCTAGAGAGATGCAACCAACACTATATTGTTCATCTCATCAAGGCCTAAAAATGAACAATCGACACCTATTACCTAAATCAAACAGGAAGTCTGCAATTTGCATATCAAAATTTGCATTTCACCCTAAATTTGGCCAAAATTTGCCCTCGAACAAACGCGAACTCCTCTCGGGGCGTTCATCGTATCAACCCCAAAAGCTAATAGATGACAAAGCACACTCTTCCGATGAAAACTACTGTACAACTTTTTCAAAAGTCCTACGGTTTGGATTTTATGAGGCGTCAAAGATGGGGTCCGCAGCCACTTTGACTGCCTTTTCCCGATGCATACGCAATTTCCAACATTATTTTAACCGCTTAAACATGGTCAAAAACGAACAAAATTTTGCAGTAAATTCTTACAGGCAACAAACATTTCTCTTATCCCAAAATTCTTCACCAAAGGCACAAAATGGCTCTCTAGCGCCACCTAAATCCTCCAAAATGGCACTTTGGCTTACACCACGGCCTGACGCAATGTTTAAAAATTCTGAAAAAAATCACACATCATTGCTGTACCATGACAGATATTCTCACTTGATTTCGTGAAAATCCAATGAAGACTTCTTGAAATAAAAAATGTTATGTTCATAATATGCTGTACAGTATCACATAATTTCTTACTTTGAACAAACCGTTTATTGTATCAAAATGTCCTTTGGTACACTTCATAAGCTCCATGTGTACAGACAAACTGCCAAGCATGGAACAATTTCTATAAATATTTCAGGAGATATTAATATGTTATGAATATTCATATTCTGAAAAATATAGAGTGACGCACTTCTGAATTCACCATAAGTTGCAGCGTATGAAACTTTTGTCTGTGTTCAGGGAACATGCTCCCAAAATCTCAGCTTTCTAGGATTTACGTAGAAGAAGCATTTATTAATTTCTTGATTTTTATTGATTTCCATGTATTTCTGTGTGCTACAACTCAATTGTCCACCGGGTGGCAGTTGGAGCCCACGGATCATCTCCCTTCACTAAGTTCATGCATGGGGGAAGATTTCACAATACACACCAGTGATTAAATGTGCTTCAGATTCTTTGACCAGGTTCCATGGCTCATAGCTCCATTATTCAAAACAAAAAACTCTTGCAGTAAAGGGGTTTGCACTCAACTCAACATAAAACATTTCCTTCAGTCTCGTACTGTCCGACGAATGACAATGCCCGACAACACTCGTAGGCGTCTCGCCCCCGTTTCAACATGCGCGGGTGGGCGTCTCGCCCCCGTTTCGACATGCGCGGGTGGGCGAGGACCCGTCCCAACGCTGCTTGCAGCTTTAATTAGGGTCCGAGCCTCGAGGCCTGAAAGGCCTCAGAGAGGACCCTATTGTTCCTGGTCAGTTTCTTATTATTATTCTTTGTTTTTTCTTACGCCTCTTTGAGCTTGAATTTGACCCCCTAAACATGCTCAAAAACTCACCAAAATCGGCACGCTCGTCAGGTCTGGCGAAAAATTTGATAAAATGAAAAAACTCTCCCCATAGGTCACAAAATGGCTCTCTAGCGCCACCAAGGCACTTTTTACTGGCCTTTAGAGGGCCACCACGCCCGGTAGGAAAGTCATACAGAGATGCAACCAAGACTATATTGTTCATCTCATCAAGGACTAAAAATGAACAATCGACACCTATTACCGAAATCGAACAGGAAGTCCGCAATTTGCATATCAAAATATGCATTTTCCCCTAAATTTGGCCAAAATTTGCCCTCGAACAAACGCGAACTCCTCCTAGGGCGTTCATCGTATCGACCCCAAATGTTAATAGATGACAAAGCACCTTCTTCCGATAAAAACTACTGTACAACTTTTTCAAAAGTCCTACGGTTTGGATTTTATGAGGCGTCAAAGATGGGGTCCGCAGCCACTTTGACTGCCTTTTTCCGATGCATACGCAATTTCCAACATTATTTTCAGCGCTTAAACATGGTCAAAAACGAACAAAATTTTGCAGTAAATTCTTACAGGCAACAAACATATCTCTTATCCCAACATTCTTCACCAAATGCACAAAATGGCTCTCTAGCGCCACCTAAATCCTCCAAAATGGCACTTTTGCTTACACCACAGCCTGACACAATGTTAAAAAATTCTGAAAAAAATCACACATCATTGCTGGACCATGACACATATTGTCACTTAATTTCGTTAAAATCCAACGAAGACTTCTTGAAATAAAAAATGTTATGTTCAGAATATGCTGTACAGTATCACATAATTTCTTACTGTGAACAAACCGTTTATAGTATCTAAATGTCCTTTGGTAAACTTCATTAGCTCCATGTGTACAGACAAACTGCAGAGCATGGAACAATTGCTATGCATATTTCTGGAGATATTAATATGTTATGAATATTCATATTTTGAAAAATATAGAGTGACGCACTACTGAATTCACCATAAGTTGCAGCGTATGAAACTTTTGTCTGTGTTCAGGGAACATGCTCCCAAAATCTCAGCTTTCTAGGATTTACGTAGAAGAAGCATTTATTAATTTCTTCATTTTTTTTGATTTCCATGTTTTTCTGTGTGCTACTACACAATTGTCCACCGGGTGCCAATTGGAGCCCACGGATCATCTCCCTCCACTAAGTTCATGCATGGGGGAAGATTTCACAATACACACCAGTGATTACATGTGCTTCAGATACTTTGACCAGGTTCCATGGCTCATAGCTCCATTATTCTAAACAAAAATCTCTTGCAGTGAAGGGGTTTGCACTCAACTCAACATAAAAGATTTCCCACTATCTCGTACTGTCCAACGAAACACAATGCTCGACATCGCTCCAACGCGTCCCGCCCCCCTTTCGACATGCACGGGTGGGCGTCTCGCCCCCGTTTCGACGTGCGCGGGTGGGCGAGGACCCGTCCCAACGCTGCTTGCAGCTTTAATTAGGGTCCGAGCCTCGAGGCCTGCAAGGCCTCAGAGAGGACCCTATTGTTCCTGCTATGTTTCTTATTAGGGTCCGAGCCTCGAGGCCTGAAAGGCCTCAGAGAGGACCCTATTGTATTTCTCGTGTTTCTTATTCTTTCTTTGTTTCTTCCGACGCCTCTTTGAGCTCAAATTTGACCCCCTAAACATGCTCAAAAACTCACCAAAATTGGCATGCACCTCAGGTCTGGCGAAAAATTTGATAAAATGTAAAATTTATGCCCATTGGTCACAAAATGGCTCTCTAGCGCCACCAAGATACTTTTTTTCGGCACTTATAGGGCCACCACGACCGGTAGGAAAGTCGTAGAGAGATGGAACCAACACTATATTGTTCATCTCATCAAGACCTAAAAATGAATAGTAGACACCCTTCACCTAAATCGAACAGGAAGTCCGCAATTTGCATATCAAAATTTGCATTTTCCCCTAAATTTGGCCAAAATTTGCCCTCGAACAAACGCGAACTCCTCCTAGGGCGTTCATCGTATCGACCCCAAATGCTAATAGATGACACAGCAGACTCTTCCGATGAAAACTACTGTACAACTTTTTCAAAAGTCCTACCGTTTAGATTTTATGAGGCGTCAAAGTTGGGGTCCGCAGCCACTTTGACTGCCTTTTTTCGATGCGTGTGCAATTTTCAACCTACATCTGACCCCTTAAACATGCTCAAAAACAAACCACATTTTGCAAATAATTCATTGTGGCTTGAAAGATATTTACTCTTTGAAAACTCTCCACCCAAGACACAAAATGGCTCTCTAGCGCCACCTAAATACACCAAAATGGGACTTTTGCTTTCACCACGGCCTGTCGCAATGTCTTAAAATTTTGAAAATAATGACACATCATTGCTGTACTATGCTCTAGAATCTCACTTGATTTCGTGAAAATCCAATGAACACTTTTTGAAATAAAAAATGTTATGTTCATAATATGCTGAACAGAATTACATAATTTCTTACTGTGGACAAACCGTTTCTTGTATCAAAATGTCCTTTGGTACACTTTATAAGCACCATCTGTACAAACAAACTGCCAAGCATGGTAAAATTTCAATAAATATTTTTTGAGATATTAATATGTCATGAATATTCATATTTTGAAAAATATAGAGTGACGCACTTCTGAATTCACCATAACTTGCAGCGTATGAAACTTTTGTCTGTGTTCAGGGAACATGCTCCCAAAATATCAGCTCTCTAGGATTTACGTAGAAGAACCATTTATTAATTTCTTGATTTTCATTGATTTACTGTGTTTTTCTTTCTGCTGCTACACATTCTGTCCACCGGGTGGCAATAAGATGACACGGCTCATCTCCCTTCACAAAGTTCATGCATGGGGAAGATTCCACAATACACAACAGTGATTCAATCTGCTTCAGATACGTTGAGCAGGTCCCATTGCTCATAGCTCCATTTCACAAAAGAAATATCTCTTTCAGTTAAGGGGTTTGCACTCAACTCAACATAAAACATTTCCCTCTATCTCGTTCTGTCCAACAAATGACAATGCTCCACATCGCTCGAACGCGTCTCGCCCCCGTTTCGACTTGCTCGGGTGGGCGCCTCGCCCCCGTTTCGACATGCACCGGTGGGCGAGGACCCGCCCCAACGCTGCTTGCAGCTTTAATTATTATTATTATTCTTATTATTATTCTTTGTTTCTTTGTTTTTTCTAACGCCTCTTTGAGCTTGAATTTGACCCCCTAAACATGCTCAAAAACTCACCAAAATCGGCACGCTCGTCCGGTCTGGCGAAAAATTTGATAAAATGAAGAAATTATCCCCATCGGTCCCAAAATGGCTCTCTAGCGCCACCAAGGCACTTTTTACTGGCCTTTAGAGGGCCACCACGCCCAGTAGGAAAGTCATAGAGAGATGCAACCAACACTATATTGTTCATCTCATCAAGGCCTAAAAATGAACAATCGACACCTATTACCGAAATCGAACAGGAAGTCCGCAATTTGCATATCAAAATTTGCATTTTCCCCTAAATTTGGCCAAAATTTGCCCTCGAACAAACGCGAACTCCTCCTAGGGCGTTCATCGTATCGACCCCAAATGTTAATAGATGACAAAGCACACTCTTCCGATAAAAACTACTGTACAACTTTTTCAAAAGTCCTACGGTTTGGATTTTATGAGGCGTCAAAGATGGGGTCCGCAGCCACTTTGACTGCCTTTTTCCGATGCATACGCAATTTCCAACATTATTTTAACCGCTTAAACATGGTCAAAAACGAACAAAATTTTGCAGTAAATTCTTACAGGCAACAAACATATCTCTCATCCCAAAATTCTTCACCTAAGGCACAAAATGGCTCTCTAGCGCCACCTAAATCCTCCAAAATAGCACTTTTGCTTACACCACGGCCTGACGCAATGTTAAAAAATTCTGAAAAAAATCACACATCATTGCTGTACCATGATAGATATTTTCACTTAATTTCGTTAAAATCCAATGAATACTTTTTGAAATAAAAAATGTTATGTTCATAATATGCTGCACAGTATCACATTATTTCTTACTGTGAACAAACCGTTTATAGTATAAAAATATCCTTTGGTAAACTTCATAAGCTCCATGTGTACAGACAAACTGCAGAGCATGGAACAATTTCTATGAATATATCTGGAGATATTAATATGTTATGAATATTCATATTTTGAAAAATATAGAGTGACGCACTTCTGAATTCACCATAAGTTGCAGCGTATGAAACTTTTGTCTGTGTTCAGGGAACATGCTCCCAAAATCTCAGCTTTCTAGGATTTACCTAGAAGAAGCATTTATGAATTTCTTGATTTCTATTGATTTCCATGTATTTCTGTGTGCTACTACACAATTGTCCACCGGGTGGCAGTTGGAGCCCACGGATCATCTCCCTTCACTAAGTTCATGCATGGGGGAAGATTTCACAATACACACCAGTGATTAAATGTGCTTCAGATACTTTGACCAGGTTCCATGGCTCATAGCTCCATTATTCAAAACAAAAATCTCTTGCAGTCAAGGGGTTTGCACTCAACTCAACATAAAACATTTCCCACTATCACGTACTGTCCAACGAATCACAATGCTCGACATCGCTCGAACGCGTCTCGCCCCCCTTTCGACATGCACGGGTGGGCGTCTCGCCCCCGTTTCGACATGCGCGGGTGGGCGAGGACCCGTCCCAACGCTGCTTGCAGCTTTAATTATTATTATTATTCTTTGTTTCTTCTTACGCCTCTTTGCGCTCAAATTTGACCCCCTAAACATGCTCAAAAACTCACCAAAATCGGCACGCTCGTCAGGTCTGGCGAAAAATTCGATAAAATGAAAAAATTATCCCCATAGGTCACAAAATGGCTCTCTAGCGCCACCAAGGCACTTTTTACTGGCCTTTAGAGGGCCACCACGCCCGGTAGGAAAGTCATAGAGAGATGCAACCAACACTATATTGTTCATCTCATCAAGGCCTAAAAATGAACAATCGACACTTATTACCGAAATCAAACAGGAAGTCCGCAATTTGCATATCAAAATTTGCATTTTCCCCAAAATTTGGCCAAAATTTGCCTTCGAACAAATGCGAACTCCTCCTAGGGCGTTCATCGTATCGACCCCAAATGCTAATAGATGACACAGCAGACTCTTCCGATGAAAACTACTGTACAACTTTTTCAAAAGTCCTACCGTTTCGATTTTATGAGGCGTCAAAGTTGGGGTCCGCAGCCACTTTGACAGCCTTTTTTCGATGCGTGTGCAATTTCCAACCTAAATCTGACCCCTTAAACATGCTCAAAAACAAACCAAATTTTGCAGATAATTCATTGTGGCTTCAAAGATATTTACTCTTTGAAAACTCTCCACCCAAGACACAAAATGGCTCTCTAGCGCCACCTAAATCCTCAAAAATAGCACTTTTGCTTACACCACGGCCTGTCGCAATGTCTAAAAATTCTGAAAAAAATAACACATCATTGCTGTAGTATGCCCTAAAATTTCAGTTGATTTCGTGAAAATCCAATGAAAACTTTTTGAAAGAAAAAATGTTATATTCATAATATGCTGCACAGTATCACATTATTTCTTACTGTGGACAAACCGTTTATCGTATCAAAATGTCCTTTGGTACAATTCATAAGCTCCATGTGTACAGACAAAGTACCGAGCATGGTTCAATTTCAATGAATATTTTTTGAGATATGAATATGTTATGAATATTCATATTTTGAAAAATATAGAGTGACGCACTTCTGAATTCACCATAAGTTGCAGCGTATGAAACTTTTGTCTGTGCTCAGGGAACATGCTCCCAAAATTTCTGCTTTCTAGGATTTACGTAGAAGAAGCATTTATTAATTTCTTGATTTTCATTGATTTCCATGTATTTCTGTGTGCTACTACACAATTGTCCACCGGGTGGCAGTTGGAGCCCACGGATCATCTCCCTTCACTTAGTTCATGCATGGGGGAAGATTTCACAATACACACCAGTGATTAAATGTGCTTCAGATACTTTGACCAGGTTCCATGGCTCATAGCTCCATTATTCAAAACAAAATTATCTTGCAGTGAAGGGGTTTGCACTCAACTCAACATAAAAGATTTCCCACTATCTCGTACTGTCCAACGAATCACAATGCTCGACATCGCTCGAACGCGTCTCGCCCCCCTTTCGACATGCGCGGGTGGGCGTCTCGCCCCCGTTTCGACGTGCGCGGGTGGGCGAGGACCCGTCCCAACGCTGCTTGCAGCTTTAATTAGGGTCCGAGCCTCCAGGCCTGCAAGGCCTCGGAGAGGACCCTATTGTTCCTGCTATGTTTCTTATTATTATTATTATTATTCTTTCTTTCTTTCTCTATACGCCTCTTTGCGCTTACATTTGACCCCCTAAACATGCTCAAAAACTCTCCAAATTTGGCACACACCTCATGTCTGGCGAAAAATTTGATAAAATGAAAAAATCTTCCCCCTAGGTGACAAAATGGCTCTCTAGCGCCACCAAGGTACATTTTACTGGCCTTTTGACGGCCACCACGACCGGTAGGAAAGCCATAGAGAGATGGGACCAAGACTATATTGCTCATCTCATCAAGCCCTACAAATGAATAATTGACACCCATTATCTAAATCGAACAGGAAGTAAGCAATTTGCATATAAAAATTTCCATTCTCACCAAAATTTGGCCTAAATTTGCCCTTGAACAAACGTGAACTCCTCTCGGGGCATTTATTGTATCGACCCCAAATGCTAATAGATGACAAAGCACACTCTTCCGATGAAAACGATGGCACAACTTTGTCAAAAGTTGAACGGTACGGATTTTATGAGGCGTCAAAGATGGGGTCCGCAGCCACTTGGACAGCCTTTTCCCGATGCATACGCAATTTCCAACATTAATTTAACCGCTTAAACATGGTCAAAAACGAACAAAATTTTGCAGTTAATTCTTACAGGCAACAAACATATCTCTTATCCCAAAATTCTTCACCAAAGGCACAAAATGGCTCTCTAGCGCCACCTAAATCCTCCAAAATGGCACTTTTGCTTACACCACGCCCTGACGCAATGTTTAAAAATTCTGCAAAAAATCACACATCATTGCTGTACCATGACAGATATTCTCACTTGATTTCGTGAAAATCCAATGAAGACTTCTTGAAATAAAAAATGTTATGTTCATCATATGCTGTACAGTATCACATAATTTCTCACTGTGAACAAACCGTTTATTGTATCAAAATGTCCTTTGGTAGACTTCATAAGCTCCATGTGTACAGACAAACTGCCAAGCATGGAACAATTCCTATGAATATTTCTGGAGATATTAATATGTTATGAATATTCATATTTTGAAAAATATAGAGTGACGCACTTCTGAATTCACCATAAGTTGCAGCGTATGAAACTTTTGTCTGTGCTCAGGGAACATGCTCCCAAAATTTCTGCTTTCTAGGATTTACGTAGAAGAAGCATTTATTAATTTCTTGATTTTTATTGATTTCCATGTATTTCTGTGTGCTACTACACAATTGTCCACCGGGTGGCAGTTGGAGCCCACGGATCATCTCCCTTCACTTAGTTCATGCATGGGGGAAGATTTCACAATACACACCAGTGATTAAATGTGCTTCAGATACTTTGACCAGGTTCCATGGCTCATAGCTCCATTATTCAAAACAAAATTATCTTGCAGTGAAGGGGTTTGCACTCAACTCAACATAAAAGATTTCCCACTATCTCGTACTGTCCAACGAATCACAATGCTCGACATCGCTCGAACGCGTCTCGCCCCCCTTTCGACATGCGCGGGTGGGCGTCTCGCCCCCGTTTCGACGTGCGCGGGTGGGCGAGGACCCGTCCCAACGCTGCTTGCAGCTTTAATTATTATTAGGGTCCGAGCCTCCAGGCCTGCAGGGCCTTGGAGAGGACCCTATTGTTTTTCTCGTGTTTCTTATTATTATTCTTTTTTCTTACGCCTCTTTGAGCTTGAATTTGACCCCCTAAACATGCTCAAAAACTCACCAAAATTGGCACGCACCTCAGGTCTGGCGAAAAATTTGATAAAATGAAACAATTCTCCCCATAGGTCAAAAAATGGCTCTCTAGCGCCACCAAGGCACATTTTTTGGCCCTTTAGAGGGCCACCACTCATGGTAGGAACGTCATAGAGAGATGGAATCAACACTATATTGTTAAACTCATCAAGGCCTAAAAATCAACAATCGACACCCATTACCTAAATCGAACAGGAAGTCCGCAATTTGCATATCAAAATCTCCTTTTTCCCCTCAATTTGGCCAAAATTAGCCCTCGAACAAACGCGAACTCCTCTCGGGGCGTTCACTGTATCAACCCCAAAAGCTAATAGATGACAAAGCACACTCTTCCGATGAAAACTACTGTACAACTTTGTCAAAAGTCCTACGGTTTGGATTTTATTAGGCGTCAAAGATGGGGTCCGCAGCCACTTTGACTGCCTTTTTCCGATGCCTACAATACTTCCAACATTATTTTAAGCCCTTAAACATGCTCAAAAACAAACAAAATTTTGCAGAAAATTTTTAGACGCTACAAACATATCTCTTATCTCAAAATTCTCCACCAAAGGCACAAAATGGCTCTCTAGCGCCACCTAAATCCTCAAAAATTGCACTTCTGCTTACACCACGGCCTGTCGCAATGTATGAAAATTCTGAAAAAAATCACACATCATTGCTGTACCATGACAAATATTGTCACTTGATTTCGTGAAAATCCACGAAAGACTTCTTGAGATAAAAAAATATTATATACATAATACACTGTACAGTAATACATTTTTTCTTGTTGTGGACAAACCGTTGATTGGATCAAAATGATCTTTGGTATACTTCATCATCTCAATTAGGAGAAACAATGTGTCAAGCATGGTACCATTTCCATGAATATTTGCTGAGATATTAATATGTTATGAATATTCATATTTTGAAAAATATAGAGTGACGCACTTTTGAATTCACCATAAGTTGCAGCGTATGAAACTTTAGTCTGTGTTCAGAGAACATGTTCCCAAAATCTCAGCTTTCTAGGATTTACGTAGAAGAAGCATTTCTTAATTTCTTGATTTTTATTGATTTTCATGTATTTCTCTGTGCTACTTCACAATTGTCCACCGGGTGGCAGTTGGAGCCCACGGATCATCTCCCTTCACTAAGTTCATGCATGGGGGAAGATTCCACAATACACAGCAGTGATAAAATCTGCTTCAGATACTTTGACCAGGTCCCATGGCTCATAGCTCCATTATTCAAAAGAAAAATCTCTTGCAGTAAAGGGGTTTGCACTCAACTCAACATAAAACTTTTCCCACTATCTCGTACTGTCCAACGAATGACAATGCTCGCCAGCGCTCGAACGCGTCTCGCCCCTGTTTCGACATGCGTGGGTGGGCGTCTCGCCCCCGTTTCGACATGCACCGGTGGGCGAGGACCCGCCCCAACGCTGCTTGCAGCTTTAATTATTCTTTGTTTTTTCTTACGCCTCTTTGAGCTTGAATTTGACCCCCTAAACATGCTCAAAAACTCACCAAAATCGGCACGCTCGTCAGGTCTGGCGAAAAATTTGATAAAATGATAAAACTCTCCCCATCGGTCACAAAATGGCTCTCTAGCGCCACCAAGGCACTTTTTACTGGCCTTTAGAGGGCCACCACGCCCGGTAGGAAAGTCATAGAGAGATGCAACCAACACTATATTGTTCATCCCATCAAGGACTAAAAATTAACAATCGACACCTATTACCTAAATCAAACAGGAAGTCCGCAATTTGCATATCAAAATTTGCATTTCACCCTAAATTTGGCCAAAATTTGCCCTCGAACAAACGCGAACTCCTCTCGGGGCGTTCATTGTATCAACCCCAAATGCTAATAGATGACACAGCACACTCTTCCGATGAAAACTACTGTACAACTTTTTCAAAAGTCCTACGGTTTGGATTTTATGAGGCGTCAAAGATGGGGTCCGCAGCCACTTTCACTGCCTTTTCCCGATGCATACGCAATTTCCAACATTAATTTAACCGCTTAAACATGGTCAAAAACGAACAAAATTTTGCAGTAAATTCTTACAGGCAACAAACATATCTCTTATCCCAAAATTCTTCACCATTGCCACAAAATGGCTCTCTAGCGCCACCTAAATCCTCCAAAATGGCACTTTTGCTTACACCACGCCCTGACGCAATGTTTAAAAATTCTGAAAAAAAATCACACATCATTGCTGTACCATGACAGATATTCTCACTTGATTTCGTGAAAATCCAATGAAGACTTCTTGAAATAAAAAATGTTATGTTCATCATATGCTGTACAGTATCACATAATTTCTTACTGTGAACAAACCGTTTATTGTATCAAAATGTCCTTTGGTAGACTTCATAAGCTCCATGTGTACAGACAAACTGCCAAGCATGGAACAATTTCTATGAATATTTCTGGAGATATTAATATGTTATGAATATTCATATTTTGAAAAATATAGAGTGACGCACTTCTGAATTCACCATAAGTTGCAGCGTATGAAACTTTTGTCTGTGTTCAGGGAACATGCTCCCAAAATCTCAGCTTTCTAGGATTTACGTAGAAGAAGCATTTATTAATTTCTTGATTTTTATTGATTTCCATGTATTTCTGTGTGCTACTACACAATTGTCCACCGGGTGGCAGTTGGAGCCCACGGATCATCTCCCTTCACTAAGTTCATGCATGGGGGAAGATTTCACAATACACACCAGTGATTAAATGTGCTTCAGATACTTTGACCAGGTTCCATGGCTCATAGGTCCATTATTCAAAACAAAAATCTCTTGCAGTTAAGGGGTTTGCACTCAACTCAACATAACAGATTTCCCACTATCTCGTCCTGTTCAACGAATCACAATGCTCGACATCGCTCCAACGCGTCTCGCCCCCCTTTCGACATGCACGGGTGGGCGTCTCGCCCCCGTTTCGACATGCGCGGGTGGGCGAGGACCCGTCCCAACGCTGCTTGCAGCTTTAATTAGGGTCCGAGCCTCCAGGCCTGCAGGGCCTTGGAGAGGACCCTATTGTATTTCTCGTGTTTCTTATTATTCTTTCTTTGTTTCTTTCACTATACGCCACTTTGCGCTCAAATTTGACCCCCTAAACATGCTCGAAAACTCACCAAAATTGGCACGCACCTTTGTTCTGGCGAAAAATTTGATAAAATGAAAAAATTCTCCCCATAGGTCACATAATGGCTCTCTAGCGCCACCAAGAAACTTTTTACCGGCACTTAGAGGGCCACCACGACCGGTAGGAAAGTCATAGAGAGATGCAACCAACACTATATTGTTCATCTCATCAAGGCCTAAAAATGAACAATCGACACCTATTACCTAAATCAAACAGGAAGTCCGCAATTTGCATATCAAAATTTGCATTTTCCCCTAAATTTGGCCAAAATTTGCCCTCGAACAAACGCGAACTCCTCCTAGGGCATTCATCGTATCGACCCCAAATGCTAATACATGACAAAGCAAACTATGACGATTAAATATTGTGTAAAACTTCGTCAAAAGTCCTACGGTTTGGATTTTATGAGGCGTCAAAGATGGGGTCCGCAGCCACGATGACTGCCTTTTTTCGATGCATACGCAATTTCCAACATTATTTTAACTGCTTAAACATGCTCAAAAACAAACAAAATTTTGCAGTAAATTTTAAGAGGCTACAAACATATCTCTTATCTCAAAATTCTCCACCAAAGGCACAAAATGGCTCTCTAGCGCCACCTAAATCCTCAAAAATAGCACTTCTGCTTACACCACGGCCTGTCGCAATGTATGAAAATTCTGAAAAAAATCACACATCATTGCTGTACCATGACAAATATTGTCACTTGATTTCGTGAAAATCCACGAAAGACTTCTTGAGATAAAAAAATATTATATACATAATACACTGTTCAGTAATACATTTTTTCTCGTTGTGGACAAACCGTTGATTGGATCAAAATGATCTTTGGTATACTTCATCATCTCAATTAGGAGAAACAATGTGTCAAGCATGGTACCATTTCCATGAATATTTGCTGAGATATTAATATGTTATGAATATTCATATTTTGAAAAATATAGAGTGATGCACTTCTGAATTCACCATAAGTTGCAGCGTATGAAACTTTTGTCTGTGTTCAGAGAACATGTTCCCAAAATCTCAGCTTTCTAGGATTTACGTAGAAGAAGCATTTATTAATTTCTTGATTTTTATTGATTTCCATGTATTTCTCTGTGCTACTACACAATTGTCCACCGGGTGGCAGTTGGAGCCCACGGATCATCTCCCTTCACTAAGTTCATGCATGGGGGAAGATTCCACAATACACAGCAGTGATAAAATCTGCTTCAGATACTTTGACCAGGTCCCATGGCTCATAGCTCCATTATTCAAAAGAAAAATCTCTTGCAGTAAAGGGGTTTGCACTCAACTCAACATAAAACTTTTCCCACTATCTCGTACTGTCCAACGAATGACAATGCTCGACAGCGCTCGAACGCGTCTCGCCCCCCTTTCGACATGCACGGGTGGGCGTCTCGCCCCCGTTTCGACATGCACCGGTGGGCGAGGACCCGCCCCAACGCTGCTTGCAGCTTTAATTATTAGGGTCCGAGCCTCCAGGCCTGCAGGGCCTTGGAGAGGACCCTATTGTATTTCTCGTGTTTCTTATTATTCTTTCTTTGTTTCTTTCACTATACGCCACTTTGCGCTCAAATTTGACCCCCTAAACATGCTCGAAAACTCACCAAAATTGGCACGCACCTCCCGTCTGGCGAAAAATTTGATAAAATGAAGAAATTATCCCCATCGGTCCCAAAATGGCTCTCTAGCGCCACCAAGGCACTTTTTACTGGCCTTTAGAGGGCCACCACGCCCAGTAGGAAAGTCATAGAGAGATGCAACCAACACTATATTGTTCTTCTCATCAAGGCCTAAAAATGAACAATCGACACCTATTACCGAAATCGAACAGGAAGTCCGCTATTTGCATATCAAAATTTGCATTTTCCCCTAAATTTGGCCAAAATTAGCCCTCGAACAAACGCGAACTCCTCCTAGGGCGTTCATCTTATCGACCCCAAATGCTAATAGATGACACAGCACACTCTTCCGATGAAAACTACTGTACAACTTTTTCAAAAGTCCTACGGTTTGGATTTTAAGAGGCGTCAAAGATGGGGTCCGCAGCCACTTTGACTGCCTTTTCCCGATGCATACGCAATTTCCAACATTAATTTAACCGCTTAAACATGGTCAAAAACGAACACAATTTTGCAGTAAATTCTTACAGGCAACAAACATATCTCTTATTCCAAAATTCTTCACCAAAGGCACAAAATGGCTCTCTAGCGCCACCTAAATCCTCCAAAATGGCACTTTTGCTTACACCACGCCCGGACGCAATGTTTAAAAATTCTGAAAAAAATCACACATCATTGCTGTACCATGACAGATATTCTCACATGATTTCGTGAAAATCCAATGAAGACTTTTTGAAATAAAAAATGTTATGTTCATCATATGCTGTACAGTATCACATAATTTCTTACTGTGAACAAACCGTTTATTGTATAAAAATGTCCTTTGGTAGACTTCATAAGCTCCAAGTGTACAGACAAACTGCCAAGCATGGAACAATTTCTATGAATATTTCTGGAGATATTAATATGTTATGAATATTCATATTTTGAAAAATATAGAGTGACGCACTTCTGAATTCACCATACGTTGCAGCGTATGAAACTTTTGTCTGTATTCAGGGAACATGCTCCCAAAATCTCTGCTTTCTAGGATTTACGTAGAAGAAGCATTTATTAATTTCTTGATTTTCATTGATTTCCATGTATTTCTGTGTGCTACTAAACAATTGTCCACCGGGTGGCAGTTGGAGCCCACGGATGATCTCCCTTCACTAAGTTCATGCATGGGGGAAGATTTCACAATACACACCAGTGATTACATGTGCTTCAGATACTTAGACCAGGCTCCATGGCTCATAGCTCCATTATTCAAAACAAAAATCTCTTGCAGTGAAGGGGTTTGCACTCAACTCAACATAAAAGATTTCCCACTATCTCGTACTGCCCAACGAATCACAATGCTCGACATCGCTCAAACGCGTCTCGCCCCCCTTTCGACATGCGCGGGTGGGCGTCTCGCCCCCGTTTCGACGTGCGCGGGTGGGCGAGGACCCGCCCCAACGCTGCTTGCAGCTTTAATTAGGGTCCGAGCCTCGAGGCCTGAAAGGCCTCAGAGAGGACCCTATTGTTCCTGGTCAGTTTCTTATTATTATTATTATTATTATTCTTTGTTTTTTCTTACGCCTCTTTGAGCTTGAATTTGACCCCCTAAACATGCTCAAAAACTCACCAAAATCGGCACGCTCGTCAGGTCTGGCGAAAAATTTGATAAAATGAAAAAACTATTGTCATAGGTCACAAAATGGCTCTCTAGCGCCACCAAGGCACTTTTTACTGCCCTTTAGAGGGCCACCACGCCCAGTAGGAAAGTCATAGAGAGATGCAACCAACACTATATTGTTCATCTCATCAAGGCCTAAAAATGAACAATCGACACCTATTACCGAAATCGAACAGGAAGTCCACAATTTGCATATCAAAATTTGCATTTTCCCCAAAATTTGGCCAAAATTTGCCCTCGAACAAACGAGAACTCCTCCTAGGGCGTTCATCGTATCGACCCCAAATGCTAATAGATGACACAGCACACTCTTCTGATGAAAACTACTGTACAACTTTTTCAAAAGTCCTACGGTTTGGATTTTATGACGCGTCAAAGATGGGGTCCGCAGCCACTTTGACTGCCTTTTCCCGATGCATACGCAATTTCCAACATTTATTTAACCGCTTAAACATGGTCAAAAACGAACAAAATTTTGCAGTAAATTCTTACAGGCAACAAACATATCTCTTATCCCAAAATTCTTCACCAAAGGCACAAAATGGCTCTCTAGCGCCACCTAAATCCTCCAAAATGGCACTTTTGCTTACACCACGCCCTGACGCAATGTTTAAAAATTCTGAAAAAAATCACACATCATTGCTGTACCATGACAGATATTCTCACTTGATTGCGTGAAAATACAATGAAGACTTCTTGAAAGAAAAAATGTTATGTTCATCATATGCTGTACAGTATCACATAATTTCTTACTGTGAACAAACCGTTTATTGTATCAAAATGTCCTTTGGTAGACTTCATAAGCTCCATGTGTACAGACAAACTGCCAAGCATGGAAAAATTTCTATGAATATTTCTGGAGATATTAATATGTTATGAATATTCATATTTTGAAAAATATAGAGTGACGCACTTCTGAATTCACCATAAGTTGCAGGGTATCAAACTTTTGTCTGTGCTCAGGGAACATGCTCCCAAAATCTCAGCTTTCTAGGATTTACGTAGAAGAAGCATTTCTTAATTTCTTGCTTTTTATTGATTCTCATTCTTTTTCTTTGTGCTGCTACAGACTCTGTCCACCGGGTGGCAATAGGATCACACGGCTCATATTTCTTCACTTAGTTAATGCATGGGGGAAGATACCACAATACACAGCAGTGATAAAATCTGCTTTAGATACTTTGGCCAGGTCCCATGGCTCATAGCTCCATTTCCCAAAAGAAAAATCTCTTTCAGTAAAGGGGTTTGCACTCAACTCAACATAAAACGTTGTAGTGTATGAAACTTTTTTCGGTGTTCAGTGAACATGCGTTAGTGAAGCCTTTCACCCCTCGTTGTCTTTTGCAGCTCGGTATAAAACAGACCAAGCGATTGGTCCAATGTTTTATATATTGTGTTTTCAAGCTCTGTATAAAACAGGCAAAGCGACTGGTCCAATGTTTTACACATTATGCGGGTAAGAAGTATTTTCGTTGAATGTCAATTACAAGAGCTAGCTAGTTTGTTAGCCAGCTTTCAATTTTATTTACCACTAACCCAGATAGCAAGCTCCTCCACTCCTAATGTGCTTCAGCCGGGGCAGATCCGGAGCGGAGGAGCTTGCTATCTGGGAAGTCAATGCAGTCCCAGCGAAGCCAAGGTAGCTCGCTGGTGACCGATATCAGTCGCTTGCGTTCGCTTTCAGTCAGCGGTCCGTTCTGACAACTTTGCGTTTCTACGTTAACTAACGCATGAAACGGTACAGTTCTTCAATAAATATTGCCACAAAAGGCTGCTGAACTTCTCGCCCTTTCTCGTTTGTATGGAGTTCTTTGGAATTGGCCTCATAGGAAACCATTCGTTTTTATGAAGCAGATGGGTGTATCAATATGCCGGCCGGGTGCTTCGCTTTGGATAATGTTACTATGAAGACATAAGCAATCTAGTGTTCTCAATATATATATATATATTTAAGGGAAAACTCAGTCGATCATAGATTTCGAACAGAGTGACGTAATGGGGTGCGTTTCAAGGCGGAGGTGCATTTCTCGGCACCGCAAGGACACGTACCCGGAATTCTCGGAGCGTGACCCCGGAAGAGAATAAACAGCAATTTTATTGACTTGCAAAATTGCATTTCAAATCCACAAACATCATATGTGTCATTCATGGTGTATTGCAAAGGGGGTCGAAAAATAGCTTTTCTAACGCCATTGAGTACGACATAATTTTTCTCAGATTTTATGTCGCATAAAGGTCAGCGGAAAGGGCGGGACTTTGCCACTTCGTATAAAGCTGAACACCATTTTGATTTCTTCAGACAAGCTGATGCATTGAGGTAAGAACTACGCTTGTTCGCTCCTCAGATTTTTTGCTACAGTTCAGTCGTAATTGTTTACCATAATGTTATCTCATATCGCTGCGGCGAGTTTGTTACGGTGGTGTTTGAAGTTCAAGTTTCCGTTTGTCTTTGAATTATCGCATTTGTGGGCCGTAGTGATGTTTTTCAGGTCAATCGGTGTCGAAAAACAATTCGCCACAGGAAGGCCTTTTGTTTCTTCGCAGTAACGTTAGTTGATTAGTTGAGACTGTGTCGTATATATGGCTAATTTTCGGTCTGATTAGTTTTGTTCACTTGAGTTACGTTAACTAGATATGGTTTGTAGCTGCCAACTCAGTGGAAATTAATTTTGGTGGTGGATTTTACTCTAAGAAAGACGGAGAAGTAAATCATTGAGTTGGTAAGTGACTCGTTTCATCTATCGGCCAGTTAGCTTTTTAAAATAAATACCTTGGAAATAATTATGTACCCAGTATTGAATTTTTCGGGGTTTTTTCAGAAACGATTTTACATGATGCTCTAATTCTTTTCAGAGGTTTTATTGCTACTAACCTTTGTTGAAAATTAGAATTACAGCCAGCTATCAAGATGGCGGCCGATGCCTTTGTTTGCATTGAACGAGTGTAGTAGGCCTAACTAGCGATTGCATTCTACTAACGTTAGCTAACCAGCATTATTTCCTGTTATGTATCCAGTTTTGAATTTTTTTTGGTTTCTTTCCGGAACGATTTTAAATGATGCTGTAATTTTTTCAGAGGTATTATTGCCACTAATGTTTGTTAGAAGTGAGTGTTACAGCTAGCAATCACGTGATGTCGGCCATTTTATGTTCATTGAGGGGAATTGTGGTATGGGAAGCGTGTAACGTTACTAACTTACAATTTTCTATTGGAGAAAGGAATAGTAAATCAATGCATCGAATAATAAGCAGTCTGATTTTGGTTTTATGTTCTGACAGCGAGGGGCTTCATATAGCTTGATTGTGTGTGGTTTTGCGGAAGTTTTTTTTTAAGCCTCTTTAATGTTGATAGCTGGGCTCTGAAATGGTTGTAGCCCTTTATTGTGACTTGAACATGCAAATGTAAAGTAAGAATGTTGGTTATTCATGCTTCTTGACATGAGTGCTATTCCTTATTTGACAAATGAAAACCACTTTGTACTCAAGATGTTATGTTGTATAGTGGTGTGCGTCTAATTACTGTGCAAATGGGTTTATTTGATGTGCATGCATGTGCATGTGTCAGCATGGTTGATGAGAAAATTCAGCCATTGGTGTCTTGGAAAGCAAACATTTCGTATAGATTTTGCGTGATGGGACAACATTTTTAAATGATAATTTGCTACAGTGATGCATTTCTGAATCCTAGATGTTTTGGAATATCTTCTCTTCTGATTGACAAAAGTTTCTTTGTGTAAACTTTGTACATGATTGTATTGCCATAATTAAGGTGTTCCTTTTATCTACAGATATCCCTCTCTGCTGCCTGTGAATTCTGATGCTCTACTGCTTTGACTGTTGTCAAAAACGATCTTCTTGCGACCTTCTGTACATATCTGATCCACGAAGTCAAATCGCCTTGCACATTTTTCCTCACTTATATATTCACTTGCTTAATACACACGTAACTGATAATTACTCACCTACTCTGCTCATTGACTCACCTGCACACCCACACATCTCCACAGACACTTGCACACACACACACACACACACACCTGTGAACACACAAGTTTTATAGTAGTTGCCTAAGTCTGACTGCCAAGGTAAGTTTAAAATTTTGTGTATTTGAATGTTGTGGTGAAACTTTGTCTGGCAAAAGGATGAGTATGTTTGGCATGCATTCATTTTTGTTCTGTGAACTTTGAATAATTTTGTTCTTTGAATTTAGATGCCACGTGGAAAGGCTTACCGACGCGCTCAAGCTTTGAAGCAGAGGATGGCCTTACAGCAGCCTTGGACTCCCCAGCTGCCTGTCCCCGAGTTTGTTGCTCGTAGGTATCAGTTTAATTGTTTACATTTTTTTTAACCCCCCCTGTGCGTTTAGCGCTAAGCAGGGGATATAGTATCCAGCTGCTCCCATACGTATGTCCATCCGTCCCGGCGGGGGATAGTGACAAACTCTTGTTTGAATTTTTTTTAATGTTCAAGTTGCAGAAGTGAAATATAATGTTATTTTTTTTGGATGACATTCATACGTTGGGTTTCAATTGCACAGGTCGCGGTACTGGTTTCCGCCATCGTGTGCGGAGATGGCCAACTTCCCACCTGACTCAGCGCTCCTTCAAGTTGGTCACTCCTGCTCAGCATCCAGAGAAGCAGGTATTTGTTTTTAGTAATGCAGAGTGTACAGGTAGTTGGTATTTGTGGTTGGTCAGTGTTCTAATGCGGTGTATCTGTTCTTGCAGCTGGTGTTCGTCGTTGGAGACTCTCACCTGCGAGCCATGGTGGACGGTTTTGTGGACATGCCGGAGGGACCCCTGTCTTTTGCTTTTCTGTCTGTTCCAGGTGCTCAGGCTTCGGAGCTGAGGAAGGAGGTATTGCATGCTGCTCTTCCATGGACCCCAGATGTTGTCTGCGTGTGTGCCCCGAGCAACAACCTCACTGCCAGCAGGACCATCGGTGAGGCGTCGCTGGACTTCAGTGCGCTCCTGAGCGCTGTTTGCAGTCGCTGGACCAAGGTGAGTACTATGCAATTGCTGTTGACTGCTGTTGTGAGCAGCTTGTATTTTCTTGCTTCCTTCTTTTGAAGATAACTTTGTTCTCTCTCTCTCTCTCTCTCTCTCTCTCTCTCTCTCTCTCTCTCTCTCTCTCTCTGTAGGTGTTCGTGCTGGACTTCCCCCCTCGCCTGAACGTGGAGCCGGACCTGCAGGAGTTGTTTCGTCAGGAGTACCATCGTGTTGCAGCTCGCATGGGTACATTGGTTTTAGACATCTGCTGCCATAAAAGTAATTGAATGTGCTGTCTGACTCAAATGTTTCTCATATGAAAATGTTAAGCAACATCAATGTAATTTTTTTTTCAGGTCTCCCGTACGTGTCTGTGGCTGAGCACTTCCCTCTGCAGCGATTGCAGCTGTGGTGCCATGATGGCGTAAGTAATGCTAACGGTTTTTTTGACGTGATGTTTGGACTTGAAGGTTTTCCTCGTATCAAATATATAGTTAAATGTATGGTGTGTTGACTGCTTTTCAGGTGCACCTCAGGGACACCGTTGGATCCCCTGTCCTCGCGCAGCTTCTGTGGGTGGCTGCAATGCACCAGTTGGCTCCTCCCTCCCAGCCCCCAGGTGTCTCCCCGGACATCGCCGAGCAGCAGGACCCCCCCCAGGCTGGTTGTGACAGGCCCCCCCCCCGTGCCGCGTCGCAGTGACCCATTGGAGTGGGCCGTTGTACGTCAGGGAGCCAAGGTAATGTGTTGTAGTTTGACCATTCATTTTGACAAAAAGAAAATCTGACCTTTTTCTTATGCATTTATTCTGAGCTTTTTTTATTTGCTTGTTTTTTCAAGGCTGGAACGTCTGCATTGGAGTCGTCCGTCATCTCGCCCAACCCAGTGTGGTTCAGCAGCGCCGTGTTGGAAGCCCTGGAGAGAGTTTCTCCTTCTGGATCTGACTGCACTGCCTCTCCTTCAGCCGGCCGGGTAACTTTCACTCAGATTATATGTATCATTGTCCAGGAAAAAGAAAAACAGGAAGGCAATTGCTAATTTTTTTTTGTTTTTTTTCTTTCTCCAGGCTTCCCGTGTGGAGCGTCAACGCAGAGGTGTTGCCACCAGGCGCAGAGGACGACAGCGGCAGGTTGGTACTATTTCAGTATGTCACTGACATGGATATGTTCTAAGTATAAGTTCACAACACACACAGCTAGAAAAAAGGAGTGAAGCATTTCAATGATTTTGTCTTTTCCATTTTTCCGTCTTCGGGACCAGCTCCCCTGTGCAGCCGGTGTGAGTTTTGTGTGATGTGTTTTATTGTTGGAGCCGGGTGGCAACGTTTGTTCTGTTTAGTGTTGTTGTTGTTGTTGTTGTTGTTGTTGTTGTTGTTGTTGTTGTTTTTTTTTTTTTTCCTTTAAAATAATAAAGCTTTGTTTTCACGTTATTGTCTTTTGATCAGGAGGAGGTGTCGGCGGGTGCACTGTCAGAGGAGGTGGGGGGGGAGGCTGCTGCAGTGAGCCCTGCTGTGCTGATGGAGTCTGCTGTCCAGGAGGCTTCCCAGCTGCTGCCGCAGAAGATCGTCAAAGCTAAGGCTGCCTCTGTGTCTGATGCTACTGCTGTTTCTGCTCCTGCTGTTTCTGCTGCTGCTCCTGCTGTTTCTGCTGCTGCTGCTCCTACTGTTTCTGCTGCTGCTGCTCCTGCTGTTTCTGCTGCTGCTGCTCCTGCTGTTTCTGCTGCTGCTGCTCCTGCTGTTTCTGCTGCTGCTGCTCCTGCTGTTTCTGCTGCTGCTGCTCCTGCTGTTTCTGCTGCTGCTGCTCCTGCTGTTTCTGCTCCTGCTCCTGGTTTTGATGATTGTGTTCCTGATGTGTGTCTTCCTGATTGTGTAGCTCCCTCTGATTCTCAGAGTAATGCTGTGACAGCAGAGGCCAAGAAGAGGTTAAAGTTGGTGAAAGTAGTGTGTGGATCGTTTCACCAGGGGAATGAGCGTTTTCAGTATGCAGGATTGCAGTGTATGGCTATAGCTTTGGTCAGCTTGGCCAAACACATGCTGAAGAGTGTGTTCTCATGGGAGAGGCCTGACTTAGATCGCGTGTTGGTTTTAGGTGATGAATTCTACACAGAAATGCGCAAGTTGAATATTTTCACTCATGAGACAAATCTACTTTCTGTCCCAGATTTGTTAGAGCAATTGGAGATAGATGAACAGGTATTTGGGTTTAGTTATGGTGATACAGTTTTAGGAGAAGTAGGCGTGACTGAAGGTGAACACATTGACAACGGTGTTTACATCAGTCTGCAAAATGGTCTTGAGAGGATCTTCTGCCAGTACAGCATGTGTTTGATGACACTCTGTGCAAACACTAGTGCCATCATCTGTGAGGGTGGACGGTTCACTGTGGTTGATAGTCACTCGCGCAGTAACATGGGTATGTTGGATGCTAATGGCACAAGTGTGGTTCTGCATTTTGCTTGTGTTGGTGACCTGCATCACTACATCTGTCAACTGGCAGAATGTTTGTCTTCAAGGGAGAAGCTCTTTGAGCTCTGTGGTGTTCGTGTCACTGGGGGTGCAGGTCCAGATCGTTTTGTTTCAGTGGACAGCACTGTTTCAGTTGCAGAGTGTAGTGACATTACTGAGGGAAAAGGAAATGATGTTTCAAAAGTTAGGTGCGTGTCTGAATGTGGTGCTAATGTTGCTGTGAGTCCACTGTTGTCTGGCATTTCTGTACAAAGTATTTCCAGTGAGGTAAGCAGTGGTTTATCAACAGAATCTTCAGTTACTGATGGCAGGAAGCGTAAAACCCCTTCTAGTAGTTACAATTCAAAGAAGTCAAAGAGTTTTGATATTGGTGAGGTTGACTGTGATGTAGAGTTTATTAATGCTGTGAGCAATGAGGAGCTGGTCTTTTGTCCCCTGGGTGTAGATGTTTGCCAAGCTCTTTGTGAAAAGTTGAATGTTGACTTTGTGAAGATTGGTGGTCAACTGTCTGCAGAGGTTGGGGCATTGGGTGCTCCATGTAAAAATGAGATGATTGTGGCTGATGGGAACTGCTTTTTCAGAGCTATTTCTCAAGCTGTGAGTGGCTCACAGAAGCATCATCGCAAGATTAGATTGGCTATATGTAAAGAGTTGGATAAGAATTGCGATAAATATCGAAGTCTTTTGAGGAGTCCATATACCTCTGTGTTGGAATACCTTCAGGTGTCCAAGATGAGAGCTGTGAACACTTGGGCTACAGAGGTAGAAATTCAGGTTGCTGCAGATTGGTTAGGGGTTGATGTCTTTACTTTTTATGATGGACGTTGGCTTAAGTACTGCAGTAGCAGCAAGTATTTGTCAGGCGAAAGCATTTACTTAGAGAATATCATGGGGAAGCATTTTGAGACTGTTGTTTGTGTTTGTAAGCCTGGATTGAGGAGCTGTTATAATTACTGTAAAGTTGTAGCAACAAGTTACAACACTAGGTCTAGAATAATGCATGATTTTGCTAGTGACAAGACAATTGAATGTAATGATGAGGTGGTAGATTTTGATAAAGATGTAGGTGATTGTGGTGATGTGTTGGAGGCTGCTACTGAGCAAATGCCTTGTAGAAAGTCTGCAAAATCAAAATATCTGATGCAGAAAAAAAGGAAACAGGAAAAACTGAATAAGTTGCTTAAGGAAGAACGTCACTTAAGGTTTAGAAAGATGTATCATAGTAATGTAATGTTGAGGGAAAAGATTAAATTGATGAGGGCAAATAAATACAGGGAAAATATCAAGTACAGGGAGATGATGAAAGCAATAAGTAAAGCAAAGAGTGTGACGAATTATCAGGACAATATCCAGCACAAGGAGAGAGTTAAAACTGAGAGTAAAGCCAGGAGTATGCAAAAATATCAAGGTGACATCCAACACAGGGAAAGTGTTAAAACCAAAAGTGTAGTTAAATACAGACAAAACATCCAGCACCGAGAGAGGGTTAAAACTAATAGTGTTGTTAAATACAGACAAAACATCCAGCACAGGGAGAAGGTTAAAACTAATAGTGTGGTTAAATACAGACAAAACATCCAGCACAGGGAGAAGGTTAAAACTAATAGTGTGGTTAAATACAGACAAAACATCCAGCACAGGGAGAAGGTTAAAACTAATAGTGTGGTTAAATACAGACAAAACATCCAGCACAGGGAGAAGGTTAAAACTAATAGTGTGGTTAAATACAGACAAAACATCCAGCACAGGGAGAAGGTTAAAACTAATAGTGTGGTTAAATACAGACAAAACATTCAGCACAGGGAGAGGGTTAAAGAAGGGAGTAGAAGAAAATATCATGATAGTTTAGAACATAAGCAGCAAGTTATTGCGAGGGTCATGTTGAGTCGAAAACAGAAAAAGGATGAATCCAAAGATTTTGCTTATGTGATGGATCAATTTTTAGAGCAGGTCAGAGATGGACCAGATTTTGTGTGTTGTGTTTGTTGTAGGTTGTTGTTCAGATCTCAGGTGCTTCGTTGCGAGAAAGAAGTTTATCGCTCAAATTTGGCAATGGCAAGTATTGCAGAGACTTGTATTAATGAGGCTTATTTGCATAAATGTCATGAGGAGTGTTATGTGCCATGTCAGTTAGTTATATCTAGAGGTCAGCTGTGGATCTGTTACGCATGTCATCACAAGATTAGCAGAGGTCAAATTCCAGCTGAATGCTGGATTAATAACTTGGAGCTTGATCCCATTCCACATGAACTGGGATGCTTGAATAGTGTAGAACAGCATTTGATAGCTCTGCATATTCCATTCATGAAGATGCTATGTTTGCCCCGAGGGGGTCAAGGCGGAATCCATGGGCCGGTAACTTGTGTTCCAGCGAACATTGTACAGAGTGTTAATGCGTTGCCACGTACTAGTATGGAAGGATCTTTAGTGCAGGTCAAGTTAAAGCGTAAATTGACATACAAAGGGCATTATGAATATCAGTTTGTGGACACTTCACGTGTAAGACAGGCAGTAGAATATTTAAGAAGGACAAATGTTTATTACAGAGATATTGAGTTTAATGAAGAGTGGGTAAATGAGTTTAGGAGGCAGACGGATGAGGAAGAGGCTGAATCCTGTAGAGAGCAGGAAGCTGTCAGAGCTGAAATTTGTCAGGAAGAACAGGTTAGGGGCAAGCTAACTGTTCAGGAAGATGGCCAGGTTACAAATACAGCAGGTGTTGATGTAGAAGATGCATCTGACATGGCACAAGATGAAATGTTGCATGACAGACAGCAACACTGTATGTTTCAGGACACTTGTCTAATGCCAGTAGATATAGGTCAGGAGATGTTAGACCAATACATGGATATTGTAAATATTGCACCTGCAGAGGGTAATAGTCCAGTTCGGATGCTTACAGACCACAGTAATGAAGCTAAATGTTTCCCTGTGTTGTTTCCTCTGGGTGGGAATACTTTCCACGACACACGTCCTCAGCGTTTAACATTGTGCCGTTATTTTAATAATAGGATCATGAATGTTGATGGGCGTTTTGCGCGCAATGTAGAGTACATCTTTTATGCTCAGTACATGTCTGAGCTGGATATGGTGATATCCAATGTTTCTGTAGCATTGCGTAAGGGTAAGGGGGGTCAGAAATCGCATAACATTACTCAAAATATATTGCAAAATAATGACTCACTAAAGCAGTTGTTAGAATTTGATGATGGTTTTAGGTTTCTTAGACCTATTAGAGGTACACCAGCTTTTTGGCAGTCCGTTCAGAAGGATGTATTTGCTTGTGTTCGCCAATTGGGGATTCCCACCTGGTTTTGCTCATTTTCGTCTGCAGATCTGCGCTGGCAGAATCTACTGACCAGCATCCTGAGACAGGAAGGCAGAGCACAGACTGTGGATGATTTGGAGTGGGCAGACAGGTGTGAGTTGTTGCGCGGTAATCCAGTTACAGCTGCGCGGATGTTCGATTACAGGTGGCATTGTTTTTTGAAAACTGTTCTCATGTCTCCTTTGCAACCAATCGGCAAAATCATCGATTACTTTTATAGAATCGAATTCCAGCAGCGTGGTTCTCCTCATGTTCACGCTTTATTTTGGATTGAGGGTGCTCCCCAAATTGATAGGAATGAAGATGAAGAAGTGGTTGAATTCATTGATAAATACGTTACTTGTGAGCTGCCCTCAGATGATGACACATTATTGGACATGGTGTCATCAGTTCAAATGCATTCAAAACATCATTCAAAGTCTTGCAAGAAAAAAAACACTACATGTCGTTTCAATTTCCCAAAACCAGTTTCTGCTCGAACATTTTTATGTAAAATTAAAGAATGCAAATGCGATTGGACAAAGGCTGCAGATTCAGATCCAAAAAACAAGCCAGTCTGTAAATGTTTTAACGATGATGATAAAATGCCAAAAACTTTTGCGGAGTCCGTTCTGACATACGTTAAAGAAGCTTTAGAATCAGAGGTGCCATTTTCAAATGTAGAGGACTTGTTTAGGAGTCTTAATATTAATCAAGAAATCTTTGAAGAGGCCTATAGGACAATTGAAAAAAAGTATAAAGTGGTTTATAGGAGAGGATTGAAAGAGGTTTGGATTAATCAATATAGCAAGCAATTATTAAAATGCTGGAACGCCAACATGGACATTAGCTTTGTCACGGACGCCTATGCTGTAATCGTCTACATCATATCGTATATAACAAAAGCAGAGAGAGAAATTGGCCTATTATTGAATAATGCCCATAAAGAAGCCTCACAGCAAGGTAACCTCTCTGCTAAAGATGCTTTAAAGAAGCTGGGCAGTGTGTATTTGCATAACAGGGACGTTTGTGCCCAGGAGGCCGTGTATAGGCTAACAAACATGCATTTGAAGGAGTGTTCCAGAAAGGTGGTGTTTGTTCCAACAGGGAACAACCTGGTGAAGATGAGTTTGCCGCTTAGTGTTTTAAGGCAAAAGGCATCTTCCCATAATCTTAGCACAGAAGACATGTGGATGACCAGCATGGTGGACAGGTATAGGAACAGGCCTGACAACGATGCGTTCACTGACATGTGCATGGCTACATTTGCATCAGAGTATCGCGTTCTCTACAAAAACGAAAAGTCTCTTAATAGAATCAAACTAAAAAATGACTTGGGTTTTATCTTGAGGAGAACACGTTCTCAGTTTGCAGTTGTGCGTTACATGCGCTTCAATTTGGACAAACAAGAGGAGGCTCATTTTCAAAGTCTGCTGCAATTATTTCTCCCTTATAGAGCTGACTTAGACCTCAAACCTGAAGGATTTGAGCTGTTTGAACAGTTCTATAATGACGGGAAGGTAACTTTCAGTGATGGCTCCGTACACTCGGTTCAGGCTGTAGTAGATGAAAATAGGGCAAAGTTTGAAATAGATTGTCCTCATTTGGATCGAGCGCGCGAGATAGCAGAGCAGCACCAGGGTATAGATGAAGATGCTTGGGGTGAGCTGTGCCCTGAACAGGAAGTAGAGCGCCTAGAATGTTTAGAGGAGAGAAGGCAGCAGCAGGGAGCAGAGGTGGAACAGGAGCAGTTGGGGGACTCGATGGACAACGTTCCAGATTTAGTAGATGGTAGCAAACAGGTTGCGCAGTTGGAAAGGCGAGAGAGGATCCTGGCTAGAAGTGAGGGTTTGGCTTTAGTTAGGTCCCTGAATGAGACCCAAATGGCTGTTTTTAATAAGATTAGACAATGGTGTTTGCAAAAGGTGATGGGTAAGAACCCACAACCTTTGCATGTGTTTGTGACAGGCGGTGCAGGGACGGGGAAAAGTCATTTAATTAGAGCAATTCAATATGAAGCAGGGAGGCTGTTGTCAACACTTTGTCGTCAACCAGATGATATTTGCATTTTGTTAACTGCTCCTACAGGTGTAGCTGCTTACAATTTGAATGCAGCAACAATTCATCACAGGTTTAACATCGGCATCCATGCTACCTTACCGTACACCCCCTTGGGTGAAGAGAAACTCAATTCTCTGAGAGCTGAATTGAGCCACCTCCAAATTCTCATTATAGATGAAATCAGCATGGTTGATCACAATCTGTTGGCTTATGTCCATGGCAGGTTAAGGCAGGTTAAGCAGACAGGAGACTTTTCCCCATTCGGTAATGTCAGTGTGATAGCTGTTGGAGACTTCTATCAGTTGCCTCCTGTTAAAGGGAAGCCCCTGTATAGCGGTCAGGTCGCTGTGGACCTGTGGTGCAATTTTAGTGTCGTGGAACTGAAAACGGTAGTCAGGCAGAAAGACGACGTTTTTGCACAATTGCTTAACCGTTTAAGGGTACGTTCGAAGGACACCCCCCTATTGAAGAGCGACATAGAATTATTAAAATTGCGCGAGACAGGTGAAGAGAGCTCAGCTTTGCATATATTTCCGACCAATATGCAAGTGAGCGAGCATAATCTAAAGCAGCTTTTCGCCATGTGTCCTGATCATGTAGTTATTGAAGCAAAAGACTATAGGAACAACAGAAAAACGGGCAAATTAGAGCTGATGGTAGGGCATCACAGTGATGCAGCGGACACATGTTTACCTAGCAGTTTGTGTTTGGCCAGGAATGCGCGCGTGATGTTATGCAAGAACATCGATGTAGAAGATGGTCTGGTCAATGGAGCATGTGGCACAGTTACTCAGATGGATTTTGGTCAGGATGAGACATTTCCACTGACTGTTTATGTTAAATTTGATGATGACCGAATTGGGTCAATAAGGAGGAGAAAACGTGCACATGCAGGGATAGAATGCAGGTTTTCTACTGCAATTGATCCGGAGGAAGAAAAGACCCGAAAACGCAGTGGGTTGCGTCGTCAGTTTCCTTTAAAGTTAGCGTGGGCGTGTACTGTTCATAAAGTGCAGGGATTAACTGTAGACGAGGCCGTAGTTTCTTTAAAGCAGGTGTTTGCTCCTGGGCAGGCGTATGTAGCATTAAGTCGCGTTACAGCTTTATCTGGGCTAATCATTAGAGATTTTGAAGAGCGAGCCATTTACTGCAAAGGGACCATTAAGGAGGCCATGGAGAGCATGCCCCAATTTCTAGCCGAGCAGCCGAAGCCTTCATTAAATCCACACAGTTTCTCTGTGTATTTAATGAATGTTCAAAATTTAAGTCACCACTTGTTTGATCTAATGTCTTGTACGCATCATTTACGGCCGCATTATATTGCAATCACTGAAACGTGGCTCACTACGCAATCCCCTTTACACTGTGTCCAAATCAACAATTACAGTTTCCAGAGTCGTCCTCGCAGTTCGTGTTACAATAGCGATAACCCAAAATTGTCAGAACTACAGAATATGGAACATGGTGGAGTAGGCTTATACTATTTGAACCATTTACACAGTGACATTTTGCAGGTACCAGATTTTAATCTGGAATGCTTGGTGTGCCAGTGTAACGAATTTAACATCTTGATGGCAGTAATTTACCGTCCGCCGATTTACCCAATATCTCTATTCAAACTAAATCTGGGAAAATTACTTGATTGGCTTAATCCGATGCAAAAGACAATTATAGTAATGGGTGATTTCAATGAAAACCTTTTAAAAACAACAACATTATGTCAGTACATGCTAAAAAAAGGATTCAGTCAGCATGTTACACAAGAGACGACAGAGAATGGAACACTCATTGATCATGTTTATGTTAAAACGACACAGTATGATGTGGAATGTACAGTGATGCCCACATACTTCAGCGACCATGAAGGCATTCTTTGTAGTTTTAATGTCAAAGATCAAATGCACTAACACAACACAGATGTATTCACAAACGTTGACTATGTACGCAAACTCTACAATGCGTAATAGGATTAATTTATTGGATTAGGAAACGGTCCTTTTTGTCTTATGTAGAATTAATAGATGGTGTTACTGGTGCTGAGTCTGTCCCATTCCAAATCTGAATCAATTACTTTTCATTGATTAACGTGTACATGTGATACCGTTGATTAGAAATTACATATCAATTGTTTAAATTTTATATAATGCAAAACCTGCTGAGAAATCCTCATTCTCAATCACAAGCAAACGCAGTCTTCATGTAAAAGTTAAAAGGTTTCCTTTTCCTGCATTGCAACAGCATTTATGAGTAAAGCATTTGGCTCCTTACAAATTGAAAACTGCACGTAGCTATTCACAATAGGACAATAAATGGGAATGGATTGAAATGCTGTTACTCAAATGCTGTTGTAAAGCAGGTTTTGCTTTACCTTCATGAACTGTCAAAAAGCAAAAGGCACTGGTAATGGCTACTCCCGGTTAATCCTGGGATGGGGTTCGATTCCCTGCGGTGCCCTGCTGACTTTTCTGGCATGTACATGAAGGCTCTATCCATTTCACTCCATTCTCTCAGTCACTAACATAAATACGCCTGAAAAAACTGCTTGCAAGTCAATTCAATACAACATTCTTTTCCTGCTGGAAATGCTTCCTTCTTGTACTGATGCTCTCTTGCATTACCTGTCGCTGCCTGCAGGTATTTCTGCCTCCCAAAGTTGTCTAAATCCAGAATGGCAGCCAAATGGGCGTTAGGTCATGAAGGAATTGCCCGTAGGAGGGAATGGCACAGGTGGGCGAGGACCCGTCCAACGCTGCTTGCAGCTTTAATTATTATTATTCTTTGTTTCTTCTTACGCCTCTTTGCGCTCAAATTTGACCCCCTAAACATGCTCAAAAACTCACCAAAATCGGCACGCTCGTCAGGTCTGGCGAAAAATTTGATAAAATGAAAAAATTCTCCCCATAGGTCACAAAATGGCTCTCTAGCGCCACCAAGGCACTTTTTACTGGCCTTTAGAGGGCCACCACGCCCGGTAGGAAAGTCCTAGAGAGATGCAACCAACACTATGTTGTTCATCTCATCAAGGCCTAAAAATGAACAATCGACACCTATTACCTAAATCAAACAGGAAGTCTGCAATTTGCATATCAAAATTTGCATTTCACCCTAAATTTGGCCAAAATTTGCCCTCGAACAAACGCGAACTCCTCTCGGGGCGTTCATCGTATCAACCCCAAAAGCTAATAGATGACAAAGCACACTCTTCCGATGAAAACTACTGTACAACTTTTTCAAAAGTCCTACGGTTTGGATTTTATGAGGCGTCAAAGATGGGGTCCGCAGCCACTTTGACTGCCTTTTCCCGATGCATACGCAATTTCCAACATTATTTTAACCGCTTAAACATGGTCAAAAACGAACAAAATTTTGCAGTAAATTCTTACAGGCAACAAACATTTCTCTTATCCCAAAATTCTTCACCAAAGGCACAAAATGGCTCTCTAGCGCCACCTAAATCCTCCAAAATGGCACTTTGGCTTACACCACGGCCTGACGCAATGTTTAAAAATTCTGAAAAAAATCACACATCATTGCTGTACCATGACAGATATTCTCACTTGATTTCGTGAAAATCCAATGAAGACTTCTTGAAATAAAAAATGTTATGTTCATAATATGCTGTACAGTATCACATAATTTCTTACTTTGAACAAACCGTTTATTGTATCAAAATGTCCTTTGGTACACTTCATAAGCTCCATGTGTACAGACAAACTGCCAAGCATGGAACAATTTCTATAAATATTTCAGGAGATATTAATATGTTATGAATATTCATATTCTGAAAAATATAGAGTGACGCACTTCTGAATTCACCATAAGTTGCAGCGTATGAAACTTTTGTCTGTGTTCAGGGAACATGCTCCCAAAATCTCAGCTTTCTAGGATTTACGTAGAAGAAGCATTTATTAATTTCTTGATTTTTATTGATTTCCATGTATTTCTGTGTGCTACAACTCAATTGTCCACCGGGTGGCAGTTGGAGCCCACGGATCATCTCCCTTCACTAAGTTCATGCATGGGGGAAGATTTCACAATACACACCAGTGATTAAATGTGCTTCAGATTCTTTGACCAGGTTCCATGGCTCATAGCTCCATTATTCAAAACAAAAAACTCTTGCAGTAAAGGGGTTTGCACTCAACTCAACATAAAACATTTCCTTCAGTCTCGTACTGTCCGACGAATGACAATGCCCGACAACACTCGTAGGCGTCTCGCCCCCGTTTCAACATGCGCGGGTGGGCGTCTCGCCCCCGTTTCGACATGCGCGGGTGGGCGAGGACCCGTCCCAACGCTGCTTGCAGCTTTAATTATTATTATTCTTTGTTTTTTCTTACGCCTCTTTGAGCTTGAATTTGACCCCCTAAACATGCTCAAAAACTCACCAAAATCGGCACGCTCGTCAGGTCTGGCGAAAAATTTGATAAAATGATAAAACTCTCCCCATCGGTCACAAAATGGCTCTCTAGCGCCACCAAGGCACTTTTTACTGGCCTTTAGAGGGCCACCACGCCCGGTAGGAAAGTCATAGAGAGATGCAACCAACACTATATTGTTCATCCCATCAAGGACTAAAAATTAACAATCGACACCTATTACCTAAATCAAACAGGAAGTCCGCAATTTGCATATCAAAATTTGCATTTCACCCTAAATTTGGCCAAAATTTGCCCTCGAACAAACGCGAACTCCTCTCGGGGCGTTCATTGTATCAACCCCAAATGCTAATAGATGACACAGCACACTCTTCCGATGAAAACTACTGTACAACTTTTTCAAAAGTCCTACGGTTTGGATTTTATGAGGCGTCAAAGATGGGGTCCGCAGCCACTTTCACTGCCTTTTCCCGATGCATACGCAATTTCCAACATTAATTTAACCGCTTAAACATGGTCAAAAACGAACAAAATTTTGCAGTAAATTCTTACAGGCAACAAACATATCTCTTATCCCAAAATTCTTCACCATTGCCACAAAATGGCTCTCTAGCGCCACCTAAATCCTCCAAAATGGCACTTTTGCTTACACCACGCCCTGACGCAATGTTTAAAAATTCTGAAAAAAAATCACACATCATTGCTGTACCATGACAGATATTCTCACTTGATTTCGTGAAAATCCAATGAAGACTTCTTGAAATAAAAAATGTTATGTTCATCATATGCTGTACAGTATCACATAATTTCTTACTGTGAACAAACCGTTTATTGTATCAAAATGTCCTTTGGTAGACTTCATAAGCTCCATGTGTACAGACAAACTGCCAAGCATGGAACAATTTCTATGAATATTTCTGGAGATATTAATATGTTATGAATATTCATATTTTGAAAAATATAGAGTGACGCACTTCTGAATTCACCATAAGTTGCAGCGTATGAAACTTTTGTCTGTGTTCAGGGAACATGCTCCCAAAATCTCAGCTTTCTAGGATTTACGTAGAAGAAGCATTTATTAATTTCTTGATTTTTATTGATTTCCATGTATTTCTGTGTGCTACTACACAATTGTCCACCGGGTGGCAGTTGGAGCCCACGGATCATCTCCCTTCACTAAGTTCATGCATGGGGGAAGATTTCACAATACACACCAGTGATTAAATGTGCTTCAGATACTTTGACCAGGTTCCATGGCTCATAGGTCCATTATTCAAAACAAAAATCTCTTGCAGTTAAGGGGTTTGCACTCAACTCAACATAACAGATTTCCCACTATCTCGTCCTGTTCAACGAATCACAATGCTCGACATCGCTCCAACGCGTCTCGCCCCCCTTTCGACATGCACGGGTGGGCGTCTCGCCCCCGTTTCGACATGCGCGGGTGGGCGAGGACCCGTCCCAACGCTGCTTGCAGCTTTAATTAGGGTCCGAGCCTCCAGGCCTGCAGGGCCTTGGAGAGGACCCTATTGTATTTCTCGTGTTTCTTATTATTCTTTCTTTGTTTCTTTCACTATACGCCACTTTGCGCTCAAATTTGACCCCCTAAACATGCTCGAAAACTCACCAAAATTGGCACGCACCTTTGTTCTGGCGAAAAATTTGATAAAATGAAAAAATTCTCCCCATAGGTCACATAATGGCTCTCTAGCGCCACCAAGAAACTTTTTACCGGCACTTAGAGGGCCACCACGACCGGTAGGAAAGTCATAGAGAGATGCAACCAACACTATATTGTTCATCTCATCAAGGCCTAAAAATGAACAATCGACACCTATTACCTAAATCAAACAGGAAGTCCGCAATTTGCATATCAAAATTTGCATTTTCCCCTAAATTTGGCCAAAATTTGCCCTCGAACAAACGCGAACTCCTCCTAGGGCATTCATCGTATCGACCCCAAATGCTAATACATGACAAAGCAAACTATGACGATTAAATATTGTGTAAAACTTCGTCAAAAGTCCTACGGTTTGGATTTTATGAGGCGTCAAAGATGGGGTCCGCAGCCACGATGACTGCCTTTTTTCGATGCATACGCAATTTCCAACATTATTTTAACTGCTTAAACATGCTCAAAAACAAACAAAATTTTGCAGTAAATTTTAAGAGGCTACAAACATATCTCTTATCTCAAAATTCTCCACCAAAGGCACAAAATGGCTCTCTAGCGCCACCTAAATCCTCAAAAATAGCACTTCTGCTTACACCACGGCCTGTCGCAATGTATGAAAATTCTGAAAAAAATCACACATCATTGCTGTACCATGACAAATATTGTCACTTGATTTCGTGAAAATCCACGAAAGACTTCTTGAGATAAAAAAATATTATATACATAATACACTGTTCAGTAATACATTTTTTCTCGTTGTGGACAAACCGTTGATTGGATCAAAATGATCTTTGGTATACTTCATCATCTCAATTAGGAGAAACAATGTGTCAAGCATGGTACCATTTCCATGAATATTTGCTGAGATATTAATATGTTATGAATATTCATATTTTGAAAAATATAGAGTGATGCACTTCTGAATTCACCATAAGTTGCAGCGTATGAAACTTTTGTCTGTGTTCAGAGAACATGTTCCCAAAATCTCAGCTTTCTAGGATTTACGTAGAAGAAGCATTTATTAATTTCTTGATTTTTATTGATTTCCATGTATTTCTCTGTGCTACTACACAATTGTCCACCGGGTGGCAGTTGGAGCCCACGGATCATCTCCCTTCACTAAGTTCATGCATGGGGGAAGATTCCACAATACACAGCAGTGATAAAATCTGCTTCAGATACTTTGACCAGGTCCCATGGCTCATAGCTCCATTATTCAAAAGAAAAATCTCTTGCAGTAAAGGGGTTTGCACTCAACTCAACATAAAACTTTTCCCACTATCTCGTACTGTCCAACGAATGACAATGCTCGACAGCGCTCGAACGCGTCTCGCCCCCCTTTCGACATGCACGGGTGGGCGTCTCGCCCCCGTTTCGACATGCACCGGTGGGCGAGGACCCGCCCCAACGCTGCTTGCAGCTTTAATTATTAGGGTCCGAGCCTCCAGGCCTGCAGGGCCTTGGAGAGGACCCTATTGTATTTCTCGTGTTTCTTATTATTCTTTCTTTGTTTCTTTCACTATACGCCACTTTGCGCTCAAATTTGACCCCCTAAACATGCTCGAAAACTCACCAAAATTGGCACGCACCTCCCGTCTGGCGAAAAATTTGATAAAATGAAGAAATTATCCCCATCGGTCCCAAAATGGCTCTCTAGCGCCACCAAGGCACTTTTTACTGGCCTTTAGAGGGCCACCACGCCCAGTAGGAAAGTCATAGAGAGATGCAACCAACACTATATTGTTCTTCTCATCAAGGCCTAAAAATGAACAATCGACACCTATTACCGAAATCGAACAGGAAGTCCGCTATTTGCATATCAAAATTTGCATTTTCCCCTAAATTTGGCCAAAATTAGCCCTCGAACAAACGCGAACTCCTCCTAGGGCGTTCATCTTATCGACCCCAAATGCTAATAGATGACACAGCACACTCTTCCGATGAAAACTACTGTACAACTTTTTCAAAAGTCCTACGGTTTGGATTTTAAGAGGCGTCAAAGATGGGGTCCGCAGCCACTTTGACTGCCTTTTCCCGATGCATACGCAATTTCCAACATTAATTTAACCGCTTAAACATGGTCAAAAACGAACACAATTTTGCAGTAAATTCTTACAGGCAACAAACATATCTCTTATTCCAAAATTCTTCACCAAAGGCACAAAATGGCTCTCTAGCGCCACCTAAATCCTCCAAAATGGCACTTTTGCTTACACCACGCCCGGACGCAATGTTTAAAAATTCTGAAAAAAATCACACATCATTGCTGTACCATGACAGATATTCTCACATGATTTCGTGAAAATCCAATGAAGACTTTTTGAAATAAAAAATGTTATGTTCATCATATGCTGTACAGTATCACATAATTTCTTACTGTGAACAAACCGTTTATTGTATAAAAATGTCCTTTGGTAGACTTCATAAGCTCCAAGTGTACAGACAAACTGCCAAGCATGGAACAATTTCTATGAATATTTCTGGAGATATTAATATGTTATGAATATTCATATTTTGAAAAATATAGAGTGACGCACTTCTGAATTCACCATACGTTGCAGCGTATGAAACTTTTGTCTGTATTCAGGGAACATGCTCCCAAAATCTCTGCTTTCTAGGATTTACGTAGAAGAAGCATTTATTAATTTCTTGATTTTCATTGATTTCCATGTATTTCTGTGTGCTACTAAACAATTGTCCACCGGGTGGCAGTTGGAGCCCACGGATGATCTCCCTTCACTAAGTTCATGCATGGGGGAAGATTTCACAATACACACCAGTGATTACATGTGCTTCAGATACTTAGACCAGGCTCCATGGCTCATAGCTCCATTATTCAAAACAAAAATCTCTTGCAGTGAAGGGGTTTGCACTCAACTCAACATAAAAGATTTCCCACTATCTCGTACTGCCCAACGAATCACAATGCTCGACATCGCTCAAACGCGTCTCGCCCCCCTTTCGACATGCGCGGGTGGGCGTCTCGCCCCCGTTTCGACGTGCGCGGGTGGGCGAGGACCCGCCCCAACGCTGCTTGCAGCTTTAATTATTATTATTATTCTTTCTTTCTTTCTCTATACGCCTCTTTGCGCTTACATTTGACCCCCTAAACATGCTCAAAAACTCTCCAAATTTGGCACACACCTCATGTCTGGCGAAAAATTTGATAAAATGAAAAAATCTTCCCCCTAGGTGACAAAATGGCTCTCTAGCGCCACCAAGGTACATTTTACTGGCCTTTTGACGGCCACCACGACCGGTAGGAAAGCCATAGAGAGATGGGACCAAGACTATATTGCTCATCTCATCAAGCCCTACAAATGAATAATTGACACCCATTATCTAAATCGAACAGGAAGTAAGCAATTTGCATATAAAAATTTCCATTCTCACCAAAATTTGGCCTAAATTTGCCCTTGAACAAACGTGAACTCCTCTCGGGGCATTTATTGTATCGACCCCAAATGCTAATAGATGACAAAGCACACTCTTCCGATGAAAACGATGGCACAACTTTGTCAAAAGTTGAACGGTACGGATTTTATGAGGCGTCAAAGATGGGGTCCGCAGCCACTTGGACAGCCTTTTCCCGATGCATACGCAATTTCCAACATTAATTTAACCGCTTAAACATGGTCAAAAACGAACAAAATTTTGCAGTTAATTCTTACAGGCAACAAACATATCTCTTATCCCAAAATTCTTCACCAAAGGCACAAAATGGCTCTCTAGCGCCACCTAAATCCTCCAAAATGGCACTTTTGCTTACACCACGCCCTGACGCAATGTTTAAAAATTCTGCAAAAAATCACACATCATTGCTGTACCATGACAGATATTCTCACTTGATTTCGTGAAAATCCAATGAAGACTTCTTGAAATAAAAAATGTTATGTTCATCATATGCTGTACAGTATCACATAATTTCTCACTGTGAACAAACCGTTTATTGTATCAAAATGTCCTTTGGTAGACTTCATAAGCTCCATGTGTACAGACAAACTGCCAAGCATGGAACAATTCCTATGAATATTTCTGGAGATATTAATATGTTATGAATATTCATATTTTGAAAAATATAGAGTGACGCACTTCTGAATTCACCATAAGTTGCAGCGTATGAAACTTTTGTCTGTGCTCAGGGAACATGCTCCCAAAATTTCTGCTTTCTAGGATTTACGTAGAAGAAGCATTTATTAATTTCTTGATTTTTATTGATTTCCATGTATTTCTGTGTGCTACTACACAATTGTCCACCGGGTGGCAGTTGGAGCCCACGGATCATCTCCCTTCACTTAGTTCATGCATGGGGGAAGATTTCACAATACACACCAGTGATTAAATGTGCTTCAGATACTTTGACCAGGTTCCATGGCTCATAGCTCCATTATTCAAAACAAAATTATCTTGCAGTGAAGGGGTTTGCACTCAACTCAACATAAAAGATTTCCCACTATCTCGTACTGTCCAACGAATCACAATGCTCGACATCGCTCGAACGCGTCTCGCCCCCCTTTCGACATGCGCGGGTGGGCGTCTCGCCCCCGTTTCGACGTGCGCGGGTGGGCGAGGACCCGTCCCAACGCTGCTTGCAGCTTTAATTATTATTATTCTTTGTTTTTTCTTACGCCTCTTTGAGCTTGAATTTGACCCCCTAAACATGCTCAAAAACTCACCAAAATCGGCACGCTCGTCAGGTCTGGCGAAAAATTTGATAAAATGATAAAACTCTCCCCATCGGTCACAAAATGGCTCTCTAGCGCCACCAAGGCACTTTTTACTGGCCTTTAGAGGGCCACCACGCCCGGTAGGAAAGTCATAGAGAGATGCAACCAACACTATATTGTTCATCCCATCAAGGACTAAAAATTAACAATCGACACCTATTACCTAAATCAAACAGGAAGTCCGCAATTTGCATATCAAAATTTGCATTTCACCCTAAATTTGGCCAAAATTTGCCCTCGAACAAACGCGAACTCCTCTCGGGGCGTTCATTGTATCAACCCCAAATGCTAATAGATGACACAGCACACTCTTCCGATGAAAACTACTGTACAACTTTTTCAAAAGTCCTACGGTTTGGATTTTATGAGGCGTCAAAGATGGGGTCCGCAGCCACTTTCACTGCCTTTTCCCGATGCATACGCAATTTCCAACATTAATTTAACCGCTTAAACATGGTCAAAAACGAACAAAATTTTGCAGTAAATTCTTACAGGCAACAAACATATCTCTTATCCCAAAATTCTTCACCATTGCCACAAAATGGCTCTCTAGCGCCACCTAAATCCTCCAAAATGGCACTTTTGCTTACACCACGCCCTGACGCAATGTTTAAAAATTCTGAAAAAAAATCACACATCATTGCTGTACCATGACAGATATTCTCACTTGATTTCGTGAAAATCCAATGAAGACTTCTTGAAATAAAAAATGTTATGTTCATCATATGCTGTACAGTATCACATAATTTCTTACTGTGAACAAACCGTTTATTGTATCAAAATGTCCTTTGGTAGACTTCATAAGCTCCATGTGTACAGACAAACTGCCAAGCATGGAACAATTTCTATGAATATTTCTGGAGATATTAATATGTTATGAATATTCATATTTTGAAAAATATAGAGTGACGCACTTCTGAATTCACCATAAGTTGCAGCGTATGAAACTTTTGTCTGTGTTCAGGGAACATGCTCCCAAAATCTCAGCTTTCTAGGATTTACGTAGAAGAAGCATTTATTAATTTCTTGATTTTTATTGATTTCCATGTATTTCTGTGTGCTACTACACAATTGTCCACCGGGTGGCAGTTGGAGCCCACGGATCATCTCCCTTCACTAAGTTCATGCATGGGGGAAGATTTCACAATACACACCAGTGATTAAATGTGCTTCAGATACTTTGACCAGGTTCCATGGCTCATAGGTCCATTATTCAAAACAAAAATCTCTTGCAGTTAAGGGGTTTGCACTCAACTCAACATAACAGATTTCCCACTATCTCGTCCTGTTCAACGAATCACAATGCTCGACATCGCTCCAACGCGTCTCGCCCCCCTTTCGACATGCACGGGTGGGCGTCTCGCCCCCGTTTCGACATGCGCGGGTGGGCGAGGACCCGTCCCAACGCTGCTTGCAGCTTTAATTAGGGTCCGAGCCTCCAGGCCTGCAGGGCCTTGGAGAGGACCCTATTGTATTTCTCGTGTTTCTTATTATTCTTTCTTTGTTTCTTTCACTATACGCCACTTTGCGCTCAAATTTGACCCCCTAAACATGCTCGAAAACTCACCAAAATTGGCACGCACCTTTGTTCTGGCGAAAAATTTGATAAAATGAAAAAATTCTCCCCATAGGTCACATAATGGCTCTCTAGCGCCACCAAGAAACTTTTTACCGGCACTTAGAGGGCCACCACGACCGGTAGGAAAGTCATAGAGAGATGCAACCAACACTATATTGTTCATCTCATCAAGGCCTAAAAATGAACAATCGACACCTATTACCTAAATCAAACAGGAAGTCCGCAATTTGCATATCAAAATTTGCATTTTCCCCTAAATTTGGCCAAAATTTGCCCTCGAACAAACGCGAACTCCTCCTAGGGCATTCATCGTATCGACCCCAAATGCTAATACATGACAAAGCAAACTATGACGATTAAATATTGTGTAAAACTTCGTCAAAAGTCCTACGGTTTGGATTTTATGAGGCGTCAAAGATGGGGTCCGCAGCCACGATGACTGCCTTTTTTCGATGCATACGCAATTTCCAACATTATTTTAACTGCTTAAACATGCTCAAAAACAAACAAAATTTTGCAGTAAATTTTAAGAGGCTACAAACATATCTCTTATCTCAAAATTCTCCACCAAAGGCACAAAATGGCTCTCTAGCGCCACCTAAATCCTCAAAAATAGCACTTCTGCTTACACCACGGCCTGTCGCAATGTATGAAAATTCTGAAAAAAATCACACATCATTGCTGTACCATGACAAATATTGTCACTTGATTTCGTGAAAATCCACGAAAGACTTCTTGAGATAAAAAAATATTATATACATAATACACTGTTCAGTAATACATTTTTTCTCGTTGTGGACAAACCGTTGATTGGATCAAAATGATCTTTGGTATACTTCATCATCTCAATTAGGAGAAACAATGTGTCAAGCATGGTACCATTTCCATGAATATTTGCTGAGATATTAATATGTTATGAATATTCATATTTTGAAAAATATAGAGTGATGCACTTCTGAATTCACCATAAGTTGCAGCGTATGAAACTTTTGTCTGTGTTCAGAGAACATGTTCCCAAAATCTCAGCTTTCTAGGATTTACGTAGAAGAAGCATTTATTAATTTCTTGATTTTTATTGATTTCCATGTATTTCTCTGTGCTACTACACAATTGTCCACCGGGTGGCAGTTGGAGCCCACGGATCATCTCCCTTCACTAAGTTCATGCATGGGGGAAGATTCCACAATACACAGCAGTGATAAAATCTGCTTCAGATACTTTGACCAGGTCCCATGGCTCATAGCTCCATTATTCAAAAGAAAAATCTCTTGCAGTAAAGGGGTTTGCACTCAACTCAACATAAAACTTTTCCCACTATCTCGTACTGTCCAACGAATGACAATGCTCGACAGCGCTCGAACGCGTCTCGCCCCCCTTTCGACATGCACGGGTGGGCGTCTCGCCCCCGTTTCGACATGCACCGGTGGGCGAGGACCCGCCCCAACGCTGCTTGCAGCTTTAATTATTAGGGTCCGAGCCTCCAGGCCTGCAGGGCCTTGGAGAGGACCCTATTGTATTTCTCGTGTTTCTTATTATTCTTTCTTTGTTTCTTTCACTATACGCCACTTTGCGCTCAAATTTGACCCCCTAAACATGCTCGAAAACTCACCAAAATTGGCACGCACCTCCCGTCTGGCGAAAAATTTGATAAAATGAAGAAATTATCCCCATCGGTCCCAAAATGGCTCTCTAGCGCCACCAAGGCACTTTTTACTGGCCTTTAGAGGGCCACCACGCCCAGTAGGAAAGTCATAGAGAGATGCAACCAACACTATATTGTTCTTCTCATCAAGGCCTAAAAATGAACAATCGACACCTATTACCGAAATCGAACAGGAAGTCCGCTATTTGCATATCAAAATTTGCATTTTCCCCTAAATTTGGCCAAAATTAGCCCTCGAACAAACGCGAACTCCTCCTAGGGCGTTCATCTTATCGACCCCAAATGCTAATAGATGACACAGCACACTCTTCCGATGAAAACTACTGTACAACTTTTTCAAAAGTCCTACGGTTTGGATTTTAAGAGGCGTCAAAGATGGGGTCCGCAGCCACTTTGACTGCCTTTTCCCGATGCATACGCAATTTCCAACATTAATTTAACCGCTTAAACATGGTCAAAAACGAACACAATTTTGCAGTAAATTCTTACAGGCAACAAACATATCTCTTATTCCAAAATTCTTCACCAAAGGCACAAAATGGCTCTCTAGCGCCACCTAAATCCTCCAAAATGGCACTTTTGCTTACACCACGCCCGGACGCAATGTTTAAAAATTCTGAAAAAAATCACACATCATTGCTGTACCATGACAGATATTCTCACATGATTTCGTGAAAATCCAATGAAGACTTTTTGAAATAAAAAATGTTATGTTCATCATATGCTGTACAGTATCACATAATTTCTTACTGTGAACAAACCGTTTATTGTATAAAAATGTCCTTTGGTAGACTTCATAAGCTCCAAGTGTACAGACAAACTGCCAAGCATGGAACAATTTCTATGAATATTTCTGGAGATATTAATATGTTATGAATATTCATATTTTGAAAAATATAGAGTGACGCACTTCTGAATTCACCATACGTTGCAGCGTATGAAACTTTTGTCTGTATTCAGGGAACATGCTCCCAAAATCTCTGCTTTCTAGGATTTACGTAGAAGAAGCATTTATTAATTTCTTGATTTTCATTGATTTCCATGTATTTCTGTGTGCTACTAAACAATTGTCCACCGGGTGGCAGTTGGAGCCCACGGATGATCTCCCTTCACTAAGTTCATGCATGGGGGAAGATTTCACAATACACACCAGTGATTACATGTGCTTCAGATACTTAGACCAGGCTCCATGGCTCATAGCTCCATTATTCAAAACAAAAATCTCTTGCAGTGAAGGGGTTTGCACTCAACTCAACATAAAAGATTTCCCACTATCTCGTACTGCCCAACGAATCACAATGCTCGACATCGCTCAAACGCGTCTCGCCCCCCTTTCGACATGCGCGGGTGGGCGTCTCGCCCCCGTTTCGACGTGCGCGGGTGGGCGAGGACCCGCCCCAACGCTGCTTGCAGCTTTAATTATTCTTTGTTTCTTTGTTTCTTTGTTTTTTCTTACGCCTCTTTGAGCGTAAATTTGACCCCCTAAACATGCTCAAAAACTCACCAAAATCGGCACGCTCGTCAGGTCTGGCGAAAAATTTGATAAAATGAAAAAATTATCCCCCTAGGTCAAAAAATGCCTCTCTAGCGCCACCAAGGCACTTTTTACTGGCCTTTAGACGGCCACCACAACCGGTAGGAAAGTCATAGAGAGATGGAACCAACACCATATTGTTCATCTCATCAAGGCCTAAAAATGAACAATCGACACCTATTACCTAAATCAAACAGGAAGTCCGCAATTTGCATATCAAAATTTGAATTTCACCCTAAATTTGGCCAAAATTTGCCCTCGAACAAACGCGAACTCCTCCTAGGGCGTTCATCGTATCGACCCCAAATGCTAATAGATGACACAGCGCACTCTTCCGATGAAAACTACTGTACAACTTTTTCAAAAGTCCTACGGTTTGGATTTTATGAGGCGTCAAAGATGGGGTCCGCAGCCACTTTCACTGCCTTTTCCCGATGCATACGCAATTTCCAACATTAATTTAACCGCTTAAACATGGTCAAAAACGAACAAAATTTTGCAGTAAATTCTTACAGGCAACAAACATATCTCTTATCCCAAAATAATTCACCCAAGGCACAAAATGGCTCTCTAGCGCCACCTAAATCCTCCAAAATGGCACTTTTGCTTACACCACGCCCTGACGCAATGTTTTAAAATTCTGAAAAAAATCACACATCATTGCTGTACTATGACAGATATTCTCACTTGATTTCGTGAAAATCCAATGAAGACTTCTTGAAATAAAAAATGTTATGTTCATCATATGCTGTACAGTATCACATAATTTCTTACTGTGAACAAACCGTTTATTGTATCAAAATGCCCTTTGGTACACTTCATAAGCTCCATGTGTACAGACAAACTGCCAAGCATGGAACAATTTCTATGAATATTTCTGGAGATATTAATATGTTATGAATATTCATATTTTGAAAAATATAGAGTGACGCACTTCTGAATTCACCATAAGTTGCAGCGTATGAAACTTTTGTCTGTGTTCAGGGAACATGCTCCCAAAATCTCAGCTTTCTAGGATTTACGTAGAAGAAGCATTTATTAATTTCTTGATTTTTCTTGATTTCCATGTATTTCTGTGTGCTACTACACAATTGTCCACCGGGTGGCAGTTGGAGCCCACGGATCATCTCCCTTCACTAAGTTCATGCATGGGGGAAGATTTCACAATACACACCAGTGATTAAATGTGCTTCAGATACTTTGACCAGGTTCCATGGCTCATAGGTCCATTATTCAAAACAAAAATCTCTTGCAGTTAAGGGGTTTGCACTCAACTCAACATAACAGATTTCCCACTATCTCGAACTGTTCAACGAATCACAATGCTCGACATCGCTCCAACGCGTCTCGCCCCCCTTTCGACATGCACGGGTGGGCGTCTCGCCCCCGTTTCGACATGCGCGGGTGGGCGAGGACCCGTCCCAACGCTGCTTGCAGCTTTAATTATTCTTTGTTTCTTTGTTTCTTTGTTTTTTCTTACGCCTCTTTGAGCGTAAATTTGACCCCCTAAACATGCTCAAAAACTCACCAAAATCGGCACGCTCGTCAGGTCTGGCGAAAAATTTGATAAAATGAAAAAATTATCCCCCTAGGTCAAAAAATGCCTCTCTAGCGCCACCAAGGCACTTTTTACTGGCCTTTAGACGGCCACCACAACCGGTAGGAAAGTCATAGAGAGATGGAACCAACACCATATTGTTCATCTCATCAAGGCCTAAAAATGAACAATCGACACCTATTACCTAAATCTAACAGGAAGTCCGCAATTTGCATATCAAAATTTGAATTTCACCCTAAATTTGGCCAAAATTTGCCCTCGAACAAACGCGAACTCCTCCTAGGGCGTTCATCGTATCGACCCCAAATGCTAATAGATGACACAGCGCACTCTTCCGATGAAAACTACTGTACAACTTTTTCAAAAGTCCTACGGTTTGGATTTTATGAGGCGTCAAAGATGGGGTCCGCAGCCACTTTCACTGCCTTTTCCCGATGCATACGCAATTTCCAACATTAATTTAACCGCTTAAACATGGTCAAAAACGAACAAAATTTTGCAGTAAATTCTTACAGGCAACAAACATATCTCTTATCCCAAAATAATTCACCCAAGGCACAAAATGGCTCTCTAGCGCCACCTAAATCCTCAAAAATAGCACTTCTGCTTATACCACGGCCTGTCGCAATGTATGAAAATTCTGAAAAAAATCACACATCATTGCTGTACCATGACAGATATTCTCACTTGATTTCGTGAAAATCCAATGAAGACTTCTTGAAATAAAAAATTTTATGTTCATCATATGCTGTACAGTATCACATAATTTCTTACTGTGAACAAACCGTTTATTGTATCAAAATGTCCTTTGGTAGACTTCATAAGCTCCATGTGTACAGACAAACTGCCAAGCATGGAACAATTTCTATGAATATTTCTGGAGATATTAATATGTTATGAATATTCATATTTTGAAAAATATAGAGTGACGCACTTCTGAATTCACCATAAGTTGCAGCGTATGAAACTTTTGTCTGTGTTCAGGGAACATGCTCCCAAAATCTCAGCTTTCTAGGATTTATGTAGAAGAAGCATTTATTAATTTCTTGATTTTTATTGCTTTCCATGTATTTCTGTGTGCTACTACACAATTGTCCACCGGGTGGCAGTTGGAGCCCACGGATCATCTCCCTTCACTAAGTTCATGCATGGGGGAAGATTTCACAATACACACCAGTGATTAAATGTGCTTCAGATACTTTGACCAGGTTCCATGGCTCATAGCTCCATTATTCAAAACAAAAATCTCTTGCAGTGAAGGGGTTTGCACTCAACTCAACATAAAAGATTTCCCACTATCTCGTACTGTCCAACGAATCACAATGCCCGACATCGCTCGAACGCGTCTCGCCCCCCTTTCGACATGCACGGGTGGGCGTCTCGCCCCCGTTTCGACATGCGCGGGTGGGCGAGGACCCGTCCCAACGCTGCTTGCAGCTTTAATTAGGGTCCGAGCCTCCAGGCCTGCAGGGCCTTGGAGAGGACCCTATTGTTTTTGTCGTGTTTCTTATTATTATTAGGGTCCGAGCCTCCAGGCCTGCAGGGCCTTGGAGAGGACCCTATTGTTTTTCTCGGATTTCTTGTTTCTTTATTATTATTATTCTTTTTTCCGACGCCTCTTTGAGCTTAAATTTGACCCCCTAAACATGCTCCAAAACTCACCAAAATTGGCGTGCACCTTAGGTCTGGCGAAAAATTTTATAAAATGAAAAAAATATCCCTATCAGTGAAAAAATGGCTCTCTAGCGCCACCAACAAACTTTTTTTCGGCACTTAGAGGGCCACCACGACCGGTAGGAAAGTCATAGAGAGATGGAACCAACACTATATTGTTCATCTCATCAAGACCTAAAAATGCCAAGGGGACACCCTTGACCTAAATCGAACAGGGAGTCCGCAATTTGCATATCAAAATGTCCATTTTCCCCTAAATTTGGCCCAAATTTGCCCTCGAACAAACGCGAACTCCTCTCGGGGCGTTCATTGTATCAACCCCAAAAGCTAGTAGATGACAAAGCATCCTCTTCCGATGAAAACTACTGTACAACTTTATCAAAAGTCCTACGGTTCACATTTTACGAGGCGTCAAAGATGGGGTCCGCAGCCACTTTGACTGCCTTTTTCCGATGCATAAGCAAGTTCCAACATTATTTTAACCCCTTAAACATGCTCAAAAACAAATGAAATTTTGCAGTTAAGTTTTAGAGGCTACAACCATATTTCTTATCTCAGAATTCTCCACCAAAGGCACAAAATGGCTCTCTAGCGCCACCTAAGTCCTCCAAAATGGCACTTTTGCTTTCACCACGGCCTGACGCAATGTCATAAAATTCTGAAAAAATTCAACCATCATTGCTGTACAATGCCCTGTACTGTGACATGATTTCGTGAAAATTCATTGAAGATTCTTTGAGAAATAAAATATTATGTACATAATACACTGTACAGTAATACATTTTCTCTTGCTATGGACAAACCGTTGATCGGATCACAATGATCTTTGGTATACTTTATAATCTTCATTTGCAGAAACTATGTGCCAAGTATGGTACCATTTGAATGAATTTTTCTTGAGATATTAACATGTTATGAATATTCATATTTTCAAAAATATAGAGTGACGCACTTCTGAATTCACCATAAGTTGCAGCGTATGAAACTTTTGTCTGTGTTCAGGGAACATGCTCCCAAAATCTCAGCTTTCTAGGATTTACGTAGTAGAAGCATTTATTCATTTCTTGATTTTCATTGATTTCCATGGATTTCTCTGTGCTACTACACAATTGTCCACCGGGTGGCAGTTGGAGCCCACGGATCATCTCCCTGCACTAAGTTCGTGCATGGGAGAAGATTACACAATACACAGCAGTGATTAAATGTGCTTCAGATACTTTGACCAGGTTCCATGGCTCATAGCTCCAATATTCAAAACAAAAATCTCTTTCAGTAAAGGGGTTTGCACTCAATTAACATAAAACATTTCCCACTATCTCGTATTGTCCAACGAATGACAATGCTCGACATCGCTCGAACGCGTCTCGCCCCTGTTTCGACATGCACGGGTGGGCGTCTCGCCCCCGTTTCGACATGCACCGGTGGGCGAGGACCCGCCCCAACGCTGCTTGCAGCTTTAATTATTATTATTCTTTTTTCCGACGCCTCTTTGAGCTTAAATTTGACCCCCTAAACATGCTCCAAAACTCACCAAAATTGGCGTGCACCTTAGGTCTGGCGAAAAATTTTATAAAATGAAAAAAATATCCCTATCAGTGAAAAAATGGCTCTCTAGCGCCACCAACAAACTTTTTTTCGGCACTTAGAGGGCCACCACGACCGGTAGGAAAGTCATAGAGAGATGGAACCAACACTATATTGTTCATCTCATCAAGACCTAAAAATGCCAAGGGGACACCCTTGACCTAAATCGAACAGGGAGTCCGCAATTTGCATATCAAAATGTCCATTTTCCCCTAAATTTGGCCCAAATTTGCCCTCAAACAAACGCGAACTCCTCTCGGGGCGTTCATTGTATCAACCCCAAAAGCTAGTAGATGACAAAGCATCCTCTTCCGATGAAAACTACTGTACAACTTTATCAAAAGTCCTACGGTTCACATTTTACGAGGCGTCAAAGATGGGGTCCGCAGCCACTTTGACTGCCTTTTTCCGATGCATAAGCAAGTTCCAACATTATTTTAACCCCTTAAACATGCTCAAAAACAAATGAAATTTTGCAGTTAAGTTTTAGAGGCTACAACCATATTTCTTATCTCAGAATTCTCCACCAAAGGCACAAAATGGCTCTCTAGCGCCACCTAAGTCCTCCAAAATGGCACTTTTGCTTTCACCACGGCCTGACGCAATGTCATAAAATTCTGAAAAAATTCAACCATCATTGCTGTACAATGCCCTGTACTGTGACATGATTTCGTGAAAATTCATTGAAGATTCTTTGAGAAATAAAATATTATGTACATAATACACTGTACAGTAATACATTTTCTCTTGCTATGGACAAACCGTTGATCGGATCACAATGATCTTTGGTATACTTTATAATCTTCATTTGCAGAAACTATGTGCCAAGTATGGTACCATTTGAATGAATTTTTCTTGAGATATTAACATGTTATGAATATTCATTTTTTCAAAAATATAGAGTGACGCACTTCTGAATTCACCATAAGTTGCAGCGTATGAAACTTTTGTCTGTGTTCAGGGAACATGCTCCCAAAATCTCAGCTTTCTAGGATTTACGTAGTAGAAGCATTTATTCATTTCTTGATTTTCATTGATTTCCATGGATTTCTCTGTGCTACTACACAATTGTCCACCGGGTGGCAGTTGGAGCCCACGGATCATCTCCCTGCACTAAGTTCGTGCATGGGAGAAGATTACACAATACACAGCAGTGATTAAATGTGCTTCAGATACTTTGACCAGGTTCCATGGCTCATAGCTCCAATATTCAAAACAAAAATCTCTTTCAGTAAAGGGGTTTGCACTCAATTAACATAAAACATTTCCCACTATCTCGTATTGTCCAACGAATGACAATGCTCGACATCGCTCGAACGCGTCTCGCCCCTGTTTCGACATGCACGGGTGGGCGTCTCGCCCCCGTTTCGACATGCACCGGTGGGCGAGGACCCGCCCCAACGCTGCTTGCAGCTTTAATTATTAGGGTCCGAGCCTCCAGGCCTGCAGGGCCTTGGAGAGGACCCTATTGTTCCTGCTATGTTTTTTCTTTATTATTATTCTTTTTTCCGACGCCTCTTTGAGCTTAAATTTGACCCCCTAAACATGCTCAAAAACTCACCAAAATTGGCACGCACCTCAAGTCTGGCGAAAAATTTGATAAAATGAAAACATTATCCCCATTGGTCACAAAATGGCTCTCTAGCGCCACCAAGACACATTTTTTCGGCACTTATAGGGCCACCACGACCGGTAGGAAAGTCGTAGAGAGATGGAACCAAGACTATATTGTTCATCTCATCAAGACCTAAAAATGGGGGGCATTCACCCCCTGACCTAAATCGAACAGGGAGTCCGCAATTTGCATATCAACATTCCCATTTTGCCCCAAATTTCGCCAAAATTTGCCCTCGAACAAACGCGAACTCCTCCTAGGGCGTTCATTGTATCAACCCCAAATGCTAATAGATGACAAAGCAACCTCTTCCAATGAAAACTACTGTACAACTTTTTCAAAAGTCCTACGGATACGATTTTATGAGGCGTCAAAGGTGGGGTCCGCAGCCACTTTGACTGCCTTTTTCCGATGCGTACACAATTCCCAACCTTCATTTGACCCCTTAAACATGCTCAAAAACACACCAAATTTTGCACATAATTCATTGAGGCTCCAAAGATATTTAGTCTTTCAAAATTTTCAACCCAAGACACAAAATGGCTCTCTAGCGCCACCTAAATACACCAAAATGGGACTTTTGCCTTCACCACGGACTGTCGCAATGTCTGAAAATTCTGAAAAAAATCACTCATTATTGCTGTATTATATTCTGCATTGGGCCTTGATTTCGTGAAAATTCATGAAAGACTTTATGAGATAAAAATTTTTATGTTCATAATACGCTGTACAGTAATACATTTTCTCTTGCTGTGGACAAACCGTTGATTGGATCAAAATGATCTTTGGTATGCTACATTAACTCGATATGAGGAATCAGATTGCCAAGCATGGAACGATTTGAATGAATATTTGTTGAGATATTAACATGTTATGTATATTCATATTTCCAAAAATATAGAGTGACGAACTTCTGAATTCACCATAGGTTGCAGCGTATGTAACTTTTGTCTGTGTTCAGGGAACATGCTCCCAAAATATCAGCTTTCTAGGACTTGCGTAGAAGAAGTATTTATTAATTTCTGGATTATTATTGATTTGCTGGGTTTTTACTTATGCTGCTACACATTCTGTCCACCGGGTGGCAATAGGATGACACGGCTCATCTCCCCTCACTAAGTTCATGCATGGGGAAGATTCCAAAATACACAGCAGTGATTAAATCTGCTTCAGATACGTTGAGCAGGTCCCATGGCTCATAGCTCCATTTTACAAAAGAAAAATCTCTTTCAGTAAAGGGGTTTTCATTCAACTCAACATAAAACATTTCCCTCAGTCTCGTACTGTCCGACGAATGACAATGCTCGACGGCACTTGTAGGCGACTTGCCCCCGTCTCGACGTGCGCGGGTGGGCGAGGACCCGCCCCAACGCTGCTTGCAGCTTTAATTATTATTATTCTTTGTTTCTTCTTACGCCTCTTTGCGCTCAAATTTGACCCCCTAAACATGCTCAAAAACTCACCAAAATCGGCACGCTCGTCAGGTCTGGCGAAAAATTCGATAAAATGAAAAAACTCTCCCCATAGGTCACAAAATGGCTCTCTAGCGCCACCAAGGCACTTTTTACTGGCCTTTAGAGGGCCATCACGCCCGGTAGGAAAGTCATAGAGACATGCAACCAACACTATATTGTTCTTCTCATCAAGGCCTAAAAATGAACAATCGACACCTATTACCTAAATCAAACAGGAAGTCCGCTATTTGCATATCAAAATTCGCATTTTCCCCTAAATTAGGCCAAAATTTGCCCTCCAACAAACGCGAACTCCTCCTAGGGCGTTCATCGTATCGACCCCAAATGCTAATAGATGACACAGCACACTCTTTCGATGAAAACTACTGTACAACTTTTTCAAAAGTCCTACCGTTTGGATTTTATGAGGCGTCAAAGATGGGGTCCGCAGCCACTTTGACTGCCTTTTCCCGATGCATACACAATTTCCAACATTAATTTTACCGCTTAAACATGGTCAAAAACGAACAAAATTTTGCAGTAAATTCTTACAGGCAACAAACATATCTCTTATCCCAAAATTCTTCACCAAAGGCACAAAATGGCTCTCTAGCGCCACCTAAATCCTCCAAAATGGCACTTTTGCTTACACCACGCCCTGACGCAATGTTTAAAAATTCTGAAAAAAATCACACATCATTGCTGTACCATGACAGATATTCTCACTTGATTTCGTGAAAATCCAATGAAGACTTCTTGAAATAAAAAATGTTATGTTCATCATATGCTGTACAGTATCACATAATTTCTTACTGTGAACAAACCGTTTATTGTATCAAAATGTCCTTTGGTTCACTTCATAAGCTCCATGTGTACAGACAAACTGCCAAGCATGGAACAATTTCTATGAATATTTCTGGAGATATTAATATGTTATGAATATTCATATTTTGAAAAATATAGAGTGACGCACTTCTGAATTCACCATAAGTTGCAGCGTATGAAACTTTTGTCTGTGTTCAGGGAACATGCTCCCAAAATCTCAGCTTTCTAGGATTTACGTAGAAGAAGCATTTATTAATTTCTTGATTTTCATTGATTTCCATGTATTTCTGTGTGCTACTACACAATTGTCCACCGGGTGGCAGTTGGAGCCCACGGATCATCTCCCTCCACTAAGTTCATGCATGGGGGAAGATTTCACAATACACACCAGTGATTACATGTGCTTCAGATACTTTGACCAGGTTCCATGGCTCATAGCTCCATTATTCAAAACAAAAATCTCTTGCAGTGAAGGGGTTTGCATTCAACTCAACATAAAAGATTTCCCACTATCTCGTACTGTCCAACGAAACACAATGCTCGACATCGCTCCAACGCGTCCCGCCCCCCTTTCGACATGCGCGGGTGGGCGTCTCGCCCCCGTTTCGACATGCGCGGGTGGGCGAGGACCCGTCCCAACGCTGCTTGCAGCTTTAATTAGGGTCCGAGCCTCGAGGCCTGAAAGGCCTCAGAGAGGACCCTATTGTTCCTGCTATGTTTCCTATTATTATTATTCTTTGTTTCTTTGTTTTTTCTTACGCCTCTTTGAGCTTGAATTTGACCCCCTAAACATGCTCAAAAACTCACCAAAATCGGCACGCTCGTCAGGTCTGGCGAAAAATTTGATAAAATGAAAAAATTCTCCCCATAGGTCACTAAATGGCTCTCTAGCGCCACCAAGGCACTTTTTACTGGCCTTTAGAGGGCCACCACGCCCGGTAGGAAAGTCATAGAGACATGCAACCAACACTATATTGTTCATCTCATCAAGGCCTAAAAATGAACAATCGACACCTATTACCTAAATCAAACAGGAAGTCCGCAATTTGCATATCAAAATTTGCATTTCACCCTAAATTTGGCCAAAATTTGCCCTCGAACAAACGCGAACTCCTCCTAGGGCGTTCATCGTATCGACCCCAAATGCTAATAGATGTCACAGCACACTCTTCCGATGAAAACTACTGTACAACTTTTTCAAAAGTCCTACGGTTTGGATTTTATGAGGCGTCAAAGATGGGGTCCGCAGCCACTTTCACTGCCTTTTCCCGATGCATACGCAATTTCCAACATTAATTTAACCGCTTCAACATGGTCAAAAACGAACAAAATTTTGCAGTAAATTCTTACAGGCAACAAACATATCTCTTATCCCAAAATTCTTCACCAGAGGCACAAAATGGCTCTCTAGCGCCACCTAAATCCTCCAAAATGGCACTTTTGCTTACACCACGCCCTGACGCAATGTTCAAAAATTCTGAAAAAAATCAAACATCATTGCTGTACCATGACAGATATTCTCACTTGATTTCGTGCAAATCCAATGAAGACTTCTTGAAATAAAAAATGTTATGTTCATCATATGCTGTACAGTATCACATAATTTCTTACTGTGAACAAACCGTTTATTGTATCAAAATGTCCTTTGGTAGACTTCATAAGCTCCATTTGTACAGACAAACTGCCAAGCATGGAACAATTTCTATGAATATTTCTGGAGATATTAATATGTTATGAATATTCATATTTTGAAAAATATAGAGTGACGCACTTCTGAATTCACCATAAGTTGCAGCGTATGAAACTTTTGTCTGTGTTCAGGGAACATGCTCCCAAAATCTCAGCTTTCTAGGATTTACGTAGAAGAAGCATTTATTAATTTCTTGATTTTTATTGATTTCCATGTATTTCTGTGTGCTACTACACAATTGTCCACCGGGTGGCAGTTGGAGCCCACGGATCATCTCCCTTCACTAAGTTCATGCATGGGGGAAGATTTCACAATACACACCAGTGATTAAATGTGCTTCAGATACTTTGACCAGGTTCCATGGCTCATAGCTCCATTATTCAAAACAAACATCTCTTGCAGTGAAGGGGTTTGCACTCAACTCAACATAAAAAATTTCCCACTATCTCGTACTGTTCAACGAATCACAATGCTCGACATCGCTCCGACGCGTCTCGCCCCCCTTTTGACATGCGCGGATGGGCGTCTCGCCCCCGTTTCGACATGCGCGGGTGGGCGAGGACCCGTCCCAACGCTGCTTGCAGCTTTAATTAGGGTCCGAGCCTCGAGGCCTGAAAGGCCTCAGAGAGGACCCTATTGTTCCTGGTCAGTTTCTTATTATTAGGGTCCGAGCCTCCAGGCCTGCAGGGCCTTGGAGAGGACCCTATTGTATTTCTCGTGTTTCTTATTATTATTCTTTCTTTGTTTCTTTGTTTCTTTGTTTCTTCTTACGCCTCTTTGAGCTTGAATTTGACCCCCTAAACATGCTCAAAAACTCACCAAAATCGGCACGCTCGTCAGGTCTGGCGAAAAATTTCATAAAATGAAAAAATTGTCCCCATAGGTCACAAAATGGCTCTCTAGCGCCACCAAGGCACTTTTTACTGGCCTTTAGAGGGCCACCACGCCCGGTAGGCAAGTCATAGAGAGATGCAACCAACACTATATTGTTCATCTCATCAAGGCCTAAAAATGAACAATCGACACCTATTACCTAAATCAAACAGGAAGTCCGCAATTTGCATATCAAAATTTGCATTTCACCCTAAATTTGGCCAAAATTTGCCCTCGAACAAACGCGAACTCCTCTCGGGGCGTTCATTGTATCAACCCCAAATGCTAATAGATGACACAGCACACTCTTCCGATGAAAACTACTGTACAACTTTTTCAAAAGTCCTACCGTTTGGATTTTATGAGGCGTCAAAGATGGGGTCCGCAGCCACTTTGACTGCCTGTTCCCGATGCATACGCAATTTCCAACATTTTTTTAACCGCTTAAACATGGTCAAAAACGAACAAAATTTTGCAGTAAATTCTTACAGGCAACAAACATATCTCTTATCCCAAAATTCTTCACCAAAGCCACAAAATGGCTCTCTAGCGCCACCTAAATCCTCCAAAATGGCACTTTTGCTTACACCACGCCCTGACGCAATGTTTAAAAATTCTGAAAAAAATCACACATCATTGCTGTACCACGACAGATATTTTCACTTGATTTCGTGAAAATCCAATGAAGACTTCTTGAAATAAAAAATGTTATGTTCATAATATGCTGTACAGTATCACATAATTTCTTACTGTGAACAAACCGTTTATTGTATCAAAATGTCCTTTGGTAGACTTCATAAGCTCCATGTGTACAGACAAACTGCCAAGCATGGAACAATTTCTATGAATATTTCTGGAGATATTAATATGTTATGAATATTCATATTTTGAAAAATATAGAGTGACGCACTTCTGAATACACCATAAGTTGCAGCGTATGAAACTTTTGTCTGTGTTCAGGGAACATGCTCCCAAAATCTCAGCTTTCTAGGATTTACGTAGAAGAAGCATTTCTTAATTTCTTGATTTTTATTGATTTCCATGTATTTCTGTGTGCTACTACACAATTGTCCACCGGGTGGCAGTTGGAGCCCACGGATCATCTCCCTTCACTAAGTTCATGCATGGGGGAAGATTTCACAATACACACCAGTGATTAAATGTGCTTCAGATACTTTGACCAGGTTCCATGGCTCATAGCTCCATTATTCAAAAGATAAATCTCTTGCAGTGAAGGGGTTTGCACTCAACTCAACATAAAACTTTTCCCACTATCTCGTACAGTCCAACGAATCACAATGCTCGACATCGCTCGAACGCGTCTCGCCCCCCTTTCGACATGCACGGGTGGGCGTCTCGCCCCGGTTTCGACATGCACCGGTGGGCGAGGACCCGTCCCAACGCTGCTTGCAGCTTTAATTATTATTATTATTATTCTTTGTTTTTTCTTACGCCTCTTTGAGCTTGAATTTGACCCCCTAAACATGCTCAAAAACTCACCAAAATCGGCACGCTCGTCAGGTCTGGCGAAAAATTTGATAAAATGAAAAAACTATTGTCATAGGTCACAAAATGGCTCTCTAGCGCCACCAAGGCACTTTTTACTGCCCTTTAGAGGGCCACCACGCCCAGTAGGAAAGTCATAGAGAGATGCAACCAACACTATATTGTTCATCTCATCAAGGCCTAAAAATGAACAATCGACACCTATTACCGAAATCGAACAGGAAGTCCACAATTTGCATATCAAAATTTGCATTTTCCCCAAAATTTGGCCAAAATTTGCCCTCGAACAAACGAGAACTCCTCCTAGGGCGTTCATCGTATCGACCCCAAATGCTAATAGATGACACAGCACACTCTTCTGATGAAAACTACTGTACAACTTTTTCAAAAGTCCTACGGTTTGGATTTTATGACGCGTCAAAGATGGGGTCCGCAGCCACTTTGACTGCCTTTTCCCGATGCATACGCAATTTCCAACATTTATTTAACCGCTTAAACATGGTCAAAAACGAACAAAATTTTGCAGTAAATTCTTACAGGCAACAAACATATCTCTTATCCCAAAATTCTTCACCAAAGGCACAAAATGGCTCTCTAGCGCCACCTAAATCCTCCAAAATGGCACTTTTGCTTACACCACGCCCTGACGCAATGTTTAAAAATTCTGAAAAAAATCACACATCATTGCTGTACCATGACAGATATTCTCACTTGATTGCGTGAAAATACAATGAAGACTTCTTGAAAGAAAAAATGTTATGTTCATCATATGCTGTACAGTATCACATAATTTCTTACTGTGAACAAACCGTTTATTGTATCAAAATGTCCTTTGGTAGACTTCATAAGCTCCATGTGTACAGACAAACTGCCAAGCATGGAAAAATTTCTATGAATATTTCTGGAGATATTAATATGTTATGAATATTCATATTTTGAAAAATATAGAGTGACGCACTTCTGAATTCACCATAAGTTGCAGGGTATCAAACTTTTGTCTGTGCTCAGGGAACATGCTCCCAAAATCTCAGCTTTCTAGGATTTACGTAGAAGAAGCATTTCTTAATTTCTTGCTTTTTATTGATTCTCATTCTTTTTCTTTGTGCTGCTACAGACTCTGTCCACCGGGTGGCAATAGGATCACACGGCTCATATTTCTTCACTTAGTTAATGCATGGGGGAAGATACCACAATACACAGCAGTGATAAAATCTGCTTTAGATACTTTGGCCAGGTCCCATGGCTCATAGCTCCATTTCCCAAAAGAAAAATCTCTTTCAGTAAAGGGGTTTGCACTCAACTCAACATAAAACGTTGTAGTGTATGAAACTTTTTTCGGTGTTCAGTGAACATGCGTTAGTGAAGCCTTTCACCCCTCGTTGTCTTTTGCAGCTCGGTATAAAACAGACCAAGCGATTGGTCCAATGTTTTATATATTGTGTTTTCAAGCTCTGTATAAAACAGGCAAAGCGACTGGTCCAATGTTTTACACATTATGCGGGTAAGAAGTATTTTCGTTGAATGTCAATTACAAGAGCTAGCTAGTTTGTTAGCCAGCTTTCAATTTTATTTACCACTAACCCAGATAGCAAGCTCCTCCACTCCTAATGTGCTTCAGCCGGGGCAGATCCGGAGCGGAGGAGCTTGCTATCTGGGAAGTCAATGCAGTCCCAGCGAAGCCAAGGTAGCTCGCTGGTGACCGATATCAGTCGCTTGCGTTCGCTTTCAGTCAGCGGTCCGTTCTGACAACTTTGCGTTTCTACGTTAACTAACGCATGAAACGGTACAGTTCTTCAATAAATATTGCCACAAAAGGCTGCTGAACTTCTCGCCCTTTCTCGTTTGTATGGAGTTCTTTGGAATTGGCCTCATAGGAAACCATTCGTTTTTATGAAGCAGATGGGTGTATCAATATGCCGGCCGGGTGCTTCGCTTTGGATAATGTTACTATGAAGACATAAGCAATCTAGTGTTCTCAATATATATATATATATTTAAGGGAAAACTCAGTCGATCATAGATTTCGAACAGAGTGACGTAATGGGGTGCGTTTCAAGGCGGAGGTGCATTTCTCGGCACCGCAAGGACACGTACCCGGAATTCTCGGAGCGTGACCCCGGAAGAGAATAAACAGCAATTTTATTGACTTGCAAAATTGCATTTCAAATCCACAAACATCATATGTGTCATTCATGGTGTATTGCAAAGGGGGTCGAAAAATAGCTTTTCTAACGCCATTGAGTACGACATAATTTTTCTCAGATTTTATGTCGCATAAAGGTCAGCGGAAAGGGCGGGACTTTGCCACTTCGTATAAAGCTGAACACCATTTTGATTTCTTCAGACAAGCTGATGCATTGAGGTAAGAACTACGCTTGTTCGCTCCTCAGATTTTTTGCTACAGTTCAGTCGTAATTGTTTACCATAATGTTATCTCATATCGCTGCGGCGAGTTTGTTACGGTGGTGTTTGAAGTTCAAGTTTCCGTTTGTCTTTGAATTATCGCATTTGTGGGCCGTAGTGATGTTTTTCAGGTCAATCGGTGTCGAAAAACAATTCGCCACAGGAAGGCCTTTTGTTTCTTCGCAGTAACGTTAGTTGATTAGTTGAGACTGTGTCGTATATATGGCTAATTTTCGGTCTGATTAGTTTTGTTCACTTGAGTTACGTTAACTAGATATGGTTTGTAGCTGCCAACTCAGTGGAAATTAATTTTGGTGGTGGATTTTACTCTAAGAAAGACGGAGAAGTAAATCATTGAGTTGGTAAGTGACTCGTTTCATCTATCGGCCAGTTAGCTTTTTAAAATAAATACCTTGGAAATAATTATGTACCCAGTATTGAATTTTTCGGGGTTTTTTCAGAAACGATTTTACATGATGCTCTAATTCTTTTCAGAGGTTTTATTGCTACTAACCTTTGTTGAAAATTAGAATTACAGCCAGCTATCAAGATGGCGGCCGATGCCTTTGTTTGCATTGAACGAGTGTAGTAGGCCTAACTAGCGATTGCATTCTACTAACGTTAGCTAACCAGCATTATTTCCTGTTATGTATCCAGTTTTGAATTTTTTTTGGTTTCTTTCCGGAACGATTTTAAATGATGCTGTAATTTTTTCAGAGGTATTATTGCCACTAATGTTTGTTAGAAGTGAGTGTTACAGCTAGCAATCACGTGATGTCGGCCATTTTATGTTCATTGAGGGGAATTGTGGTATGGGAAGCGTGTAACGTTACTAACTTACAATTTTCTATTGGAGAAAGGAATAGTAAATCAATGCATCGAATAATAAGCAGTCTGATTTTGGTTTTATGTTCTGACAGCGAGGGGCTTCATATAGCTTGATTGTGTGTGGTTTTGCGGAAGTTTTTTTTTAAGCCTCGTTAATGTTGATAGCTGGGCTCTGAAATGGTTGTAGCCCTTTATTGTGACTTGAACATGCAAATGTAAAGTAAGAATGTTGGTTATTCATGCTTCTTGACATGAGTGCTATTCCTTATTTGACAAATGAAAACCACTTTGTACTCAAGATGTTATGTTGTATAGTGGTGTGCGTCTAATTACTGTGCAAATGGGTTTATTTGATGTGCATGCATGTGCATGTGTCAGCATGGTTGATGAGAAAATTCAGCCATTGGTGTCTTGGAAAGCAAACATTTCGTATAGATTTTGCGTGATGGGACAACATTTTTAAATGATAATTTGCTACAGTGATGCATTTCTGAATCCTAGATGTTTTGGAATATCTTCTCTTCTGATTGACAAAAGTTTCTTTGTGTAAACTTTGTACATGATTGTATTGCCATAATTAAGGTGTTCCTTTTATCTACAGATATCCCTCTCTGCTGCCTGTGAATTCTGATGCTCTACTGCTTTGACTGTTGTCAAAAACGATCTTCTTGCGACCTTCTGTACATATCTGATCCACGAAGTCAAATCGCCTTGCACATTTTTCCTCACTTATATATTCACTTGCTTAATACACACGTAACTGATAATTACTCACCTACTCTGCTCATTGACTCACCTGCACACCCACACATCTCCACAGACACTTGCACACACACACACACACACACACCTGTGAACACACAAGTTTTATAGTAGTTGCCTAAGTCTGACTGCCAAGGTAAGTTTAAAATTTTGTGTATTTGAATGTTGTGGTGAAACTTTGTCTGGCAAAAGGATGAGTATGTTTGGCATGCATTCATTTTTGTTCTGTGAACTTTGAATAATTTTGTTCTTTGAATTTAGATGCCACGTGGAAAGGCTTACCGACGCGCTCAAGCTTTGAAGCAGAGGATGGCCTTACAGCAGCCTTGGACTCCCCAGCTGCCTGTCCCCGAGTTTGTTGCTCGTAGGTATCAGTTTAATTGTTTACATTTTTTTTAACCCCCCCTGTGCGTTTAGCGCTAAGCAGGGGATATAGTATCCAGCTGCTCCCATACGTATGTCCATCCGTCCCGGCGGGGGATAGTGACAAACTCTTGTTTGAATTTTTTTTAATGTTCAAGTTGCAGAAGTGAAATATAATGTTATTTTTTTTGGATGACATTCATACGTTGGGTTTCAATTGCACAGGTCGCGGTACTGGTTTCCGCCATCGTGTGCGGAGATGGCCAACTTCCCACCTGACTCAGCGCTCCTTCAAGTTGGTCACTCCTGCTCAGCATCCAGAGAAGCAGGTATTTGTTTTTAGTAATGCAGAGTGTACAGGTAGTTGGTATTTGTGGTTGGTCAGTGTTCTAATGCGGTGTATCTGTTCTTGCAGCTGGTGTTCGTCGTTGGAGACTCTCACCTGCGAGCCATGGTGGACGGTTTTGTGGACATGCCGGAGGGACCCCTGTCTTTTGCTTTTCTGTCTGTTCCAGGTGCTCAGGCTTCGGAGCTGAGGAAGGAGGTATTGCATGCTGCTCTTCCATGGACCCCAGATGTTGTCTGCGTGTGTGCCCCGAGCAACAACCTCACTGCCAGCAGGACCATCGGTGAGGCGTCGCTGGACTTCAGTGCGCTCCTGAGCGCTGTTTGCAGTCGCTGGACCAAGGTGAGTACTATGCAATTGCTGTTGACTGCTGTTGTGAGCAGCTTGTATTTTCTTGCTTCCTTCTTTTGAAGATAACTTTGTTCTCTCTCTCTCTCTCTCTCTCTCTCTCTCCCTCTCTCTCTCTCTCTCTCCCTCTGTAGGTGTTCGTGCTGGACTTCCCCCCTCGCCTGAACGTGGAGCCGGACCTGCAGGAGTTGTTTCGTCAGGAGTACCATCGTGTTGCAGCTCGCATGGGTACATTGGTTTTAGACATCTGCTGCCATAAAAGTAATTGAATGTGCTGTCTGACTCAAATGTTTCTCATATGAAAATGTTAAGCAACATCAATGTAATTTTTTTTTCAGGTCTCCCGTACGTGTCTGTGGCTGAGCACTTCCCTCTGCAGCGATTGCAGCTGTGGTGCCATGATGGCGTAAGTAATGCTAACGGTTTTTTTGACGTGATGTTTGGACTTGAAGGTTTTCCTCGTATCAAATATATAGTTAAATGTATGGTGTGTTGACTGCTTTTCAGGTGCACCTCAGCGACACCGTTGGATCCCCTATCCTCGCGCAGCTTCTGTGGGTGGCTGCAATGCACCAGTTGGCTCCTCCTCCTCCCAGGCCCCAGGTGTCTCCCCGGACATCGCCGAGCAGCAGGACCCCCCCCAGGCTGGTTGTGACAGGCCCCCCCCCCGTGCCGCGTCGCAGTGACCCATTGGAGTGGGCCGTTGTACGTCAGGGAGCCAAGGTAATGTGTTGTAGTTTGACCATTCATTTTGACAAAAAGAAAATCTGACCTTTTTCTTATGCATTTATTCTGAGCTTTTTTTATTTGCTTGTTTTTTCAAGGCTGAAACGTCTGCATTGGAGTCGTCCGTCATCTCGCCCAACCCAGTGTGGTTCAGCAGCGCCGTGTTGGAAGCCCTGGAGAGAGTTTCTCCTTCTGGATCTGACTGCACTGCCTCTCCTTCAGCCGGCCGGGTAACTTTCACTCAGATTATATGTATCATTGTCCAGGAAAAAGAAAAACAGGAAGGCAATTGCTAATTTTTTTTTGTTTTTTTTCTTTCTCCAGGCTTCCCGTGTGGAGCGTCAACGCAGAGGTGTTGCCACCAGGCGCAGAGGACGACAGCGGCAGGTTGGTACTATTTCAGTATGTCACTGACATGGATATGTTCTAAGTATAAGTTCACAACACACACAGCTAGAAAAAAGGAGTGAAGCATTTCAATGATTTTGTCTTTTCCATTTTTCCGTCTTCGGGACCAGCTCCCCTGTGCAGCCGGTGTGAGTTTTGTGTGATGTGATTTAATGTTGGAGACGGGTGGCAACATTTGTTCTGTTTAGTGTTGTTGTTGTTGTTGTTGTTGTTGTTGTTGTTGTTGTTGTTGTTTTTTTTTTTCCTTTAAAATAATAAAGCTTTGTTTTCACGTTATTGTCTTTTGATCAGGAGGAGGTGTCGGCGGCTGCACTGTCAGAGGAGGTGGGGGAGGAGGCTGCTGCAGTGAGCCCTGCTGTGCTGATGGAGTCTGCTGTCCAGGAGGCTTCCCAGCTGCTGCCGCAGAAGATCGTCAAAGCTAAGGCTGCCTCTGTGTCTGATGCTACTGCTGTTTCTGCTCCTGCTGTTTCTGCTGCTGCTCCTGCTGTTTCTGCTGCTGCTGCTCCTACTGTTTCTGCTGCTGCTGCTCCTGCTGTTTCTGCTGCTGCTGCTCCTGCTGTTTCTGCTGCTGCTGCTCCTGCTGTTTCTGCTGCTGCTGCTCCTGCTGTTTCTGCTGCTGCTGCTCCTGCTGTTTCTGCTGCTGCTGCTCCTGCTGTTTCTGCTCCTGCTCCTGGTTTTGATGATTGTGTTCCTGATGTGTGTCTTCCTGATTGTGTAGCTCCCTCTGATTCTCAGAGTAATGCTGTGACAGCAGAGGCCAAGAAGAGGTTAAAGTTGGTGAAAGTAGTGTGTGGATCGTTTCACCAGGGGAATGAGCGTTTTCAGTATGCAGGATTGCAGTGTATGGCTATAGCTTTGGTCAGCTTGGCCAAACACATGCTGAAGAGTGTGTTCTCATGGGAGAGGCCTGACTTAGATCGCGTGTTGGTTTTAGGTGATGAATTCTACACAGAAATGCGCAAGTTGAATATTTTCACTCATGAGACAAATCTACTTTCTGTCCCAGATTTGTTAGAGCAATTGGAGATAGATGAACAGGTATTTGGGTTTAGTTATGGTGATACAGTTTTAGGAGAAGTAGGCGTGACTGAAGGTGAACACATTGACAACGGTGTTTACATCAGTCTGCAAAATGGTCTTGAGAGGATCTTCTGCCAGTACAGCATGTGTTTGATGACACTCTGTGCAAACACTAGTGCCATCATCTGTGAGGGTGGACGGTTCACTGTGGTTGATAGTCACTCGCGCAGTAACATGGGTATGTTGGATGCTAATGGCACAAGTGTGGTTCTGCATTTTGCTTGTGTTGGTGACCTGCATCACTACATCTGTCAACTGGCAGAATGTTTGTCTTCAAGGGAGAAGCTCTTTGAGCTCTGTGGTGTTCGTGTCACTGGGGGTGCAGGTCCAGATCGTTTTGTTTCAGTGGACAGCACTGTTTCAGTTGCAGAGTGTAGTGACATTACTGAGGGAAAAGGAAATGATGTTTCAAAAGTTAGGTGCGTGTCTGAATGTGGTGCTAATGTTGCTGTGAGTCCACTGTTGTCTGGCATTTCTGTACAAAGTATTTCCAGTGAGGTAAGCAGTGGTTTATCAACAGAATCTTCAGTTACTGATGGCAGGAAGCGTAAAACCCCTTCTAGTAGTTACAATTCAAAGAAGTCAAAGAGTTTTGATATTGGTGAGGTTGACTGTGATGTAGAGTTTATTAATGCTGTGAGCAATGAGGAGCTGGTCTTTTGTCCCCTGGGTGTAGATGTTTGCCAAGCTCTTTGTGAAAAGTTGAATGTTGACTTTGTGAAGATTGGTGGTCAACTGTCTGCAGAGGTTGGGGCATTGGGTGCTCCATGTAAAAATGAGATGATTGTGGCTGATGGGAACTGCTTTTTCAGAGCTATTTCTCAAGCTGTGAGTGGCTCACAGAAGCATCATCGCAAGATTAGATTGGCTATATGTAAAGAGTTGGATAAGAATTGCGATAAATATCGAAGTCTTTTGAGGAGTCCATATACCTCTGTGTTGGAATACCTTCAGGTGTCCAAGATGAGAGCTGTGAACACTTGGGCTACAGAGGTAGAAATTCAGGTTGCTGCAGATTGGTTAGGGGTTGATGTCTTTACTTTTTATGATGGACGTTGGCTTAAGTACTGCAGTAGCAGCAAGTATTTGTCAGGCGAAAGCATTTACTTAGAGAATATCATGGGGAAGCATTTTGAGACTGTTGTTTGTGTTTGTAAGCCTGGATTGAGGAGCTGTTATAATTACTGTAAAGTTGTAGCAACAAGTTACAACACTAGGTCTAGAATAATGCATGATTTTGCTAGTGACAAGACAATTGAATGTAATGATGAGGTGGTAGATTTTGATAAAGATGTAGGTGATTGTGGTGATGTGTTGGAGGCTGCTACTGAGCAAATGCCTTGTAGAAAGTCTGCAAAATCAAAATATCTGATGCAGAAAAAAAGGAAACAGGAAAAACTGAATAAGTTGCTTAAGGAAGAACGTCACTTAAGGTTTAGAAAGATGTATCATAGTAATGTAATGTTGAGGGAAAAGATTAAATTGATGAGGGCAAATAAATACAGGGAAAATATCAAGTACAGGGAGATGATGAAAGCAATAAGTAAAGCAAAGAGTGTGACGAATTATCAGGACAATATCCAGCACAAGGAGAGAGTTAAAACTGAGAGTAAAGCCAGGAGTATGCAAAAATATCAAGGTGACATCCAACACAGGGAAAGTGTTAAAACCAAAAGTGTAGTTAAATACAGACAAAACATCCAGCACCGAGAGAGGGTTAAAACTAATAGTGTTGTTAAATACAGACAAAACATCCAGCACAGGGAGAAGGTTAAAACTAATAGTGTGGTTAAATACAGACAAAACATCCAGCACAGGGAGAAGGTTAAAACTAATAGTGTGGTTAAATACAGACAAAACATCCAGCACAGGGAGAAGGTTAAAACTAATAGTGTGGTTAAATACAGACAAAACATCCAGCACAGGGAGAAGGTTAAAACTAATAGTGTGGTTAAATACAGACAAAACATCCAGCACAGGGAGAAGGTTAAAACTAATAGTGTGGTTAAATACAGACAAAACATTCAGCACAGGGAGAGGGTTAAAGAAGGGAGTAGAAGAAAATATCATGATAGTTTAGAACATAAGCAGCAAGTTATTGCGAGGGTCATGTTGAGTCGAAAACAGAAAAAGGATGAATCCAAAGATTTTGCTTATGTGATGGATCAATTTTTAGAGCAGGTCAGAGATGGACCAGATTTTGTGTGTTGTGTTTGTTGTAGGTTGTTGTTCAGATCTCAGGTGCTTCGTTGCGAGAAAGAAGTTTATCGCTCAAATTTGGCAATGGCAAGTATTGCAGAGACTTGTATTAATGAGGCTTATTTGCATAAATGTCATGAGGAGTGTTATGTGCCATGTCAGTTAGTTATATCTAGAGGTCAGCTGTGGATCTGTTACGCATGTCATCACAAGATTAGCAGAGGTCAAATTCCAGCTGAATGCTGGATTAATAACTTGGAGCTTGATCCCATTCCACATGAACTGGGATGCTTGAATAGTGTAGAACAGCATTTGATAGCTCTGCATATTCCATTCATGAAGATGCTATGTTTGCCCCGAGGGGGTCAAGGCGGAATCCATGGGCCGGTAACTTGTGTTCCAGCGAACATTGTACAGAGTGTTAATGCGTTGCCACGTACTAGTATGGAAGGATCTTTAGTGCAGGTCAAGTTAAAGCGTAAATTGACATACAAAGGGCATTATGAATATCAGTTTGTGGACACTTCACGTGTAAGACAGGCAGTAGAATATTTAAGAAGGACAAATGTTTATTACAGAGATATTGAGTTTAATGAAGAGTGGGTAAATGAGTTTAGGAGGCAGACGGATGAGGAAGAGGCTGAATCCTGTAGAGAGCAGGAAGCTGTCAGAGCTGAAATTTGTCAGGAAGAACAGGTTAGGGGCAAGCTAACTGTTCAGGAAGATGGCCAGGTTACAAATACAGCAGGTGTTGATGTAGAAGATGCATCTGACATGGCACAAGATGAAATGTTGCATGACAGACAGCAACACTGTATGTTTCAGGACACTTGTCTAATGCCAGTAGATATAGGTCAGGAGATGTTAGACCAATACATGGATATTGTAAATATTGCACCTGCAGAGGGTAATAGTCCAGTTCGGATGCTTACAGACCACAGTAATGAAGCTAAATGTTTCCCTGTGTTGTTTCCTCTGGGTGGGAATACTTTCCACGACACACGTCCTCAGCGTTTAACATTGTGCCGTTATTTTAATAATAGGATCATGAATGTTGATGGGCGTTTTGCGCGCAATGTAGAGTACATCTTTTATGCTCAGTACATGTCTGAGCTGGATATGGTGATATCCAATGTTTCTGTAGCATTGCGTAAGGGTAAGGGGGGTCAGAAATCGCATAACATTACTCAAAATATATTGCAAAATAATGACTCACTAAAGCAGTTGTTAGAATTTGATGATGGTTTTAGGTTTCTTAGACCTATTAGAGGTACACCAGCTTTTTGGCAGTCCGTTCAGAAGGATGTATTTGCTTGTGTTCGCCAATTGGGGATTCCCACCTGGTTTTGCTCATTTTCGTCTGCAGATCTGCGCTGGCAGAATCTACTGACCAGCATCCTGAGACAGGAAGGCAGAGCACAGACTGTGGATGATTTGGAGTGGGCAGACAGGTGTGAGTTGTTGCGCGGTAATCCAGTTACAGCTGCGCGGATGTTCGATTACAGGTGGCATTGTTTTTTGAAAACTGTTCTCATGTCTCCTTTGCAACCAATCGGCAAAATCATCGATTACTTTTATAGAATCGAATTCCAGCAGCGTGGTTCTCCTCATGTTCACGCTTTATTTTGGATTGAGGGTGCTCCCCAAATTGATAGGAATGAAGATGAAGAAGTGGTTGAATTCATTGATAAATACGTTACTTGTGAGCTGCCCTCAGATGATGACACATTATTGGACATGGTGTCATCAGTTCAAATGCATTCAAAACATCATTCAAAGTCTTGCAAGAAAAAAAACACTACATGTCGTTTCAATTTCCCAAAACCAGTTTCTGCTCGAACATTTTTATGTAAAATTAAAGAATGCAAATGCGATTGGACAAAGGCTGCAGATTCAGATCCAAAAAACAAGCCAGTCTGTAAATGTTTTAACGATGATGATAAAATGCCAAAAACTTTTGCGGAGTCCGTTCTGACATACGTTAAAGAAGCTTTAGAATCAGAGGTGCCATTTTCAAATGTAGAGGACTTGTTTAGGAGTCTTAATATTAATCAAGAAATCTTTGAAGAGGCCTATAGGACAATTGAAAAAAAGTATAAAGTGGTTTATAGGAGAGGATTGAAAGAGGTTTGGATTAATCAATATAGCAAGCAATTATTAAAATGCTGGAACGCCAACATGGACATTAGCTTTGTCACGGACGCCTATGCTGTAATCGTCTACATCATATCGTATATAACAAAAGCAGAGAGAGAAATTGGCCTATTATTGAATAATGCCCATAAAGAAGCCTCACAGCAAGGTAACCTCTCTGCTAAAGATGCTTTAAAGAAGCTGGGCAGTGTGTATTTGCATAACAGGGACGTTTGTGCCCAGGAGGCCGTGTATAGGCTAACAAACATGCATTTGAAGGAGTGTTCCAGAAAGGTGGTGTTTGTTCCAACAGGGAACAACCTGGTGAAGATGAGTTTGCCGCTTAGTGTTTTAAGGCAAAAGGCATCTTCCCATAATCTTAGCACAGAAGACATGTGGATGACCAGCATGGTGGACAGGTATAGGAACAGGCCTGACAACGATGCGTTCACTGACATGTGCATGGCTACATTTGCATCAGAGTATCGCGTTCTCTACAAAAACGAAAAGTCTCTTAATAGAATCAAACTAAAAAATGACTTGGGTTTTATCTTGAGGAGAACACGTTCTCAGTTTGCAGTTGTGCGTTACATGCGCTTCAATTTGGACAAACAAGAGGAGGCTCATTTTCAAAGTCTGCTGCAATTATTTCTCCCTTATAGAGCTGACTTAGACCTCAAACCTGAAGGATTTGAGCTGTTTGAACAGTTCTATAATGACGGGAAGGTAACTTTCAGTGATGGCTCCGTACACTCGGTTCAGGCTGTAGTAGATGAAAATAGGGCAAAGTTTGAAATAGATTGTCCTCATTTGGATCGAGCGCGCGAGATAGCAGAGCAGCACCAGGGTATAGATGAAGATGCTTGGGGTGAGCTGTGCCCTGAACAGGAAGTAGAGCGCCTAGAATGTTTAGAGGAGAGAAGGCAGCAGCAGGGAGCAGAGGTGGAACAGGAGCAGTTGGGGGACTCGATGGACAACGTTCCAGATTTAGTAGATGGTAGCAAACAGGTTGCGCAGTTGGAAAGGCGAGAGAGGATCCTGGCTAGAAGTGAGGGTTTGGCTTTAGTTAGGTCCCTGAATGAGACCCAAATGGCTGTTTTTAATAAGATTAGACAATGGTGTTTGCAAAAGGTGATGGGTAAGAACCCACAACCTTTGCATGTGTTTGTGACAGGCGGTGCAGGGACGGGGAAAAGTCATTTAATTAGAGCAATTCAATATGAAGCAGGGAGGCTGTTGTCAACACTTTGTCGTCAACCAGATGATATTTGCATTTTGTTAACTGCTCCTACAGGTGTAGCTGCTTACAATTTGAATGCAGCAACAATTCATCACAGGTTTAACATCGGCATCCATGCTACCTTACCGTACACCCCCTTGGGTGAAGAGAAACTCAATTCTCTGAGAGCTGAATTGAGCCACCTCCAAATTCTCATTATAGATGAAATCAGCATGGTTGATCACAATCTGTTGGCTTATGTCCATGGCAGGTTAAGGCAGGTTAAGCAGACAGGAGACTTTTCCCCATTCGGTAATGTCAGTGTGATAGCTGTTGGAGACTTCTATCAGTTGCCTCCTGTTAAAGGGAAGCCCCTGTATAGCGGTCAGGTCGCTGTGGACCTGTGGTGCAATTTTAGTGTCGTGGAACTGAAAACGGTAGTCAGGCAGAAAGACGACGTTTTTGCACAATTGCTTAACCGTTTAAGGGTACGTTCGAAGGACACCCCCCTATTGAAGAGCGACATAGAATTATTAAAATTGCGCGAGACAGGTGAAGAGAGCTCAGCTTTGCATATATTTCCGACCAATATGCAAGTGAGCGAGCATAATCTAAAGCAGCTTTTCGCCATGTGTCCTGATCATGTAGTTATTGAAGCAAAAGACTATAGGAACAATAGAAAAACGGGCAAATTAGAGCTGATGGTAGGGCATCACAGTGATGCAGCGGACACATGTTTACCTAGCAGTTTGTGTTTGGCCAGGAATGCGCGCGTGATGTTATGCAAGAACATCGATGTAGAAGATGGTCTGGTCAATGGAGCATGTGGCACAGTTACTCAGATGGATTTTGGTCAGGATGAGACATTTCCACTGACTGTTTATGTTAAATTTGATGATGACCGAATTGGGTCAATAAGGAGGAGAAAACGTGCACATGCAGGGATAGAATGCAGGTTTTCTACTGCAATTGATCCGGAGGAAGAAAAGACCCGAAAACGCAGTGGGTTGCGTCGTCAGTTTCCTTTAAAGTTAGCGTGGGCGTGTACTGTTCATAAAGTGCAGGGATTAACTGTAGACGAGGCCGTAGTTTCTTTAAAGCAGGTGTTTGCTCCTGGGCAGGCGTATGTAGCATTAAGTCGCGTTACAGCTTTATCTGGGCTAATCATTAGAGATTTTGAAGAGCGAGCCATTTACTGCAAAGGGACCATTAAGGAGGCCATGGAGAGCATGCCCCAATTTCTAGCCGAGCAGCCGAAGCCTTCATTAAATCCACACAGTTTCTCTGTGTATTTAATGAATGTTCAAAATTTAAGTCACCACTTGTTTGATCTAATGTCTTGTACGCATCATTTACGGCCGCATTATATTGCAATCACTGAAACGTGGCTCACTACGCAATCCCCTTTACACTGTGTCCAAATCAACAATTACAGTTTCCAGAGTCGTCCTCGCAGTTCGTGTTACAATAGCGATAACCCAAAATTGTCAGAACTACAGAATATGGAACATGGTGGAGTAGGCTTATACTATTTGAACCATTTACACAGTGACATTTTGCAGGTACCAGATTTTAATCTGGAATGCTTGGTGTGCCAGTGTAACGAATTTAACATCTTGATGGCAGTAATTTACCGTCCGCCGATTTACCCAATATCTCTATTCAAACTAAATCTGGGAAAATTACTTGATTGGCTTAATCCGATGCAAAAGACAATTATAGTAATGGGTGATTTCAATGAAAACCTTTTAAAAACAACAACATTATGTCAGTACATGCTAAAAAAAGGATTCAGTCAGCATGTTACACAAGAGACGACAGAGAATGGAACACTCATTGATCATGTTTATGTTAAAACGACACAGTATGATGTGGAATGTACAGTGATGCCCACATACTTCAGCGACCATGAAGGCATTCTTTGTAGTTTTAATGTCAAAGATCAAATGCACTAACACAACACAGATGTATTCACAAACGTTGACTATGTACGCAAACTCTACAATGCGTAATAGGATTAATTTATTGGATTAGGAAACGGTCCTTTTTGTCTTATGTAGAATTAATAGATGGTGTTACTGGTGCTGAGTCTGTCCCATTCCAAATCTGAATCAATTACTTTTCATTGATTAACGTGTACATGTGATACCGTTGATTAGAAATTACATATCAATTGTTTAAATTTTATATAATGCAAAACCTGCTGAGAAATCCTCATTCTCAATCACAAGCAAACGCAGTCTTCATGTAAAAGTTAAAAGGTTTCCTTTTCCTGCATTGCAACAGCATTTATGAGTAAAGCATTTGGCTCCTTACAAATTGAAAACTGCACGTAGCTATTCACAATAGGACAATAAATGGGAATGGATTGAAATGCTGTTACTCAAATGCTGTTGTAAAGCAGGTTTTGCTTTACCTTCATGAACTGTCAAAAAGCAAAAGGCACTGGTAATGGCTACTCCCGGTTAATCCTGGGATGGGGTTCGATTCCCTGCGGTGCCCTGCTGACTTTTCTGGCATGTACATGAAGGCTCTATCCATTTCACTCCATTCTCTCAGTCACTAACATAAATACGCCTGAAAAAACTGCTTGCAAGTCAATTCAATACAACATTCTTTTCCTGCTGGAAATGCTTCCTTCTTGTACTGATGCTCTCTTGCATTACCTGTCGCTGCCTGCAGGTATTTCTGCCTCCCAAAGTTGTCTAAATCCAGAATGGCAGCCAAATGGGCGTTAGGTCATGAAGGAATTGCCCGTAGGAGGGAATGGCACAGGTGGGCGAGGACCCGTCCAACGCTGCTTGCAGCTTTAATTATTATTATTATTATTCTTTGTTTCTTCTTACGCCTCTTTGCGCTCAAATTTGACCCCCTAAACATACTCAAAAACTCACCAAAATCGGCACGCTCGTCAGGTCTGGCGAAAAATTAGATAAAATGAAAAAATTATCCCCATAGGTCACAAAATGGCTCTCTAGCGCCACCAAGGCACTTTTTACTGGCCTTTAGAGGGCCACCACGCCCGGTAGGAAAGTCATAGAGAGATGCAACCAACACTATATTGTTCATCTCATCAAGGCCTAAAAATGAACAATCGACACTTATTACCGAAATCAAACAGGAAGTCCGCAATTTGCATATCAAAATTTGCATTTTCCCCTAAATTTGGCCAAAATTTGCCTTCGAACAAATGCGAACTCCTCCTAGGGCGTTCATCGTATCGACCCCAAATGCTAATAGATGACACAGCAGACTCTTCCGATGAAAACTACTGTACAACTTTTTCAAAAGTCCTACCGTTTCGATTTTATGAGGCGTCAAAGATGGGGTCCGCAGCCACTTTGACTGCCTTTTTTCGATGCGTGTGCAATTTCCAACCTAAATCTGACCCCTTAAACATGCTCAAAAACAAACCAAATTTTGCAGATAATTCATTGTGGCTTCAAAGATATTTACTCTTTGAAAACGCTCCACCCAAGACACAAAATGGCTCTCTAGCGCCACCTAAATCCTCAAAAATAGCACTTTTGCTTACACCACGGCCTGTCGCAATGTCTAAAAATTCTGAAAAAAATCACACATCATTGCTGTGGTATGCCCTAAAATTTCACTTGATTTCGTGAAAATCCAATGAAAACTTTTTGAAAGAAAAAATGTTATATTCATAATATGCTGCACAGTATCACATTATTTCTTACTGTGGACAAACCGTTTATCGTATCAAAATGTCCTTTGGTACAATTCATAAGCTCCATGTGTACAGACAAACTACCGAGCATGGTTCAATTTCAATGAATATTTATTGAGATATGAATATGTTATGAATATTCATATTTTGAAAAATATAGAGTGACGCACTTCTGAATTCACCATGAGTCGCAGCGTATGAAACTTTTGTCTGTGCTCAGGGAACATGCTCCCAAAATTTCTGCTTTCTAGGATTAACGTAGAAGAAGCATTTATTAATTTCTTGATTTTCATTGATTTCCATGTATTTCTGTGTGCTACTACACAATTGTCCACCGGGTGGCAGTTGGAGCCCACGGATCATCTCCCTTCACTTAGTTCATGCATGGGGGAAGATTTCACAATACACACCAGTGATTAAATGTGCTTCAGATACTTTGACCAGGTTCCATGGCTCATAGCTCCATTATTCAAAACAAAATTATCTCGCAGTGAAGGGGTTTGCACTCAACTCAACATAAAAGATTTCCCACTATCTCGTACTGTCCAACGAATCACAATGCTCGACATCGCTCGAACGCGTCTCGCCCCCCTTTCGACATGCGCGGGTGGGCGTCTCACCCCGTTTCGACGTGCGCGGGTGGGCGAGGACCCGTCCCAACGCTGCTTGCAGCTTTAATTATTATTATTCTTTGTTTCTTTGTTTCTTTGTTTTTTCTTACGCCTCTTTGAGCTTAAATTTGACCCCCTAAACATGCTCAAAAACTCACCAAAATCGGCACGCTCGTCAGGTCTGGCGAAAAATTTGATAAAATGAAAAAATTATCCCCCTAGGTCAAAAAATGCCTCTCTAGCGCCACCAAGGCACTTTTTACTGGCCTTTAGACGGCCACCACAACCGGTAGGAAAGTCATAGAGAGATGGAACCAACACCATATTGTTCATCTCATCAAGGCCTAAAAATGAACAATCGACACCTATTACCTAAATCAAACAGGAAGTCCGCAATTTGCATATCAAAATTTGCATTTCACCCTAAATTTGGCCAAAATTTGCCCTCGAACAAACGCGAACTCCTCCTAGGGCGTTCATCGTATCGACTCCAAATGCTAATAGATGACACAGCACACTCTTCCGATGAAAACTACTGTACAACTTTTTCAAAAGTCCTACGGTTTGGATTTTATGAGGCGTCAAAGATGGGGTCCGCAGCCACTTTCACTGCCTTTTCCCGATGCATACGCAATTTCCAACATTAATTTAACCGCTTAAACATGGTCAAAAACGAACAAAATTTTGCAGTAAATTCTTACAGGCAACAAACATATCTCTTATCCCAAAATTCTTCACCAAAGGCACAAAATGGCTCTCTAGCGCCACCTAAATCCTCCAAAATGGCACTTTTGCTTACACCACGGCCTGACGCAATGTTTAAAAATTCTGAAAAAATTCACACATCATTGCTGTACTATGACAGATATTGTCACTTGATTTCGTGAAAATCCATGAAAGACTTCTTGAGATAAAAATATATTATATACATAATACACTGTACAGTAATACATTTTTTCTTGTTGTGGACAAACCGTTGATTGGATCAAAATGATCTTTGGTATACTTCATCATCTCAATTAGGAGAAACAATGTGTCAAGCATGGTACCATTTCCATGAATATTTGCTGAGATATTAATATGTTATGAATATTCATATTTTGAAAAATATAGAGTGACGCACTTCTGAATTCACCATAAGTTGCAGCGTATGAAACTTTTGTCTGTGTTCAGAGAACATGTTCCCAAAATCTCAGCTTTCTAGGATTTACGTAGAAGAAGCATTTATTAATTTCTTGATTTTTATTGATTTCCATGTATTTCTGTGTGCTACTACACAATTGTCCACCGGGTGGCAGTTGGAGCCCACGGATCATCTCCCTTCACTAAGTTCATGCATGGGGGAAGATTCCACAATACACAGCAGTGATAAAATCTGCTTCAGATTCTTTGACCAGGTCCCATGGCTCATAGCTCCATTATTCAAAAGAAAAATCTCTTGCAGTAAAGGGGTTTGCACTCAACTCAACATAAAAGATTTCCCACTATCTCGTACTGTTCAACGAATCACAATGCTCGACATCGCTCCAACGCGTCTCGCCCCCCTTTCGACATGCACGGGTGGGCGTCTCGCCCCCGTTTCGACGTGCGCAGGTGGGCGAGGACCCGTCCCAACGCTGCTTGCAGCTTTAATTATTATTATTCTTTCTTTGTTTCTTCCGACGCCTCTTTGAGCTCCAATTTGACCCCCTAAACATGCTCAAAAACTCACCAAAATCGGCACGCTCGTCAGGTCTGGCGAAAAATTTGATAAAATGAAATAATTCTCCCCATCGGTCACAAAATGGCTCTCTAGCGCCACCAAGGCACTTTTTACTGGCCTTTAGAGGGCCACCACGCCCGGTAGGAAAGTCATAGAGAGATGCAACCAACACTATATTGTTCATCTCATCAAGGCCTAAAAATGAACAATCGACACCTATTACCTAAATCAAACAGGAAGTCCGCAATTTGCATATCAAAATTTGCATTTCACCCTAAATTTGGCCAAAATTTGCCCTCGAACAAACGCGAACTCCTCCTAGGGCGTTCATCGTATCGACCCCAAATGCTAATACATGACACAGCACACTCTTCCGATGAAAACTACTGTACAACTTTTTCAAAAGTCCTACGGTTTGGATTTTATGAGGCGTCAAAGGTGGGGTCTGCAGCCACTTTGACTGCCTTTTCCCGATGCATACGCAATTTCCAACATTAATTTAACCACTTCAACATGGTCAAAAACGAACAAAATTTTGCAGTAAATTCTTACAGGCAACAAACATATCTCTTATCCCAAAATTCTTCACCAAAGGCACAAAATGGCTCTCTAGCGCCACCTACATCCTCCAAAATGGCACTTTTGCTTACACCACGCCCTGACGCAATGTTTAAAAATTCTGAAAAAAATCACACATCATTGCTGTACCATGACAGATATTTTCACTTGATTTCGTGAAAATCCAATGAAGACTTCTTGCAATAAAAAATGTTATGTTCATCATATGCTGTACAGTATCACATTATTTCTTACTGTGAACAAACCGTTTATTGTATGAAAATGTCCTTTGGTACACTTCATAAGCTCCATGTGTACAGACAACCTGCCAAGCATGGAACAATTTCTATGAATATTTCTGGAGATATTAATATGTTATGAATATTCATATTTTGAAAAATATAGAGTGACGCACTTCTGAATTCACCATAAGTTGCAGCGTATGAAACTTTTGTCTGTGTTCAGGGAACATGCTCCCAAAATCTCAGCTTTCTAGGATTTACGTAGAAGAAGCATTTATTAATTCCTTGATTTTCATTGATTTCCATGTATTTCTGTGTGCTACTAGACAATTGTCCACCGGGTGGCAGTTGGAGCCCACGGATCATCTCCCTTCACTAAGTTCATGCATGGGGGAAGATTTCACAATACACACCAGTGATTAAATGTGCTCCACATACTTTGACCAGGTTCCATGGCTCATAGCTCCATTATTCAAAACAAAAATCTCTTGCAGTGAAGGGGTTTGCACTCAACTCAAAATAAAAGATTTCCCACTATCTCGTACTGTTCAACGAATCACAATGCTCGACATCGCTCCAACGCGTCTCGCCCCCCCTTCGACATGCTCGGGTGGGCGTCTCGCCCCCGTTTCGACATGCGCGGGTGGGCGAGGACCCGTCCCAACGCTGCTTGCAGCTTTAATTAGGGTCCGAGCCTCCAGGCCTGCAGGGCCTTGGAGAGGACCCTATTGTATTTCTCGTGTTTATTATTATTCTTTCTTTGTTTCTTCTTACGCCTCTTTGCGCTCAAATTTGACCCCCTAAACATGCTCAAAAACTCACCAAAATCGGCACGCTCGTCCGGTCTGGCGAAAAATTTGATAAAATGAAAAAATTCTCCCCATAGGTCACAAAATGGCTCTCTAGCGCCACCAAGGCACTTTTTACTGGCCTTTAGAGGGCCACCACGCCCGGTAGGAAAGTCATAGAGAGATGCAACCAACACTATATTGTTCATCTCATCAAGGCCTAAAAATGAACAATCGACACCTATTACCGAAATCGAACAGGAAGTCCGCAATTTGCATATCAAAATTTGCATTTTCCCCTAAATTTGGCCAAAATTACCTCTCAAACAAACGCGAACTCCTCCTAGGGCGTTCAACGTATCGACCCCAAATGTTAATAGATGACAAAGCACACTCTTCCGATGAAAACTACTGTACAACTTTTTCAAAAGTCCTACGGTTTGGATTTTATGAGGCGTCAAAGATGGGGTCCGCAGCCACTTTCACTGCCTTTTCTCGATGCGTACGCAATTTCTAACATTAATTTCACCCCTTAAACATGCTCTAAAACAAACAAAATTTTGCAGTTAATTTTTCGACGCTTCAATCATATTTCTTACCTCAAAATTTTCCACCAAAGGCACAAAACGGCTCTCTAGCGCCACCTAAATCCTCCAAAATGGCACTTTTGCTTACACCACGGCCTGTCGCAATGTTTGAAAATTCTCAAAAAAATCACACATCATTGCTGTACCATAACAAACATTGTCACTTCATTTCGTGAAAATCCATGAAAGAATTCATGAGAAAAAAAATATTATATTCATAATACACTGTACAGTAATACATTTTTTCTTGATGTGGACAAACCGTTAATCAGATCAAAATGATCTTTGGTATACTTTATAATCTCTATTTGGAGAAACAATGTGCCAAGCATGGTACCATTTGAATGAATATTTGTTGAGATATTAACAAGTTATGAATATTCATATTTTGAGAAATATAGAGTGACGCACTTCTGAATTCACCATAAGTTGCAGCGTATGAAACTTTTGTCTGTGTTTAGGGAACATGCTCCCAAAATTTCAGCTTTCTAGGATTTACGTAGAAGAAGCATTTATCAATTTCTTGATTATTATTGATTTACATGTATTTCTGTGTGCTACTACACAATTGTCCACCGGGTGGCAGTTGGAGCCCACGGATCATCTCCCTTCACTAAGTTCATGCATTGGGGAAGATTTCACAATACACACCAGTGATTAAATGTGCTTCAGATACTTTGACCAGGTTCCATGGCTCATAGCTCCATTATTCAAAACAAAAATCTCTTGCAGTGAAGGGGTTTGCACTCAACTCAACATAAAAGATTTCCCACTATCTCGTACTGTCCAACGAATCACAATGCTCGACATCGCTCGAACGCGTCCCGCCCCCATTTCGACATGCACGGGTGGGCGTCTCGCCCCCGTTTCGACATGCGCGGGTGGGCGAGGACCCGTCCCAACGCTGCTTGCAGCTTTAATTATTATTATTCTTTTTTCTTACGCCTCTTTGAGCTTTAATTTGACCCCCTAAACATGCTCAAAAACTCCCCAAAATTGGCACGCACCTCAGGTCTGGCGAAAAATTTGATAAAATGAAACAATTATCCCCATCAATCCAAAAATGGCTCTCTAGCGCCACCAAGGCACTTTTTACTGCACTTAGACGGCCATCACGACCGGTAGGAAAGTCATAGAGAGATGGAACCAACACTATATTGTTCATGTCATCAAGACCTAAAAATGCCTAGGGGACACCCTTGACCTAAATCGAACAGGGAGTCCGCAATTTGCATATCAAAATGTCCATTTTCCCCAAAATTTGGCCAAAATTACCCCTCGAACAAACGCGAACTCCTCTCGGGGCGTTCATTGTATCAACCCCAAAAGCTAATAGATGACAAAGCACACTCTTTCGATGAAAACTACTGTACAACTTTGTCAAAAGTCCTACGGTTTGGATTTTATGAGGCGTCAAAGATGGGGTCCGCAGCCACGTTGACTGCCTTTTTTCTATGCATACGCAATTTCCAACATTATCTTAACCCATTAAACATGTTCAAAAACAAACAAAATTTTGCAGTAAATTCTTAGAGGCCACAAACATATCTCTTTTCTCAAAATTTTCCACCAAAGGCACAAAATGGCTCTCTAGCGCCACCTAAATCCTCAAAAAATGCACTTTTGCTTACACCACGGCCTGTCGCAATGTCTAAAAATTCTGACAAAAATCACACATCATTGCTGTACCATAACAGACATTGTCACTTGATTTCGTGATAATCCATGAAAGAGTCTTGAGATTAAAAAATATTATATTCATAATACACTGTACAGTAATACATTTTTTCTTGTTGTGGCCAAACCGTAAATCAGATCGAAATGATCTTTGGTATACTTTATTATCTCTATTTGTAGAAACAATGTGCCAAGCATGGTACCATTTGAATGAATATTTGTTGAGATATTAACAAGTTATGAATATTCATATTTTGAAAAACATAGAGTGACGCACTTCCGAATTCACCATAAGTTGCAGCATATGAAACTTTTGTCTGTGTTCAGAGAACATGCTCCCAAAATTTCAGCTTTCTAGGATTTACATAGAAGAAGCATTTATTAATTTCTTGATTCTTATTGATTTTCATGTTTCTCTATGAGTTTCTATGTGTTACTACACATTCTCTACACTGGATGGCAGTAGCACCACACGGATCATCTCCCCTCACCAAGTTCATGCATGGGGGAGGTTTCACAATACACAGCAGTGATTAAACCTGCTTCAGATACTTTCACCAGGTCCCATGCCCCACAGCTCCATTTAACAAAAGAGAAATCTCTGTCACTACAGGGGTTTGCACTCAACTCAACAAAAAACATTTCACTCAGTCTCGCACTGCCTAACAACTAATGAGTGTTCAATGACGCCTGAACACGTCTCGCTCCCCTGTCAACAAAGGTCCCAAAATAACTCTCTAGCACCGCTTAGAAACATTACATTGGTACTTAGACGACCACCACGACTGGTAGGAAACTCAGAGGTAGAACCAAAACTATATTCTTCATCTCATCAGGACCTAAAAATTAAGAATCAACACTCCTCACCTAAATCAAACAGGAAGAAGAGAATTTGCATATCTAAATCGTTAAGGGTTTGCATTCAATTCTAGCAAAATTATTTCACTCAGCCTCGCACTGTCCGACGAATGACGATGCTCAACGGCGCTCGAACGCGTCTCACCCCCGTCTCGACGTGCACGGGTGGGAGTCTTGCCCCCGTTTCGACATGCGCGGGTGGGCGAGGACCCGTCCCAACGCTGCTTGCAGCTTTAATTCTTTTTGGTTTTTGTAACATTCAGGTTTTTTGGTTCATTCCATGTTCTGCTCCATTGCACTTATCTCCCCTGTCTTGTGATCTATTTGGTTCAGTCCGTCTTCCCTGTCTGCGTGCCCACTGACTTCGGGTGATTTAAATGAATTCCGGTGTTTAAAATATTCCTTCGATTCTCGTTTTGTTTCTCGTCTTCCTTCGCCTTTCTGTTCTGATTACTAACAAGACTAACATTTGTATTTTGTATCATAGTCCACTAACACTACTAATCCATGTAGAAAAGATTACTAACTTACTAACGAGCACTCTAGTTTAATATGTAAAGTTGCACCGCTACTAATTTAGACTAATTACCTCTCCGCAATCGCCCTGTTCTAATCTCTGCTTCTTACTGAGCTATCCCTGTTCTTTGCTTTGTGTTCAGCAAGAATCTCTCGCCCGTGCTTCATCACTTTCCTGCTCTTGTTATCTGTGCACGTGGAACTCCTGGACCGGAGCTGTTTAAATGTCATAGGCTGTTTGTGTGATTCCCGTTCGTATTTTGTCTCTCGCCAATTTTCGTGGTTCCCTCATGTGATTCTCCCGATGTAATTAGCCTCATTCCCCACACCTGATCTCTGTATAGCATGTGACCTTTCCTGTGTGTATATTAGGAGTCTTTTCACTCACAGCTCTTGTCAGAATGTTGATCAATATTTCTTTGTGCAGAGCGCTTCGTATGCCATTGATTATTGTTTCGCTTCTACTGGATAGTCCGACCTTGATTCTTGCCATATCCTTTTTTGTTTTCGTCTTTCTGGATTTTGACCCATTTTTATATGACCACGAGTTCTGTGTTTGGATGCCCTGTGTATGACCATTGGCTTAGCCCATCGACTACAACTTTTTGCCTATCGTTTTTGTACCTCTGCCCATCAGTCTTACTGGTTCTGACCCCTGCCTGTCAAGTCAATACTGTTTTTGGATTTCGTATTGTGGCTTGGTAATTCCTGTGTATTTTGGCTTTGACTTGGACCCCATTAAAAGCATCCCTTTTTTTTTTTTTTTTTGGATTTCTGTCTCTCTCGAGTGGATCCTAAACTGCACCTCACAAAATCTGGAGAATTAATGTGGTTTTTAATGTTTATGGTTTACACCATGCATGTCATATTTCTTAGTACGTATGTGAATTGTGCAATATTTGACCCTTTGGGCGGCGCTTTAGATCTAGGCACTAAGACACTGGCTGCGTCTGAATAGATTTAAAACATTACAGCCGATCCACTAATTTCTAACTACTTTTCTTTTAACCTTTATAGAAAATGTCATAAGGTACAACCCCAATTCCTAAATAGTTGGGACAGTGTAAACTGTGAATTAAATCAAAATGCAATGACTTTCAGATCTCATGAGCCAATATGCTATTTACAATAGAACATTGAAAACATGTGGAAACTGAGACATTTTATGCACAAAATGAGCTTATTTCAAATTTTCTGGCTGCAACAGGTCTCAGTTGGGGCACAGGCAAAAAAGGGCTGAAAAAGCTATTAATATAAGAGAAACTGCTGAAAGAACATTTAGCAAGTAAATAAGTTAACTGGCATCAGGTGTGTAACATGACTGGCTCTAAAAGGAATGTCTCAGAAGTTCTTTAATTTTTCATCTTAAATTTTGCGAATTATCAAAGCATCTTATTGATCAGAAACTATTTGGACCATGACCTGGCCCAAAATCAAAAATAATTTTCATTGATAATTTAATGCATAAAAAAACGCATAACATCGCAACATATTGCTTTAAAATGTTAACATCAAAGCTCACTGTTATAATAATTATTAAATACCACAGGGATGGAGCAAGCAAATTGCTTTTTTTTTGTTCACATAACAACTGATAAGTCCGAGGCGCGAGCAACATTGGCTAAGGTGATGACTGTATTTCCGAAATTTTCGGCGTATCAGCTGCCACAGCTCTTTAGCTACCATCATTTGTTCATGATAAATAATTACTACACTTCTTGGCCAGGTCAGTCTTCATGCAAGGAATATATCTGATGAAGAAAACCTGCAACTTCAAACACGGAAAGCTGTGCAGTCTCCCTGTTCGCCACAACTTCGAGAGGGAATATCGGCCGGGGGTGCGCTCTAATGCTTTCATTGAAGGCTTGATGCGATTTTTTGAAGTCATTACAAAATGTGCCAATTTCAGTGGCAATGGGGGATCCCAAACATTTGCCTTTTTGGGGGCCCTCAAATACTTGCCATGTATGCCGCTCCAGCATTGGGCCTCTACATGTTTACATACAGTCAAGGTTTAGGATGTTAATTCTTGCTGGGCATTTGGGGGCCCCCTGGAGGGTGGGGCCCATTTCAACTAAAACGGTTGAAACATAGGTCAGGCTGCCTATGCACATGACTGGCTCTAAAAGGAATGTCTCAGAAGTAAAGATGGCCAGAGACTCTCCAACCTGTGAAGGCTTGCATTAAAAAAAATGTATATTGTATTTGATATTTGCTATGTCTGACTATCCTTTGGAATGTGTATTGTGATTTGGCAACTTTGATTGGTTTTGTTATTGTATTGTCTTAGTTTTTTACTTTTCCATAGTTTGCATTTTGCCACAGTCTCACTCCGGTCCATGTTTTCCATTATGCATTGCACTTTGTCTCCCCCGTCTGGTCTCTTGTCTTGTCATTGCACACGGCCCCAGTCCTGCGTGTTACTCTTCGGGTGATTGACTGGATTCTGGATTTCAGTCTTCCTTCCAATCTCGTTTGCTTACTTCGCTTTACTTTTCGATCTTACTAACCATACTAACAATTTGTTTTCGCAAGGAGTTACTAACGCTAACATTGTATAAAATACTAACTTACTAACAAGCTCCAAGGGATTGTATAGTTTCACTTACTAATTGATTAACAAGCTCTCAGCACTTGCCCTGTTCTAGTCTCCGCCTCTTTTCTTTCCCTGATCTCCTGTGCTGCATTTCTGTGGAATCTCCACATCTGATCACGCTGTCCTTTCTCTAATTATCTATGCACGTTAGAACTAATTGACTGGAGCCGTTTGTTTGTATATAGGTTTGTCCCGTGATCCCTATCCGCGTTTTGGCTTCTGCCAAATTGAATGTGATTAGGTTCTCCCTCATGTGCTGCTCCCTTGTAATCAGTCTGTTTGCACCTGTGTCTCTCACCATGTGATCTCCCTGGAAGTGTATATTAGTTGTCTCTTCACAGCCAGTCTCTGTCAGGTTGTTTCCTCTTGTGCCACGTTTCATTTCGCCTTGATTACTCAGTGATTATCTTTCTGACTGGACCGCTCGACTTCTCGATTTTTGCCTTTGTGATTTTTGGATTATTGTTGCATCTGTGTATTTTGACCTTTTTTCTGCCCAACCACGAGATCGGTGCTTGCTGCCCTGGTTACGATTCGGATTACGCCCATTGGATTCTGGATTGCTTCTTTGACAAATCTGTACCGGTGAGCAAGACCCATTTCTGTCCGACTATGATTATTGTGATTGCTGCCCTGGTTTTTGATTCTATTTTTGCCCCACTGGATTTTGATTTTTTGTAGTGTGGACTTTGTACTTTTGCCAACTGCCCTGCGGGGGTCCTCCCCCTTCATTAATAAAGCAAGTTCTACTGCATTGCCTGGTTCTCGCGACTGGCTCCTGATCGCACCCTCACAATTCCTGCTGTGCTTATTTCACGTTGGACTTTCTCCAATTTAGGCCAGTACGAAGCTGACTCAGCTAAAACCCTGCGCCTCTAGAAAGGTATTGTTCCAACATTACGGAAACCCCCCACTTAAATATTAGTCTGTAAATGTCAACTTTTGCATTAACTGACAACTTTATTTCCCCAACTTCAATGTTATCATTACATTACCGCAAGCTATTGGATGGAGTGTGGTGCAGTTCAAAAGAAACTTGGCAGTATTACCAACACGTAAATGTTACCCTCACAGCCCACAGGCTTGCCTGACATGCCTTATTTCCATTGCTGTAGTGGGCTCACATTCAGCTACAGTGAAGACACACGCACACGCACTATATGAAACTAGACAACCTAAGGAATCAATAGATGTCAAAAATGCTATGATGTAGGTGAGCAGGCAAAATAATGCTCCCAACATACACCGACTTTTCGCTAGCAAAACGCTAACGGTAGCTAGCCAAGTTAATTTAGGCCAGAAATAACCGTGCACATTCTGTTAATTTGTTGATGGGTTGCTGTAGCTATATTGACATCTATTCATGCTGTCCAAACGCAGTGTGTTACTCTTGATTTTATGATGATGAAACTTTAGATGTGCTAACATTAGATTGTACTCCAATACGTAAACATTTCCGTCACAGCCTGAAGGTTGTCCCGACATGCCGTATTTTCGTAGCTGTAGTGGGCTCACTTTCAGCTACAGTGAAGACACACACACACACACACACACACACGAAACTACACAACCTAAGGAATTGTTGGTTTCGTATTGTAACCCCAGATTCTATGAGTATGACCATAGCCTTTTAAGGCCGTTGCTATTGGGTTTATCCCTCTGCAGATGCGCAGCTCTGATTTTCTTTCCTGCCATTGTCCTGTACGATGGCCCCAATCAGGTCCTCATCCACTGTATATTACATGCGTGTGACCTGAGCTCTGCTCCCAATAACAGACGGCTTTTTCTTCAGCTGACGGTGGTGGAGCACGTGGGGCGGAAACTTAAAGGGCAACGCTCATACTCATAGAATCTGGGGTTACAATACGTAACCAACGTTCTATTTCGTATGAGCTTGGCCCTTTAAGGCTGTTGCTATTGGTATAAAGGGCGAAGACGGATGTAGTCTTTGCCTCACTGTGACACCAGCGGAAAGGCATTAACACACATCCAACTTGCACCGCAAGTGCAGGAGTCAAAATAAATTACAACTCCACTGCGCTAGTCCCCTTTAGCGAAAAATATGAAGCAGTGGTTTCAGCATGGGTGCTAACCGGAGTTCTCGCATTTGAGAAACAGACGATACCACCGCCGGCTGACCTACTGCGTTGTAATGAATAGTTTACATCCCCAATCACTCCATTCACATTACAGACCGGCTGCTGTGACGGAGGAGGACAAGAGTTACACATTGTAACTAGTTCCAAAAAAAGAGCAGGTTTCAGAGGCTCCTGTCCAACTAGCATCCGCTAGTTATGAAGCGCAGCCAATGAAAAACATCACTGCGCGACGAGAAATCAATTTGTTGAATAGATAGACAGACCTAAAAGAAGGAGCAGATGTCAGCCACTGCTGCTCTCGAGTATAGAAGTGAGGGAGGACAAGCCCTCATAAAAGTGGGCGAAACTCTGCAGGAGGGCGATTCCCGCACTGTTTTGATTGCGCATAAGCACTACACCATAAGCTGTTTTTAGAGATATTGCTTAAGAGGAGCTTTGGTGCGCATATTAACAATGGTTAAAACCTGTTTATTTTGTTTTAAAGTCTGTTTTTTCTGGGTTCTCAGCTAAGCCCTGTGATTTTTTTTTTTTAGTGTAGTATATTAAAAGATCTGGGACTAGATCAGGGGTGGGCAATCACGGTCCTGAAGGGCCGGTGTGTATGCAGGTTTTTATTCCTATCAATTACCCTGACTAACTGAGTTAATTGATTGCATGCACAAATATAGATTTTCGCAATGATTCGATCAAAGGAAAATGTTTTATGAAGGGAAACAAGACTAGTCTTTGTAGTTTCATGATAATTTAAAGAAATGCGCATGAAACGTCAGATTTCATAAATGGTTTGGCTTATTGAGACAATCAACTAAGTAAAGACCAGACGTTGGTGTGAAAACCAGGGACAGATACGGCCCTCGCTGCCCACCTCTGGACTAGATAAATTGAAGCCAGCTTATTAGGAGTGCTTATTACATATAGAGTTTGGCTCAATTTGATATTTCATTTCTGTTAACTGAAACTAAGCCCCTGTTAAAAGAGGCTTATAATCAATTTACATAGTTTCCCCACAGTTTCTATTGTGACTCGTGCTTAGGGCTTCTCAGGGTAATAAATTTATAAATTGTGGTTCCTCAGCTTCCATCTCGGCATTAGTAATTTTATTTTATCTAGGGTGAGTGAGGTCATTAGGTAGGGGGTTCAAAATGTGGCCAAAACTGTGTGACGGTTGCAGGATGATCACACTTTTGGAAAGAGATTTCCAGGGTGGGTTTGTCTGCCACCGGAGCCAACTAATGGAGTATCTGGTGAGCAAGATGATCTTCAGGGCCAGTTGGTGGCATGACATAGTTCGCAATCAGAAGAGTTCCAAGAGGAACTAAGTAGTATGTCTTATATAGGTTTAGGTTTATGGGGCCCTGGAACTTTTTCTGGGACAGGGGTGACCTGTTCAAGCCTGACGGGCTGCACCTGAACCGGAGGGGTACCTTTGCACTGGGCCAGCGTATGTTGAGGGTAGCACAGGATTATTTAAACTAAGGACTTTGGGGGCAGGGAGGTTAGTGAGTGTTACACAGAGGGAAATGCAGACTGCCCTGATGGAAGCTGATGGCGTTACATGCCCTATTGATGATACACTTTTAAAGCAACAAAGCTTAGTGGGGGGCTTGAGGCAGCGGCCACATGGGAAATCAAGGGGGAAGAGCATTAGTAATAACCTTTAGTGTTTTTATTTCAATGCAAGAAGCATAATGAATAAATTTCCAGAGCTTGAGGCTGTTATGATTTGTGAGGGCTATGACATAGTTGGGATTACAGAGACATGGCTTAGTGAAGAGGATGGAGATGAATATAATATAGAAGGTTATAAGCTCTTTAGGAAGGATAGATGTAATAGACGAGGAGGTGGCGTAGCAATCTATGTGAACGAAAACATAAATGTACAGGAAATTCCCGAAATTGAACATTCCTTGCCCTGTGAAGATATCTGGGTCAGGCTCACTGGCAAACACGAGACAGGTTTAAACATAGGAGTATGCTATCGACCACCAGCTTTGGACAGTACTGTCAATGAAATGCTTTTTAGGGGGATTGCGCAAGCTTGTAGAGGTGGCGGGACTATTATTATGGGAGACTTAAATTATCCTGGTATCCTGGTGAAAGGACAGAGTAGGGGGGAGGAAGAATTTCTAGATGTTATAAATGATCATTTTTTGGTGCAACATGTTAATGAACCTACAAGAGATGGCAAATTTAGACTTAGTGCTCTGTAATGACCCAGATAGAATTAGCAATGTTGAGGTACTGGAGCCACTTGGGACAAGTGATCACTCTGCTGTTAATTTTGATGTTTCATGGGAAGTTAAAAAAGTGTATTCAAAAACAAAAAAATTCAATTTTAGGCGAGCAAACTTTGACAGGATGCGCTCATATCTAAGTGAAATAAATGGGAGACACCCCTGGACTATGAGTCTATAAATGAGACGTGGGAAAGATTTAAGGGGGTTTTACTGAATCACAATGCAGATTCATTCCAAAGGTGTCCAAAAGTAAGGTGAAAAAGCAGAATCCTCCGTGGATGACCAAAAGGATTTGTAGGATTTTGAGGGAAAGGAGGAATCTTTGTAAGATGTACATAAAGGATAACAATGAGAACACTAAAGCTAAATAGTGTAAAATACGGGCTGTGGTGAAAAAAGAGCTGAGGAAGGCTAGAAGACTGTATGAAAGACAAAGTGCAGCGGGGGCAAAAACTAACCCTAAGCGCTTCTTCCAGTACTGTAGCAGAAAAAGGAAAGTCAAAGAGCAGGTTAAGTGCATAAAGAACTAGAACGGGCACTCGGTAGAGCGCATACCTTCGCCGACGCCACTGAATCCCTCGCCACATAACTCTGAGGACCAATTTTTATTTTTTTAAATGATCGATGAATGACAAGAGTACGATATATTTTTTTTTACATCAATACGCCTTTAAGTTCGAAAGGTAATGACCCCCCTGACCTTTGACCCCCAACCGCTAAGAAGGGTATTGACCCCATTGTTCCGTGTTTCACATCACAGGATCGGGTATATAATTCTGCACATTTTGGCGTTGGTTTCATGCCGATCGAATAAAAATTGACCGAGATATGGCCGAAAGTCGGTTTTGACCTTTTCGCGGCCTTGACCTTGACCTTTGACCCGATCACTCCCAAAATCTAATCGATTGATCCTCAGGTCATGCCAAATCAACCCACCAAATTTTATGAAATTCCGTTTGGTACTTTTTGAGTTATTCGATACACATACATACACACAGACAGACAGACAGACAGACAAACAAATAAATACACGGGGATCAAAACATTACCTTCGTCAGCGAAGTCGCTGGCGACGGTAATAAAAATGGATCGCTGCTATATGATAACAAGCATATTGCGGATGCCTTAAACAGTTACTTTGTTGAGAATTTTACCTCAGAGGGGGTCTTTATTTGGCCAGGGGGCATGTCCAATGCTGAAGATTATTTAGCAAATTGAGGTTCGGGATAACAAAGTATTAGACAAGTTGCATAAACTAAAGGCAAATAAGGGGGCGGGTCCTGATGGCTTATATCCTAGAGTGCTCAGGGAAGCTGGTGAGTTCATCTTTAAGCCGCTATCCGCCATCTTCAGACGGTCTTGAGAAACTGGAGAGATACTAAATGATTGGAAACAGGGCAATATAATACCAATATATAAGAAAGGGGACCGTACCGAGCCAGGAAACTAAAGGCCAGTGAGTTTAACTTGCATTTCGTGCAAAATATTGGAATCTATCATGAAAGATGAGCTGGCCTTATTTCTTGAGCGCAACAGTATCTTGAGGGATAGCAAACATGGTTTTCGGAAGGGAAGGTCATGCGTAGCAAACCTTCTAGAATTTTTTGAAGAGGCCACCAGGACTTACGACCAGAGCAGGGCTTATGACATCATATACTTGGATTTTCAGAAAGCATTTGCTACAGTACCGCATAAGAGACTGATTTTTAAAATGAGCTCCATTGGAGTTACAGGAGGTATTCTGGTGTGGATTCAAAACTGGTTACTGGACAGAACACAAAGATTGGTGGTCAGTAGTATCTCATCTGAGCTAGGTATGGTGGGGAGTGGTGTTCCCCAGGGATCGGGGTTGGGACCCCTGCTGTTCCTCATCTACATTAATGACCTTGAAAGGAATATTGAGAGAAGATTGGTTAACTTTGCAGATGATACTAAATTGGGGTTTTTGGCAAATAGTTTAGGGTCCACTAAAGTGATTCAGGTTGATTTGGATAGAATCCAGAATAGGGCAGAAATGTGGCAGATGAAATTTAATGTAGCAAAAGTTGTACATGTAGGTAATAAAAACATTAGATGGGATTACTTCATGGGAGGTTTAAAACTGGAATGTGCTGCACACAAGAAAGATCTGGGAGCAATTGTCGACAAAACCCTCACAGGCTCTAACCATTGTGCCATAGCAGTTAAAAAAGCCAATCGGATGCTGGGATACATTGCCAAAAGCATTGAGAATAAATCTAAGGAGGTTATGCTTCTTTTGTACAAGACATTCGTCAGACCACATCTGGAGTATTTTTGTACAGTTCTGGGGACCATACTTTAAAGGAGAATTCCGGTGTGAAATTGACTTGGGGTATATTAAAACATGATAATGAGTACTAACTATTGTCGAATACCCCACCTCCGTACGCACGCAACTTTTAATGTTAAATAAAAATAAATGTTTTTTTAGCTGAAGCTCCCAACAGGCTTACAATGGTTGTGAATCGGGCATTGCGTTGCCATGCAAAGAAATCACCATTTTTTTCATCATTAACAAAGTTCAAAGTAGCTCCACACTTCATCGATAGAATTCCGAGGGCCCTGACATTTAAAACAAGGCACTGAGAACTTTGAAAATGCACCGATGGTTTATTATAAAATACTATTTATGCAAACAGACCTCGATGCAGTTTCCAGTCGCCTCTATTGGAAAGTTACGATAAGTCGATTGACGAGCACGAATGAATAGCAAGGATAGGGGAACAGATTGCAATCTATTCGTTCGTTGACAGACTTTTTGTTCAATTATGCGCCAAATGTTCTCAATCGTGGAAAGATCAGGACTGCAGGCAGGCCAGTCCAGCACACGGACTCTTCTACTACGAAGCCATGTTGTTGTAATAGCTGCTGTGTGTGGTTTTGCATTGTCCTGCTGAAATACCCTGGATACCCTGCATTCCCTGGCATAGACGTCATCTGGAGGGGAGCGTATGTTAGTCTAAAACCTTTATATACCTTTTAGCATTCATGGTGCTTTTTAAAACATGCAAGTGTCCCACACCATATGTACTAATGCATCCCCATACCATCAGAGATTCTGGCTTTTAAACTGAACGCTGATAACAGGAGGGGTGGTCTTTCTTCTCTTTATCTGGAGGACACAACGCCCATGATTTCCAATAAACATATCATATTTATTATGATATCACATATCCTATATTGGACTCATCTGACCACAGGACACTTTGCCACTTTGCTACAGTCCATTTTAAATGAGCCTTGGCCCACAGAACATGGCAACGCTTCTCGATCATGCTCAACAATGGCTGCCTTTTTAGGTGGCATCTGTGGATGGCACGATGAACTGTTTACAGACAGTGGTATCTTGAAGTATTCCTGGGCCCATTTAGTAATGTCAATGACAGAATCATGCTGGTGAGTGATGCAGTGGCGTCTGAGGGCCTGAAGATCACGGGCATCCAGTAAAGGTCTTCGGCCTTGTCCCTTAAGCACAGAGATTTTTCCAGTTTCTCTCAATCTTATGATGATGTTTTGCACTGTCGACGATGAGACATTCAAAGCCTTTGCAATTTGACATTGAGGAACATAGTTTTTAAAGTATTCCACAATTTAAAAAAAATTTTTTTTTTTACACAAGCCTTCATAGGTTGGAGAGCCTCTGGCTATCTTCACTTCTGAGAGAATCAGCCTCTCTAAGATATCCCTTTTACAGCCAATCATGGCTAACAAGTGTTTACCAGCATGCATGCAGGGAAGGGCATTCACCAGGTACAGCACTCTCACAATTGACGAACGATTGGTTAAGTGACATTGACCAACAGAGCATGGTTGGAGCAGTACTTTTGGATTTCAGTGCTGCCTTTGACGTCATTGATCATAGTTTGCTGTTGGAAAAACTTCAGTGTTATGGCTTCACTCAGTCATGCTTGGAATGGATAGAGAGCGACTTAACCAATAGAACACAAAGGGTTTAATGGTAGCTTATCATACACAGGACATCTGTTCAGTAGAATTCCGCAGGGCTCATCACTTGGGCCTCTACTCTTTTCCATATTTACAAATGATCTTCCACTTGCTTGTACAAAGGCTAGAATGGTAATGTATGCTGACGATTCAACGCTTTATGTGTCAGCATCTACAGTGGAGGAAATTACCTTGGTTCTCAATGAAGAGCTGCAAAATTTATTTGACTGGATCATTGATTACAAACTTGTTCTTAACATTTCTAAGACCAAGAGCATTTTATTTGGATCGAAACACTCTTTAAGTTCCTGTCCTCAAATGGATCTAATCCTCAACAATATTGCCGTTGAGCAAGTACGGGAGACTGAACTCCTTGGGATAACTTCAGACTGCAATCTGTCATGGTCAAAGTATATAGATTTATTGGCACCAAAGATGGGAGAAACATTTCCATAGTAAAGAGATGCTCTCATTTCCTGAAAACATCTTTGAAAAAGCTAGTCCTGCAGACTTTGGTATTGTCACAATTTGATTACTGTGCGATGGTGTGGTGGGGTACATCTAAAACTAATCTAAGGAAGTTACAACATACTCAGAATAGAGCAGCTTGTGTTGCCCTTGGCTGTACAATAAGAACTAACACCAATGATATGCATGTCCAACTTGACTGGCTGACTGTAGATGCGAGGTTAAAAGCAACTCTCTTCTCCTTTGTAAAAGACTTTTATTTTAAAATTCCTGATTGTCTGCATAGACAACTTACACTCAGCACAAACACTCATATCCCAGTAGACATGCAGTTAGCGGTAAATATACTATTCCAAAAGCCAAAACAAATTTTAGACAGCGAACAGTGCTCTACAGAGCCATCACAGAATAGAATTCTCTTCCTGGTCACATTTCAAAAACCCAAAGTAAAGTTAGTTTTAAAAAACAGGTGAGGAAACACCTTATGACTGATCGCACAAGACTATCGTGTACCGAACTATTAAATGACTATCTTTCTTTATGTAGTGGTATTTGTTCTGCTTTTTTTTTTTGTATGGGTCGTGCTGTTTTTTTAATGTGTATGTAGGTTTCTGTATCTGATTATGTGCTTTTAATTATTGGTCATTTGTTGTTTGTACATACTGTATGTTGTTTGCGAAATCTATTTATGTATAATTCATGTTTGTAAATTTCTTGTTCTAAGTTATGCCTTGATTGTGTATTCTTATGGTTACATGTACTGAGTGGACCCCAGGAAGAACAGTTGATAATAAACGTTACAAACTTGATGCCAGTTAACTTAATTACTTGCTGAATGTTTCTTTCATCTGATTCTCATATATATTAATTGCTTTTCCAGCCCTTTTTGCCTGTGTCCCAACTTTTTTGAGACCTGTTGCAGCCAGAAAATTTGAAATGAGCTCATTTTGTGGATAAAAATGTAAAATGTTTCAGTTTCAACATTTGAAATATTATCTATGTTCTGTTGTAAATAACATTGGCTCATGTGATCTGAAAATCATTGCATTTTGATTGGCAATGCAATGCAACACCTCTCCCTCTTATTTTGCCTATTTATAGAAAAACCACATCCTTTAATCTGGACCATTGCAGTTCGTTTTTCATTTAACCGTCTCAGAAATTGCTATAACAGAGAAATTCTTGTCATTGTCTCACACAGTTCAGAATTTGACATATTCATACAAATATACCTACTATTAAAAGTATTATTGACAATGTTGGGAGTAACGGATTACAAAGTAACAAATTACCATAATCAGATTAAATTTAGCAGTAATGCAGTAATGTAACCCATTACTTTGATGACTTAAGTAGTCGCATTACAGTTACTAACAAATTATCTAGTTACTTGCGTTACTGTAAATTCCTCATTATCGGCAGGACAGGAGGCCAGAAAAACATCTTCTTTTCTTCTTCTTTTCTTCTTCTCCCTTTTCAGTATATTGGCGATCGAGACCGAGGACAGAAAAATAAATGAAAAGTCCTTTTCCATGCATGTTTGTGCCAGGACTGTAGCCTTGTACTTGACTCACTTTTCTGTGAAGTGCTGTTTGGGCTGATTTTTATAACTTTGGCTCTGCTGTATTGAAGAGCATGAAAGAGAGATGTTGTGTTTGCCCTTCTAACTAGAATAAAGATTTGTGCTGATCTGGGCATATGCCAGGTTTAACCTGATATGGTTAAAATGCCATGGGTGTGGCATTTCCAGACGGTGATCAGACAGAATGAGCAGTACCCAGACGCTCCTTATACTGGGGACAATAAAAGGCCACCCCAAAATGTCAAATTTTGTGTAAAGTAATGCCGCAGATGTCTCAGGTCATGCAGGAACGTACTGTTGGCATGCTGGATGCAGGGATGTCCACCAGAGCAGCCTGCATGCAGTTCCTTGAAGCAGAGTATATTCCAGTTCTGGAATGGCCTGCGTATTCGCCGGACATGTCACCCATAGAGCATCTTTGGGATGTTCCGGATCGACGTGTCCGCGACTGTGTTCCAGTGCTGGATAATGTGCGCCGGCTCCATGAGGCCCTCCGGGAAGAATGGAATAACATTCAACAGGCCACGATAGACAACCTGATCAACTCCATGCGAAGGAGATGTGTTGCTCTGAGAGACGCAAATGGTGGACACACAAGATATTGAACATTCAATTTCTTCAACCTGACCCCCAACGTGTTCAAAGTATTGTCACTCCTTTGCAGATGCCAATATCAAGATGTAATGGACGGTGATCTGAAGATAAATCATTGACAAAAATGAATTTTGATTCGCTTCATATATTGCATAACGCTAATGTTAATAAAAACTAAAAAATTTGACCGGGGATGTTTATATTTTTGTTCAGGGTAAATTCCAGCATTTTTAAATGGAAGACTAAATGAAGAAAACCAATGGATTTTAATTTTTTTTTTTTTTTTGGAGCTTTTGTTATTCAAATGTGAATTTGGTTCAGCATTTGTTTCTTTCCGTCACAATTGCTTTAGGCCTTTCAAGAGTCCATTTGATTGGTTAGACCAAGGAAAGGCAAACCTCACCAGCGCACATATAAGCAAGAATTACACCTTGCATTTTACTCCAAGTCTGAACCAGAGCTCAGCATTGGTGAACAACCAGCAACTGAAGTGTCAAGATGGCTGTAAGTACAGAATTTTCAAATAAAATGCAAGAAACCCCAAAAAAGTATTTATACTCTTCCAAAAAAGAAACTATACAAATATTGAATTATTGATTACGCTTTCTTTTCAATATGTTTTCCACATTTGTCAAAACATTTCATGTATAATAAATTGATGCTAACAACAATGCATAGTTTCTTTTTTGGAAGAGTATATGATTCATGTGATTGAGCAATTGGAGACATTCTGATTTAGGTCATTTATAGAAGTTGATGAAGTACTCTGAATGTCTAAGTGAAGTATTCTTTCTCACAAGACGCAGTTAAGGTAGAGGTGACAAGAACAGAACAGAAACTTTCTCTCCATAATGCCAACTTAATACCTGATTGGACTTTTAGATGGGGCACAGATGTAGCAGAGCTCTGACAGCACAGAGGTTTCAGATGGTGCTGATATTTCTCCAGAGGAATTCAGACTCTGAAAAAATACCGAAATGAAATCAAAGGGCTGGTATATGGAGAGCGGATACATTCATCAGCTTTTGTGCTGTGAAATGTGTGCATTGATAATGAAAGAGGATAATGTTTGAAAAAGCCCACATTGCTCAAAAGTCTCTCAATTCTGTGATAAACAGGCTGCGGAAGTAAAGAACCTGAGCTTTTCAAGTGGAATGGAGCTGAAAGTCAGAGGTGTGGTCAGAGGTGGTGCAGTTCGGTAGGTCACCGCTGCCTCAGTCTCCACGAGGACTGGTATTCTCCCACAATCACTGCCTGCTGTCCTCCATGATAACCCAGCTATCTGTTTGAAATATCAGCAAAGTTCACACCACCAACTGTCTGTCAGTATTGTGATCAGGTTTCATTTCAAATACGTGTGCTGTATGTTCCTCTCAGTTTCTCCATTAACATCGGCCACTCTAAGGAGAACATCGCCCTGCACTTCAACCCACGGTTCAACTATAGTGGAGACATTAAAACCATCATTATGAACTCCAGGGTGAACAAATCTTGGCAAGAAGTGGTGAAATCGAGAAGTTTCCCCTTCGATGAAGGAAAGGAATTTAAGGTGAGGTCTGGGACAGGAAGTCACTGAGCCAGAGGCCCTGACTGGAGCCTTCATCCCATCCTCTCTACCTGTGCTAAATGGATTAGCCAGCGACTGCTAAAAGAAAAGTACTCAAATTTTAGATAAAAATCACCAAAACTCAAAAGCCGCCATTCTATTGACCATATCCCTTCATAACAGCGCAGGTCGGTCATATTCACTCACTTAGGATGAGTAATATTTGAATTATCGCGACGGAAGAACTCACCGAGTGATCATCCAGTAGGTTCATTTAGAATGTCATAGCAACCAAACACCAATCTCCAATAGTAAGTTCAGTAGTAAGTAATTTCAGCGCACTATTGTATTGTTCTTCCTGTGTAATCAACTGCGGAAAAACAAACTGAAAGACTTAATAATATTGTTTGCCTCATTCATGCCAATAAAGCATATTGAATTGAATTGAAAAACAAATAATTAATGGCAATAAGATCGGCAAATCCGAGTAGTAAGGACTTCAATACTGATACTGTTTTGATCGGCAGTGGACTTGCTACTGCATTATCATGGTCATCAAAAGCATCTACTGTGCACGTCTTGAGTGTGTTAGCGTTGTTCCTGCTGTAACCCACCATTCCTGCCTTTACTCCTTTTAACTGTTTCTTTACCCTCTCCCTCTATTTCCCAGGTCTCCATTCACTTCAACTCTGACACTTTTGACATCTATCTGTCCAATGGTGACATGGTGCAGTTCCCAAACCGCCTGGGTGACAAAAAGTACAAATTCATGTTCTTTGTGGGAGATGCCAAGATTGAAGACATCAGTGTGAAGACATCTCAAAGACCCAGCAAGAGATAGACATCCCTGTTGTCACTCCTGATTGGCTGTTGTTCCAGTGCTGCACTTAGCCTGACCCTCCCAAACATCAGTGCCTTTCACCTCTGAAACACTGCCCTGATTACCTCTTAGTCAAATTCACTTACTATGGGAATAATCTCAGCCTGAGGAATAAATCAAGCAAGACAATCCCGATGCCTATGTGTGGATATTTAAATGAATGAATGAATGAATGAATGATGCAGCATTTCTCTTAAAGGGATTTGGAGCTTTTTACCTCAACCACTACCACTAATATGTTGCAGCCACCTGGGTGATGCGCAGAGGTCATTTTACCCCAGAATGCCCCACAAACACCTAACTGAGGTCAAATACACAAGCCATTAAAAATTAAGATGTCAACAATCCTCAAAGTAGATATAATTTGCAAACCCCAGGTTGACTGGTTGTTCTTTTTTAAATTAAGCAATCAAAGCAAAGCAAGCACAATTAAATCTGGAAAAAAAAAAAACTATTTGTCCCTGTAATGCCCTCCCTCTGGCACTCCACAGCCTCGGTTACTTGGCCTTACTCAGTTATTCAATTAAGCTTCTGTTCCCTGAGTTAATTGTTTCACCTGTTTCTCCTTTGTATGTCATTATCTTCATTAAAGCTTGGTTCCACCCTTCACCGGCAGGGAGCCATAGTCAGTTCTCCTCTTTAATTAGTGAACTCCCTTTTTAAGTCCAAATTTAAGTTAAAGTGCTTTTTGTCATATTCACATTCTTTATTCAATAAATTCCACATCCCTGCATTTGGGTCCCCATCTCCACTCCTTGCCCCGGTGCCCTAGTAACATCTGGGTGCCAGGGCCTGCGTAGGCGGCCTTACCTGTGTGTCAACCGTTTCAGTTGAAACGGGCCCCGCCCTCCAAAGGGCCCCCAACTGCCCCCCAACTGCCCGGCAAGAATTAATATCCTAAACCTTGACTGCATGAAATCAAGCAGAGGCGCACTGCTGGAGCGGCATAGGTGGCAAGTGTTTGAAGCCCCCCAAAAAGGCAAATGTTTGAGATCCCCCATTGCCACTGACATTGGCACATTTTAGAATAACTTCAAAAAAATCGCATTAAGCCTTCAATGAAGCCCAAAGTGGAAAATATTTATATGAAAATGTAATCCCACTATTGCATTATAATTTTCCACTTATGAATGAGTTATTTGAGACAATATTAAATTGAAAATGCATTAATCCAATTATCACTTTCATTTTCACATAAAAGCTATATGATTTGATTTTTGCCCCAACTCTATTAACTGAGCTAGCTGTAATATGCATGAACTTACCCGAGGCTTCGCGGCAGTGCTGTGCAACTGCAACCCAAGTATGCTTGCAGATTTCAGAGACATTATTTAGCTTGCTAGTGAGTCTAAAAGCAATCGCTTAGGTACAGCTATTAATGGCCAAATGAAGCTTTCTGAAACATTGAAGCTTGTGTCGAAAAAGGGTTCATTACTCAAAGCTTTTCAACACACTTCTCTTTAGTGGCATCTGGTGGCCAACAGTATGAACAGTACTGCTTCATTACAGTACAGTAGTTGCCCACTCCACACTAGTTGCGTTGACAGCCTCCTTTTAAATTCATGTCAAAATTCCGCCTGATATTGGGTTATAGTTGTGGTGCTGGTGTTTTTTGGGGGGTGAAAAAATTATATGTTTATTTGATTAATAAATAATTTTGATGAATGAGCTTTCCTTGTTTATACATGAGCCATTGGGTAGTCTCTCTTTGATTGTGACTTCTTGATGTTTGTAAACATCATAGATTAAAAAAAAAAAGTACAACACAATCTTATAACAGCCTTGGAGTATGCTAGTGCTGTGATGTCTCAGCCTCCACCTGCTTATGTAATTAATTTTGTTGCCTACCACACTACTTCTGTTAACTCGAAGGTTCTGCGATTCAGTGCAAAAATGAATGGAAACGGCTTAAAAAGTCAAATCTATTCGATACACCAATTTGATCGCATAGCAGCAAATAACGTCATTAGGCTACGCACAAGTTTTTATTCACTTCAATGCTGTTGGGTGGGAATGCATTTTCACCTCCTTTATACGCATGAATTTTTTTTGGCAAACTTCAGATAATTCGATTGACAAATGGATGGAAACATAGCTTATGTCAAGCATAGATGCACAGCTAGGGCAGTCTGACATGTCCACACAGAATTTTATACAGCGCCCTACATAATTACTGGCACCCCTGGTTAAGATGTGTTAAAAGCCTTAATATAAATTAAATTTTTATTGCAGAAGCATACTCTCACACATTAACATTTTTGGAAAAATGTAACCTTCAACTCAAGTGAATTTTAAGGGAAAAAAAAATCCCTGACTAAGAAATAATTATTTTTCATAAAAATCACCTGTTCCACAATTATTGGCACCCTTAACAGTTCCTAGGAAATAAATGTAATTGAAGTATTTCTGTCATTTCTACAGTAGTTTACAAAGTTCATCAGAGTATCTAGGAATATTTAATTAGTACTTCATCACTTCCTGTTTCCCTGGGGTATAAATATGACGTGACACAGAGGCCATTTCTCTTATCCACTCTTCAACATGGGAAAGACAAAGGAACACACCATTCAAGTAAGGCAGATGTGGGTCGACCTTCACAAGTCAGGAAATGGCCACAAGAAAATAGCCACTCGCCTGCACCTGCCCATATCTACTGTCAGAAGAATCATTAAGAAGTTAAAAACAATTGGAACAGTGGTAAGCAAGCCTGGACGAGGTCACAGGCTTATTTTGCCACCACGCACAGTGAGGAAGATGATAAGACAAATAAAAAGTTTTCCAAAGCTCACCGTTAAAGAATTGCAACAAATGGTAGCATCTTGGGGTCACAAAGTGTCCAAAACAACAATTAGGCGCTATCTACGTGGGACCGTGTGCTTTGGTCAGGTGGGACCAAGATAGAGCTTTTTGGCAACAAACACTCAAAGTGGGTCTGATGGAACACAAAAGATGAGTATGCAGGAAAGCACCTCATGCCCACTGTGAAGTATGGGGGAGGATCGGTGATGCTGTGGGCCTGTTTCTCTTCCAGAGGCCCTGGGAACCTTGTTAGGGTGCATGGCATCACGAACGCTTCGAAATACCAGGACATTTTGAATTAAAATCTGGTGGCCTCTGCCCAAAAGCTGAAGATGGGTCGTCACTTTGTCTTTCAGCAAGGTAATGACCCTAAACATGTGGCCAAATCTACACAGAAATGGTTCACCAGACACAGAATCAAGCTCCTCCCATTGCCATCTCAGTCCCCAGACCTCAACCCCATTGAAAACTTGTGGAGTGAGTTGAAAAGGAGAGTGCAGAGAGGACCCAGGTCGCTGGATGATTTAGAGAGATTGTGCAAAGAGGAATGGTTGAAGATCCCTCTTTCTGTATTCTCCCATCTTGTGATACATTATAGGAGAAGATTAGGTGCTGTTTTGTTGGCAAAAGAGGGTTGTGCCAAGCATTAACATCAGGGGCGCTACTAATTGTGGCACACATGATTTGATGTAAAATAATTATTTCTTAATGTGGGATTTTTTCCCCAATGTGTAAATGCACTTGAATTAAAGGTTGGATTTTCCTCTTTTTTTCATTGTGGTCCTTTATTTTTTAGAAAAAACTGAATCTATTAGAATCTGAAGAACACATCTTAACCAGGGGTGCCAATAATTATGGAGGGTGCTGTAGCTTCATCAAGGGACATACTTGTCACTGCTGTAAGCACCGAGGCATCAGCACCTTTGGTGCTTTCAGTAAAGCAGCATTATCCTTCCCTGCGTGCTATAGCGTATTACATTACTCCAGATAAAACGCTATCCATCTTCCCACCCTGCTAGTTAAAGGAAATGTTTGTCATCATTTGTATACTTAATTGCTGTGATTCGGTTTTTGCCCTTGCTTCACTAGCTAGCTAGCTGACAGCGATTGCTCTTTTGCTTGCCGAGTTGCAAGTTCACCTCTCCTGAAACATGCACAATGTATGCACCACGCAGAACGGTCCGATAAATGCCCAGCATTCAGGCTGCCGCTGTTCCTAGTTTAATCGCGATTCCTAAGCCATGTAGCAATGGGAGCAGTTTTGATGACTCTGACTCACGATAAATGATGTTCGTCACTTGCTAACGTAACCTGCTGAAATATTAACTTCTTTGATATATTTGGCAGCACCTCTGTACGTCCCAACAGTATTATCCGATTTCTGAGAGATTTAAATGGATAGCTCATTACCTGGCTAGCTCAAGACCAATTGGCAAGCACAAAAGCAATTGCTGTCAGCTAGCTAGCTAGTGAAGCAAGGGCAAAAACCGAATCACAGCAATTAAGTATACAAATGATGACAAACATTTCCCCTGACTAGCATCAGCAGGGTGGGAAGATGGATAGCGTTTTGTAATACGCTATAGCACGCATGGAAGGATAATGCTGCTTTAACAAGTGCACCGCCTATCGGCGAATGTCGTATTGCTGCGCAATACTAGTCCCCTACCCGTGTATGCATATATTTCCCAAAAAGTAGGTCAAAGTGACCTGAATGGGGTACATGACACACCCTCTCCCCAAGATGCATCCACACACCAACTTTGATGTTCCTAGGTCATACGGTATTGAAGTTATGGAGCGGACACGAATGCGGACGGACGGACTGACGGACGGAGCGCAATCCTATAGTCCCCTCCGTTTCCGGTAGGGGACTAATTAATGTTAGCTATGAAATAAATGTCTCCGGCTGAACTGCCAGTTTGTTCTTACGGGTAAAGAAGCTGCTGATCAATGGTGAAAGAGGTCGTGTGTGCGAGATGGCGTTGAAAGTGACAAATGAGGGCTGAAATACCTTCTCCAGTCAGCATCATGGCTAGCTAGCTGTACCTAAGCGATTGCTTTTAGACTCACTAGCAAGCTGGCTAACGTCTCTGAAATCTGCAAGCATCCTTAGGTTGCAGTGGCACGGCACTGCCGTGAAGCCTCGGATAAGTTCATGCACATTACAGCTAGCTCAGTTAATAGAGTTGGGGCAAAAATCAAATCATATCGCTGTAATATGATGATCATTTGCAAATATTTTCCTTCACTAGCATACTAGCTGCCGAGGGGGCTACAACCAAAGAGCAATGTAACCTAAGGCGCGATGGCATACAAAACATAGCAGCCAAGCCATCATGACCTCAGTGTGTACAAGCGCTACCCAGAAGCTGATTGGTTGGTATGCAAATGAGGAACATGGTTTCCGCTCGCGTCCCTTATGAGTGACGTCCTAGCGGAAAACCTGCCTTGATGAGACGCTGACAAATTGCTTTTTAATTTTCATAGTGTCCCAAAAAGAGCCTGGTGACATGTATTTGAAAATGCACTGGACTGGTGGGCGCTGTTTCCCTTACTGCGTTTGAATATTGTCCCATGTGTTGCAGGATAAGTCTTTGAAAATGAAATGTCAAATGTCATCATCATATTATGTCATTATTATTTCCAGGTGATTAGAAAACAGCATTTTCATTATCATGTTGACCTTAAAAGAGCGTAAATGTAAATGCAATAGGCTGGGGGTGCTGTTTTGCTTATTGCATTTGAATATTGTCCACTGTATCGCGGACCATGACTTTGAAAATGAAATGTCAAACAGCTTTTCATTATCATTTGACTATAGTCATAGATGTCCCGTATGTGTATGTGAAAATGAGAGTGATAATTGGATTAATGCATTTTAAATTTAACATTGTCACAAATAACTCATTCATAAGTGGAAAATTATATTGCAATAGTGGGATTACATTTTCATTTAAATATTTTCCACTTTGGGCTTCCATACACCCCCGGCCGATACTCCCTCTCGAAGTTGTTGCAAACAGGGAGAATGCACAGCTTTCCGTGGTCGGAGTTGCAGGTTTTCTTCATCAGATATATTCGTTGCAGAAGACTGAGTTGGCCAACAAGTGTAGTAATTATTTTTCGTCAACAAATGATGGTAGCTAAAGAGCAGCGGCAGCTGATACTCCGAACATTTTGGAAAGACAGTCTTCACCTTAGCCAATGTTGCTCGCGCCTCGCACTTATCAGTTGTTATGTGAAAAAAAAGAAGTAATTTTCTTGCTCCATCCCTGAGGTATTTAATAATAAATATAACGGTGAGCTTTGATGTTAACATTTCAAAGCAATATCTAGCGATGTTATGCGTTTTTTACGCATTAAGTTATCAAGGAAAATAATTTCTGATTTTGGGCCAGGTCACGATCCAAATAGTTTCTGATCAATAAGATGCTTTGATATTCGCAAAATTTAAGTTGGAAAATTAGAGAACTTGTCTACTTAGGCTTCTGATCAGACACCAATAAAAGCTGTTTGATGGAAATCGGGCACCTTGAAAACGAACGTAGGCTATGCCTCCAGCATTTCATTGAAACCCATAATGTGCGCAGATTTCCAAAATGAGAAGTTCCGCCTATAAGTTAATTTCCAGCTGCTCTGAGTTTTTGGACATAACTCAACCAAAGTCAACGAAAAACTATTTTTCTGGGACGAGTCGCAGTTCAGGCATCTCTGCGCAGGAATCGCTATGGCAGAAAATTACCTGTGCGGACCTGTTCAATTTTTGCATATCTGTTATCAGAGCATAACATTTAAGTAACAAACTGTGCTGGGTTTTAATATAACATTAGCTATATGTACTTTGGTTGAAAAAAACATGCTCTTTCATTCACATAGGATCGCAATTGAATGAAAACATAATTACGGTGAACACACTGAAAAAAGTATTCATGGTTTCGTATACATCATTATAATAATAGCTATGGCAAAGGCAGCCTCATTCTCTGGCAAAGCGGAGGGATACCCCGTCACCTTGAGTGTGATGTTTATAACTACAATGCAAATTTGAATTAAAGTCAGGCAATACGAGTCATCTAGTGCTTCTAAGCCTAGTCCACTCAAGCGACGTGAAATTATACTGGTGGGATATCAAAGTTTGATACTGAGTATCGATGGTGGCGTGCATGGTCGCAGCGGCTCATGGCTCTCCTTTTCAGTGCTCTTTTTTTATCATTTTTGTACACAATCGGGCAAGATACTCTTTATTTAATTATTTACATATCTTAAGTGGGGGGGCACAAGATTTTTGTGGGGGGAGGCACATGCCCCCTCAGCCCCCCCTTGGCAATGCCACAAACCTCTACCGAGCCTGTATCTCTCCAACGCCAGTGGTGCATAAAACGGAAAACTTGGAATTACAACTCGCTGGAAATTGCTATGTTCGTGACTGCTTTGTTTTGATTATCACTGAAACTTGGCTTCACCCGGGAATACCCGATACTAGCCAGCTAACAGGCCGCACTCTGCTCCAATTGGACAGGACTGAGGACTCCGGTAAGGGCAGAAGAGGGGGCTCTGTATTTACTTGCATGAGAACTGGTGTAACAACAGAGCAATTACAGACAAACACTGTCTGTAAGATGCCGGCCTTTCTTTCTTCTGCGAGAGCTAACTGTAGTGATCGTCACAGCTGTGTGTATTCCACCCGATGCCAATGTAAACACAGCGCTCTCTTTCCTGCTGAACACCATAAACGAACAGCAGCGGGCCCACCCCACCTGGATCCTCCACCACTCCAGCCCTGCCCCCACCCCCACCTGGTTCTTGCACCCCTCCACTCACTGTACAGGACCACAATGTCCGACAAGTGCTCCTGGCAGTGAACCCCAAGAAGGCTGCCGATGGAGTGCCGGGCGAGGTGCTTAGTGCGTGCGCCCACCAGCTTGCCATCACCCTCACTAGAATCTTCAACCTTTCCCTGGCCCAGGCAGTCATCCTGCCCTGCCTAAAATCAGCCACAATCATCCCAGTGCCAAAGAAGTCTCCCATCACCAACCTAAATGATTATCGTCCTGTGGCCCTCACTCCGGTAATCATGAAGTACTTCGAGAGACTGGTTCTTCAGCATATCAAGGACCATCTCCCCCCAGACTTTGACACCCATCAGTTCGTATATCGCGTGAACAGATCCACAGAGAACGCCATCGCCGCAGCTCTCCACTCTGCACAAAGCCACCTGGAGCAGCAGCAGAGGTACATCCGGATGCTTCTTGTGGACTACTGCTCAGCTTTCAATACCATCATTCTGGACATTCTCATCACAAAACTGGACACTCTCAGCCTCCCCCCTCTCACATGTGCCTGGATAAAGCACTTTCTCACCAACCAGCCCCAGACTGTAAGACTTGGCCCCCACCTCTCCTCCAATCACACGGTGAGCACCGGCTCTCCACAGGGCTGTGTCTTGAGCCTGCTCCTGTACTGTCTCTACACCCACGACTGCAGTCTGGCCCACAATAATAACCTCATCATCAGGTTTGCTGATGACACCACTGTGGTCGGACTCATCACAAAGGGAGACGAGGCAGCCTACAGAAAGGAGGTCCTGAAGTTGGCAGCCTGGTGTTCAGAGAATAACCTGGCTCTGAACACCAAGAAAACCAAGGAGATCATTGTCGACTTCAGGAAGCAGAGCACCAACCTAGCCCCCTTCTACATCAACGGCCTGTGTGGAGAGGGTCCACACCTCCTGGTTACTCTGAGTCCTTATCTCCGCCAACATCTCCTGGACAGAAAACATCACAGCGGTCATCAGAAGGCTCAGCAGCGGCTACACTTCCTGAGAGTCCTCAGGAAGCACAGCCTGGACTGTAATCTGCTCCTGACCTTCTACTGCTCGTCCATCAAGAGCCTGCTGGTGTACTGTATCGCAGTATGGTACAGCAGCTGCACCGTGGTAGACAGAGAGAGGCTTCAGAGAGCAGTAAAGGCAGCACAGATGATCATTGGCTGCCCTCTCCCCTCCCTGATGGACATTCACACCTCCTGATGCCTCAGGAGAGCAACATACGTCACTAGGGACAGCTCCCACCCTGGCTTTGAACTGTTTGACCTGTTGACCTCATCAGAACAAAGACCAACAAACTCAAGAACAGTTTTTTCTCTAAAGCCATAATTACTCTGAACTCACACATGCACTGACTTCACAGCCCAACCCCCCAACCCCTGGACTTTCTTTTTGTTTTTTTCCCCACTACTGCGCAATATTTAATATTTTTGATAATACAGTGCAATTCCATCACTATGCAATATCTGTATACTGTTCAGTACCATTACTCACTGCATATGATCACCACTACTGTGCAATATTTTATAATATGCCATAACCCACACTGTATATCATGGTGTATATAGCTCCATATTTATTTTTTGTAAATGTTAATAGCGCCTCAGAACTGTGCACCTTACCCCCCTTACCCTTTTCTTGCGCTTTTATTTTGATATATTTTACAAATATATTTGCACTGTGATAGGAGTTGCTTTTAATCTCATTGTGTACAGGACATTAAAGCCATTCTATTCTATATCCAAATTTTACTGTATTATTATCCCAGTGAATATGTTGTAGCATGGGCATAGTTTTGATTTCAAAGGTGGGGGGACACATTTCTAGTGCAAATTCTCAAAAGGGCTTTAGTTCTGAACTAGAACAAAACAACCATATTTTTTGATTGTGAAATAAATCTAATAAAAAATACATCAGAGAGTAATGAAATTGATAAAAATATTGGCATACCCCATAAGGTGGAAATCAGCACAGTAAAAGCACCCAGGATCGAGGTATGTGCAGGGTTATGGGGGTGACTACTTAATCTCACGTAATTTTTCACCCATTGATGAAATTTTTTAACAATTTGAAATAACAGTACTCTGATAGCTGCCATCAAGGCAACATGAATATCAAAGTATGTATTTACTCAAAACCTGAGCCCAGCGGCTTTTAAAGCCACATTATGTGAACATTGGAATTTTTTCAAAACTGAACCCCCTCAGGTTCTCTGTGCTAGACTATTGTTGTAACTCACACGCTTCATCTCCAAACCCTCCAGGAAAACAGTTAACGCCAGTGTAATAACTGTTGAAGCTTGCTAGTTAGGGCAAAAACCACATCACATCGCTTAAATATGACAATTATTTTCAAAGATTTTTCTTGACCAACATGAGCTAGCTAGCTAGATGGCTATATAATCTCAATTATAATGTAATTCGCAATACGGAAGAACATAAGGTAGCTAATGATAATGTCTCTAGCCAAAGTGCATGCTTGCTGTGTTCAGCTAGCAAGAAGCTGTTAGAGGTTATGTGGGCGTGATCGCATTAAAAGCAACCAGTCATAAGAGGGCTAGTGCCTCCCCCTACCAGTGTATACGCTCTCCGGAGAAGCTTATCCCCTGCAAAGTTGGCTTTAACTTGTTTTCAGCCGATTAGAGTTGGCAAAAACTTCTCCCCTACCTATCTTGTTTGGAAATCACACATCTGAGCTTTGGTGCAGGTTAAATTTTAAGCAATCAGTGGTTCTCAAACTCGGTCCTGGTGCCCCGCTATGTTTGCTGGTTTTTGTTCCAGCCATAATTGCAATCTTAGGATTTTAAAAAGCTGTTGATTTGTCTTAATTAGGCGCATTTACATTCACAGCAGTTCTTCATCCTCTTCATCCACATTTGGCAGATCTATACATGCCATGAAGAATAAAAATTTCATATCCAAATTGAGATTTATTAATAACTAGTAAAAATAACTGCTAAGGGAAACAATTTAACCATTAATTTAATCAACGTAAACAATTGGTTAATCAACAAACAATAGGTTCTCATCAATGAAGCTGTTGACACATGGTTGCATTCAATCTTTTACTGGCAAACTGAGTCGCACCAGTTTTGTGTCATGTTTATTCAGTTCAGGCAACTTATTTCGCAAGAACTCAAAACACCTCTATGAGCAACCTAATTTGGAGCTTACTGATTTTATGTCTAATTTGATCTGGTTAATAATGTTTACACCTGAAAATCCTCACATTATAGAAAATACACACAATATGTTTAAGGGTTTTTATTCTTCATGGCACAATGGATATGTCCATCAAAACGCAGGTTAAGATGGTAAATAACTGCTCTTAACATGGAATGCAGCTAATTAAGACAAATAAACAGATAAATCTTAAAATCTTACGATTCCAATTGTGGTTGGAACAAAAACCATCATACACAGTGGGGCGCCAGGACCGAGTTTGAGAACCACGGGCATAGGTCAACATGCTGATTTAACCCGGTAAGAAATGAACCACTGAAGTGGTCCTGAAAACCAGATTAAACCTAAAGATACCTCGAAAATGTCAAATCCTGCTTCGTAGTGCAGTCCCAGGTCAGATCTGAACAGAGACGTGTGGTCAGGAGAGGCAGTTACTCCTTTTTATCACCAGATTTTTGTCAACATGCTTCCACGTACTATGCCTAATTGACAATTGGTCAATTTTAACTTTTTTCTTTACTAAACAATTAAGAACTAGCGTAGGCTTTATGTAGCCAGTAACGATTAAGAGATGATAGTGACCAAAAAAAAAAAATTCATCTACGTCTACTCTTTGATTCGAGACTGCAAGTATGTAAATCTTAATAAAAAAACTCAACTCCCTCGGTAATTCCGTGTATCATTTTGACCTTTTGTTTATCGGTTCATGAAAGAAGACTGGAAATAAACTCCCCATTTTTTTGAATGGCATTTAAAAGTATGTATTTAAGGGGGAAAACATGATCATAAACATATTGACCACATATTGTATGCCGCATAAGAAAGGTTTTAATATTTGTTAATGGCATTGCGTTAGCTTTCTGAAAGCAAATATGAACGAATCTGCTGTCTCGTGAGCATTTTAAATTCGATGCACTGAGTAATAATGTTGTGGACGGAAGTGGCGTGTCATTTCCGCCTTTTAGTCTTGTAAGTTAATCAATCCACAGATTGCTAATCAAAGTAATAATGAGTTATCGTTAGTTTAACGGTGAGGATTCTGCCTCCCCTAACTGACCTCCAACGGCACCTCACTGGATCTGAATTGTCATGACCGGGGATGAAACAATTTCACGCCTCTCAAGTTTTGAATGCAGGCTACAGTAAGATTTTCTTCGGAGGGACGGGGGCGGGGGACGGGGGCGGGGGGTTGCATGACTCTCCCATTTTCAAAGGTGCATAGTACGATATACATGTACTTCGTTACAATATTTAAGTAGTATACTTTCACTTTGTTACTTTGCCACTGGCAACTTAATTACTTTTTTAAATTAAAATATTAATTTAATGCATCAATTATGGATTATCAGGATTTGGTGTGTTCGAGAAGAACAACGGTGTATCTTTGTGCAGATGTGTCCGCCGGTGGACGTGGGGCTGCATTTTATGCACGCAGTTACAATATTCTAACACTAGATGGCACACCAGGATCAGTTATTGAATATCACACAACTGCCAGTAAACTGAAATAAGAAGTGACTCCTCATTCCCCCCAATATTTGTGCTTTTTTAATTTCATTGGGACTCCCCAGAATAATAAAGGCTAAATTAAATAATTATTTTGTGTATTTGTATCGTTTTGTCAGTCACGAACAAGAGATGTTGCGGTACCACCTCTGACACCGGATCGGAGCAGGGTTTGTTTTCAGCCAAAATACACTACATGGAGGGCAGAGAGACCCTACTCTCCCCGTAAAAAGTTACAAGTCAATTCATCTAACCATAGCCGTCCAAAGCTGTTAAACGGAGGTAAAAATGATCCATAAAGCAAATATCCTACATAGTTCATCGACTTTAATAAGCCGTTATTGGAAAAAAAGTGATGAAGTGATTACCTGATTTCGTGCTTCCACTTCCAGCGCTTCTCTGTCGCGTGCACACAATAGCATTCGCGCGCGTGTGGAAGACGTGATTACGGTGCTGCTATTTCACCTGGCAACAAGAAATTCTATTTTCTGATTGGCTGATAGGTTGCTGATTCAAGCAGAGTCGTCTGCCTCATCCATTCATAAATTTCTCATCTTTTATATACAGTCTAACTTACAAATGTGCGGCGAGTTTTATCGCTTCTCAGCGTGAGAAATGTCATGTTTGGCGTGAGAGCGCGTGAACTTATCGAAATGAGAGCCCTGACAAAATTGGTATTTGTTTGCCAAGCAGCTCACTCTAACAATCAATCCCCGAACTCAACTACGTCGTGTAGGGAAGTTCCTGATACTGTTTATTTACGTAGCTAGCTTAGTAAGAGGGGAAAAAAGCAGTTCCCTGCAAAATATACATTCGTAAATTCGGTTTAACTTGACTCGCAGTTTTTTGTTCATATAAAATCTTATGTAATCGGTCTTCGGTGATTAGGCGGTTTACACATTGCAATTCGCTAGTATTTTTTCTTAGATGCTGGCAAAGCCTACTGTTTCAATGAAAGGCGGGACTTGTAGAGCAGAAGGGAAGGAAAGTTGAACTGGATTGGCCACTGGCAGCTTGAGCGGGTATCATTTCCCCGAGGTGTTAGTGCGTGCAGTGTTTTTTATTTAATTTAATTTAATTTTTTTACATTAGTTTCAAAACTGTGAAAAGGGGGGGGGGATGTCCAATGCTGCCTTTTCAAAAAGTGCAGGGGACATGTCCCCTTCCCCCCCTGTGTTGAAGAGCTCTCCAGTAACCCTGTCCCCAATGAAGAAAACAGAAGTTTTTTGCAGGAAGTTTGCAATGTACACTGCTCAAAAAATAAAGGGAACACTAAAATAACACTGAATGAAATATTCTCATTAAATACTTTGTTCTTTACCTAATTTAATGTGCTGACAACAAAATCACACAAAAATTATCAATGGAAATCAAATTTATTAACCCATGGAGGTTTGGATTTGGAGTCACACTCAGAATTAAAGAGGAAAACACTATAGGCTGATCCGACCTTGATGTAATTTCCTCAAAACAAGTCAAAATGAGGCTCAGTAGTGTGCGTGGCCTCCACGTGCCTGTATGACCTCCCTACAACGCCTGGGCATGCTCCTGATGAGGTGGCGGATGCGGATGCGCTCTGCGGTAGCATATTTGAAGGACTGTCAAAAGCCTAATTTCAAAGACAGGGATTTGGTATTGCGCATGAAGCTTCCTATGTATGTTGTGTATTTTGTATTCCAATTCTGCCCCTCGCTAATGAATAATCAAGAAAATATTAAGGCCCGAAAATGAAAAAAAAAACATTTGTGCTATTTTTAAGATTTTATACCAAAAAAAATGACACCATCCACCAACATCAAATTGACTGTTTTAGAAAGATTAGATGCCTGTTATTAACATATCCAAACTTTATGATGGTTTTGTGCTTCATTTTCTCAAGATTAACTTTTGAAAATATCATATTTTTTTGAATGCACAACATTTAATGGCATCAAAGGTATATTCATACATTATTTTATAAAATGCGCATACTTAACAATAGAAAGCTCCAACTCAACAAAATGCTTTATTTCATAAATGTTAACTTACACTTGAATTAAATCTGAAAACTGTATATGGGTTATACATTGAAATACTGTAGTCCCAACATCAGTGAAAGATCATACTTGTTACAAATCATTAGTTGAAATTATGGTATCAGTGAACATTCACATCTAAGTGGACCAAATTAGTTCAATTCGTTCAATGCTTCAATTAGTAATAATGTCTTAGACAGTTTTTGACAGTCCTGCAGAATTGGAAATAATGAAATAATTTAAATGACCAATCGACCAGTTAGCACAGATAAAACACAAATTATTTGAACTCTTTCATGAACTTTTCAGCTACTTTGGTGTCCTGCTTCTTGACTGCATTTCTACGTCCAGTTGTACTGCTTGGAACTTCAATCTCGGCAATTATATGTTGCACAGGTGCCCAGCATAGGTCTTCCCTCCAGCTTCTGCTTGGTTGGATTGAAAACCTGCAGCCTCTTGACCCTTTTACGGGTCAGTTTGACACCACTGCCTTGACCAAAGTCGTTTGTCTGTCATAGGTTGTCTATTTGTTCCCAGTCCATGTCTCGGCTTTTGCCAATTATTGTATTCGGGCTTTCTTTTGTGCTCACCCTCATTGTTCATTCTCTGTTACTCCCCCCACCAGTTTCTCTGCAGCATGTGACTCTGGTGCATTTAAGCCCCCTGTCAGAACATTGATCATTTCCTCTGTGCCGAGAGACCCGTATGCCAGTAGATCTGTGAGATTTGAGACGCCCTTTGCCCGACTTCTGATTTCCGCCTGTGCCCGTTTGATTCCTCTGTTTTTATTGTTCTGGTTTTGACCCCGCCTGCCTGACTACGATTCCTGGGTTTTGTTGCCTTTTAAAATATCTATAGTGCGGTGCGGACCTGGTTTTTGGATGTTCGCTACGTCTCATCTACTCTGATTTTTGCCCACTGTTTATGTACCATTGACATTCCGATCCATTGTAGCCGAACTCTGCCTGTCCCATGACCTTGAATATTGGATTGTGTTTCGATGTGACCTCCTCCCTCTGTTCCTATAGTTAGTAGTCAGTAAGGTCCTCTTTCTGGCAACTTGCATGACTATGTAAAAAAATCTTGCCATAGTTTTTGAACCATCATTGAAATTTGACAAGCAGATCAGTTCTGTCATTAAAGGTAGTTTCTTTCACATGATAGCCAAGCTTAAATCACTTACTCCCAGGGACTTGGAGACCATGATCCATGCCTGTTTTACATCTCGCTTGGATTACTGCAATGCGCTTTATATGGGGCTGTCACAAAGCTCCTTGTCTCGACTTTAGGCTGTGCAGAATGCGGCTGAAAGGTTTTGAACTGGTACAAAGAGGAGGGATCATATCACACCTGACCTGGCTTCACTCCACTGGCTGCCGGTCAAATACTACGATGATTTTAGGGTTTTACTTTTCGCTTTTAAGGCTCTTCATGGTCTTGCACCTCAATACATTAGAGATCTTCTTATCCCATATTCTGCCCTAAGGTCCCTCAGGTCATCAAACCAGCCGAAGCTAAAAGGTGATCAGGCTTTTTCTGTCGCTGCACCCAGGTTCTGGAACAGCCTGCCCTTCGAAATCAGATCATCTCCCACTATAGACATTTTAAAATCTCGTTTAAAATCTCATTTTTATGCCTTAGCTTTTCAGACTGCTGTTAAGGTTGTAATACAGGGGTCCCCAATCTTTCCCAGAAAGAGCCGGTGTGGGTGCACGCTTTCATTGCAACAAGCAGCTACAGACCTCATGCTACTAAACAAGCTTATTAACCCCTTTCTCTTCTGGCTTACCACACATTTAGACCTCACGGCCTCGTGAAACTTCTGCGGTAACAATGTATTGATTGGCTCATTTCTTATCCAATTCTCGAGTATTTAAACGTTCTACAGTAAGCAAAACACATTGACTGGACAAACACAGAGCATACAAGCCTATGCGTATCAGCAGGCTCGGTTGTATCCTGTTTACTTTGCGCGCATTACGCGGCTGAAATAGATGCGATTTATAGTAAAAAAGACTTGCAAAACTGGCCTTGAAGTGTTCAGTTATATTTAGAGTATTTAAATAACATAAGGACATCGTCAATGGGAATTATTCCGAATGAAACTGTACTGGAGGGTTCCCTCTACCCGATACATCTGTCTCTGGAGGAGGGTATCGATAAAGAAAAAGGTTATACTTCCATTCTGTTTGCATTTTGCTCAGTATGGCTTTTTGCTGTAGAATTTATACTGCGTTTAAAGACATGGAATGCCGAGGTTTTCGTTTCTCCAAATGCGTGCAGCCCACGCACGTCGGTAGATCCCTCAGTACGTTCATTGCACCATTCTGTTGAATACAGTGGCATATGTCGTTTGATTTTTCCTGAAAGTGAAATTTCTGTTCTTTTAAAATAAGGGATATTTCAGAATTCAGATATTACTGAGTTAGTGAGTTTTTACCCTTATATGGTGTAAGGTTATGAGCTCAATTTGAGGGCGGTTAGCTTTTTATTGCAGGGTGAATGTTATGGCTGTATAATTAGCACTTTATTTAATGCTTGGGGGACTTTGAAGAAAAATGGACAAAATTGTAAACTTTATTATGGAGAAAAGGCATGTTTTGTGTTTGGAGAGGTGACCACTGATGTTCAACTGCACTGACATTGATAAATTCATGCTAAACTCAACCAGAAAATCATTAGTTCATGCTGAATTTCATGTCCCAAAAGTTAATTTGTGTTAAATATATGATTAATGCATGATTTGACAGTGAACCATTTTGATGAATCTCAGACTTTGGGGAGACACCTGGATAGCTGTCTAATTTGGCTCATAGCAAGCGGGTAATCTAGAATGTAATGTTCAAGATGAATTGTACTTGTGGTCAAGAAGTTTATAATCCCAGAAATGTATAGTTTTAGGCCCCTGAAGTTTTTCAATTGTCAGTATTATTTTTTTTTTTTCAATTTCAAAGTTGAATTTTCATGAAGATTTTTTGTGTTTGCAGCCCCTTTTCTCCACCAAAATCATAAAAATAAATTGAATTACGATGGGAGTCTAAATGCTTCAAGTGTCTAGACTCAATTGAGCCAAAGTTTTTCTGTCTGTGAAGCTGCAATCTTGAATTATAAAGCCTTAAATCTGGTAACACCTAAATAGCCAGATTTGGCTTCCGCGTTAATTACTTGTTAATTACTAACAGTACTAACAGTTTGTTATTTTAATTAAAGATACTTACCCAGATTAACATTGTTTATAGTACTAACTAACTAATGAGCACCAGGGATTGTATAGCCACACTTTAATGATTGACTAATGACCTCTCAGCATTCGCCCTAATCGAGTCTCCACCCCTTGTCTTTACTCAATCTACTTTGCTGCGTTTCAGGGGAACCTCTGCACTTATTAAACACTGTTCTGCTCTCACTCTGTGCACGGTAGAACTCCCTAACCGGAGCCGTATGTTTGTCTATAGGCTGTCTTCATGATCCCTGTCCGCGTTTTGGCTTTCGCCAATTTCATATGGTTAAGAACTTCCTCTTGTTTATTCTTTTGTTAATTAGTCTGATCCAGCTCACCTGTTCCCTAACATAGCATGTGACTTTCCTACACGTGTATTTAAGCAGTCATTTCACATACAGCTCCTGTCAAAACGTTTTCCCTGTGCTGCGATTGTTGATGCCTTGTGTTCTTAGTGCTACACTTCTGACTGGAACGTCCCTGATTCTGATTTTTGCTTTGATACTTCTGTGCCCGTGTACCATATCTGTTTCGCCTGACCCTGAGTTTTGTCTTTGCTGCCCTGTTAACAAATCGGAGTACGTCTACTGGATTTTGGCTTTGGATTTACCTCTGATATTCCTCTGCCTCTGTATCGAACCTGCTTTGCCTTACCCTGAGTTTTGTGTTTCCAGCCCTGTGTACAATTTGGATTACATCCCTGGGATTCTGATTCTGGATTGTGAAGTTTGTACCGTTACCTTCTGCCCTGCGGGGGTTCACCCCCGAGCTTCAATAAAACTCATTTTTGCCGGATCTTTTTGGTCTTGTGTTTGGTTCCAGAACGATACCTCACAACATATTCCTCAAGTTAAAGTAGCAGTTTTTCACTCCTGAAAATTTGAAAAATTAGCTGACATACTTTTCTAGATATAACCATGTGAAAGTGGCTCCTCAGAGATCACTGATCAAGAAAGGCCAGACCTTAGTTGCAAAAATATATTTTTTAAAAATAAAACTATTTGGAGTTGAAAGCTGAAATTTTGGGTTTCTCCTATTAGGAGGTGTGTGCAACCGCTGGAATATCAGACAAATCTGAGATGGTCAAGTGGGAGCCATTCGTACATTTGACATGGAATGACCCCTATACCCCAGCACACCACTGCAAAAAAATGGTACTTGTCACAACAGACTGAAAACATCTGGAGCATTTTTTTGCAGACTTTGAAGGTCCTGAGCCACCTCAGGAAGTTCAGCCAGCTCAGGCGTGTCTTGTTGATGGCCTCAGGATTGGTGGTCCACTCCAGCTTCTCATTCAGTTGTACACTCAAGTACTTGCAGGATGTGACCATCTCCACCCATCGATGCAGAATGGAGAAGGTGGGGACTTGTTCTTCCTGAAATCCACCACAATCTCCCTTGTTTTTGATACACTCAGCTGAGATGGAGTTGTCAATGCTGAAGCCGGAGTACTCAGAGACACAGTCAGTTATGCCATTGAGGTCCTCAACACATGGCTCAAAGTGCATTCCTGTCCATAGCGTGCAGGGCATCACTCTGTCTCTATGGCCTCGTGAGACAATTTCCTCACTGTCCACACTGTCACTGGCAGCTGCTGGACAATTTGTTTGTACGATGAGAACAAGAATAGGTTAAGATCTGACCTGCCAAGTGGTGGAAGGGCAATGGAACTCTATGCATTTTTAACATTTTCATACAGGAGAGCCAAAGTCTTTTTTTGTCTGGTAGACTGTGGTAGTGCACTTATACTGATAGAAAGTAGGAAGGGTGGAGGAGGGAGAGGCATAGTTGAAATCACCCATAACTATGATGAAGGCGCCAAAGTGTCGTCTAAAGTCCAACAGTGACTGAGTGAATGACATCACATGCTGATTCTGCATTCCAGGACAGAGGAATATAAACTGCAAAGGCGATTACACTTGTAAACTGCCTTGGCAGGAAGTATGGATGAAGTCCAGTGGCAATCAGCTTGATGTTTGGGCTGCATACACTATCTTTGACTGAAATGTATCCTGGATTGCACCACCTAGAGTTAAGAAACATGGCAAGCCCCCCCTCCTTTCTTCCAACCGCTCGCAGTGGTGCCTCTGACCGCTCAAAACACGAAGAAGCAAAAGGATGGTTACATTATACAGTACGGTATCAGTATCAGTACAGTTTGTGTTACTATATTTCAGGTAAACGCGTAAAACGGCACTCCCTCCAGATCCTAGCTAGCACTTTCAGTGGTGAGGGTTCTGGTGCAAAATGACTGCCGTGCATTACCCAGGTGGGTGCCACACATTAGCGGTGGTGGTTGAGGTAAAATGCTTTAAGTCCTTGCAAGAAAAATGCTAAATAAATGTAATTTTCATTCATTCATTCATTCATTCATTCATTCATTCAAACAAGTATACATATGTAGGCATCAGGATTGTCTTTCTGGATTTATTATTAATGCTGGGATGATTCTGATAGTCAATGGATTTGCACAGACTCAGAGGTAATCAGAGCAGTGTTTCAGAGGTAAAAGACTAAAGGCACTGATGTTTGGGAGGGGCAGACTACGGAGCAGGGCACCTGATCAGCCGTGGGAAAAGGAATATCTGGGCCAATGATGTGACATTGTTCGAGAGCACTACTATGGTTTAAAATCATTTCCTGTAGGAAAAATGTGTGGCTCAATCCCGTCTCTTGAGATGAATTTGAGCTTCTCATATTTGTATCATTCTGTGATCATTTGTTTCTGAGTTACTTCTCCAAAAGGTCCCTTAGGACCAAGAGATAAGCTAAAAAGAGACAAGACATCACCGAGACAAAGGAGGTTGAGTTGAGATAACCATTTGAGCAATACTTGAGAAGTGGGATAAACAGAGAATATCTCATAATTGTATGCCCCTGATCTCAATCATGTCTTGGTTATTTTGAAGGAGAATTAAGAGAACAAGTAAAAAAAAAAATCTTCAAAATCCTCCAGGCAGTGGGATGCAGAATTATGTTTTTTGGGGAAACTTTTATTCGGTTTTGTCTGTGATTACTGTAGAAATCTTCTTTTTTTTCTTTTAACTGCTCTCTTTAATTCTCCTTCAAAATAACCAAGACATAATTGAGATCAGGGGCATACAATTATGAGATTTCCTCTGTACCCCACTTCTCAAGTATTGCTCAAATGGTTATCTCAAATCAACTTCCTCTGTTTCAGTGATGTCTTATCTCTTTTTAGCTTATCTCTTGCTCCTAAGGGACCTTTAAGAGAAGTCACTCAGAAACAAATGATGGCAGAATGATACAAATATGAGAAGCTCAAATTTATCTCAAGAGACGAGATTGAGCAATAGATGAGCAAGACATTTTTCCTATGGGTTTAAATGATTCATCATAAGCATCATTTTATTCTTTAAAACCTGTTTAATTTGAACATATTTCCAGTTCATCATAAAAAAGATATATATTTTATGTTTAGCCATCTCAATCCCTTAAAATGTCAGGTGGCGCAATCGTCCGAGCACATTAACACAATGTGAAATGTATTTAATATGTAATTAAAATATTAATTAATATAAAATTAATATGGGGGCATAATTATATCCCCGAACGCCGAATGGTGTTTCGGGGGATATTATGTTTTCTGGTCGGGCCCCCGCCGCCGCCGCACTAGGTTTTAACATGATAACTTCAGTAATATTTCAATTACAAATTCCAAATTTTGCACATAAGTAAGTATCATAAAGAACTGGTTCAATTTTGGAAAATTTACGATGTCTAGATTGGCCACCTGGGGCCAAAAACTGATTTCACTATTAACACGATAACAGCAGTAATATTTCAATTAGAAATTCCAAGTTTTGCATATATGTAAGTATCATAAAGTGGAAGAACTGATTCGATTTTTGACAATTTACAATTTCTAGATTGGCCACCAGGGGCCAAAAACTGAAAAAAATCACTGTTCCGCAATAACTTCAGCAATATTTCAAGTACAAATTTCAAATTTTGCACATAAGTAAGTATCATAAAGAGAAAGAACTAATTGGATTTTGGACAATTTACGATGTCTAGATTGGCCACCAGGGGCCAAAAACTGATTTACATGTTAACGCAATAACTGCAATAATATCTCAATTAGAAATTCCAAGTTTTGAATATAAGTTAGTCTCATAAAGAGGAAGATCTGATTCGATTTTGGACAATTTACAAATTCTAGATTGGCCACCACGGGCCAAAAACTGAAACAATCACTGTTTTTATCATATCTCTGGAAATTTTTGTCCGATTGACCTCAAATCAAGTGCAAATGAAAGGTCATGACCTGAGGATGTGTCCCACGATGACATTATACCTGTTTGGTTCAAAATTTTGACACAAGGTGGAGCTTTGTCACATAAAATTCACCATTTTTGCTATATCTTTGGAACTATTTCTCCAATTGACATGAAACTGTGTGCAACTGCAAAGTCATGACCTCACAACGTGTCACATGATGACGGCATACCTGTATGGTTCAATATCTTGCCACCAGTTGGTGCTTTGTGATGAAAAATTACCGTTTTGGCCATATCTTCAGAACCATTTGACTGATTGACCTGAAATTAAGTTCAAATGAAAGTCTATTCAAGGTCTATTCAAGGATTGGGGGCGTTCGAGGATATGCCCCCAGCTGTCACCTCCAACGGCATAAGCCTAGTTGTACATTGAAAACCTTTCAAATAAACAAAGTTTAATAGTTTAATTGTTCTTAAATTGTTCGGAAAACCAAAATACCCGGCCCCTACAATAAAGAATCCATAAGTTACTTTTAATACCCAGCTCAACTACAAACAAAATAGTAATGTTTTAGGTAGAGTAGACATGCTCAGGTATGCTTAAAAAAAATCCCTTAGGAAAAAAAGAGGGAAGTGTATTATTTTTCAAGAAACTTTTGGTTGCACCACCTGACATTTTTTGGCTTATGGAATCGCAAATGCAGTCTAAAACTGTACTAAAACCCTGTAAATGGTGTGCAGCCATGAAGACTTGTTTAAACACACTCTTCCAAATTCAAATAAATGTATTCTGTACATTGTTAAAGATTTATTTTAAAAAATTAAAGGCTTATTTGTCATTGACCCATCTATCTATTGCTGAGTCCTTCAGATGTCTTCACAATGAAAGACGGTAAGATCAGCATGGCACAAATATACTGTAGCCACTTTTCAATAAACTCTCTTGTTCCAGACCAGCAAAGTGATTGATGCCTCACATTATTTTTCTGTCCACACAGCTAAATTTGGTTCAGCTAATCAAATAATAATTATCTCTGAAAATGACATGCTGCTGATGTTGCAAAAGGCAACCCTAACAACACAGGCTTTTAAATTGAGAATATTTGCATATTAATCTGTAAACAATTTATAGATTAATTAATTCATTCATTCATTCATTCATTCATACATCCTTATACCATAAACACTGCAATCTTAGCAGAAATATCATAAATCATGCACATCAACTCCTATCAAAGAATGTACAAATAAATCCCCAAGAAGGAATCACATTTTTGTGAATTCAAATTTTGGGCATCTTTTTTGTCGATGAGCAACAGGAGGTATGAAGCAGATGATAGCAATCTGTAGTACAAGCATGTCCTCAATGTTTTCAAAAAAAGTATGCTGAAATTTTTAACCTTCAAATACTGTATTTCACCCATTTCATTCCATTTCCACACAAAAATAAAGGCAAATATTGCAAGCTCAGAAACAAAAACAGAAAATTTCAAAACAAAGACAACTGCACACTCCACGATACAGCAGAGTTTGTTTATTCCAGAAAACTGAAGTTGAACTTTGATTACTATGGGAGCAAAGTAAAGGCTCATCTGGCTGTATGAGAAGTGATTAAAAAGGACTGACCCGTACACATTACCAAGGGATGATGCAAATGGAAGACAATTGCACTGATGTGGAAATAATGGAATTTGCTAGAGTCCCATTGAGTCAAACAAGTCCAACAAATAAGCCATAGCTTTGTTCTGTGACCTTTTAAGCGATAAAGAGTGAACCAATGAAGCTCAAGGATTGCATAAAGTGGGTTTATGCTACACAGAACGTTAATTTGTAATCCTCAGTGAGATTTAAGTTGCGCTGCTGATTACTTTTCAAAAATCATATAAAAATTTATGGCAAATAAAAAAATCAAACCGTCTTTTTTGACACCTATTTGCTGGACAATTTTTCAAAACCAAGTATTGTGGATTATGATCCAGGAATGCTGACCAGGGCATGTATTAGGGAAAGGCAACTAACTGCAATAAATATGGGTGGGAGAAAAAAATGCTGTTGAAATGCTTTGACAGACAATAACTTGATGTTTTTACCAAAACAATGATTTGGTTATGAAAAATGGATGCTTTTAAAGGAGTGTATGGGGTATTATTGATGTATTTGTAAAGGTCCTTTTTTAGTGACTGAAAATGCAGTTTACGAGGAGACAAAAAGCCGAAATGCATAGAAAATGCTATGTTTACAAAAATACCCGTGTACGTAGGGACAAGGCTTATTTTCAGGAAAGAAGTGTTGTAAGAATTGGGTAACTAAGCAGCCAATCAGAAAAGCGATGCTTATCATCTCAGCATCTGTGCTTTAACTGCAGGATCAGTCTTGAAACTTATATCGTAGATTGTTGCTTGTCCTCCGAATGAAAAGAAATCGTAAACTTCTTCACCCTGATGGTTTTGGAACCTGGTCTTGCTGCCATCTGGAAGAGTGATGTCAAAAAAGCTTTTGTCGAAATTAATGACCACCTGGGGGGGTGAGAGAGAGATCAGAGAGAAGGTTCAAAAATGGATTTGCAAATAAAAACCCCAAGATCAAAAAAAAATTGCATCTATATAAAAAAGTAGCACAGTGCAACTTGACTAGGTTTAAAATAATATAATAACCCCACGAGAGAGATAGAGATTTCACTGCTTTGTTTTGATACGGTATTCCTGTCCTTCTCTGTCACAGGCAAATCCTGTGAAAGTTTCTCAATGTTTTAGGGAGAGTTTCCCAACCTATATTAAGGTGCAAGTAATTTACATTTATCACTGTGGGGTGATGAGTTTAACATGGGAACAGAGGGTGGGGTGAAGGCTCCTGTTTAGTTCCTCAGGCCCACTGTCTCCCTGTCCCTGTTCTCACCTCAAACTCCTGCCCTTCGTTAAAGGGGAAGTTGGTGTCTCTCGCCTCCGTTCCCCAGCCGCCACCATTTTTGGAGTTCATCACAATAGTGCGTTTGTCATGGTGTTGATTGAAGCGCGGGTTGAAGTGCAGTGCGATGTCATTCTGAGAGTGGCCAATGTTGATAGAGAACCTGGGAGAAAACACATGATCAGAAAATAGCGCAGCCAATCAAAATGCAGGCCACAAGGAGTGGGCGTGGCCTATTTTCAAGTTTTGGTCATGCATGTGTCATAGATTACAACTGTAGAGGGGTAAAAAAAAAAAATGTCTTCTTACCCTGCTGGATTGAAATGAATCTTGCCTCTGACCTCCATGATCATTGAACTTGTAAAGGATACGCCCTCCAACTCCTGTTTGTACAGAAAAAAAAGATGAAAATTATATGGCTCAATAAGTGGGATTAATGTCCTCTTTGAATTCAAGATACTATCACACTGATGCATTTTTAAGCATGAAATTGAGCACATAAAAACAAATGAGTGTAACTAGTTCAGGCAGGAAACTGGAGAAGAGCTACATCAGCTGACAGCAGCCTGGTGAGCTACCAGCACGTCAGCATCAGCAGGCACACAACAATTGGAAGATGCATCACATGAGTTAATACAGAGGTCTTTTTAAAGACGTCAAGCTCACTTACTTCTGCTGCTGTTTGCAACGACTTTTCATGCCATGCAACACGCTTTCTGGTTTTTTTGCTTGCCTCCTCCACCCCAGCCTCCACCTGTTTGGTTCTGCTCACATCAGGGGGAATTTTTATTTCTGTTCATGACTATGTTTGTATGTTTGCTGTGCTTAGGTAGGACATCCCTCCAGAGCAGAACTGCCGCCGAATGCAATGTAATGCTCATACGCATGAATAAATTGTTCTATTTTATTGAAACGTGAGGTTTCCTGACTGAACTGAGTCTAGTTTTCCCTGCATATTTTTTTTCTTAAAATATGGACTGTTTTTAGCATGCAGAATTTGGGTTTCATTTTAATCAAGTGTGCTAATAATTGTGGAGGCGTCTATGTTTGACCCTTGACTTATTTTGTATTTTCAGGCCATACGTCAATACTGTCCAAAAGTACCAGTGATTTTCTCTGGGCTTACCATCTCCTGAGATGGACTGCAGCATAATGGAAGCATGTTCTGTGGTCCAACAAGTCAACAATTCAAGTCGTTTTAGGAAAGGAACAACTGACTTGGACTGCAGACTGAAGGCAGCAAGGACAACCCTAGCTGTTTTTGATATCAGGACCACAACTGAGCATCTTTCTTTCTTTTGTATCGGGGGGGGGTTTGGGGGGGTGTCACTGAATATGACATGGGAGACTTGCAGGGCCACCATTAATGCAGAAAGATGAGCAAGAAATTTGTAACAACTTTTGCTGCCATCTGGATGCCATGTGTTCCAAGGATGTCCTTGCATTTTCCAGCAATACAGCACTAAATCATATTCTGTATGACGGTGAGAGCGGGTGCTAGATTGGCCTGCTTTCAGAGTTCATTTGTCTTTAATTCAGACAGGATGCATTAGGATGAGTCATAAACTCCAATGAAGGTCCAGTGTACTTGTGCAGGAAACAATAAACGAAGGGGGGATTCTGCTAGTTAGATTTGCATAAATGCAAACGAGCATGATTTAAAGGCAGGGTGATGTTACACGTTGGGAAAACGTTGGGCTCTGTTGCAGTTATCACATCATATCTTCAATAACCAACTGAATTCTCGTGTTGGAACATCAAATAATGTGTTACTGTTTTCAATATGGAGAGGGGTATGCTGCCATGTTTTTCACACTTTGTTACATTGAATGGGCACAAAACATCAGAATGGTATTAATGTCATACCAAAAGAGAGAAGTTTTGGGTACATATTTTATTCATAACATCCACATATCTCTCTTCAAGGTATTGCATTATGATGACCATAGTTAATAAATAGTGAAATTATATTGCACTTTAATTAATGTTAATATTCAATGAATTGATAAGTAATGATAAATAATCTGGAATGTTATAATTTGTCATTTTGCTAATTATCTCTTATCAGATGATTCATTATACTATGATACATTTAATACTGGTACTTTATGAAGTGGTAAATTTAATTCACAAAAAGTAACAACAAAATTACAAATTACAGCAATAATAATCACTTGTATTAACCTAGGGTAATATCCATTTTTTGTGAAAAATTTCATTAGCTAACAGTGTGGGGGAAAAAATCTCTCCGTGTCATGTAATGCTGTTAATATTTAACCAAACTGAATACCAAGTGTAATGGTTAAATCAGTATCATTGCTATGGGAAGCCCGCTACATGACACTCACATAACCAAGTTTTCATTTTGCAGCTAGCTGGCTAGCGTGTATGCGGTACATTTACATTGCCGTAATGAAACATTCGTTTGTTAGCTAGCAACTCATTTACTGAATTATCAAACCGATGTTGGTTCAGCTGCGAATGTCTATGACAATGAATGACTTTGTTAGCAGAGCGATGTTGTTGGCTCAGAGCTAACAAACAGTGAGTGCTAATGGATATTACATTTGTTGTCTATTAAACCACATAATCCACTTAAGTATGTGATGGACAGAATCTCATATTTTGGTCATGTTATGAGAAAGTTATGAAACTCTTCAGTAAATTTAGGGTTTTTTGCTTTTTGTTTTTTTTACTCTGATGAGGACAGTAGTGACAGTAGTAGTCTGCACCATAAAGATTGTTAATTTATCAGTGTGCCCCTGTCTCCTTTGTCCCTCCCTATATTTATTGTATCCCCGACGAAGATAGTCGGGAGATACTATGGTTTAGTTCTGGGGCCGTCACCGCGCCCGCAGATTTTTTGTTCCCGGCTCTGGAAGCCACAATTATTGCTGGATTTTTTTTTACACAGGCCATGATATTGAAATGAAAATGCTCAATTTTCGCCAATTTCGGACGAAAGACCCCCTGGGACTTGGCCTAGCACTAGCTGTTTAAAGGAATTGGCAGAAATTGTTCCCTCTAGAAACATATTTAAGTTTGAGAAAGTACCTTCTTTATACAGACAATGCAAAGGGATGGCTATGAGCAGTAAAATGTCTGATTTCACTTCCCTATATGTAGCCAGTTTTGAAAATGTTTATTTTCTCTTCAACAAATCCCTTCCTCAACCACATAAAATTATAGAAACGCTATTTCGATGACATTTTTATAATCTATGATGGTCCTGTTGGTGGTCTATTGCAATTTTATGAGTATCTCAATTGCTGTCCTGAACATTTACAATTTACCATCAGTTGTAATACTCAAAGAAGTAGTTTTTTGGATATTCTTATTTTACGTGAGGGCAGTACATTGGTCACTGACCTGTCCAGAAAAGAAACTGACAAATGTTGTTTTTTTTTTTTTACATGGGCAGTCATTTCATCCTGTTCATCAGAAAAAAATCCTTGCCATCAGTCAATTTAGTCGTATTAGAAGAATTTGCACTAAACAAACCCGCCTTGATGAGATGCTATCAGATTGCATTTTAATTTTCATTGTGTCCCAAAAAGAGGGTGGTGACATGTATTTGAAAATGCAATGGACTAGGCGGTGCTGTTTCCCTTACTGCATTTGAATATTGTTCCATGTATTGCAGGATAAGTCTTTGAAATGAAATGTCAAATGTCGTCATCATTATTATATCATTATTATTTCCAGGTGATTAGAAAACAGCATTTTCATTATCGTGTTGGCCCTAAAAGAGCTTGATAACATACATATGTAAATGCAATAGACGGGGAGAGCTGGTTATCTTATTGCATTTGAATATTGTCCTCAGCAGAGCAAGTTAATTCTTTGCAAATTAAATATTGAATGCCATTTTCAATATCATTTTCAAATAGTCAGAAAATAGCATTTGTATTTTCATGTTGGCCCTAAAAGAGCGTGTTGACATGTAAATGTGAATGCAATAGGCTAGGGGTGCTGTTTTGATTATTGCATTTGAATATTGTCCACTGTATTGCAGAGCATGACTTTGAAAATGAAATGTCAAACAGATTTTCATTATCATTGAAATATAGTCATAGATTTCCCATATGTGTACAGTACAGGCCAAAAGTTTGGACACACCTTCTCATTCAATGCGTTCTCTTTATTTTCATGACTATTTACATTGTAGATTCTCACTGAAGCCATCAAAACTATAAATGAACACATGTGGAATTATGTACTTAACAACAAAGTATGAAATACCTGTAACTGAAAATGTGTCTTGTATTCTAGTTTCTTCAAAGTAGCCACCCTTTGCTCTGATTACTGCTTTGCACACTCTTGGCATTCTCTTGATGAGCTTCAAGAGGTAGTCACCTGAAATGGTTTTCATTTCACAGGTGTGGCTTGTCAGGGTTAATTAGTGGAATTTCTTGCCTTATCAATGGGGTTGGGACCATCAGTTGTGTTGTGCAGAAGTCAGGTTGATATACAGCCGACAGCCCTATTGGACAACTGTTAGATACATACATAATTCCACGTGTTCATTCATAGTTTTGATGCCTTCACTGAGAATCTACAATGTAAATAGTCATGAAAATAAAGGAAACGCATTGAATGAGGAGGTGTATCCAAACTTTTGGCCTATACTGTATGTGAATAATAAAAGTGATAACTGGATAATAAAATAATAATTATTATTATTTTGTTTATCAACAAATAATAAAAAAATAAAAGTGATCACTGGATTAATGCATTTTCAATTTAATATTGTCTCATAACTCATTCATAAGTGGAAAATTATAATGCAATTGTGGGATTACATTTTCATTTGAATATTGTCCACTATAGGCTTCCATCCACCCAGTTCCAGGAAAAACAATGAAAATAAAGGGTGTTATATCATACAACAAATGTAATTTATCTCATCAAATGTCCTTGTGGTAAAGCATATGTGGGGAAAACACAAAGGGCACCTGAAGAGGAGGTGACATAAATGCCCTCTTGCTTAAAAGAGAAAGTTTTTATATTTTCACGGTCCAGACTCTCACACCTAGAGGACTTAATCAAGAATATGATTTAATACCTTTTCTTTGATTACATTTATAACTACATTTGTGGGAGGTCTTGTTGCTTTTTTAAAGGTCTTTGGTGTCTTTCATATATAGTGACGCACATACTTGGTATGTATGGATGTAAGTTTCATTCTATGTGCAGTTTTCACAATGTAGTAGGTGGCTCTATGCTTCAATTGTTTATTGTTTTTTGTATGTATTTCCAGTTGCTCCTGTTGTGCGATATGTTGAATTTTTATTCTTCTGACTTTTCTGGATGTTTATTGGAGGGTTAACCACACCTATTGTAATTAATCTTGTCAGCCTATTGGTGTGGACAATATATAATGGGTGTGTTCCCCCTTTTTAAACATGTTGATCAGACGAAGATCCAAGTTGGATGGAAACGTTGTCCTTTTTTAAATTAATAAACACTTCTTTGGTGGCTTGGAGTAAGTGTGAAGGCGTCATCTCCTTTCTTAAATGACGTGTTTTATTTGATTGCCTTGCACCTATACTCAATGTGTGTAGAACTCTTTCTTCACACAGAATATGTTGTAACACAAAATAGCAATTTCATTTTTGAGTTTACACTTCTGTTGGATGTATGAGCAGTGTGACAATTTGCATTGCGTTGCAAACAGCTTACCCGGTTTTAACCAAGCTGGTGAATGGACTTTTCAAATCATTCCTTTTTGATTTTATTTGTATTTTCCATGATGCGCTAACATTTTCTGAATTGGCATCATACTGCATCAATCATGCCAGCAATATTCAGTTCAGTGGCAGTATTACATTAATTTAAATAAGTTGGCAAAGGGCATTTTTGCACAGACTCTACAGTGCAATGACCAAAAGAAAGATTTTTTTTTTCCCTCCAGTTGACATTGACATAATTTTATGTGGAAGAGGGTTAGGACCAGTTGAAAAAAATGACAGAATTCCGACTTCATTCTCAGGAAATATTAATTACAATGATAAAGTCAGAATGCAGGCTTTCATCCCATAATTCTAATTGAATCTCAGAATTCTGACTTTATTACCAGAAAGTCAGAATTCAGACTGTAAAGTGAGAATCTAATCCCAGAGTTTAGACTTATTCTTGTAATGTTGAGATTAAACTCTTTATTCTGACCTTATAATTCTAACTTTGACATTGAGGATAGAGTCACAGTGCTGCGACTAAACAGAATTCTGAAATTAATGTCACTTTAGTTTTACTTCCTTTTTCTGAGTGGCCTAACTCTTCTTACATTTTGTTTACATCTCATATACCGCTCCCCCCAAAAAATGTAAATTTGGTCAGAATGGGGGGGAAAAAGTTTACACTTTCATTTCCACACTGAGAATTTTCTTTTTTTTTTCTGTACTCACGCTCATCTTGGCTGCGCTGTTCCGGGTTCTTCTCTACTGTCTGGCGCTTGTATGAGGCAAAGAGAGAATATTTATGTGAGGTATGATTCCCATATTTATGTGCTCATGAAGTGAGCAAAACTTTGCATTGCTGGAATTCGATCAGTCATGTTGAGAACTGCACGACAGGCCTGCAGCAATTATGCAAGTAATATCATCTGCAGGCTCCCATTCAAATGCAGACTGAAAGTCATTTAAATGGAAGTTGGCAAAGGCTTAATTAGTTACTGGCATCAAAAAAACTCGCACAGGGTGGAACAGCTTACAGGGGACGTGTGGTGGAGGTAGAGACTGTAAGATTTCAAAATGAGCCTTGGCACAGAGATGGATACTGTGAAGGTTTTTGGTAAACTAAGCATTAGGTACACTGCAGTGGAAAGAAAATATAAGTCTGTGAGGTTGAGAGGCCTGTTCTTGTGCCTGTCATGCTCTTTGTGCCTGAGCTTGCAGTGACCCATAGAATTAGGACAGATGTGTGGTCTCTTCATCATCAGCAGCTGGCTGGCTTTTCCGCAAGTCAAGCACTGGAAACATAATCCCTGTTATGCAACAAGTTCTGTTAGATTCATGACTGAACAGAATTGAAAATATTTCCTGTTTAATTGTGCGCTTCCTTCAACGAAACAACACATTCTATTCTGATTTCAATATTACGCAACTTCATATTTCTCTTCTCCTGCCTAAATTTGACGCATCAACTCCGACACCATTTAAGCTATTGATACCATTCAAATAAAAAAAAAATTCAGCTTGTTCTGAATTAAGTTGCATCTTAACCTGAGATATTTAATTTTAAATGTCATTTTTTGTGGTCATATTACTTTGACAAACTTCTTTTAAAGTTGGGACGTAAATCTACTGGCTGCTACACGATGGATACATTTGTTGGCTCGTTTTTGTATAAGCTGATGGTGCTGTTTTACTGGTACCTCCTCGTTGCGCGCTTAATGCTACGCTACACTCTGCAGAGGAATTTTCCAGAGAATATAACATAGTTTAATTTATCAAAAAGTGAATTACATGTGTATGACCCACCAGAAACCGCACAGTCAACATATTGCATTAGTCATAATAGCTGTAAAGTTCAAGCGAAGCCTTTTGTTAAACACCTGCAAAATATAATTGGACCCAATAGCAAGCTAGAAGCCATCAAAATGTGTGTACATGACTTTAATTGTAAAGTGAATATGTTGATGTCCTATTTTAAGCTTGTACCTCATACCGTTATGGGTGTTATACTGTTCAACCCCTATTGTATGTCTTTCTATGGCTGTCCACTCTGCAATCTAGCTTCTAATGTTTGTGAACTGTTTTATGTCGCATGGTGGAAAGCTGTTCGAAGGATATTTAGGCTGCATCCCAGAACCGATTGCCATCCTCTACATAATACTGCGCACTAGTGATGGGTGGGTCGACCCGAAACCCGTGGGTACCGCGGGTTTACCCGCGGGTCAGGCGTAGCGGGTCAATATTTTAATAGCAGTTAGCGGGTGCGGACGGGCTGGGCCAAACAGTGGCGATATCTATTTCCCACGAAATTGCGAATAAAAATTATAATAGGCTATCGGCCACTTGAGGGCTCTAGACATACAGCTTAAATAATATGCTCTTGTCAAACGATGTAACGCTACCTTAAGCAGGATAGAATGCCAATAGTACCTCTCCCTCTTCTACTCTCGATGTACACGCACTCACTGGTGCGCAGCTTAATCATCAACGGTTAGACTAAGGATCTAAAGGTTGAATGATAGCTCATCTTATAAATCGTTCTGCAGTCAGCGCCGAAATATTATATACCTACCTACCTACCAATCCTCTTCGCTCCCGGTGGAGCATAAGGTCGATACGACAGATCTCCACTCAGCTCTGTTCTTGGCCTTGATTTCAGCCTCTCCCCATGCAAGTTGCAGGTCCTTCAGTTCGCTCTCTACAGTCCTGCGCCATGTTGTTTTCGGCCTTCCGCTGGGTCTTTTTCGTTGGGGCGTCCATCTTAGTGCTGCTTTTGTATTGCACTTTCCATCCATACGGAAGACGTGTCCGAGCCATCTGAATCTTTTCTGTGTGATTTCATCAATAATACATTTGGAGTCTGTCATTTGTAATAGGTTTGCATTTGAGATGGTATTAGGCCAAAAGATTTTGCAGATTTGTCGCAAGCAGTTGTGGTGGAAACTCGACAAAGATCTCATGTCTGCTTTTGTAACCCTCCAACATTCACTTCCATACAACAGTACTGATTTTATGTTACTGTTATATAATTTGATTTTGGTTTTCCTGTTATTTTGTTTCGATTTCCAGATTGGTCTTAGTTTATGAAATGCTGTTCTTGCTTTAGATAGTCTGTTCTTGATGTCTTTTTGTGTTGGATCTTCGGTGCTAACTACTGTTCCTAACTATACAAATTTATCCACTTCTTTTATTTCATTTCCATTGACTGTCAATTTCTCCCGAGATGTTGTGTTGAGCCTCATTTCTTCAGTTTTGTTGGCGTTAAGCTGGAGCCAAAGTTGACTGGCATAGTGGCTGAGTCTTTGTGATTTCTCTTGCATGTGGTCTTGCCGAGATGACAGAAGGGCAATATCGTCAGCAAAATCGAGGTCCTCTAAGGTTGAGAAAATGGACCAAGTAATTCCTCTCTTTTTTTGTCGCTTGTAGTCTTCTTCATTACCCAGTCAATGACTACCAGAAATAAGATGGGAGAGATGATACACCCCTGCCTGACTCCAGAGTTTACTGAGAACCAGTCTGTCTCTTTGTTGTTCAATAAGACTGCACATTCGAATTGTGTATAAAAGCATTTGAGGAGCGTCACAATCTTCTCAGGTACTCCATATGATCTGATGATTTTCCAAAGGGTGTCTCTATGGATGCTATCAAATGCCTTTTTAAAATCAATAAAGTTGATATAAAGTGGTGTTTTCCATTCAATTGATTGTTCAATGATGTTCTTCAGTGTGAATATTTGATCATTACAACCCTTCCCTTTTCTGAATCCTGCTTGCTCTTGTCTTAGGATTGCATCTAACTCCTTGTCAATTCTGTTGAGGAGTACTCTGCAGAAAACTTTGCTGGGGATGGAAAGCAAAGTTATACCTCTCCAATTATCACAGTTCCCGAGGTCTCCTTTCTTTGGAAGTTTTACAATAAGACCCTTAGACCAATCTTTAGGAATTTCATCTCGGACCCATATGATGTTAAAGACGTTGAACAGGTGGTTTGTGGCTGTTGTTAGATCAACCTTAAGAAGTTCTGCTTGGATCCCATCTATGGCTGCTTTGCCTGACTTTAAGGATTTTATAGTGATAGATATTTCATCTTTTGACGGTGGGTCGATGTTAATGTTAAGGTCATCCTGTTGTTCGATTCCCTCAAATTCTGTAGCTGGTTCTGGCCTATTTAATACATCTTTAAAGTGTTTTAGCCATCTTTCTGACTGGTCTCTCTCAGTTGTAATGACTTTTCCAGCAGTGTCCTTCACAGGTGGTATCTGTTGTGCTTTACCACATAACTCTTTGTAATTTAGTGCACTGTATTCAGGTCTCCTCTTGGAGCTGCTTGTTCCGCTTCATCTGCGCGTCCATCGATGAAAGTACGCTTGTCTTTTCTAGCTGATTTCTTTACTTCTTTATCCTTCTCCCTATATTGTTTCTGAAGTTGTTCTTTCAGTCTTATAGATCTTGTACTTAAGACTTCCTCCTTCAACTTTGTTCTTTCTTCAATGGTGTTCCAGGTGTTTTGTGATACCTACGGTTTGTCGTTACGTTTTTTGTATCCAATTGTTTTCTCAGCCGTCTGCTGGTAGACTTGTTTGATATTCTCCCACTGATTTTCCACAGATGTTTCCACTTCATTTTCTAAATTTTGTAATGCTCTAAATCGATTCTTCAATTCTATGCAATATTTCCTTTGGATGTCAGAGTCTGCTAAACGTTTGATATCAATGATCTTCCGATTTGAACTGTTGTTTGTGAAGGATTTCTTTAGCTTAAATCTTAGTTTGGCTATAACAAGATGATGGTCGCTGTTCACATCAGCTCCTCTGTAAGATCTGGTATCGAGTAATGATATTCTCCATTTTCCATTGATGATTACATGGTCAACTTGATTTTTATCACGGTTGTTTGGTGAATTCCATGTAATTTTATGTATGTCTTTATGTTTGAACAGGGTTCCTTCAATGACGAGCCCATTTGTGGAACTTATATTAGCAAGTCTTTCACCATTTTCGTTCATTCTGCCGACTCCTTTTCTTCCCATTGATCTTTCATGTTGGCCGTTGTCATTTCCAACCTTGGCATTCTGATCACCAATCACTAGAAGAACATCATGCTGAGGTGTTTTGCTGATCTGTGATTGTAGTCCTTCATAATAAGCATCTTTAACTTCATCATCTGCATCATTAGTTGGTGCATAGCATGACGGTGGTCTTTGCATAGATGGAATTGAAGCGAGCTCTAATAAGTCATTCATTTACAGGCTCCCATTCCATTAAGCTTTTAGCACATTCTTTGTTCACAATTATTGCAACTCCCTCTCTATGTTGATCATCCGATCTTCCTGAATAAACGATAGTATGGTTGTTCGACACAGTCTTCCCAGATCCAGTCCATCTACATTCGCTAACTCCCATGATAGCAACTCCATATCTATTCATTTCTTTAATCACTTGTGCTGTTTTGGAGACTTGATACATTGTTCTCACATTCCATGTACCAAACTTGATGGTTTTCTTGGGATCCATGAGGCTACGTTTCCTGCATAAGGCCTCCCGTTGTGGGCTTTCTCCTTGCACATTCATATTGCTGCCTGGGCAACTTGCATCCTCAAGGATTCCTGCTGTGGGTTGATTTCTTGCATTTATGATTTCTGTAATAGAGTTGTTTTTATGAGATGGGGTTATTAGCCGCATGCTCAACCCCCTACCAGGAGGACCAGGAGATTTTTTGGTCTAGGTTCCCATCCTATAGATCGGTTGCCTTCCAGGGCTGACGAGTCAGGATCTACCCGGTTTGTGTAGAGTTGTCTCTCCTAGACAGGTTCCCTGCCAACGCTGTGACCCCTGTCTGACCATCTATTTAACCCATAGCTGGGGCAAGGTTGGTGAGAGCCAGGGTGTGTTCCACGCACCGGTGGGCCTGCACTCTGCACCTCTAGGGTCCTTGCTACTCCGAGATCCCCTTCATTTTAGCCTTGAGTACTAGACCCAAGTTACCGTGTGTTGCCGATGGGGAGGCATATGAAGGAGTCTTGGTAGTGTAGAGGCTATGTACTGGCAAGGGAAGGTTATATTATATAGGAAAGGAAATAAGTAGTAATTTTATTGACCAGTGTTGGTCCAAACAACACATAGACAAAAAATTTTTCGCCACTTTACAGTGGCCCCATTTACATGGGTCCAAAAATCCTATTTACAATCAGATTGAAAGGTCAATCAGATTCAAAATGTCACATATGAACACCATAGCCAATCTGATCCGATTGTATTGAGAGCCGAGAACTGTCCACACTCTCCTGAATTGGCAACAAGGGGTCGCAAATGAGCAAAACTTGTACATAGTTCACCAATTGGGCATTCCAGATTCGGGTGGGATTGGAGATGCCAAATTTATTTAAAAAAAAAAAAAAATAGACAGCTGTCTACTGGAAAATCAAAGGAGGAAACCAAGTACTTGTCACCAGAATTACCTTCATTAGCTGAAGAGTTCTGAAATGTCGCTCTTGCTGGAAAAAAGTTACATCGCTGAGTGCCAGTACATAGAAATGGCACACACTATCAATTTCATTTTCATAAAATTGTTAAATAGAACTTGACTGATTTGAGAAGCATTCCCAGTTCATTCCTTTGTGCCTATGCAGTTTAGCCTGACTCCGCCAGCCTTTGTACTTCTGCTTAATTTCATTTCACTTCAGTAGACAGTCTGATCACTCGGAGCTCTGCCCTGTTTACCGTGGCAGAAAGTGCGCTGGACCAACCAACAAACAGAAGGTGTGGCCGAGAGCGATGATGTAGCAGCCGTGCCGAGTTTGAAATTGTAGTCTCCGAAATCAACAATGGCCACGAACGTAGATACACTGGAGGTTGTTCGTTCTGTCGTGGAGAAAATCCCGGGAATCAGCGACTTCTAGCCACAACAAGATTAATGTTTGGTTAGTTTTTTGAATGGAAATGATGTGGTAGCGGTACTCCCTATAGATTGTCATAGCTCCTTAATAGCCATCATCAAATAGGCACCCTGTTCACCTCTGTGAGAGACAGCCGAACCACCTCAGCTAGCTTGTAGATTCTAGTGTTACATTGCCCGTGAATTTCACACTATTAAAGTTGGCAGCAAACTTTTTAAAAGCCGTGTTTTTGTTCATGTCACAAGACATATTCGCTGTCTCAGTGTTATGTTGTCATTATCCATTAATGAAATGGCTGTCTGTGACAACCAAACGCTTAGATCCGAACTATGTTACTATAAAGTTAGATAGCGAGCTTGGTATGATGTTAGCCCAAGTATGGTTAACGGTTCAGTTTTCGTATCAATACAGATTTTGTGCTGATGTGAATAATACATTATTCTCGCCGACTCTGCCTTTGGTTTCGGGTCTCTTTCATTTTTTTTAACAGCAGCAGCTATCTGCTGGGAAAATGATAGCTCAACAGTTTGTTTCTTGTAAGGTGAACAAAAAGAGCACCTTTGGTTCTTTTAAGTGAATGAGTGAAGGCTAAAATTTGGTAGACAGGGACTTGAATGGGTACAGTGTTAACTTTAATGTGCTGAGCAGTTTGTTTTTGCTGCATTCCTGGTATGAAGGACTGTAGTTTCCAGCGGAAGTACTAGGCAGCTAAGCCGACGCATAACATACGTCATCGCCAAACGTTAGTGATTAGTTTACGGGTACACTGATGATTTTAAACTTCTGACAAGCATCCACCCAGCAGGAAGTAAACACTTGTAAATGACGACTACCCAGACTCTGGGTACGAAGCAAAGCAAAGTAGCAGAGTTTGGTTTTACCAGGCTACCTGCAGTTAGGCAAAAAAAAAAAAATAAAAATCTGCTGATTCAAGGCTGACTGCAAATACTGCTTTCCAAATATGTATGAATGTAACAACAACAACAGTGGATATTATGTGCCATTTTAATCGTATATTTTTTATACAGAGAAACCTTTACCATTTAGACTGATTACCTTTTAACTGCATTACCAAAACATTCAATGTTTGTTATATGGCAATGATAAACAGCAATGCAATCTTCCCCAGACTGGGTTTACATGCATTTAAACTCAAAACAAGAGTTTGTCATTAAAGTGACTATATCCCCCGCCGTTAGGTCACCAAAACCGACTGATGTCTGCGCATTCCCAGTAGCATTGTCTGCGCATTCCCAGGTTGGTACCAAAAATACTTGAAATAAGTTGACTCCTTGAGATATCGCGCTGACAATGTTCGGGACGGACGTACGGACGGAGCTGACTACTATATCCCTCGCTTCGCGCTAAACGCACGGCAGGGGATAACAAGCAAAGACACAAATGGAAAAAATATATGATTTGAGTTAGAATTAATTCTAACTAAAACTAGAAATGAAAGGTTCCTTTTCTCCTTTAGTATTTTCACATTTTCAAAATAGAAGACAGTTTGCATTTAGGTGTAACACTTTTGGAAATTAAAAATCCTGTTCTGTTCCATACAGTTGTGCTCAAAAGTTTGCATTCCCTTGCTAAATTGAAGTCCTGTGTGCAGGAAGTACCTCATGAGGCTTTCCCACTATGTGTTTCAAAAACACAATTTGAAGACTCGGTTCAATGATGGTAAGTAAAGCCAGTTTCCTTGCGATAATGCGAAACCGAGTTGTCTTTCTCTCTGACCAATCAGTGGGCTGCTGTGTTGTCACGTCACACTTTAGTACCTGTTAGCCAAGCGGGTACTTTTTTGGAAACACAAAAGAGCAAGGACCAGAAAATCCTAGTGGAAAAGCAAAAAAGGAGGGTAGAATAGAGCCGGTACCGCGAAGTGGAAAAGTGCCATATGTCACTAATGGTGCTTTTCCACTACGTGGTACCAGCTCTATTCTACCCTCCTTTTTTGATTTTCCATTAGGAAAAAGTGCTAGTACTTGGTACCTGGTACCACTTTTGCTGGTACCTGCTCTCCTGGGGTTCGCATCATAAAAAGCGCCATAAATAACACTCTTGAGATTTTGGGGGTCAAAGTTTTCAAAAACATGTTGCAGATATTTATATATTGATATTTAGTGACTCAGGTACTTCAGATTTTTTTCAGATTTTTATTTATTTATACACACAAGCATACACATTGTCTATAGTGCATAACTGAAGTTATGGGATCATGTGTGAATCAGGCCTTTCAGAGAAGCAATCAAAAGCTTTTAGGAGGGAGTCTGAGTACATATATTGACATTAATAATAATAACAGGACAAATACAGACACATATACAACATATAGCACTTAACACCACATCTTTCCCAGGGCAGACAGGTAATACGTACCACATGATAGTAAGATATATGATCTGATGCCTTCAGCATCTTCTAAAAGGTGGAGATGGACTTCAACACTTCCATGTTCTCATTGAGTTTGTTCCAAATCTGCAGCCCCCTGCATGTAACACTCAAGCTGGTACATTTAAGTTTTCTCTTTTTTTTTTGCCAATGATACTTCTTTCTAGTACATGAACATGCAGAGGAATATTGACTGGAAAGGTAGATAATCTGCTGTTCATATCATGTACTACTTCGTACATCACACAATTATTTTGATGCACATTTCAGGTTTTGTAAGATGAGGAAGGCGTTGCACCATATGACATTACAATAGTTAACATGTGGCTCAAACAGGGTTTTGTAACGGCTTTGAAGAGCAGATAGTGGGAGGAAGTATCTTATTTTGAAGAATAATGTAACATATTTGGATAATTTGGATATCAGATGTGTGAAGTGACATCGGAAATTTAGTGACTCATCTATGAAGACCCCCAGGAACTTTGAGGAACTTACCCTTTCAAACTCCTTGTCATTTATTTAGAAACAGATATTATTTGTATGCATTACATTCATATTTGCTCGAAACACAATATAATTTGTCCTACTGATGTTGAGAGATAATTTGTTAGATTTGAACCAGGTATTAACTTTCTGTAATTCTGCATTTAGTTGATCTTGTCATACAACTGGGTCCTTGTGTGACAAAAACAGATTAGTATCATCAACAAATATAACCTTATGTAGAATTTTGGATGAATTTTCAAAGTCATTTATGTACAGGATAAAAAGCAATGGCCAAAAAATTTAACCCTGGGGGACCCCATATTTTATGTCCTTATATGAAGATTTATAATCATTGATAAGAATATATTATTTCCTTATAAATAGATAACTCCTAAGCCAATTTAGTGCAGATCTTTTGATGCCATAATGGTGCAATTTTTCAAGTAAAATTTCTAAGTCGATTGTGTCAAAAGCCTTTAAAAGTTCCAGGAAAATGCCAATTCCACAATCACCTTGGTCAATGGCATTGTTCATTTTTTCCAGGAAAGATCCAATATTGCCATGCATGTTGTACTCTTTTTCCTGAACCAGTGAAAATATTTAGCTTGTGGAGATCGTCACTCAATCTGTTGTACACTACTCTCTCAAATACCTTTGATAATCGCTCTAATTATTTTCACCAGATCACCAGATTTGAATATTGGTACAACTCTAGCAAGTTTGGTCATTTTGGGTACAACTCCGTGAAGACTACTTGCACACAGTTCTTCAATTTGTGAAATGTTGCCATTTATTTTTTGTAGAAAATATCAAAGTAAAAAAAAAAAACAAAAAAAAATTTTATTTAAGGATAGTGATCATGCTAAGTCATTTATCATCACATAGGTGTTTGGCTCATTTTCATATCATAATGATAACTGCCATCACCCAAACGGCCCTGATCATAAGTTGACATACACTTGAATGTTTGACCTTGTTATACAGACACAATATTTAAGATTCCTTTTATTGTAATTCAGCAAGACATCCAAGATGCAGAGCAGAACTAAAATGCATGCACGGCTCCATTTAAAAATACAGATAATAAATGGGTAACAGCAACGAGTGTAAAATAACTCTATCTAAAAATAAGACCTCAATAAATAACTATTTGTTTTAATACAGAAAGAAAAAAGGAGGTGAAATAAAGAATTTGCTAATGAGCATTATGGATAACTGATAAATGAGGGATTGTCAGCAGGGTTGTATTTTGTTATGCAGTCTGATAAAAGCAGTGTGCTTTTAGGTTTTGCTGTTACCTGGTGGTGGAATGCAACAATACCCTACATCAGCCAACGAAAATAACTAATGCACTGAGTTGCCTTGGTGTGGTGCTGTGCTCTCTGAGTGCTCTTGTTTTATCGGTTTTCATTATAGGCAAAAAATCCGATAACAACCTTTTCCAGTATATTACATTTTTATGCAAATATCGGCCGATTATATCGGTCCGCTGATGTTATCAGACATCCCTAGGTTTTACTGACTGTGCTGCTATGCTTACTGCTGTATCTCCTGCCAGAAGGCAAAAGGGAAATTCAGTCTGTGGCAGGGGTGGGTGAAGTCTTAGAGGATACTGGTCGCTTTAGCCAGAATGCGTTTTTGGGCCAGGTCCTCAATAGTTGGCAGTGTGATCCCAATAGTCTTCTCTGCTGACCTCACCACTCTCCTCAGGGCCTTTCTATCAGAGGTGTTTTAGTTCTCGTACCAGAGAGAGATGCTGCTGCTCAACACGCTCTCTATGGTACCTCTGTAGAATGCGGTGTGGATGGATGGATTGGAAAGTGCTCTCTTCTGCCGCAGCAGGAAGTGTAGCCGCTAGTGAGCCTTTTTCACCAGGGAGGTGTGTAGGGACCGGGACAGGACAAAGTGACACACTCAGGTTTAAATGGCTATTAAGGGTTCCACACCTGGAACTTTTTAAATTGTGACTGCTGTCTGTGTCATTGAGATTCTTAGTTCTCGAGTGGATGCACTGATCTGACTCGACACGGAGTCATGGGGAGGGAAAAATAATTGTTTTAGGACCTTCGTAACAAGGTAGTTACAACTTTTTAAAGATGGGAAAGGATATAAAAAGTTATCCAAGGCTTGAAAATGCCAGTCAGTACTGTTCAGTCTGTGATTAAGAGGCAGAAAATAAGGGGATATTCTGGTACTAAGCCAAGGTCAGGTTGGCCATGAAAGCTCAAACTGCCAGGAGAATTGTTTGAGTCGGCAAAAATGTATTTTTTAACTATTGTTTTTTTTCAGGCGCATGAAGGTGACTGGACACTGATGCAGAGAAAGAAATGTATATTCCATTATGTGAGCTGCAGGAATTCAGAAGCTTCGATAACTTTTGCGATGAAAAACAATCCAAGCTTGGGGGAAATGACAGTATTTCTATAGTTTGATCCTCACAACTGTTGCTACTTAGGAAACATATGAATGGGTTTGGGGAAGCAATGCACATTGAAGCCTACATACAGTTGAGCTCAAAAGTGTGCACACCCTGGGTGAATTTGTAACCAACATTTTTTGAAAATATGAATGGCTAGGCAAAACACATTTCTTTTATTTCTTATTGGATTCATACCCAACTGTAGGTCATGAAGAATGGCATAGTCTTCAAATAAAACATGACAATAAAGGGAAAAAAATCAATGAACCCTGTACAATTGTTATTCTTTGTGCCATTATTTAGTATTGGTATGAGAATACCATCATCAGAGTAGACCGGACTTTGTCATTTGAGCCAAAGGGTCCATTTTACAAAAAATCAGTTTACACAGAAGGAGCTAGATAACCAAACTTCTTATTGGCTTTAAAGATGAATAAGGTGCGTAAATTGGTCATACTAAAAGCAAATTCTCTATCTGAAGCAGAGACATGGTGAAATCATTGCCTAAAATGGGGGTTCTGGAGGATCCGTTTGTCCTGTGACCATGTTTGGGGACAAAGCCCCCCCCATAACCCCACGAATCATCTGGTGTCCGTGTCAATAAATCATGTTTGATGAAGTTGTCAAAAAGCCTTCAAGCACATACATCTCAACTACCTGGACCCTCCAATATCCCAAAAATCATTATTATTAATAATGTTATTAATATTGTATACAATGGAACTCATTGGTATCCCATTTGTAGGCATAAATGACATATTTAGTGACAGAGAGAGGTAAATCACGTGGGAATGGAGACGGACCCACTAAGGCCGTAACACACGGCAAAATTTGCTCCATCAAAAAAACCTGGCCAGGATGTCCTCATTAATTCTTAAGGCTTTGAAAGCCATGCACATGGAAGATGTTTGAAATATTATGTTATCCATCCATCCACACATCCGTCCGTAAACACCACTAACCAGGCCTGAAGCAGTACTGCAAAGCCTGTGTGTCACGTTGAAATAAAGAATATTTTGGTGAAAATACACACAAAGACATGATGTTTTGCTTGCTGGTGCTTTATTTGTAAAGCTGCAATGATAAAGCACTCTATGACTTTGCGAGTTAGAGAGATTAAAGTGAGTTTGCGCAGGCGCATGTAGACGCACAGAGAGGCAGATGCTCAGAGGCACCGGTATGTGGGGGGCGTGGCCTCAGTGGAGGAAGGAAGTTTATTGGAGGGAAGCAGCAAGGAGAGTAGCATATGTGATAGGATCATATTTTATCGCGGCGCCCGGATCTGGAGTGGTGCTTATGTCCCAGATCGTAGCATCTCCACCAAAGGACATATATTTGAAAAGCCAGTCATCCGTACGGTTGGGGAACTGAGTTTGGGTGCCGTTTGGCAACTGAATGACAAATGTGTTGGTGTCGCAGGTAATGGTCACCTGGAAGAGAGAGGAAGAGATCAGAGAGAAGTTGCAATGAGGGTTATGGAAAGAAAGCAAGTGAGGTAATTGATCAAAAACAGTAGCGATAGGGCCATTTCATCGTATTTGTGAAGAAGTATCTGAAATATAAATGTTTGAATCTCAGCAAAATACCAACTGGATTTGTTCAATATACATCTGAACTGATTAGGAAAAAAAATCTTGGCCAAAATTTTTACACCCTTATTATGCAAATTAAGATTTAATTCAGAAATGATAAAAATCAGCATGTTGGACAGGACACGTATTTCTCATCTCTCTCTTGTATTTAATATTTGACTACTTTTTCTTGCTGACAGGACATGTTCAAGTCAAAGCAAATAACCCACCAGGTAATTTTTTTTTTCTATCTGAAGTGGAAAACCCTGTTTATTTCACTTAACAGGAGTTGGATGTCCTGTCTGATTCATGGGTAAAAAGTTTAACTTATTTCCAAAGTAAATGAATCATAAGGGTAAGAATCACTTTTCTCTTTGTTGATGTGGTATAAAACAATGAGAGTAAGGTTTATCACAAAAATAGAACATAGAACCTCATAGGAACACACTTGCGTGTCGGACAGGACGAAAAAACCATGACGGACAGGTCTCAGGTATTCTATTAATGGACCAATGGCTAATTATATCCCCAAACGCCGAATGGCGTTTCGGGGATATTAGGTTTTTGGTCCGACCGCCACCGCATGCCCTACGTGATAACGCGATAACTTCAGTAATATTTCAGTTAGAAATTTCATCTTTTGCACATAAGTAAGTATAATAAAGAGGAAGAACGAATTCGATTTTGGACAATTTACAATTTCTAGATTGGCCATCAGGGGCCAAAAACTGTAAAATCACTGTTTTTATCATTTCTGGAAATATTTGTCCGATTGACCTTAAATCAAGTGCTAATGAAAGGTCATGACCCGAGGATGTGTCCCAAGATGACATAATACCTGTTTGGTATTAAAATTTTGACACAAGGTTGCACTTTGTAATGGAAAATTACCATTTTGGCCATATCTTCAGAACCATTTGTCCGATTGTCCTGAAATTAAGTTCAAATGAAAGTCTATTCAAGGTCTACTCAAAGATTGGGGAATTGGAGGATTGGGGGCGTTCGAGGATATACCCCAAGCTGTCGCCTCCGACGGCATAAGCCTACCTCCAGAGTTGATTTTGCAACTTCCACTGCTTCTCTGGCTTTTAAAAGGCTGTTCTATTCTTTTAGAGTTCAGAGAATTTCCAAAGAATTTCATTCAGAGTCCATGCAAAGCACCAATCAAGACTCCTCCAGGATGAGGCAAACCTCCTTGTTTATTGCACACTTTGCTCATGCTCTGTGCAAAATTCCAGCTCGTCAACATGTGTCACTAAACAACCATGATAAAATCGCCAGGTAGCAAAAAGTTTGGTAATGTTACCTACAAATGATTCAAGGGAAAATGGATCACATGCACTGAGAATGCAAAATAAACATTTAAAATATGATTTTGAGGTATAGTATCCTCACCCCATGGATTTTATTACTGCAGCCAAGCACCTCTAAGTGACCGATGCATCATTGCTTGCTATAAACTTTACATTCTTCTAATCTTACTCATACTGTCATGCTAGCATGGCAGCTGTTACTATCTGTGGCCTTGTTAATTGGTTATGTTGCTTGTGTTTATATTGTTTTTGTTTGCCTAATTTACATACAATTATGTGATTTTTTAAAAAATATGTTTGATACATCAAGTGGTTGAATAAGGTTGCGATGAAAAATAATGATGCCCTTAAAAACCTCTCCTCCTCCCTTTTTTTTTTGTTCGGTTGCCAGCAATGCACGTTCACGTCTTTCAGGGAAGTAGTTTTGGAGGGATGACTCGAAATAGGGGCTTTTTTTTTTTTTTCCCTTGTGACTACTTTCAAAACCTGCCTTTCTCTTGCTGGTGTCTTTAAAATTGCCTACTCAACCTTTAATCATCATGCAAAATAATGAATTGTGTCAATTCCTTAATTGAGATTCTTCTTTGATCCAAATACTCTTTGTTTCAGATAGTATTTCTCTGGATGTTCTACTATGACAATTCAAAATTTTTGCTCTCCTCTTTCGAGGGCGGATTCAGACAATGTGTCTTAATATTTTGGGCGCAGTCTCTAAACTGCTTGCACCCCAATGCGATTTTTCATTTATCAGTTGTGGGCTGGTGAGTTAAGCGCAGGTAGAGAGGAGTGAGCGAAGGCTCCTGTGAAGGCCTCAGACTCAGTGTCTCCCTGTTCCGGTTCTCACCTCAAACTCCTGCCCTGCATCAAAGGGAAAGTTGGTGTCTCTCTCCTCTGCTCCCCAGTTACCGCCAAGTTTGGAGTTCATGACGATGGTGCGGGTGTCATTATAATGACTGAAGCGTGGGTTGAAGTGCAGTACGATGTCATTCTCAGAGTGGCCAACGTTAATTTGGAAACTGGCAAAAAACACATGATTAGACTATACAGCAGCCACATGGCTAATAGTCAAGTTGTGCTCAAACATACAATCGGACATTGCACAAGTGTCGTTCTAGGATCAACTAAATATTTCTCCAGGAATAACATTCGTCCACCAATGCATAGTAGCGATGACAGTGTCGTGAAATAACGAAGAGTATAACCTGCGATATCAGGTTGTGCTCGGTCTTATATGAGGACAGAAAATATATTGATTAGCCAAGTGGTAAACATGCCTCACAGCAGAGAAGGCGCAGTCTTACCGGCTGGCATCGTGATGGACCCGTCCTATGATTTTCAGCTTCATGACTGACGAAAAGGTCATGCCCTCCAACGTTGGCTGTTTTAATAAATAAATTAAGACAAAAAGCTTACAGCTCAAGTCTGAAAAAGGCCATCTTTAGCCTACCTGCGAACAACTTCCACACTGATGCAAGCATTAATCTTGTCTACTTGTGCAGTGTGAAGGCAACCAGATTTATCTGAATTCCATACATTTATTAGCCACCTTTCTTGGCCATATAAAAAGAGAATATCAGCATTTTAGGGGTTCACTGATAATTATAATGTCCACAATCTTCTGGGGTGCTGATATTTCATGAGGATGCTGCATGGAGGACAAGGAATATGAATCCTGTGCTCTAACCATGGGTAAAATGTAGAATTTGCTAGCTTGCTGGAAGAAGCACCATGATTTTGGGATACGTGTCATATGATTTTTAGTTGACCATAGTTGATCCAAAGGGGAAAAATAGTTGCTGCCCAAATAGCAGGTGCTTCAATAAAAACTGCTATAATATTTAAAATAGCAAGGGGAACTTTGTCAGAAATTGCTGAGTGTCTATCAGCAGAAAAAAGCAAGTGGGGAAACAAGCCGCCTAAAATCAGCGCTTTTCAACAGAGAAAGACGAACCCTTGGAAGGATTGCTGTTAATAACCACAGAATTTTACCATCTCAAAAATCAGTACAGAATATAATCCATATCTGAACCAGTTTGAACTAAAAACAGTGCTTTCTGAGCTTCAGAAAGCTGTTGTTGCAGTCCATTTCACAATCACTGGCACCCCTGGTAAAGATGAGTAAAAAGGGCTATGAAAAGTTAACCTTTTGGTGAAAATGCAGTTGGGACCAATTCATCTTGGATCCATCATAACAATTTTTCGTTGACTGGTGCCACTGCAACCCCTCTGGGAGATCGGCCCAGACGGCATAGCCTTTGTTGCTCTCGCACCTCACTAAGCCTTGGCCAGTCAACACATTGTTAAAATAAAGTTTAAGAGAAGAGTTTGACTTGCGTGAATTTACCACGCGTCATAGTCCAATCCATGGTGCTCCGCAAGTGACAAAGATCCACAAATTTACATGGCAGTGGATTTGTGGGCACGTGAATATACGTACAGCAACCTACATGTCCAATACGGAGGACTTTTTTCCCCAACATACTAGAAAATAATGCTTTGAATTATTTAGCATGAGGGAAATATTTGACAAAATTTTCGCGGTAGGTTCTCGTAAGGCATTACATTACCTAACGTGTATAACCTTACCACATCTTGGATCTGCCCTAGTAAACCATTGTAGGCATGTCAGAAATGCACCCCATAAATAATAAATAAAAACAGAATGTCTTGAAAATTTTACATAGACAACATATTAGATGTTTCAACAGAGAAATGTTATTTTTCAAAAAATATCTGAACATATTGAATTTGATGTCGGCAACACGTTTCAAAAGTTGGGAGGGTGGCAACAAAAACTAGAAAAGTTGTATATATGTGATAGAAATACACCCGGTGGAACACCTCACAGCTCATAATGTTAACTGCTAACAGGTCAGTAACATGACTGAGTATCAAGTCTTTCAGAAGTGAAGATAGCGAGGCCTTCACTGTGTGAAACACTGCATGGGCATATAGTTTAAAAAATTTGAGTTACTTTTCTTAATTTAAAATTTCACAGAATTTGAGGATTATTTCTTCTCTATGATACATTATATAATCTAAAGATTCTGAGAATCCAGGAGAATCTCTAAGCAAGAGACACGGCTGAAAACACACACTGAATGGCCATGAGCTTCAGGCCCTCTGGCGGCACTGCATTGGGGGGGGGGGTGCAGTTTCCGCAGTGGAATTCACTGCATGGGCTTAAACACATCTGCAAACCATTGTGGGTGAACAGAGTTGGTCACTGCATCCACAAATGTTTCGACTTTGCCATGAAAACAATTAACCACATCTTAACAAAATCAGAAAGGATGCTGCCATTTCTGCCCCAGGCTCATTTAAGATGGACAGAGGTGAAGAAGACTGTCCTGAGGTCTGACCAATCAGATTGTGTGATGCATTTTTACAATATATGGATGATCCACTCTCCAGGCGAAAGACCAGATGGACCATTCAGCTCATTACTGGCACACCGTTCAAAAGCCAGCGTCCATGAGCTGCCGGATAGATCACTCGGTTAAGGCACTGCGTTCCAGTGCAGAAGTGATTATCACGTTGCGGGTTCGAGCCCTGGTTGTACCAGCCGGCAGTGGTTGGCAGCTTTTTCAGAGTAGCGCACAATTAGCCATCGCGCTCCAGTGTTTCAAATTGGGAGGGGACTGCCGGGAATGGGAAATAAACAGCTTTTTTCGTTGCTCAAGGGCCTCCTGTTGGCCAGACAGGCGCTTTTCAGGAAGATTCTAAGCCTGTTCATGTCCAGGTATCCTCCGCCCTCATTCTGAACTTGCGGAGATTCAACCAAGTGTACAAGAAGCAGTGGCTGACAGGCACGTGCTTCGGAACTGTCTTCACAGTCCTGAATTGGCAGCGAGGGTCGCAAACCTTGTACATAGTTCACCAATTGGGCATTCCAGATTTGGGTAGGATCGGAGCCAGCCATGATAGTATGGGGGTACATTAATGCACATGGCAAGGGTAACTTGCACATTTGTGAGGACACAATTAATGCTGAACAGTAAGTTTTGGAGTGACATACTGTCATCCCTATGTCTTTTTCAAGGAGTACCTTGCTTATTTCTGCAAGACAATGCCAAACACCATATTCTGCACATATTACTATGACATGGCTCGGTAGTTACAGTCTGGGTGCTAAACTGGCCTGCCTGCAGTCCAGCGCTGTCACACACACACAATATTTGGTGTATTGGGAAGTAAGAAATGATATAGGAGGCCACAAAATGTTGACAGCTTCAATCCTGCTTCAAGAATGGGAAAAATATTCTGCTTTCAACTTTGACCTATTTGGTCTCCTCAGTTCCTAAATACTTAGTGAGTGTTGTTAAAAGAAGAGGTGATGCAACACAGTGATGAACAACCCCCTGTCCCAACTTTTTTGAAACGTGTTGCTGACATCAAATTCAAAATAAGCAGATGTTTTTCATAAAACAAAATTCCTCAGTTTAAACATCTAATATTGTCTTTGTATTTAAGATTAGGTGTAACCCAAAATGAAAATTTCCTTAATTTGAATAAAGACTGGATGTGAGGTTTCAGTATTGATGGCTATGATTTAAAGTTCACTATTTTGCGCTTTGAGCCCCCTTTCTGGGTTGTCGAAATTTTGATGATCAGTCCTGTCTCCTGTTTTCAGCTCATTTAGAATCGCCCCTCCATGCTTCAGAATTGCTGGCTATGGGCATCCACAAACTTGTCCTTCAAACAACCCTTAACGTTCGGTTTCAAAACTGTGCGACTCAGAGTGTTTAGTGGTGTTCGTTGATGTTCCAGTTGAAGCGTCGTAGTGAAATACAGTTTCTGTCATGTTTAATTTGGCATTTTGTAAGCCACATTGACTTGTGTTGGAAGACATATAGCTTGTTGATACTACTCACGGTTCATAATACACGGGTGTGAGTTATCTGAAAAAATAGTTCCACAATAGCAAATAACACGGATGGAAACCATATTTTGCGCCAATATATTTTTTAAAACATCAAAGAACACCACTATCCACTCAGTGAGCAGCACATTTTTTTAAACAGGTGTTTAGGGTTGTTTTAGGACATGTTTGTGGATGCCCACAGCCAGCCACTCTGAAGCATGGCAGGAGCGATTCTAAATGAGCCAAATACTCGAGACGGGACCAATCATCAAAATTTGGGTGTCAAACACTCTATTTCATCCTAGACAACCCAGAAAGGGTGCTCAAAGTGCAAAATAGTGAACTTATCCTCAAAGAAAGCATTTTTTAAATAGAATTTAAGTAATTATTCTAATTAGGTCACAAGATTGAAGATGGCCAACACCCGATATGTAGAAAGAAATCATTCAATTTTTCTCAAAAGACAATCCCATCTATTGATATGAATTTTTGTACACACTTTATGGGTATCATATTGAAGGTTTTGAGCCAAAGGTTTAGAAGATTTGACGACAGATAAAAATTTTAGCGGCTCTCGAAGGGGACCTCAAGATGCAGTCAGCCTGAGGGTGTATGCAGAGGTGTGTAAGACACTCCAACATGGATATTACTGTTTTCTTTGGCTCAAAGCATAGGTCAAAGTGCGATCCACTCACTCATAAAAGTTAATGCAGATATCTTCACTTGTTCTTGAGATATCTGGATTTATGTGGCATAAATTCCCTTACAGAGAAAATCCGTCTCAAAGTTAGATGAATGTTTTTTTGACCAAGTATCATCAATGTACCCACCAGATATTGTCAATGTTCAGTTACAATGCCTTCAAAAGCCACCAGGAATGTATTCTGATATGTGATATTGGTAAAAAAAAATTTTTATTATTAAAAATTTTTCAAATTTTGGTGAATTTTAGGGTTACGCCTAACCTTAAATAAAATTTAAGGTTTAAGTAATTTGCAAATCATTGCATTCTGTTTTTATTCACATTTGACACCTCATCCCAACCTTTTTTGAAATGGGGTTGTATGACACTGTAGGTGAAGTAAAATGAGATCAGAGTTTGGCCAAGTTACTTTGGATAATGCATTGCCGAATTATTAAAAACATAAATTCTTTAAATTATTAATTAAAATAGTTCAATATGTGTTTACTCACAACAAGACTATAATTTTCAGTGAATGCTGGGTTATCTTGCTGCAGGCCCGGCGCTAGAACAGGGAATCGAGGGTGGGGGGGGCACAGACATGTCCCTTTATGACAATTAGGATAGTCCTTGCTAGTTCTCCATATTTTCCTTTATTGACACGTTTTCCAATTATCGTAATTGGCAACTGAAGACACAATTTCCCTCCATATGTGATCTAAAAGCGATGAAATCATGGGCTAAATTCAGTGGAACTGAGAATTGTTTTGGACAAAGCATCTGTTTTCAACAATTATTTGTCCTGATCTGTTCTCAGTCTTTTTTATGATAAACAAAAGGTTCACTCGGAGAGCACTCCACACTTAACAGGTGTTGCTTGTTCTCCCCGATTAGGTACGACGACAATCATTCATCTGGATGCGTATTTGCTGAATTTAAATCAGCGTTATTCAAAATGCCATACCTGCGCAAATAGCTTGAGCCGCATGTTTTTATAGCCTATTTCACTGCCGAGTGCCACTTTTTTCCCACTCAATACTGAGAGTAATTTTGAATACTGCAAGCTAGACGGAGGCAAAATGAAGTTTTGTTTCGTGCTTATGCTGGGTAGATTTCTGACTAAAGGTGACGCTTCAAAGTGCTAATGTTCCACCGACTTAATATTCCGTATTCCCAGACATATCCCAAAGTTCTGTCTTTTGTAATATATGAATTACATGCACAGTTATACATAAAATTTGTTATCCCTTTGGTATAAAGCTCTGTTGGTTGTAAACTGATGGTGATTTTGAGTATTACAAACACACAATAAATGTACAATTACCAAGTAAAGGTACAGTGCAGTCAGAAATGTACAGCACGTAATAAAACATGACCATTCCAAAATTTTTAAATGCCAAAAACAACTTATGTAAAAGGAGCACCACCATAAGTATGTATGTAGACATGCATCAGCAGTATACGTACACTTGTACAAAATAAAAGTCCATAATTTGAACTCTGAAAAAGGATCTATGTTACACAGCTGTACACATGAAGACAGAGGGCTCTAAATTCGTAGACCAGGCACAGGCGTGGCGAATGGGGTGAGCGTCATGCCAACAGGGTGTGTCCAGGCGTATTTTGCAATTTCGTGCCCGACACAGCCCAGCGCAAGTACTCCTCTGTCCCGCCTCTGTCCCTCCTGCCGGTGCAAGTGGCAAAGAGGGAGGAGAGAAGGCATAAGTGGGTTTAACACAACCGAGTTAAATCTTCACCAATGAAATGAGCTCCTCTCCTCACCCTTAATGTGTTGGAATATAGAAGCCTCTGTCCTATATCTGCACGATGCGTTAATGTTGCATTTTACTTTGCTGCTTCAGGCATGTTTTCTGCACCGGTTACGTCTATATTAAACATTACGAATATGAGTTAGCTGGCAGCTAGGGCATTCGCGAATTATTACCATTAGCAGACTTGAATGGAATTTCAAAACAAAACTATAGAATAGAATAGAATAAAATTTTTATTTCAGACATTTCAGTCCATGTACACTATACATATAAAAAGACTAACACATACAAATATACATATAAAAAGACCACAGCAAAAGATAAAAAATAAAAATAATAATAATAATAATACTAAAGTGTACATTACACATATAAAATGCTTTGCCACTGCTGCCGTAGTCTCGAGTTTAAGAAAACGCAATTAAAAATGGATTGCACAAGGGAATTGTTGCAGGTACAAACTCTCATTTTAAAAACATAGGTGAATTTTCTCTTCAATTCCCCAAAAGAGTTCACAGAATGAGAAACAAACATACTACTAGCACTGCAATGACTAGGTAGGGAAAGAATGCGACGAAATTATTATTGTAGGCTACAGTCAATTTACGCAAAGTGGCCAGTTTATAATTGCACCATAGCGCCGCACCATAAATACTGATGCAAAAGGAACGGAATAATTGGATTTTAACCTCGTCACTACAAAGACTAAAATTTGAAATGAGTTGGTTACTTCTCATATAGAAAGAGTGCAATTGTGTAGTCATGTCCAAATCATCTGTCCAAGATTCACACATGTAGACTCCCAAATATTTATATCCATCAACAAGAAGTAGCTGCTCACCAGACAGAGTAACACAAGGAACTTGAAGTAATTTCATCTTACTTGACAAAACAGACAAAACAAACCATGTCAGATCATTCAAACTTATGAGATTGGAATGAAATACGACGGTTGCTCATTTATTTCTTCTGCCTGCATCATTGGGAAAAAAAACGATGGATAGCGTGTTCCTATTATTACACCCTGTTGCTGCTCAAAATTTCGGGATGAACATGCATGGACAACAATGCAAGACACGTTACACATTTATTTTCGATATGAGATCTTAACTCAGTACGACATCATAGCAGTCAGGCTGTATTCCTTTTCCCCACTAAAAATGATAAAACCTAAGTAACAGTAAGAGTGTTAAGTCGCTAGCACACTGGACATGAAACAAATTATTTGCATGACAGATTATATTCAAAGTCAATGCAAAGATGCATGATTTGCATGTATTCTCGTCTTTGCATTGACTTTGAATGTAATCAGCACTGCAAAAAATTAATTTCGCGTCCGATGTGAAAGCAGCTGAAGGACACATACCCACATAGCCTACACACGCACTCATGCACCCACATGCGTACATTTCTCTCTCTCTCTGATCTGACATCAGGATGATTGATATACAGCGCCCTCCATAATTATTGGCACCCCTGGTTAATATGTGTTCATTAGCTTCTAATAAATTCAGTTTTTTTTTCTCAATAATATAGGACCACAATGAAAAAAGAGGAAAATCCAACCTTTAATTCAAGTGCATTTATTCAGTGGGGAAAAAATCCCACATTAAGGAATAATTCTTTTACATCAAATCACGTGTGCCACAATTATTAGCACCCCTGATGTTAATACTTTGTACACCCCCTTTTGCCAACAAAACAGCACCTAATCCTCTCCTATAAAGTTTCACAAGATGGGAGAATACAGAAAGAGGGATCTTCGACCATTCCTCTTTGCAGAATCTCTCTAAATCATGCAGCGACCTGGGTCCTCTCCCCTGCACTCTCCTCTTCAGCTCACTCCACAGGTTTTCAATGCGGTTAAGGTCTGGGGACTGAGATGGCCATGGGTGGAGCTTGAGTCTGTGTCTGGTGAACCATTTCTGTGTAGATTTGGCCACATGCTTAGGGTCAGTATCTTGCTGAAAGACCCAGTGATGACCCACCTTCAGCTTTCGGGCAAAGGCCACCAGATTTTAATCTAAAATATCCTGGTATCTCAAAGCGTTCATGAAGCCATGCACCCTAACAAGGTTCCAGGGTCTCTGGAAGAGAAACAGGCCCACAGCATCACCGATCCTCCCCCATACTTCTCAGTGGGCATGAGGTGCTTTTCTGCATACTCATCATTTCTGTTCCGACAGACCCACTTAGACCCCTACTACGCCGCCACACCCATCTCGGCGCACGTCCGTCTACCAAATCGCCGAAGTGGCTGCTCATGGTGTCGCACCGCACAAAATTACCACTGGCACTGGCTGTGCCTGACGAAATTACCACTGCGGGTGCTGTACCAAGAAATTAGAGCCCAGAATGTTAAATACAAAAATTAAAAATGTTTTATTCATTTTATTTTATCCAAAGTGAAATGACATCAACCCAGCATGTGAATAGCTCTATCTTTCAGTCTGTTTTTGGAATTGGACTGTGGGTTGGCCGCACTCGATGGTGTGCGCCAGAGGTGCTCCTTGGCCTTCATTCTGAGCAGTCATCCATGGCCTTCTTTGTTCAATCCGAGTCGATGCTACCCTTGGAGCCAGAAGGGCTTGCCAAGGGCTCGACTACACTATATGCTGGGTCTCTACAGGGCCGTTTACAGCCTGTTGATAGTGAGCTTGTATATCTCTGAAGTAAATATAGAGTACAGCCTATATGGCACAACAGTTCCATCTACACCCACAGCTTGGTACACACCAAAATAGGAAGTCTGAAAAAGAAACTCGCCCTCCCACCCAGCGGGCATCATGAGCAGGTGTTAGGAATGAGGGCATGCAAGTTACCACTACAAATGAACTGTCCTTATCTTGGCAGGCTGCTGCTTGCTTACTACAAACTCTGTGGTCTTTTTCAGGGCAACCACTCTTTTGATGGGGCTGCTGTGCCCTTTTTCTTACCCAAGCACCAATTCTAGAATTAACACTGAAGTCTGCTCCCTAATTCTAACGGCAAAGGAAAAATCCTGAGCATTTGTTACTTTCTGAAAATGCACCAACATTGCAAATCTGTACACTGTATACGGACGGCTGGTAAGATTTTTGTATGTTGACACAATGCTACAATCGCCACCAGCATTCTTTTCCATTTTATAACCAACCCAGCTTTATACCAAAGAGATTACAAATTTTATGTATAACTGTGCATGTACTTTATATATGTCAATAGACAGAACTTTGGTATATGTCTGAGAATAGGGACTATTGCGTCAGTAGAAGATTAGCTCTTTCGAGCTCCACCTTTGGTCAGATAGCTATCCAGTCCACCCAGCATAGTATCAAGCTAAACTCTTCATTTTAAGAGAAAACTAGCTGTGTGTATTTTAATTCAAAAACAATTTCTTTGGTACAATATTTGCATCTGACCTACAGTACCCCCTGGGGGTGAAATTTTCCAACTTTTGATGTTCAATATCATCTACACTGAAGATACTACCATTGAGATTTTACAAATGCTGTAATATACCCCAAAGGTACTAAGTACCCAGAGAATATTCAATCTCTGTCTTGCTTGGTAATCGAAATAATGCCACCTAATCATAGGCACAATCTGCTATGAAATAATCTGAGTTTTCCTCCAACTTTGGCTCCATCTAGCTTGAACGTGTAGATACTACCAAAGACATGCTTGGTATTGCTGAAAATAGAGTTCCAAAAACACAAGAAACAGCATTTACCACCACAGTTCATATCTGGGTTACTGAGAAAATACACTGCAGACATGCACCAAAAATCAATTTCGACCATCTTTCTGGCCGTCCATTGGACTAACCCAGCAAGATACCAAGGTACTATTTACTGAAAATAATTGTCTTGTTGTGAGTAAATGCAAAATAAAGTATTCTAGACTGGTATAAATCTAGGATATTATTTTATTTCCATTTCCATTTTAATTTTTTTTGTTATTTTTCAAATAATTCCAGCTTGGCACTCATGTGGTGATGTCTAACCTGACTTGAAGTGTCACAGGTCATAATGAAAGTGTAACATATTTGGTACGTCATGGTAGTTGATATAAAATGTGGTGTCAACAGCTAAATTAAGCCACTTTTGTGGCTTCCAGGTGGCGCCACTGGCAGGCAAAGTGAGAAATGGGCCTAAAAATTCAGATTTTTTCTGTGAGACACCCAAATGGACCTCTCTGCCAAGTTTCATTCAATTCCTGGAAGGTTAACTCCTCAACTTCTTCAGAATGCACCATTTTCTCATGGAGTGGCTCTTAAGATCACATTAATGAGGCATTGCCTATTTAACACTGAATCCAGTGGTGATTTAAATAACCATTTGAATCATTATAATATTACTATATTGATGCCAAATAATTTGCTATTCATTTGCAATCTAGATGAAAGATGACAGACTAGAATAAAAAAGCAAAACCACAAAAACAAGCTTTTCAGCAGTTTTTTTTTCTTTCCATTTACGCGTACATACGAACAGTTGCTGGGCATGAATGAGGCTGAGAACACGATCGCTGCATCCCAGAAAACATTGGTCAAGCGGTGATGTTGAGTCCCAGGCTAAAAATTTATGTGGCTATGATGCAGGCAGCCAGATGGTGATATTGTTCCCATGTCCAATTAACTCTAGTCTGATCCTCAGTTAAAAACTAGGAAATAATTATAATAATATTGCTGCTGAAAAAAAAAGCAACTGCTTTCGTCTTTGTTTAATTTCATTTTGCAGTAACATTTGATTGACACTCTGTAAAGTTGCAAATATTTGTGTTTGGATCTTCACCCTTTCAATCTAAAGACGAGGATTACACAACGCTTTTTTAAATCCTAAAAAAAAAAAAATTATATTCAGCTCGCTAACCCAGCTGATTTAAATTGATTAGTCCTGCTCATTACATTGGCGCATCAACAATACTGGACACTTTGACGTAATGTGAAATAAACTAATTATTTTTGACATTAGGTTGCAAGATCTTTGAATGTAATGGCTGCTTGAAGTCTGTGATACGTAGACATCACCAGACTCTAAGTATCTTCCTTGGTGATGCTCTGCCAGGCCTGTGCTGCAGCATCTTCAAGTTCCTGCTGTTTCAGGGACTTTTCGTCTTCACTCTCCTCTTCAGCATGTAAAATGCACATTCTGTTGGATTCAGACCTGGTGACTGACTTGGCCAGCAGAACCAAAGTAACAAGAAAGTGCCGCTGTCCAGTGGTTTTTGATGTGTATGAAGCAATAATGCAAGCAATGCTATTATATTGATGCCCAATACAGATTTGGTAGGAACTGGAAAATACAAAAAAAACAAAAAAAAACAAATATTGACAGTTTGAATAAGTAGGTTTCCACTTACACTCATCTTGGCTGCTCAGCTGCAGGTACTTAACTGTCCGGTTCTGAAAGTAAAATGGATGTAATTATTCCTGTATTTATCTGCTAGTGATGAGCAGCTGCTAGCATTGCAGAGCTCTGGCCAGTCTGTTAGAACGGCAGATAGTCAGACCAAAGCGATTATTCCCACAATGTGAGCTGCTCATTTATTTTATAGACAGCTATTCAAATGGGAGTGGAATAGCTTGCTTGGGGGCATACAGTTCCGACCGAGACTCTGTTTTCAAAATCAGCCTCGACATGAGGTTTGATACTTTCTAGCATCCTCTGTAAACTGAGCATTAAGCATACTTTGGTGGAAATACAGTTCAATGGGGAGTGTGCAGGGCCAAGTTGCCCAATTTAGCAAATCTCCCATAGAGGTTCTTGAAAGGTTCCCTGACATTACATATGCCAAAATCTACATTTAGATCTTCCCATTGTAATTTTTCACGATGAAAACGAAGATGCAAACGCTTTTCTGTGAAAAGTTGTTGTTTTTTAACTATTTCGGATTAATTAAACTGATTGGGAACGCCCCCCTCTAAATGTACGGAACTGGCCTTATATGGCAACTGATGTCACGCAAGGCAGCCAGCTGGTCAGATCTCCAGTCTCTACAACAAAATGTACATCCACTACGCTTTACTTACCATAGCCAGCTGACAGACCCTTATGAAAAACCACTGTTGGAATACCATAAAATTTTCTACCAAAAAAACTATAGTATCACTGTAGTAATTGTATGTTTTTTTGGAACGCATGATATAGATTTAAGTGTTACTATTGAAATATTGAAGGGCTACCATAGCTGATGAAATAACACTACAGAAAAAAACTAGCCTAGACTATAAACTTCAGGATTATTCGCCAGAACATTTGCAAAAATAGGTGCCGTTAAGCCGCTTTCACACTGGACGCGAAACTAATTTTTTGCACGACAGATTACTTTCAGAGTCAAAGACGTGTGTATTCGCGTCTTCGCATTGACTTTGAATGTTATCTGTCGTGTTTGCTTTGCGTCCGATGTGAAAGCAGCTTTAGACACGCGCGCAACTAGAAGGCTAACTGACGTTAATTTCCTGCAGTAGATAGCCAGCTAACTTAAGTTCTACATAATGTTAGATTTTCATGAATTTCAGGCTAACGTTAGTTAGTGACAGTTAAGTGTATTTCCTTCTATCCAATAGCCTTGGTTGTGATTCAGGCATTTAGCGAGCTTAATGAGCAGAGTGTTTCGTGTGTACTCTGGTCTTTGCATTGAACTTGAATGTAATCTGTCATGCAAAAAATTTGTTTCATGTCCAGTATGAAAGCGGTTTAACGCCACCAATTCTGGCAAATATTCTGGCGAATAATCCTGAAGTTTAATGCCATAGATGGTTAACTCTGATGAATTAGCAGGCGAGAGTAACTGCCATAGCTGGGCAGTAACTGGATAATCGACATGATCCTGATGAACTCGGGAGGCTGTATTGTGATGCCTGATCGCCGGCTGTGCTGTAGGAGGTGGGCATTCATCAAGCCATCTAGCTACGTTAGCCTACGTAACACGGTTTGTCGAATGTCACAATTAGATAGATAGATAGATAGATAGATTGCTGGCTCATACACTAAACCAGGGCTCTCCAACCCTGTTCCTGGAGAGTTAGCATCCAGTAGGTTTCTACTCCAACCCTAATTCAACACACCTGATTAAGCTCATTAGCAGCTCGTCAAGATCTGTAACTGGGAAAGCAGGAGTGGTTTGCTTTGGTTGGAGTGATACCTTCAGGATGGTACCTCTCCGGGAACAGGGTTGGAGACCCCTGCACTAAACAAACACACTAGAAAACGTGTGTAAACAAGCGTGTAAATGAAGTGCGGAGATTGCCATGGCAGAGGTGTGTCCCTTTGATGACGTCATAGGATCATGTGACTTACGTACGTCTCGGAAACTTCCCACTCCTTCAGGGGCGGGGTGTAAGAGTGCAAAAAAATCACTTTTCTTCCTTGAAATTGATGGATTTTTCTGCCATTTCAGAACTTCTGAGTGCATAGAGAGTTATAAATAATCATATGGAACAAAATAACCCAACAATTTAAGATTATGTGCCTCATGTCAGGGAACCTTAATAGTCAGATAATATCATCTTCTAACATGTACTCAAACTCTTTCTCAGCAATCTTTCTCTTTTCAGGATTCATCCAGTATGGATGCTATTTTGTTGGTTTGGCATCACCAACATCTACATCATGAGAGGCAATAGAAACTCTCTTTGGAACATCAAGAAATAGATCTTTATATTTCTTGATCAACCTCTCAAACTGATCTTTCTGTGAGGGTTCTAAGTGCTGGAGTTTTGCATCAAGATTTTGCAACACTTCAGAATTTGACAATTTACATGAAAGAACTTCAGCTTTAATTTGAGGTTCATCATCTTGAAACTCCCCCTCATCTTCACAAGTCTCGGCCACAGGAGGATCTGAAGTGACAGCTGCAACCCTAGTATTCCTATCATGATAAGGCTTCAGCATGTTAATGTGACACAACTGTTTTGGCTTTCTCCTATCTGGAGTCTTCACAATGTAATTGAGATAATTGAGTTTTGTTAGAATTTCATGAGGAAATTAAATCTAGCCTGCAATGGATTGGACTGCAAGGGAAACAACACAAGGACCTTGTCTCCTGGTTCAAACTCACGGCTTCTAGCCTTATGATCACACCGAGTTTTCATTTTTCCCTGACTTGATTTCAAGTTCTCTTTAGCTAGGTCACAAGCTGCACGCAGTCTTTCTTTGAACTTGCTAACATACTCTAACAGACTGATATGCGGCTCTTTCTCTAGCCATTGTATAATAGAATTATACAATAGCAATAGTTCCTCTCACTTCGTGGCTAAACACTAGCTCAAATGGACTGAATCCAGTAGACTCCTGCACTGCTTCAACAACAGCAAATGAACACCTTCATCCCAGTCTTTCTCATGGTCATAACAATAAGTTCTCATCATTGTCTTCAGAGTGGAATGAAACCGCTCTAAGGCACCCTGACTCTTTGGATGATAGGCACTAGAAACAATCTGCTTCACACCTAGTTTATACACTACCTGCTGAAACGAAATTGATACCTTGGTCTGGCTGAATTTCCCTAAGAAGGCTAAACAACGTGAAGAACTTTATCAAAGCCTTCGAGATTGCAGTTGCCTTGATGTTGCATAAAGGTATGGCTTCAGGGAATCTGGGAGCTGCACACATGATTGTCAACAAGTAATGATTTCCAGATCTAGTCTTGGGTAATGGGCCAACACAATCAACATTGACCTTAGAGAAGGGCTCCCCAAAGGCTGGGATAGGCTGCAATGGAGCTACAGGTGGGTCGAATTGGTGTTTTCCAACTACTTGACAAGTGTGACAGGTTTTGCAAAAGTTGGAAACATCTTTTGGAAGCCCAGGCCAGAAGAAGTGTTTCATGATCTTATCAAAAGTCTAGCTAACATCAAGATGACCTCCTAATGGTAAACTATGATTTATTGTTAAGATCTCATTCCTGTAGACCTTCAGAACAAGATTTTGCTTGACCACTGCCAAATCTGCATTGGCAGGGATATCAGGAGGGCACCACTTCCGCATCAACACACCATCCTTGAGATAATACCTGACTGGAACTGCGTCTGTTTCTTTATCAGGAAGGGCTCTCCTCTTTAGAACACAAATTTCAGGATCATTAGTTTGCTCCTGAATCAACCACTTTCTGGACAGAGACTCAGAGTCTCCAGACACATCAGAATCACCAGACCCGTCTGGCTGGCTGATCAAAGAACTGATAAATGTGTCTGATAAGTCCTCAATTGGAGAAACCATAGTTGGCCGAACAGAGTCATGAGGCGAACCACCTGAGTCATGACTATTCAATGTGCTGGACGGCACCACAACATCTTCTTCTTTAGCCTTCTTGGCCATAGCACGGGTCACTGCACAGGAAGTATACAGAGATGGGTCCTCATCCCCATCTTCAGTGCTCGGCTGTGAAGTAAGAAGAACAGGGGGAACAACTTTTCCCCCAGTAAGGTCATTGCCTAGCAACAGAGAAACACACTTGATAGGTAGACTTGACATAAGTCCCACCTTTACCTGTACAGTAACTAAATCTGACTTCAAGAATACAGAGCGCAGGGGTACAGATACAGTCCTCCCTTCAATACCTTGTACTAGTATGAAATCCCCAGAAGCGGTCTCATCATGTAACTCCAAGGAGTCCATCGACAAAAGTGACTGAGAAGCTCCGGTATCCCTTAGGATATATATGGGGACAGGAGTAGTATGCTCATTCAGAGCCACAAATCCCTCTGACAGAAAGGGAAGAAATTCCTCCCTCACAAAGTCAGCAGTATCATGCTTCTTAACCCCACAAGGAACAGGCAATTTAGCAGATCTGTCATCTACTACAGGGGTTTCTAACCTTGTTTTCACAAAGGACATTGGGTTTGGTATCCTTTTCTTTTTCCCTTTCTTAGCTTTAAGGAACCAACAGTTAGTCGTAACATGACCAGATTTCTTGCAATAATCGCACACTAGACCACTTTTGACACTGTCAGCTTTCACACTTTGATCAGACCTGTGACTGGATTTCTGAGCACCATCACCAGATTTGTCTTTGTCTTTAGGTGAGGAATCTTGGGTATCACCGTTACCTTTCTTCTGAAATTGGGACCATCTAGACTGAAATTTGGACTTATGAGTGAGAACATATTCGTCAGGAAATTTGGCAGTTTAACACAGTTCTTGAATTCTTCAACTAACACCATCTCTTTTAGTGAGTTGAAATGATCCTTGACCTCCATAGAAGTACACCAGCGCTCAAAGCAAACCTTCTTCTCATTAGCAAATTCCACGTAGGTCTGATTGTCAGATTTCTTCAGACCTCCGAATTTCTGTCGGTAAGCCTCTGGAACCAACTCATAAGCTGTCAAAATAAGCTTTTTGACAGCCTCATAATTAGAGGAATCATCTGCAGACAAAGCCGAATAGGCTTGTTGAGCTTTACCCTTAAGGACAGTTTGCAACATCAGAGGCCAGTGTTCCTTTGGCCACTGGCAACTCTTAGCTACCTACTGAAAACACTGGAAATACTTATCAACCTCCTTCTCTGAGAATGGAGGCACCAGTTTTACCTCCTGACTGGCACAAAATTTGTTCTCCGCCTCCATTTTCATTTCTAGTTGCTCCATTTGGAGCCTTTCTTCCCTATTGAACTTCGGTAACTAAAAATCTCTCTGTCTGTCTCTCTCTTTCTGCTCTTTCCTCTTTCTTTCTCTCAAATTCTCTTTGTTTTTCTTTTTCCTCCCTTTCTTTTTTCTTTTCTCTTGCTAATTTTTCTAACTCAAACTGCCTTTGTTTTTCCTCTTCCTCCCTTTCAATCTCTTGCATTTTTAATTTAAGTTCCATTTCTATATTTGGATTTTCCACTGGAAACTGTTCCAGATCTCCTGGTGCAAACACATTTTCATCAATGTAATATTCAACTATCTCTCTAGCCAGTCTTGCTTTTCGCATGGCTGGTTTTACCTCTGTCAGCTCTAACTGTCTGTATATTTCTAGCAGTTCTGTCTTTTTAAAAGACTTCAAAACCTCTATGGTTGGGGATGCCAAGAAATCGCCCATTGCTGTTGATCTGTCAATCTATATATAGGAAAATTAAAAAAAAATTCTCAATTTGAAATGTTAGATTTTCAACAAATGACCCACACAATGGTCTAACCCGGACGAGCCCCCAATTTGTTATGGCCCCAATTTGTTATGACATACAAGACAGCAAGGGATGAAGGACAAAATTTCAAAACTTAAACGGATTTAAATAAACAAAGACTGACAACTAACCAACAATTTATACTACTGACCAAGATACACATATACAAGAGAAAAATATTTACAGTTCCTTGAGATGGGGTTGCTTGGTGATGTCCTGGGACAGGGAAATGCTCCAACACAAGCAAAAATCCACAAAAAAACTTCACAGGTATTGAAAAGAGTGACAGGTCTGGTCAAATGTATCCTTCTCCTTGCAATTTCTCCTACTACTTTACTCTCTCAATTTTTCTCCTTATATACTCTTTTGCAGACCCCTCCCACCTTCCAGACTTTTTTCAATTCTCTGGGTTTTCCCCTCTCAGACATGCCCAGGACATGCCCAAACCTAGCTCTAGACAGGGCTAAACAAAAAAAAGGCCAATACTGCCATCTAGTGGCATTTTTTTCACACTGCAGTTTCAGAGTCAGCATTTTGAAGATTTGCTGCAATGGACTAAATACAATTCTACAGACCGCTGGACCATCATTGGAACCCCAAAGAAAAGAGAATAGGCCTATCTAATAACCACAGCTTTTCTCATCTTTGTCCTACTCTCATGAAAATAAATCATCTTGCACTCGGACCAACCAGTCACCGATTTCATACATGCTATGTTAATAATCATCTACATGCGGGACTTCAGACCAGAGTGGAAGAATGCACCCAATCTAATCAATGAGGATAGAAGGTTTGCAATTGATGTTGAAACGAACGAGCTAAATAAAATGGATTTCCAGTCATTGGGCCCAAAATTGCCAGCGGCACCCCTGAGCATATGTATGCATGTGGCAGGAAAATGATTATTTCCTCAATATTGTCATGAAATTGTTATCTTGAGGAAACTTTCACCTGAGAGACTGGAATATTGTGTATTTGTAATATCAGGATTAACTGCCAGCAAATGCCTGTTTTTTAAGTCAGTACATTAATAACAATTCATAATGTTCTGTAACACAAATAATGATTCTATCTATGTCAAGTGTGTTGTGTTCTATAAAGTTATTTTTGGCTGGATTGGCTCTGTCCAGGCCTACCTAAATTCATGCGTGTGAGAGAATGGGTGAGTGAGCGAATGAGGTTACACTATTGGTCGGCAACCAAGTCTACTTTTCTGATTGGTTGATGCTCTATGGCCACAATTTGCCACTTACACCAAAAACTTACAATTATTTTAGGGTTACATTTTTCAAAGTAATCCTGTTATAAATCAGTAACAATGCTCAGTAACAAATCAGTCACAACACTACCCCCCTGTCATTGTACTGACAGAAAGCCCTTATGTCTTAATATAGGGCTCTTTTTTCTGATATTTTGCTAAAATAGAGATAAATTGTCAGGCTGCGACCAGAAATGTTCACAGACCAAAAACTCTGAGATCAAATATTGCTATTCTTTAACATTTTCATATTTGCCCAATAGCAAACCATTTGCATTAGTGTGCAAACTTTGGGACTTTGCATTCCTGTTCAGTTCCCAATAGTTAAATTCAGCCCTGAACCTTTCTTGCTCTTGTTTTACCTCATGTTATGAAACCTGTTGAACTGTGAAGTGTTGCATTTGGCCCTCTGATGCAATGTGGAGTGAGTGAGACCAACTTCCCTTTTGTGGAAGGAGAGGAGTCTGAGTGGAGGTTTGGGACAGGAAGACACTGACTGGAGCCTTCAGCTCATCGTCTCTACCTGTGCTAAATGGATTAGCCAGCAATTTAGAATTATTACCTTAGGGAAAACCTCAATTCTGACAAATAACTGCCCCTCACATTGTCCCAATACAGGTTAAAGACCCTTCGACAATTTATTATAAAAAACATAAATTCTCTTCACACCTAAAACCAAAACCACCCTCTCTTGATTATAAATCATCATACAGTAGATTTAAGAGATAAAGATAAGATATACTGAATTGAACCTAGTAGGGTATTTATCCTCTGCATTTGATCAGTTGCAGTTACTTAGGAGCAGTGGGCTGCCACAGCGCAGCACCCAGGGACCAACTCCAGTTCTAAAGCCAGAGCCTCCGTCAGGGGCACTGGGAGGATTGTTCCTATGGAGCATTTATTTCTCTGTGGGGGAAACTGAAGTTCCCAGAGGGGACCCCCACAAACTCAGGGAGAACATGCAGACTCCATGCAAGGAGGCTCTGGCTGGCTGGGACTTGACCTCAGAGCTTCGTTATTGATGGGATTACAGACCATGTGGCAACAGAGGTGGTGCAGGTACAGCTTCAAGGCAGTAAGGATTGTTTTTGAAGCGAGTGCCAGGGTATTTTATGTCATTTATTTGGCTACATAGCACATCTGCGTAAAAGTGATTGGACGTCTGTAAACTTTCATGCGTACACACACTTGGGTTTTTCACAACTTTCATAGACAAACACGACCCACTATTTTGAGTATAATTAAGCATTAAGAGAGAGTATTGTGTTTAATTGGGGTGGTTTCATTGTTTGATAAGTCCTTGAAACCGTTTTTGAAATTAACTTTCTTTCAATCCATTGCAGCCCAAATTTATTTTCAAATCAAAAATCGCATTTTATTTTTATTATTGAATACGATGTACAAAGAACATGTAATGCTTAAATTCTGGTGAAAAAAAATTTTGTCACCGAGGACCACCAAACATGTATATCCAATTACAAATGTGCACACATGGTCGAAAACAAAAAATACTCATTGTGTAAAACATTTATATAATGCTATAATCACCTCTGTTCTAAATATTGTAAAAAAAATGTGAAAAAAGGGGCTCCTGCCTTTTAGAGTGTCACATGGTGCTGTCACAGATTCAAGAAATTCATGCAAATGGCTGCCCCTTTCACTGGTGTAAAGGGAGACGACTCCAATAAGCACTTTTCCTGGATGCTTTTTCAACCTACGCAGCTTAATCACAGTAACGCATTCACTTGGGTCACAGAGGTTAAAATGTGCCGTGTTCCAATGATGGAACAGTTGTCATTAAAGGGTTAAATAGGCTAAAAATTACAAAAAGCATTTTTTTTTCTCCACATAGAAGGACAATGTCACATTTTCTGTTAGGAAGTAGTCGGGGGGGACACCAGATGCAGGAACAATAAGTGTTTATTGCAAACACAAACATGAGAAAGGCAAACAAGCCAGAACTAAAACACTGTGTACATGCACTGAACGAATGTGAGAAACTATGGTACACTGCCCGAGGCGGTGGGAAACAGAATACACACTCAATGATTAGCTAAACTAGAAAACAAAAATGACCTAACTAAACTGACGGAAACCCTGGGAGACTTAGACAAAGGGGAGACAAGACGTGGGCGCAGCAGAACACAAGGCTCGGGAATCGCACAAAGGAAATACTCGGGAAGGCACAGGAGCTGAGATTTCACAATGTAGCGCGTAGTCTAGCAAAGTTTCGTCTGCCGTTTGCTTCACTACTGCCCACTGAAATACACACGGAAGGAGGCGGGGACGCGGAACACGATCTTGAATGGAAACAGAAACACATGGGATTAATAAACAAATTCACAAGGAACAGGTTAACAATAATGACTTGAGACAAGACGCTGAGACCATCAATCAAGAAAGACAGTTTAGACTGAGGTAATCTAAACGTAACGAGTAAAAAGCACCACAGGAGAAGCAAAGAAAAGCACAGCTTTAAAACAGTTAATCTGGGAAAGCTTAGGAAGGAATTACAAAAGCAAGAAACACTCGCACTCACTAATGAGTTAATTAAGGTTAATATGACGTGACAAAATATATACAATCACCCTCCAATAAGTGCTGGTTAGGATTATTACTAACATGTGCTATCAGAGAATGCATTCACTCAGAGTTTAGCGAGACCCAGAATTTAGCTTAGGTGGAAGTAATGAATGAAATACCACAGGCAATTCCGAAAGAGGAAACGTGATTGGACAACAAGACACAGGCATGCTGAGGCTGTCGAACGACATCACAGGAGTTTGGGGGAGAGTGAATCAATCCTCAGATAGCGAAAAGAAAGCTGAAATATAAAGTGAGAGAGTGAGGCACGGGAGAAAAAGCAGATGCATAAATATGAAATAAGCACAATGACATAACAGCACACGAGGCAGAACCATAACATTTTCTCACTGCTGGTTGCAGCACTTCACTGAAGCCACATCAAACTTGTGCTGCGTTCCACCGGAGGTTCGACCCTGTGAATCACGACTTCAAAGTAACAAGTCACGACTTGATAGTGTTTTAGGCAAAAGTAACAAGTTATGACTTCATAATGTTCCTTACTGTTTGCCATTTGAAAAAAAGCTGGTGCCGCCATTTTAGTTGAGCTGCGTGAGGTTAAACAAGGAAGTCGGAGTACTTTGAGCACAATGGAGTTCACCGGCATGAATTCACAGGTTTGACGGTAGCTCTGCCCACTTTTAACCGGTAAACGCACCCTTATATTGAGAGAAATATTCAAACCCAGGATGTTATGATTCTATGGCCACAGCATTGCATCAAATGGAAAATATTTTGAATATCATTTTATACACATTTCCCTGTAATTCAGCAGAAAATATGCTGGGCGCCAGTAAAAATGCAACGGTGAGGTATGTTCTGTATTTGGGGCAAATTGAAGAATTGATTGAATTTTATTGCTTTTCCAGTGAGGAAAGAGTGGAAATAAGGAAGCACTGTGCGGTAGAAGACCCCGGGGGGAGATTGCTTTCCATTTTGTTGAGCGTGGGGTGCATGGCACTGTTATTGCACACGTTCTGCGTCTTCCAGTATTTCCAATCTTTTCCCTTCTTTTTTTTATACGAGCACATACATTATCAACAGCCGGCAATTGTGCAATGACTCAGAATTAACGGGAATATTTGTGGCGGGAAAAAATATATAGGCTATATTTAAAGACTGATCTTTGAACGTATGAATCGATCTTTAGGAAGTAAAAGGAGCATCGATCCAGATTCGGGGAATCGATTTTTTCCAACACAGGCCTAATCACATAGGTGTTTCGCTCCTTTTTAAAACATAATGGTAACTGCAATCACCCAAATGGCCCTGATCATAAGTTTACATACCCTTGAGTGTTTGACCTTGTTATATAAACAGAATATTTAAGATTCCTTTTATTGTAATTCAGCAAGACATCCAAGATACAGAGCAGAATGAAATTGTGTGCATGGCTTCATGAAAAACACAGATAATAAATGGGTAAAAGCAAAACTAAACAGCGTGAAATAAGGACCTCAATGAATAAATGTTGTTTAAGAATGAAAGAAAAAAGGAGAATAAATAAAGAATTAGCTCATGGGCATTGCACAGGGAAATTATAAATAAAAGGGGAAATTATTGCAAAACAATGTGGGAGAGCGCTTATGTTGTATTTCACGTCCGTAGCCAATAATTTCAGTTATAGAAAGCAGCTATCTAGTCATGGATCAGATAAGTGATGAATAATGAAGGATTGTCAGCGGGGTTGTATTTTATGAAGCAGTCTGATATCAACTGGATAAAAGATTTTACTAGGGGTGTCTAATACTGGCTTTTTTGCCGATATCCGATATGCCGATATTGGCCGATTCTTAATTTCCGATTCTGATATCCACTGAGACCAATTATATACATGCTATATTTCCCCCCAAACTAATTTTAGGCAACATGACATATCTCTTGTCTTGGAATTAACTCATCGTGTCAACTTTTCTCGTGATGCCCCACTGGATGTATTCACAAATACAACAAGGCTTTCCAAATGTATACAATAAAGAAGAAAAAAATAAGAAAACTACTTCAACTTAAGATATGGAAAAAGTGCCATATTTATTTTTTTAAATCTTGTCTCAATAGTTTGGATTACACTTTCCCTGTGATAATCCTGACAATGCCCCCTACACCAAGGCAATTTGACTACATCACAGATTTTAAAATATTGGACCAGTACGGCTGTGTTCAGCAAGTAAGGCCGGCTAAAATAACATGCAACTGATTAAATTTTGGCATATCTAGGTGTAGTAGCATCTAGGCTATCTGAGATATAAGCCAAAATTCAAATCCAGCTATGCTGGCATAGATTAAGTCTTCCCAATGGACCAGATTTCTAATCGGCGGGCTTTTAGGTTTTTCTGCTACCTGGCGGTGGAATACTCTACATCAACTAATGAAAATAACTAATGCACAGCGTTGCCTTGGCGTAGTGTTGCGCTCTCTGAGTGCTCTTGTTTTATCTGTTTTCATTATCTGCAAAAAATCCGATAATCTTTTCCGAAATTATTTTATGCAAATATCGGCCGATTATATCGGTCCGCTGATGTTATCAGACATCCCTAGGTTTTACTGACTGTGCTGCTATGCTTACTGCTGTATCTCCTGCCAGAAGGCAAGAGGGAAATTCAGTCTGTGGCAGGGATGGGTGAAGTCAGTAGAGGATACCGGTTGCTTTAGCCAAAATGCGTTTTTGGGCCAGGTCCTCAATAGTTGGCAGTGTGACCCCAATAGTCTTCTCTGCTGACCTCACCACTCTCCTCAGGGCCTTTCTGTCAGAGGTGTTTTAGTTCTCGTACCAGAGAGAGATGCTGCTGGTCAAAAAGCTCTCTATGGTATCTCTGTAGAATGTGGTGTGGATGGATCCAGAACCGTATATAGAGAGAGTCTGGCCAAATCGAATCATGGGCGCCATGTTTGCTACCAATGGCAGATGATTCTACAGCTTAACCCTATGGGTCGGATACTATGGTCGCATCAAAATCGCTAGTTTTAAAATACTAAGAAGACTCGACATAACATAACACTTTGCTTGTAGTATTATCAGGGTCCCTACACATAAACTCGAACATTGAGAACATTGTTTGTACACAAAGAGTTTGCTTAAAAGACGTTTTTGTTAGCACGGAACCTACCTCGCGATGTCTTCCGGGTTGTTGCCTTCGGTGAATCCAGTGTTAAAAGCGGTATTTAAGTAAACTTGTACACAAACAATGTTCACAGTGCTCAAGGTCATGTGTAGAAAGCCTAGTGATACTACGTGCAAAGTTTCATGTTGTGTCGAGTCTTGGTGGTTTAAAAACAGCGATTTTGATGTGATCATAGCAGTGCCCAAGCGCTCCCATTCGAAAGCCAGTTGACGAAAGGTCGCATCTTCGTAATGACTTTGAATGTAATCTTTCGTGCGAAAAATTTGTTTCGCGTCCAGTGTGCAAGAGACTTTATGGTGGCTGATAGACTGGCAATTTCGCTAATGCAGTCGTCACCTTAGCCAATGTTGCACTTGATTAAAAAAAAAAAAATAGCGTTTTGTCACGCTATTAATACACAACCGCTCTAAAGTTTGGGATCACTTGGAAATTTTCTTGTTTTCCATGGAAACACGCATGAAATTAGTCTGAATAGGAAATATAGCAAATGAACAGAACATGCTGATATTGTCTGAGTGAGAAATAATGATTTTAATGGAAAATGATGAAAATGTACTTCAAACTTTGCCTTCATCAAAAAAAAAAATAAAAACACCTTCACTGTTGATACTGAAACTGGTGTTTGATGGGAACTATTTGGCACAGCTGCTAGTTGACAACCTGTGAGGCGTCTTTGTCTTAAACTACACACTCTCAGATATTTGTCTTCTTGCACAGTTGTGCATCAGGGCCTCCCACTCCTTTTTCTGTCCTTGTTAGTGCCAGTTTGTGCTGCTCTCTGAAGGGAGTAGTTGACAGCATGGTCAGAGGTTTTAAGTTTTCAATTTCTTGCATTGAAAAGCCTTCTTTTCTAAGCACAACAATAGACTGACGGGTCTCTAAAGGAAGTTCTGTCTTTCTGGCCAGTTTGAGCCTGTAAACAAACAAACAACTGCTGATGCTTCAGGTACAAAACCAACCTCAAGAATGCCATGCTCCCTTTTGCGCTCCCTTATTACTTCAAAAGTTTTCAGCTGTGCAACACATTTGGAGTAGGTTTTTCAAATAATAAATTAGCCTTACAAAATGCTAAACTTGGATTAGCAGCCATACCAGGAGATTGATGCAGAGGACTGAGTTGCTGATAATAGGCCTCTATGCAAAAATGTAGATCATTCTTTGAAAATCATCTGATTAATTTTAATCATTTGTGAAATGGAAAATAAATGTTTGTGAAATGCATGAAAATGTATTTTTCTTTGGAAAACAAAGAAAATTGCAAGTGATCACAAACTTGACCGGTAGTGTATGTAGCTAAACTGAATACCAAGCGTATTGGACCTAGCACAATGATACAATGCCTGCAAATTCACTAACTTTTCCAATCAAGGCACTGACGGAAATTACATTTGTCTTCTATTGAATTATGCTTCTCTGTTATTTGACAAACAGAACCTGACACTGTACAAGAAATTTATGAAACGAGTTGGGTAAATTTTTACGTTTTTTGCAAGCATTAACTTTCATATGACGTGTCCACTCTAGGGAGATCTCAATGCAGCTGGCGCTACAGTAAATGAGCATTTGCAATGTATTCTCTATTGAGTGCGTTTTGTTTCATGGACTTAAGTATCCCGGGTAATGATCAGGTTTTTTAGGAGAATCCCGTTTTTGCGTTTCTGCATGTAAACATCATGTCCTTATTTTAGAAACCAGGATAAATAAGTAATTATATATATATATATATGTACCAATAATTATATAATTGAATAACCTATTGAAATTAATTACCTCATATTCAACACTTCATTATGAGTATCGCTGCATGAATATTGATTTATGGTAGCAAACATGGCATCCATAAAACACATGACCAGCTCAGAACCTATCAGCATAGCGAGATAGCGCAGACATTCGAACCCTGAGTTGGCCAGACTCTTCTATATACGGCTCTGGATGGATGGATGCCGCAGGAAGTGTAGCCGCTGGTGAGCCTTTTTCACCAGAGAGGTGTTTAGGGACCGGTACAGGACAAGGTGGCACACTCTGGTTTAAATGGCTATTAAGGGTTCCACACCTGGAATTTTTTAAATTGTGACTACTGTCTGTGTAAAGTCATTGAGATTCTTAGTTCTCGAGTGGATGCACTGATCTGACTCGACGCTGAGTCAAGGGGAGGGAAAAATAATTGTTTTAGGACCTTCGTAACAAGGTAGTTTCAACTTTTTAAAGATGGAAAAGGATATAAAAAGTTATCCAAGGCTTGAAAATGCTAGTCAGTACTGTTCAGTCTGTGATTAAGAGGCGGAAAATAAGGGGATATTCTGGTACTAAGCCAAGGTCAGGTTGGCCATGAAAGCTCAAACTGCCAGGAGAATTGTTAGAGTCGGAAAAACTATTTTTAAAAAACTTTTGTTTTTTTCTAAGGCGTATCAACTTGGCTGGACACTGACGCAGAGAAAGAAATGTATATTTAGTTTTGTGAGCAACAGGAATTCAGAAGCTTCGAACGTCATTGACAATTTACGTTACCATCAATGCGGTTAGGAAAATGCTTGATAACTTTTGCGATGAAAAACAATCCGAGCTAAGGGGAAATAACAGTATTTCTATTGTTTGATCCTCACAACTGAAAGAATGACCACTTAGTTGCTAATTAGGAAACATAAATCTGAATGGGTTTGGAGAAGCAATGCACATTGAAGCCTTACATACAGTTGAGCTCAAAAGTTTGCACAACCTTGCTGAATTTGTAACCAAGTAACATTTTTTGAAAATATGTATGGCCAGGCAAAAGACATTTCTTATTTCTTATTGGATTCATACCCAACTGTAGGTCATGTAGAATGGCTCAATCATCGAATAAAACATGACAATAAATGGAAAAAAAATTAAACAAACCCTGTCCAAAAGTTATTCTGTGCATCATTTGACAAGTAGAATGGTGAGGGCAAGGGGTATTGTTTTTGGTTCGATTTGTTTCTGTGTTTGTTTCTGTGATTGTTACTTGCCGGACTCTTGGATTCCGCAAGTATTTTACTCTGTTCGTTTGTTTGTTTGTTTGCTCGTTTGTTTTCACTGTGGTATCCACAGTTTCAGCTAAATTTTGCTCATATTTCATCATCAACATAGGACAAGGCACTGGGCAGGCACTGCACTATTTTGGATCTAGGTCAAAAGTCATGGTCAAAGTCACCCAAAAGGTCAAAAACAATCAAGAAGCCAACACACAATCTTCGGTTATAATCATTGAAGAGACTTCAAACCAAGTGCATATTGTTCATAAATGACAGTTCTATCTTTCTTGACCTAGGAATCTCGGTCAAAGGTGAAGGTCAAGGTCACACAAAAGTTTAAAAACACACAAGAAGCCATAACTTCAATTCTAATCATCGTACAGATTTCAAACCAAGTGCATATTGTTGATAAATTAAGGGTCTATATTACTTGACATTGGTACTGCACTATTTTGGTGAATCTAGATCAAAGGACAAGGTCACGTAAAAGGTCAAAAACTCATAAGAAGCTATATCTTCGGTTCTAATCGTCGCCGAGACTTCAAACAAGTGCATATTGTTCATTAACGAAAGGTCTGTGTTACTTGACCTAAGCCAGGGGTGTCAAACTGACCCGTAAACGGGCCAAGAGGCTGCGGGTTTTCACTCCAACAATGCAGAAGCGCACTTGATACAACTAATCAGTTCTGCAGGCCTAGATCAGTTGATTAAATCAGTGCTTTCAGGTGAGCTTCTGCTTGGTAGGATCGAAGACCTGCAGCCTCTTGGCCCGTTTACGGCTCAATTTGACACCCCTGACCTAAGCACTGCACTATTTTGGTAAATCTAGGTCAAAGGTCAAGGTCACCTAAGCAGCGCTTTATTCTGGTTTATTATTTTGTCTGTCTGTCAGTTTGTATGCACTCTCCAGGCCCCTAGACCGGTTTTCAAATTTTGATTTGTCCATATTAAAATTTCAGCGGCCTGAAATCCAAAATAATAAATTGGTCCAGCTTAAGCGAATTACATGCATGTCTATCCTGCTTGCCCTCTAGGCTGATCGGACTTATGCTGTGGTTAGATGTCTTAGTGGTCTGCTGTGCGTCTGTGCGTCCAAAACTGTTTTCTTTGTCAGCGCTCTAGCACTTTCTGTCTTTCACGGATTCTTTTTATATTTTATATGCTGTATATGGGACGAAAATCTAGGCCAAGTTCGATTTTGGCCATGTTTGGCTAAGTGGGCGCGGTGGCTTTGCCCCTGTGTTTTTCTATGTGGAGCTGTCCATGATGCTGGAAGTGCACATAATGCATTCAAAAATTTTTGCTGAAATCCAAAAATAAGCCATTATTGATCCAAGCAAACTTGAATCTTCACTTTTTTTTGCTCTTATGTTTTCTTTCGTGCCCCGCATTTACTTTTGAAACAGACCCCCAAATGCTATGCTATTAAGTTCCTATGAAACGAAAATAAAAATACACTGAACAAAAATATAAACGCACTAAGTGATTTTTTTCGAATTATTTATCAATTGGGAAATACACTAGATCATTAATATTAGTATAAGGGCCTGCATAGCAGCCAGGGCATCATTCCTATTTGTAATATTTGTCTTGTAATCATACTAACGTTAGCACTCATCATGTACAGTCTCTGTCGCTGTGAATTACCAATGGGATAAATACCTAACATTGCCAATATTGTATAACAGAGTTACAAGCATTGGCGCCAACTTGGGTTTGATATTGCAACAAAATGTTAACATTTGATGACATTATTGTGTGCTTAGCACTCCAAAGTTGTCCCATGCCCTTCTATTAAGTGTCTTTTTTGACAGTATTTGAGGAATTGTTCAATTTCGTTTAAATCGCTTTGGATTCAAGAACCTGCTAACTCAATCAATGACTGCAAGAAAAGATCACTCCTCTTTGAGTTTATTTGCATGTTCCATTACTTTTTGGAGTTTGTACTGTACATCAAACAACTACAATGCATGGTCCAAAAATTTGAGATCCTTTTCATCCCATAAATGTCGGTGACATATTATTTGGAAAATGTTAAAAAGCGTTAGCTTCTAGCTAGTTGGTGGTCCATTCAAGACAATGAGTTGAGCTAGCTGGCATGCGAACGCATTTCGCCATTAAATTAAAAGATTCAGGTTTCTACAACAACAGCAACTCTCATAACTTGTTATTTTAATGGCAAGAAGGCTAGCATGGTGGCTCACAAAGTATTTATCTAATTGACTTGAATAAACTGCAAACTAAAAGCAAACACGATGATTATCGGTTTCCAGCAGGAGGATTAGCCAATGAACAAAATCCAACCGATCTTGATGCGAGAAAGCTGTATTACATGAGTATAATGCCAAACCTGTATCCCACCGGTTGTATCATATCGATTTCTCATCATTTGCTGGATAAAAATAAAAATCAACCTGTTTGGAGAATGTGACAGGGCACACGTGTGCAGTACACTAATGATGTTTCAGAGAAAGAACATGACAAAAATGGGCGCAGCACAAGACTGAAGACTCACAAAAATCATGCAAAACGGAGTCCTTTGGATTAAAACCCATTTCCCTAGTATTCGACCTAAATCCGGCAACACAGCGAGACAGACTTTTCAAAGAAATACTGAAACGAGCACTCCACAAAAGTATTCTCCGGCCCTCATAGCTTGTCAACAACTCACGACCAATTCTTGCACTTACTTCATTTCTACCTTCTTGCTCACAGGCCTGAGCCTTGGAGGCTATTGATTTTTTTCATGGTGGTAAATTCAAATGTGAATTTGAATTCTAATTCAAATGTGGCAACATCATCCCGGGCTTGTTATACATTGACACGACTTGACCAAGCATCGATATACAAGGCAGAAGGAAGCTTTTGGCGTCATTATTCGAGGGTTACGGTTAGAGCTAAGGCTTAGGGGGTAGGGTTCGTTTTACACTGCTAAAAGCGACCTCTTGACTCGTATATTGGCGCTTAGTCAGGTAGCATCAATATATATCACGCGTCGGGAAGAGAATGGGCTCAATGTGGCAAATATTTGACAAAAGGGTCAGATCTTGTCCGATTATGTTTGTGGATTAAAAACTTCCGTATATGTCATATATAATCGACATTGTTATTATTATGTGGCATAAACACTTTTAGTCATGATAGTTGATGTAAAATGTGGTTTCAACAGCAAAACTGAGCCACCTTAGTGGCTTCCAGGTGGCGCTACCGGCAGGCAAAGTGAGACACAGACCCAATTTTTTTTTCTTTTTTTCTGTGAGACCCATATCTACCTATGTGCCAACTTTCATTCGATTCTAGGGGGTCAACTGTGCACCAAATGTCAATGTCTCATGGAATGGTGATTAATAAAAGAGGCGTATTGTATTTGTAGTGTATTAAAATTAGTTGGATGATATGAAACATTTAAATATGACAAAAGGAGGAAAAAATTAAAGAAATCAGGAAGGGGGCAAATACTTTCTCTCAGCACTGAAACCTAGAAGTTTGCTGTGGATGAACCAGTGCACAGAACCACATGAACACTTTGGAGATGTAAAGAAATATCAACCATTTAACATCCAAAAAAAAAGATGGAAAAAAATCAGAGGTCACATGCATTTTTAGCTAATTAAGTTTTTTTAAGGGAAATTTTACTTAATTTCATGTTAAAGTAAATATTCAAATTTTCAGGAAATGTCCATATGGGTTGACTGTGGAAGTGGAGGTGTGGCATGGGCAGCAAGATTTGCTTGCTCAAAAAAACCTGGCCAGGATGTCTTCATTAATTCTTAAAGCTTTGGAAACCATGCACATGGAAGATGTTTGAAATATTATGTTATCCATCCATCCACACATCCATCCGTAAACACCACTAACCAGGCCTGAAGCAGTACTGCAAAGCCTGTGTGTCATGTTGAAATAAAGAATATTTTGGTGAAATCCACACAAAGACATGATGTTTTGCTTGCTGGTGCTTTATTTGTAAAGCTGCAATGATAAAGCACTCTATGACTTTGCGAGTTAGAGAGATTAAAGTGAGTTTGCACAGGCGCTTGTAGACGTTCCGAGAGTCAGACGCTCAGAAGCACTGGTGTGTGGGAGGCGTGGCCTCAGTGGAGGAAGGAGGTTTATTGGAGGGAAAGAGCTAGGAGAGTAGCATATGTGATAGGATCATATTTTATCACGGCGCCCGGATCTGGAGTGGTGCTTATGTCCCAGATCGTAGCATCTCCACCAAAGGACATATATTTGAAAATACAGTCATCCGTACGGTTGGGGAACTGAGTTTGGGTGCCGTTTGGCAGCTGAATGACAAATGTGTTGGTGTCGCAGGTAATGGTCACCTGGAAGAGAGAGGAAGAGATCAGAGAGAAGTTGCAATGAGGGTTATGGAAAGAAAGCAGGTTAGGTAATTGATCAAAAACAGCTGCAATATAGCACAATTAAAACTTGCACAGAATGCTCACTACCTTGTGGGCTTTTCATTTTTAAAACAATACGATAATCTCGAGAGAGATGCAAATTATTATTATTTTTTAAATCTTAAAGAAACATGTTTAAGTCCACCGTTTATTCAATGATGTTTTATATATTTGCATTACTGCATATTTTTGACAAACATAGTGATGCTGATATTTTTTTCAGTTGATCTGTGTATGTGTGTTTTTGGGGAAAACTACAGCAAAACTACTCTTAAACCCCTTAAATAAAACTACTATGAAAGCTGTGATATTATAATGTGTGAGGGTCAGAGTTGGGTCCAAGTACTTTTTTTCCTCGTGACTACTTAAAAAATCTGCCTTGCTCTTTTGTTGTCTTTAAAGTTGCATTTAATTATGCAAAATAATACATTGTGTCAATTCCCGAATTGAGATTCTTCCTGGATCCAAATACTCTTTGTTTCAGATAGTATTGCTCTGGATGTTTTACTATGAAGATTAAAAATTTTTTCTCTCCTCTTTCGAGGGCGGATTCAGACAATGTGTCTTATATTTTGGGCGCAGTCTCTAAACTGCTTGCACCCCAATGCGATTTTTCATTTATCAGTTGTGGGCTGGTGAGTTAAGCGCAGGTAGAGAGGAGTGAGCGAAGGCTCCTGTGAAGGCCTCAGACTCAGTGTCTCCCTGTTCCGGTTCTCACCTCAAACTCCTGCCCTGCATCAAAGGGAAAGTTGGTGTCTCTCTCCTCTGCTCCCCAGTTACCGCCAAGTTTGGAGTTCATGACGATGGTGCGGGTGCCTGCAGGATGACTGAAGCGTGGGTTGAAGTGCAGTACGATGTCATTCTCAGAGTGGCCAACGTTAATATGGAAACTGGGAAAAAAAAAAAAACACACACACACATGATTACACTATACGGCAGCCACATGGCTAATAGTCAAGTTGTGCTCAAACACACAATCGGACATTGCACAAGTGTCGTTCCAGGATCAACTAAATATTTCTCTAGGAATGACATTCCTCCACCAATGCATAGTAGCGATGACAGTGTCGTGAAATAAGAGTTCAAAACTATGCATGTCACGCACCTGGCAAGGATGTTGGTTTGCTGTTTAGACTGCCGATGTCCACAAAGGTGAGCAATTGAAAACTGAGTTTTAATTTAATGCAATTTACAAGACGGGTTCTATTTTAGGTTCTCTTACTAAATCACTGCTTTGCTATTTTCTACTCATCTGTTTGAAAAGATAGCTAACATTAGTTAGCTAGAAGACATGTAAAAGGCATGATATTTGTCAGGGCAGCATCAATGTTTCTACTTGTTTGTGAAATATAACGTTACTCCTGGACATAAATGATTTTGTTGGCCCCGGAGCAGCTCTTACTCTGCGATATCAGGTTGTGCTTGGTCATACATGAGGTCAGAAAATACATGGATTAGCCTAGTGGTAAACACGCTTCTTAGCAGCGAAAGTGCTGTCTTACCTGCTGGCATCGTGATGGACCCGTCCTACGATTTTCTGCTTCATTACTGCCGAAAAGGTCATGCCTTCCAACACCACTGCCTGTTTCAATAAATAAATTAAGACAAAAAGCTTACAGCTCAAGTCTGAAAAAGGCCATCTTTAGCCTACCAGCATACAACTTCCACACTGATGCAAGCATTAATCTGGTCTACTCGTGCAGTGTGAAGGCAACCAGATTTATATGAATTCCATACACTTATTATGTGAGGTAGCGATCTGGAACCAAATGCGAGGACACAGGATTGCAATTGGGTTTTATTGAGCGAGGGGGGTAACCCCCGCAGGGCAGAAGGCAACAGTACAGAGTCCGCTATCCAAAAGTCAAAATCAAGTGGGACAGAAAAGGGTTCGTAACCAGGGCAGCGAACAAAAATCGTAGTCGGACAAAACAGATTCGGTACACAGGGAGAGGTTTGTAGGAGAAGCAAACTCATCAACCAAAGGGCAATCTGAATCGTAACAGGGCAGCAATGCACAAAATCAAATTCGAGCAGAAATGGGTCAAAAAACACTGACGCAACAATAATCAAAAAGGACAAATCAAAAATCAGTAGTCGGGCAATCCAGTCAGGATCAGAGATGCAATGAATACAAGGCCAGAGAGAAAGCAGCACAGGTAAGCACGAGAAACGATCTGACAGAATCACTCTGAGAAAACACCTATTATACCATGGTCTGGGTAAATGCTTTTTTCTGATTGGCTGGCAGGAATGCATTAAAACCATGGAACCGTACAGGTAGTTCGGCTACGGTCGTTTCACCATTCGAAATTCATCCACTAGCCAACTTGTAACCATAGCAACGTAAGAGCTGGTATTTGACTGGGTACAACAGAAACCTAGCTGGCCATTTATCTCCAGTAAATTTAGCAGCGTCATATAAGTTGCGTCCTGCGGGGCGGTTAACAATAGGTACTCAAGCGATAATGACCGTAAATATTGTAGCAGCGAAGTAATCAGGCTTTAACCATTAAACGATTGTAACTGTGTACCGTTACAAATGAAGCTGACTTGTCCACTTCATGTATCAGCGACTGCTGACAGTTCGCTAGCTACGTGCTATGCCAGCAGACTGATTTCGCCTTGCTGACTCGTACTCAAGCGATAATGACCGTAAATATTATAGCAGTGAAATAATCAGCCTTTATCCATTAAAAGATTGTAATTGAGTATGGTTACAAATGAAGCTGACTTGTCCACTTCACGTATCAGCGACTGCTGACAGTTCGCTAGCTACGTGCTATGCCAGCAGACTGATTTTAGCTCGCTGACTCTACGGAAACCGTCATATGTTCATTGTAATTGTGGGTAGCAAGTTAGCTACAGTCTGCATGATCGCGCATAATGTTGGGTTATGCATAATCTCCCTTTCAGATTAATGCTGCGATTTGATATTGCTGGCAAATGACCATGGTATAAGCGGGATAATCAACTCGAAGGTGAGCATTCCACGGTTTTAATGCACTTCGCGTCGGGTGGTTATTTGCCTCCGCGTCGTGCATTAAAACCGTGGAATGCACACCTTCTCGTTAATTATCCCTTACATATACACTTCTGGGGAGATCACATGGGGAGAACACAGGTGCAGGTAGTCAGACTGATTACAAGGGAGAGGCACATGAAGGAGAGCCTAATCACATAAAATTTGGCAAAAGCCAAAACGCGGACAGGGAATACGAGACATTCCTATAGACAAACATACGGTTCCAGTCACGGAGTTCTAACGTGCATAGATAATGAGAGAAAGGACAGCCCGATCAGGTGTGGAGATTCCACAGAAAATGCAGCAAATAAGATTAGGGAGAGAAAAGAGCCGGAGACTAGAACAGGGCGAGTGCAGAGAGCTTGTTCATCAATTAGTAAGTGAAACAGTACAAATCCTTAGTGCTCGTTAGTAAGTTAGAGTTATATACAAGGTTAGTCATTGTTAGTAGCTACTGGAGAAAATAACAAACTGTTAGTATGGTTAGTGAGATAGAAAATTAAGGCGAAGTAAGTAAACGAGATCGGAAGGAAGGATGAAATCCAGAATCCAATAAATCACCCGAAGAGTACCACGCAGGACTGGGCCGTGTGCAATGACAAGACATGAGACTAGATGGGGGAGACAAAGTGCACTGCATAATGGAAAACATGAACCGGAATGTGACTATGGCAAAATGTAAAACATGGAAAAGTAAAAAAAGACAATACATGAACAAAACGAAGTAGCAAAATCACAATACATTATCCAAAGAATGGCCAGACATGGCAAAGAATGCAATAAACAATAAAAAAGTTATCAAAACAAGGCATGAACATGACAGGCCAGGCAGAATCATAATATATTAGCCACCTTTCTTGGCCATATAAAAAGAGAATATCAGCATTTTAGGGGTTCACTGATATAATTATAATGTCCACAATCTTCTGGGGTGCTGATATTTCATGAGGATGCTGCATGGAGGACAAGGAATATGAATCCTGTGCTCTAACCATGGGTAAAATGTAGAATTTGCTAGCTTGCTGGAAGAAGCACCATGATGTTGGGATACGTGTCATATGATTTTTAGTTGACCATAGTTGATCCAAAGGGGAAAAAAATAGTTGCTGCCCAAATAGCAGGTGCTTCAACAAAAAAAACTGCTAAAATATTTAAAGTAGCAAGGGGAACTTTGCCAGAAATTGCAGAGTGTCTATCAGCAGAAAAAAGCAACTGGGGAAAAAAGCAGCCTAAAATCAGCGCTTTTCAACAGGGACAGACGAACCCTTGGAAGGATTACTGTTAATAACCATAGAATTTTACCATCTCAAAAATCAGTGCAGAATATAATCCATATCTGAACCAGTTTGAACTAAAAACAGTGCTTTCTGTGCTTCAGAAAGCTGCTGTTGCAGTCCCTTTCACAATTACTGGCACCCCTGGTAAAGATGAGTAGAAAGGGCTACGAAAAGTTAACCTTTGGTGAAAATGCAGTAGGGACCAATTCATCTTGTATCCATCATAACAATTTTCCGATAACTGGTGCCACAGTAACCCCTCTGGGAGATCGGCCCAGACGGCATAGCCTTTGTTGCTCTCGCATCTCACTAAGCCTTGGCCAGTCAACACATTGTTAAAATAAAGTTCCGCGAGAAGAGTTTGACTTGCGTGAATTTACCACGCGTCATAGTCCAATCCATGGTGCTCCGCAAGTGACAAAGATCCACAAATTTACATGGCAGTGGATTTGTGGGCACGTGAATATACGTACAGCAACCTACACGTTCAATACGGAGGACTTTTTTCCCCAACATACTAGAAAATATGTCTTATGCTTTGAATTATTTAGCATGAGGGAAATATTTGACAAAATTTTTCCGGTAGGTTCTCGTAAGGCATTACATTACCTAATGTGCATAACCTTACCACATCTTGGATCTGCCCTGGTAAACCATTGTAGGCATGTCAGAAATGCAAATAAAAACAGAATGCAATGATTTGCAAATCACAAACTTTAGCACTTCTTGAAAATAGTATAATGGCAACATATTAGATGTTTAAACTGAGAAATTTTATTTTTCAAAAAATATCTGAACATATTGAATTTGATTTCGGCAACGTTTCTAAAAAGTTGGGACGGTGGCAACAAAAACTAGAAAAGTTGTATTTATGTGAAAGAAATACCCCCGGTGGAACACCTCACAGCTCATTAAGCTAACTGCTAACAGGTCAGTAACATAACTGAGTATCAAGTCTTTCAGAAGTTAAGATGGCGAGGCCTTCACTGTGTGAAACACTGCATGGGCAAATACTTCAAAAAATTTAAGAATAACTTTTCATAATTTAAAATTGCACAGAATTTGGGGATTTTTTTTTCTCCATGATCCATAATTTAAAAATTCTGAGAATCAAGGAAAATCTCTAAGCAAGGGACATTGCTGAAAACACATTGAATGGCCATGTGCTTCAGGTCCTCCGGCGGCGTTGCATTAAAAAAAAAAAAAAAAAAGAAAAGTCCAGTTTCTGCAGTGGAAATCACTGCATGGGCTTAAACACATCTGCAAACCATTGTGGGTGAACAGAGTTGGTCACTGCATCCACAAATGTTTCAACTTTGCCATGTAAACAATAAACCACATCTAAACAAAATCAGAAACGATGCTGCCTTCTCTGGGCCCAGGCTTATTTAAGATGGACAGAGGTGAAGAAAACTGTCCTGAGGTCTGCCCAATCAGATTGAGAAATTCATTTTTACTTTGTACAATATGTGGATGATCCGCTCTCCAGGCATAAGAGCAGTGGGACCATTCGGCTTATCACTGGCACACAGTTCAAAAGCCAGCTATGATAGTATGGGGGTACATTAATGCACATGGCATGGGTGACTTGCACATTTGTGAGGACACAATTAATGCTGAACAGTGAGTTTTGGAGCGACATATACTGCCATCCCTATGTCTTTTTCAAGGAGTCCCTTGCTTATATTTGCAAGACAATGCCAAACACCATATTCTGCACGTATTACTATGACATGGCTTGGTAGTGAGATTCTGGGTGCTAAACCTGCCTGCCTGCAATCCAGTGCTGTCACACACACACAATATTTGGTGTATTAGGAAGTAAGAAATGAAACAGGAGGCCACAAAATGTTGACAGCTTCAATCCTGCATCAAGAATGGGAAAATATTCTGCTTTCAACTTTGACCTATTTGGTCTCCTCAGTTCCTAAATACTTACATTTATTTACATTTACAATACTTACTAAATACTTACAACCCCCTGTCCCAACTTTTTTGAAGTGTGTTGCTGACATCAAATTCAATATGAGCAGATGTTTTTCAAATAACAAAATTCCTAGGTTGAAACATATAATATTGTCTTTGTACTATTTTAAATAAAATGTAAGGTATAAGTAATTTGCACATCATTGCATTCTTTTTTATTTACATTTGACACAGCATCCCAAACCTTTTTGGAAATGGGGTTGTATGAAACTGTAGGGGAAGTATACTAAGGTCAGAGTTTGGCCAAGTTGTCTACTTTGGATGATGCATTGCCAAGTTATTGGAGAGATGGTTTTGGCTGAAATTAACCCAGAAGGTGACAGCATTATGTTTTTCCTTTTTTCTTGAATGATTTGCACTCCAATTCAGATGATAAGTTTTTGCATACCAGTCTAATTGTTGCCGTAAATCCCATGGGACAGCCGCACCTGGGTCCACGAGGGAGTTATAAAAATGAGAACAATTGTAATGTATTTATTTCTGAAAACTTAAAAAAAGTACTGCAATTCCTAAACAGTAAATGGCCCTATCAGCTAGTAGTATTAATAAAAAACATAAGAACAAAAATTAGGTTCTGCTGAATTTTCTCCCACCCTCTTTGTAACCAAAACTCAGAGGGAGAGGCTTGGGAGGACAGAATCCATTCCTGAGTCAATCATCATTCCAAAAACCCATCTGCCCGGTTGAATTCTTCGAACAAAGTGAGATCAACTATAGCAGTGTTCCCCAACCCTCTCCTGCAGCCCCACCTGTCCTTCAGGCTTTAGATCTCTCCCTGCTTCAGCACAGGTGATTCAAATGATCAGCTCATTAGTCCCCCCCCCCTAAAGCTGATTGATGACAGCCTGATCATGTGAATCACCTGTGCTGGAGCAGGGAGAAATCTAACACATGCAGGACAGGTGGGGCTCCAGGAGAGGGTTGGGGAACACTGGTCTATAGCAATGGAGGCCTTAGCAATGGTTTCTGCTCCTTATTGATAGCAAATGTCATTGATGTTTTATGGAATTCATGGCAAATAAGCATGGTTTTTTAAAGATTTTTTTTTTGGGGGGGGGGGGGGATTTTTACTTTATTTGACAGTTATACAGACAGGAAAATTGGGGAGTGGAATGGGGGAAGACATGCCGCAAATGACCTGAGCTGGAATCAAACCCAGGTCGCTGCGGCAAGGACACAGCCTTTATGGTGTGTGCGCTTAGACCAATGAGACACCGGGGCGCCCCAATAAGCATGATTTGATTAACATTACATAAATGAAGCATCCCTTGTTTAACTCTGAATCCAGTACTGATTTTAAATAACAATTTGAATCTGTCATGGTTTGGTCCCGCAGAAGAAAGGCAATAAGCAACAATAAGAAGATGGCAATAAGCCAGCGGGCACTGGGACCATGTACCCAAACCAAACAAAAGGGACTCAAATGCACAGGCTGAGTAAAAATATAAATAAATATTTAATTTAAAACAAAGCAGAGGAGAGCAGCGGCTACAAACAGGGCTCCATTAGACAGAATAAAAACAGAACGCAGCTGCACTGCCAAACTGGCAGTGCAGCCCTTATATACTCTTAACAGCACCTCCACCTCAACGAGCAACAGATGTGGCTACGTCACATTCTATGATAGGGCACAGGAGAGTTGGATCAGACTAATTTCAAAGGAATGAACATGAGAAAGTTCCTGATTACAAGAAAATGGCAAAAGCCAAAACGCGGACAGGGATCACAGAGACAGCCTACTGACAAACATACGGCGCCGGTTAGGGAGTTCTACCGTGCAGAGAGTGAGAAGCAGAACAGTGATTAGCCAGGTGCAGAAAATCTGCTTAAAGCACAGCAAAGTAAATTGAGTGAAGGCAAGGGGCGGAGACTAGAGCAGAGCGAGTGCTGAGAGCTCGTTAGTCAATTAGTAATGTGCAGCTATACAATCCCTAGGGCTTGTTAGTAAATTAGTACTATAAACAATGTTAGTCTTGGTTAGTAAGTTTAACTAAAACAACAAACTGTGAGTATTGTTAGTAATATAGAAAAGCAGGGTGAAGGAAGTAAACGAGATTGGATGGAATAATTTAAATTCCAGAAACCGTGGAATCACCCGAAAGTGTGGCACACTATACTGGAGCATTGAGCGATCACATGACAAAAGACCAGACAGGGAAACAAAGTACAATGCATAGCGATCACATGACAAAACATGGAACGGAATATAACTTCAATGGTGAAATATGGCAAACAGACAAAGACAAGACAAAAACAAAACGTGGCATGGAATCCGAATCACAATACAAATCATTGTCAGGCAAGGCAGAATCATAATCAGACATGGCAAACAAGGCAGAATCATATCCAAAACATGGTCAGGCAGGACAGGATCATAACACTGTTCTTGTCTTTCACTGACAGCCTGCCAAACCAGCATACAAATGAAAATGTTAAAAGACTTTCTATAAAAGAGTGATAAAAGTTACTTAAGATTACTGTTACTTAAGATGTTGCCGACACTCATCTGTAGTGCTAATTCCCAATGAGACTGCGCGCGAGTATTAAAATGTAGTTGTGATGTTAGGCTGCAGTGTAGCTATGTTGCTACACAGTCATCGCAATGGACATAACCACAGCGGTTCGTAAGCATGTTTTTTGGTGGAAAAATTACATTTTGGAATATTGGATTTTTCGAGTTCGACAATCGACCAGTGTGGACTTCATCGGAAAACAGGAAGTAAACAGAGGTACGTGCACTGAGTAAATTAGCACAATTTTTATACATTTCTAGTTCAGCTACTGTAGTCAAATTCATTGTGGTCACTTGGAAGGGTTAGGTGAACATGGCTATGGACTTGAAATGACATCACGATCGTGTTAAGACGCTAAAAGCACGTTAAAAGCCTGCCCCACTGGAGCCGCTTAGGTGCGAACTTTAGCAGGAGTATAACTCGGTGTAGAAAAAACCAAATTTCTTCATTTGTCTCGCGATTGACAGTACTCCTTCACCACAAACAACCAACATACGTGTTGAAATTGACCGGAGTTCCCCTTTAAGCTGATTGTCAAATACCGAGCCCAGGTATTTGTAGGTCTCTACAATTTGGACTTCATCATCTTGAATGACACTTGGTTTTGGTTCCCCCTTGTTTTTTCAGAAGTCAATAATTATCTCCTTAGTTTTATTTACATTTTAATCCAACAGGTTATCATCACACCATTAATGAATGTTGTTAACACACAGCCATGATCAGGCTGTGGGCCTTGGAGAAGAGAGAACAGGGCGGTGTCATCTGAAAATTTAACCAAAATTTAACCAAGGTGCTGCCCTGTTGGGAAGTCCTGCAGCTGTCTGTGTTCATGATAAGAGGTGACAGAACTCAGCCTTCGGGAGAACCAGTCTTCAAAGTGATGGCTTGAGGCAAGTGACCATTTACAAAGACGCGCTGAACTCTGTCAAATAGTTTGCTATACATTTTAAATCTAGATGAAAGATGACTGACTAGAATGAAAAAACAAAAGCACAAAAAAAAGCTTTTTAGCAGTTTTTTTTTTCACTTAAGCGTACATTGGTCAAGCAGTGATGTCGAATCCCAGGCTAAAACCTGATGTGGCAATGATGCAGGCAGCCAGATGGTGATACTGTTTCCATGTCCAATTACATCTAGTCTGATCCTCAGTTAAAAACCAGGAAATAATGAGAATATTATCGCTGCTAAAAAAAAAAAAGCAAATGCCTTTGTCTTCGTTTTATTTCATAGTGCAACGACATTTGATTGACAGTCTGTAAAGCTGCGAAATATTTTGTGTTTGGATGGTCACCCTTGGTCCATCTAAAGACTAGGATTACACAACTCTGTTTTTAAATACTAAAAAAAAAAAAATACTGATTTATATGAGCTCGCTAACCTAGCTATGGGTGCATCAAAAATACTGGACAGTTTGACATAATGTGAAATAAACGAATTATTTTTATCATTTGTTTGCAAGTTCTTTGAGTGTAATGGCTGCTTGAAGTCTGTGATACGTAGACATCACCAGACACTAAGTATCTTCCTTGGTGATGTTCTGCCAGGCCTGTACTGCAGCATCTTCAGTTCCTGCTGTTTCAGGGACTTTTCGCCTTCAGTCTCCTCTTCAGCGTGTAAAATGCATGTTCTGTTGGATTCAGACCTGGTGACTGACTTGGTCAACAGAACCAAAGTCACAAAAAAGTGACGCTGTCCAGTGGTTTTTGATGTGTATGAAGCAATAATGCAAGCAATGCTTTTATATTGATGCTCTATCCAGATTTAGTAGGAACTGGAAAAAAAAAAAAAAAAAAAACCAAACAAACAAATATTAACAGTGTTATGTCAGTTTGAAAATTAGTTGGTTTCTACTTACACTCATCTTGGCTGTTCAGCTGCAGGTACTTAACTGTCCGGTTCTGGCGACAAAGGAAAGTAAAATGGAAGTAATGACTCCTGTATTTATCTGCTGTTGATGAGCAGCTATTAGCCTTGCAGAGCTCTGGCCAGTCTGTTGGAACAGCAGAGGGATTATACCCCCAATGTCAGCAGCTTATTTACATTTAAAGAAAGCCATTCAAAAATGGGAGTGGAATAGGTTGCTTGGGGGCATACAGTTCTGACCAAGATGAAAATGATGTACGGCGTCACTTGGTCTGCTCAACTTAGGTCACGATAGCTGGAGCGGCCCTCTGCCTCGGGGTTAATGGACAGTTTCAGGGGTAAAAGTCAGCGTTGAACATCTTGCAAACCACCCGAAAATGACTGAGACAACTTGGGCAGAGAGAACGCCGCAGTGTCATAAACTGGACTTTTCAGTGACTACACCTGCAAAATAATTCACGTTACCTCCCGTAATGTTGCAAATCCAATGTGTATTTTGTTATATGACATAAGCTGACTGGTAACATTAATACCAGGTATCTTTGTAATTCTGGACTGTAACTGGCGTTTCATGGCAAACTGTTGAGCAAGTATATCGTGTTTGGTACCATTTTACTCAACTAAGATTCTGAAATCGCATGGTGCACATTTCGAAGGGATTAAAATTGTTCTGAACCCTCATTCAATAAGTATGAAGAGAAATCTACTTCTGCTTCTCATGGTAATGCCCCCTCCCAAACCCTCTCTGAGGAGGGGTAGCTTCCTCATTACCCAAAATGATTTATGACCCTGCTGTAGGAAGTGCTTCTGGAGTTTGAGCTTAAAAGGGAGAGAAACAAAGGATTCGGGGAAGACCGCACCAGTTTCCCATGCGTGCACCTCCATGCCGTGATGTAGCCATTAGTAGTTATGGGGGATTTCCTTCCCACACGTGCATCTGTATGTGTGTAGCCGGTATCACAATGGAACATTGCATTCAACTTCCCCCATGCGCATCTCTATGCCGTGGGTAGCTTTAATCTAGTCATGGAAGATCTTGGGCTATTTGACGTGATATTATGGAAGCTTTCATCCTTCCCTCATTTACTTTGTGTATATGTGTAGTTTTGGGCTGCGCCAGGTATGATATGACTTCTACTTTTTACCTTTCTTTAACAATGTAATTGGTTCTGGTGATTTGATCTTGTGCTTGCCTGGTGAAATAAATTGATAACTGCATTCTGTTGTGAGATTCTGATTTGGACAAACATGTTCCTTCCTAGCTCAGAAGCATTGTCTCCTCCTTGGGTAACATAGGACTGTAAGTGCGATGCCTGATCTACACGCTTGGTCTGCGTTATTAGTGGAGTTTCCACACTGTGATTAGTCTTATAATGATTTGGCTTCGAGGAGATTCTGTTATACCGAGTTGGCTTGGTCCCTGAATGGAAATCTTTCAAACACGAAGTCCCTGAACTGATAATGTCACATCTCGGAGTTTCTCGCTTTGGGCCCCGGCAATCCCTAGTCATAGCTATTTTCTATGTCAAACCAGGCTTATGCCGTCGGAGGCGACGGCTTGGGGTATATGCCCGAACGCCCCCAATCCTCCAATTCCCCAATCCTTGAATAGACCTTGAATAGACTTTCATTTGAACTTAATTTCAGGTCAATCGGACAAATGGTTCTGAAGATATGGCCAAAATGGTAATTTTCCATCACAAAGCGCCAAAGCGTCAATAATAGATTAAGTATGATAGTTACTTGCTCCATGAACTACAGAGTGGTAGTCAGGGTGTCTGACAATATATGGCAGCAATTCGAACTATGTAGGTAAAATATAGCAGGCCAAAAGAGACCAACAAAATCGTTCTCGGAAAAAGTAAAAATTCCTTTTTTTCCCCATTTTGGGGCAGCCAAAATAACCATATTTATTTGATCAAACTCTGCCAAATTTTGGCCAGGTATTCTTTACAAAAATATCTGTGGGATTACCAAATTTCAGTCATCTAAGTTGTATATCTTTCCAGTTACAGGCATTTGAAAACCTGTTCAGAATAAGGGGTGCGATTTTGGGCATGCACCCCCCTCTCATATTTATGGGGCTGAGGGTCACAATTTACATCAGAACCCTTAGAAAATTTGCAGATGTTCTCAAATATGGTCACTTCACAACTGGTTAAAATTTGAAGAAATTATGAGACATCAACTTTTCTGCCATTGGTTGATTTGACATGGAATTGTCATTGTTAGGTTTTTTCCCATATAAAGTTCTAATTGTCATTGGTAGTTTTTTTTTCCCCCCATATGAAGTGAAATTATTGTTATTGTTTTTCATGTTGGCCATTTTCTTTATACTTATGATGATTATTATTACTTCTACCGCCGTTCCACGCTATTAAACTACTCCTACATACTTTGTGCCATTTCAACAATTCATATATCAAAATTTTCAGTGTTTTCTGGATATTATTACTGCTATTTTTCTCTTTTAAAATATTAAACTTTTTCTACATTTTTTGTCCCATAAAATGCATTGAAACAGCCATCAAACTCTTCAGCCACAGCTAGAGTGGGAGCTGAGAGCAGACAGAGCGATATAGAAAGAACTTTTTTCATTCTAACTTCAATAAATTTGAATCCCTCTGTGGTGTGTGTAGGGTTTTGGGAGAACCAACTGCGACAGAGACTGGGGATGTCTAAAAGCCTGGGGACCCCTGACCACTAGGTCCAAAAGTACTAAAAGTAGTAGGGGCAGAACCAAAAAACCGCCCTGTAATAGAATAGTTTCGCTGTATAAAATACCGCGACGAAAGGGTATATCTCATAGCAGTTGGAAAAACCGCCAAAGCATAGAGGCTGCCAACAGAACTGTACAGGAAGACACGAGTAGAATACCCCCAGGGGATATGATGTTGATCACTGGGGGACGCTGTGGGGTACCAATAGTGAATACCAAAAACTGTTCCGGTAGAACTAGAGCGAAAAATACCTGCTTTACACGAAACTAAATTCTGCAGGCGTGACACCCTGCCAAACGGAAGAAAGTTGCAGGGCTTAGAGACCCGATGGCTCAAAAAAAGTACAGGGCAGAGGGAATTCCTGGAGAACTTAAGACGCGATCGCGGATAACGAAAGATGTTGGAGTCCCGAAGAATAATGAAGAAACTAAGTGGGCGCAGATCGTTTACAATTCTTTTCCCTGTTCTGCGATACCGCCCATACCGGACCATACAAAATAAAGAAAGCTAAGTGAGCGCAGAACGTTTACAATTCTTTTCCCTGCTCTGCGATACCGCTCACACCATCCTTTACCTTAGGCTAGAGTGTTCAGCGAGAGACACTGAAGCCCCGAATGCAGGAACAGCACAGCTTAAATTGCAGAGACTCGGGGCGGAGCGTACAATGAGCGCGGGAATCACCTGCAGCAAACAATTGAGTCCACGTACTCGCCATCTCGCATATTAACTTGCAGCTTGCAGACCCAGAAACATGACACCCTCTTCATAAAATTTCACAAAGATGTCGGAAAATTTGTACTTATTACAGCAGTATAATTTTGTAGTGGTGAATTATATAGATTTGGCCCAGGGAGCAGTCAAAGGACAGGAGGCACGTCCAACTTCGCAATCTATTCCATTCAAAAATCACCCAAAAAATTTTGGGAGAACAGCAAACGGCCAGAGTTTTTAGATCGCTGTTATTCCAAAAATATATCACTCAGAGAAATAAAAAAGACATCAGCGCATTCAGCAAAGTCTCGTGCCTTGAATGATGTGGTCACATTGTTGTCAGGATAAACTGTCAAGGATAAACCGTCCTGGAACTGCTGGAGTTTTGGCTCGCTTGCAATGGAAAATATCCATTGACTTGCGCTTAATTTGGATAAGTTCCTGCTTGTCTCAGGAACTTTTGCCTCCAGTCTCCTCCTCAGCATGTAAAATGCATATCTGGTTGGATTCAAATCAGGTGACTGTCTTGTCCAACATTACCAAAATAATAATAATAATAATAATAGTAATAATTATAATTAAAGTGATTGCTGGCGCTCACTGTATATGAGGCAATTATGCAAGCAATGCTATGATATTGACACCGCATGCACATTAGTTAACATTATACCCACAATTTGAGCTGCTCATTTACATTTTAAAGAAAGCCATTCAAATGGGAGTTGGAAAGGGTGAGTATATTAACATCAGGAAGAATTTTTCAGAGTGGAATAGCTTGCTTCGGGCATATAGTTGAGATGGGGCTCAATACTCTCTAGCTCTCCAGTAAACTGTGAATTAAGCATACTTTGATGATAATGAAATGGCGAGAGTGTTGCACTAAATTGCCCAATTTTGTTTCTACAGCCTCATTCTCAAAGGGGTCTATTATCCCATTAGTGCGTAAGTCCTTTTTTACGCGCTTCGAGTTAAGCGCTTTTGAGTCACGCGTATTCTCCCCTACGCGCTTCGATCACGCCCACGGCGCTTAACTTCAGAATGTAGGCGGCCTTATGAAAGAGGTGTGACTGATCCAAAAGAGAGGTAGACTCTGTACAAAGCTCATTGATTATGGCTATCAAGAAAACATGGAAAAAGGATTATCTGATTATCCATGAAAATGGTTGTGGTCCATGGAAAACGCAAACCAGACTTTAAATTTGAATAACGTCGGCCTCGGATCTCCAAACTGATAAGAAACAAAAAATCGTATGTCCACTATTCTTACATGGAAAATAATTTTTTTTTTTATTTTGAACTATATTTATCCATTTATATCATTTTTTTATTAATACTTAATTTCATATTTCTTTTTTATTTTCCTGTGAAGTTTGTCATTTTGAAGATACGAGCTTTTATCAGCAGGCTGACGATATGCTGCTGTATTAGGAGGCCTACGTATGTCTGTGCCAAAAACTCATGCAGACATCTTTTTTATTTCTTACTCTAGCCACCATGGCATTAAAGCTATGCAAACAAACAAATTGCCGCGATAATGACATAAAAAATAAAGAATTTAGCGCTTCTCAACCAGCGCAATCAGATCATTGAAAATGTTCCCCTCCTACACCAGCCTGTTTGTTCAGTGGAAGACAGGGAAGAAGACAAAGGGAACATTCTAGTCACACAAAGACAATCAAAGACAGTTTATATAATCTCATTCAGAAATTGTGCTCTTGAAATCTCAAACTACTCCGATGTCAGGTTTGCAACTAAAGGACATGGAAACGCTTTAACAAGGATTCTTACCCCGCACGCGGTCATCTCCCCGCCCCGAAACCGCGTCAGCAATGACGAAATTCCATATCCATAGCCTATCATGTCCCATTTGATTTCAGCGATATTATTATAATATTATCTTTATTCACACATTAAAATACACAGTATTATCAATGGTAAAAAAAATTACAAAGACACAAGTTAGTTAATACAGATATCCTCAATTAGAAAATCAATCTCCTCACTCGTGAGAATATCACTTTTGTGATATTAAGTTTAAGTTGTCACCTAACTTTTTAGATTATCTTGAACATATAGGGCAGTCGCATTTGTTAATAGAACATGAAGACAATGATGGCGACGTCGTGTCAAAGCCGAAAAACCAAATTTCACAGATGTTGGTGTTGTATGGCAAACGAGCACTGAAGGCTGATCCCAGGAATTAAGCTGCGAATCGTTCTGGATGTGGCTTTGGTGGGGAGATGTAAGCGCAGTATCCCCGATTTAAAGCATAAATGGAGAGATCTATGGGGCGCTGTAAAAGCCAGGCTCTCTGCACACCGGAGAAGTGTACACGCAACAGGTGGTGGGCAACCATCATCCCCTGTGCATTTCACTGCACAGGAGGAGGAGATGGCATCCACTCTTACTGCAGTGGAAGTGCATGCAGAAGAACTTGGAGCGTCAACGAACTGCGTCAGACACCTTGACACAGATGCCTGTGATATGTGTATGACATCACCAGCCACTCTCTGGAACGACCCAGATGCCAGGAGTGACAGCGGAGTTCTGACATTGATGACCACGGGTATGTTTTGTGGATAATTGCTGCGGCTGGACAGCTGTTCATCCAGAAGTCGGCAAAGATAGATGATTGCCTCAGGCACTGTCCAGACAAAAGCGCTAGATGCACTTAGTATTTGTTTGTCCCAGGATGTCCAAACGAAGCCAATATATGAGTGTTCGTCTTCGAGCTCGGCGCGCTCCTCTTACTCTTTCCCAATCACGCAAGAGTGCAAGCAAATGCAGGACTGGCATTTTGGTTGTAGATTTTGAGGGCATGGTAGAATGATGGTCTTATGTATACTTGTATTAATTAATTGCTATGCGTTTGTAATTGAACTAATTGGAGAAGAGGCTGTTGTGTAATATCATGTGATGATTTCGTTTGATAATTTATTATGGCTATGAGAAATGTAGTTTAGAAATAAGGAAGAAAGATCAAATATTGAATGTCTCCACCATTACCATGTTAAATAAAATAAAATTAATGTTAAAATTCGGCCTATAACTGACACCAAACGCAATATTCTATTTTGCCTTATGTTGGCGCTTGATCTTAATACAGCCCTCAAAAGCGCTTAACAGAAAAAGCACATAAGCCAGGGGGAGAATACGCGCAAGGTGTTATTAAAGTTGCTCCAGCATCAATCCCCGCATTGTGGGACTATGCACTACAACCTCTTTCCTATATCTTATTTCCTGTACTCTGTTTTAAACACCCTCTAGAAAGTCCCGCAAAGACCAGATGTATCACGTTGCCTTTTGCTGACTTCCTGCCTAAACTTCACCCCCAACATGTGCTCATGCTTTGGCACCGAACAGGAACGGACTCTGTCTTTCAAGAGTTGGCAGATTACAATAGCACTGGGCAGATTTCTGTATCTAGTATAAATATGTTTGTTATTTACAGTAAGGGAGACCAGGGTACAATCTAACGGGGCAGGTTGAAACATGGGTATTTTACATAGTGCAGTTCCTTTCAGCCCTCAAAGTGTTCAAGTTTTGGCACAGCACTGGCCCACTGACAGCATATGTATGCATGTGGCTGGAAAATTATTGAGCAAATAATAAACAAATCTTGCCATGAAATCGCTAAATTACTTTGCACTGGGGAAACATTCACTGCAGCGACTTTTAACCGTAATACTGGAATATACAGTGTTTGTAATACTGCTAGGATTAATCGCAAATAACTGCTTTTGAATTGAGTACATTAATGAGACCTCATAAAGTGCTGGAACACAAATAATGATACTAGTGATTTCTCATGTGTCGAGTTCCATTAAGTAATTTTGGCTGGCTTTGCTCAATCCGGCCCTACATCAGTGCATGTTCTTGGCTGAGTGAGTGAGTCGGTGAGTGTGTAAGTGAATGAGTGAGCGATGAGGTTACATCATTGGCAGAGTGTACGTTCCAAATTGGCCGTTTCTCATAGCCCACACTTTTCTACTAACACCATAAAGAATCCAGCCAAATTCTAGCTTTTGACGTAGTCTTGTTGTAAATCAGTAACTTGCATATTAAAACCCATGAGCTTGTTGAAACCGTGTGATCAGAAGGCAAAAACCGCATGTGTGCAATTGCCGGCCTGAGGTCCAATTTGTAGAATTTTTTTTTTAGATACACTTTATTGAACCCCGTAGGGTAATATATAGCATTGGGCTCCGTCTGTCCGTCCGTATAAAATTGAGGCGGCGGGGATATTGCCATGTTTTTGGCAAACACTTGTTTTTCCTCTGCATTTGACCCATCCTATAGTTAGGAGCAGTGGTCAGCCACTGAGCAGCCCTTGGGGACCAACTCCAGTTCTAAGGCCAGTTCCTTGGGGTCAGGGGTACTGATTGGAGTGTTCCTGTGATGAATGTTTTTGTGGGTGGGGGAAACCAGAGTACCTGGAGAAAACCAATGCGAAAATGGGGAAAACATGCAAACTCCACACAGAAAGGCCCCAGGCCAGAATCGAACCCACAACCTTCTTGCTGTGAGGCGACAGTGATAACAACTATGCCACCGTGCCACCACGTTGTTCAGTGTGCGACACTGGTTTCGTAGTTATTCAATAAATATATCATGGATTTCCAAATCAATAACAAGCTCTAAAATGCGGTTTCTCATGATGATTATGAATTGGCGAGGGGAGGTTTTAGATACAGGATAATAGTTAAAGTGTATACAAAGTTACAGGTGTATATGTTGTGTGGTTGTGAAGATTTTCGTGGAAGTCTGTTCCCTTATTAGTATAGGTAGATGGCACGCATGCAGCCTAGACAACGACAGCTCGGGGAAATCTCAGCAGCACTCGGCAGGTGATTCCAAATCTAAAAATGGACTATGAAGAATTAGTGGTGGAATATCCTTCCTAATTCGCTATTTGCAGAATAATTTCATTTGAAAGGGGGAGGTATGTGACTCTGAACGATCAATGACACACGGGCAGAGTTTCAAGTGAAAACGTTCAGCCGAAAGCCAGATTTATGCGTAAGTTTGTTGCTTTAATAGTATGGATGGTACTCTTCTTGTCTTGCATAACACTACCACCCTGTCATTGTGCTGACAGAAAGTGCTCATGTCCTAATGTGGGGCTGTGAGCCTAACTAATGCTGTTTTGTGAAAATAGAGATGAATCATCTGGCCTGAAAAAAAAAAACTTGAAGATGAAATATTCCCTAACATTTTCATATTTGCCCAATAGCAAACCATTTGCATTAGTGTGCAAACGTATGGGCCTTTCCATTCCTGTTCAGTTCAAAATAGTTAAATTCAGCCTTGAACCTTTCTTGCTCTTGTTTTACCTCATGTTATGAAACCTGTTGAACTGTGAAGTGTTGCATTTGGCCCTCTGATGCAATGTGGAGAGAGTGAGACCAACTTCCTTTTTGTGGCAGGAGAGGAGTCTGAGTGGAGGTTTGGGACAGGAAGACACTGACTGGAGCCTTCAGCTCATCGTCTCTACCTGTGCTAAATGGATAAGCCAGCGATTTAGAATTGATACCTTAGGAAAAACCTCAATTCTGACAAATAACTGCCCCTCATATTGTCCCAATACAGGTTAAAGACCCTTTGACAATTTATTATAAAGAACATAAATTCTCTTCATCACACCTAATACTAAAATCACTCTCTCTCGATTACAAATCATCATACAGTAGATTTAAGAGATAAAGATAAGATATACTGAATTGAACCTTGTAGGGTATTTATCCTCTGCATTTGATCAGTTGCAGTTGCTTAGGAGCAGTGGGCAGCCACAGCGCAGCACCCAGGGACCAACTCCAGTTCTAATGCCAGAGCCTCCGTCAGGGGCACTGGGAGGATTGTTCCTATAGAGCATTTATTTCTCTGTGGGGGAAACTGGCATGTTTCGGCAGATCTCAGCTGCCGAGAGGTGGTGCGTCATTTGCACAGTCGCCGTTCAACAATCAGTCAGCTGTCTATCTTAGAACGGAAAACAAGCACTGACACTGACCGACCTCGCTTAAGGCAGCCACAAGTGACTATGGCAGCTCAAGAGCGCCACATCTGATAACAGCCTGTGCATGACAGATTCTGGACAACAACCGAAACTGATCATGACACGAGGGGTCCGAGACATCTGAGAGTGGGCACAAGTTCCGTTCGATGCCGTCTCTGTGAGCAGCACGTGTGCACACAGCCCCTGCAGGAAACCCAGTTTTTGCCCATTCACACACGGCTGCCCTTAGCGGGTCGGTCAGCATCAGCCCCAGTTTTCCATTCTCCTACAGAAATGGGGAAATAAAGTGCCAAAAAATGACACAGAGGCAGGTGCCCACAGTCAGAAGTGAGGAGTTCCTACTCCTGTTGATGGGAAAAAACTGCGTTTTCTGTAGGGGCCGTGCATAGGCATGTTTTGGTCACGTAGACGGCGTCAAACGGTACTTGCGCTCACCCCCAATCGTCACAGACCCCTTGGCTCATGATCAGTTTTGGTTGTTGTCCAGAATCTGTCATGCACAGGCTGTAATCAGTTATGGCGCTCTTGAGCTGCCATAAGCGGGGTCGGTCAGTGTCAGTGCTTGTTTTCCGTTCTCAGATAGACAGCTGACTGATTGTTGAACAGCGACTGTGCAAATGACGCCCCACCTCTCGGCAGCTGAGATCTGCCGTAACATGCCAAAGGCTCTTTTTCTCTCTCCTGTCTCACAAGCAGTTCCATTTTGTTGATGCAGTAGCATTTTTTTTTTTTTGCTGGCTTTGTGTAGGCTATTGACCACACCCAAAAGAACAAGTCAAGTGTCACTGTACACATCACAAACAGCTCAATGATTGTTATTACTGAAGTTCTTGGAGGGTTCACGTGGCGCGCGTCAGTATTACAATACCACACGCTTTTCTTTATTTCCAGTCATGACGCAATGGAAAAGCAATAAAAATCAATTGATTATTCAATATGCCGCAAATACAGTCCATACCTCACCTCTGCGTTTTTAATAGCACTAACATGCAATTATCTTTGTTCTTTTGCTTTGCGGTCCCTGTCCTTGTCTGTTGTTTGCTGTCTATTTATACTTGTGTATTTGTGTAAAGTGTGTATTATGTGAAAATTGTGTCCTTGTATTTTTATGTTTGGAATTTATTATTTATGTTTTCACAATTCTTTGTCCGCACTTTGGGTTGGAGCAAAACGCTGTTTTGATTCCTGTGTATAACTGGAGCAAGCTGTCGGATAGCTCACTCGGTTAAGGCACTGCGCTGCAGTGCAGAGGTGTCTATCACGTCGCGGGTTCGAGCCCCGGCGTACCCACCGGCAGGGGTCGGCAGCTTTTTCAGAGTAGCGCACAATTGGCGATCGCGCTACAGGGTTTCAAATTGGGAAGGGACTGCCGGATTTGGGTATATAATAACCGCTTTGTTCGTTGCTCCAGCGCCTCCTGTTGGCCAGACGGGCGCTCGTCAGGAAGACTCTGGGTTTGTTCACGTCCGGGTATCCTCCGCCCTCGTTCGGAACTTACGAGGATTCGACCAATGAGTGTATAAGAATCAGTGGCTGACGGACACGTGCTTCGGAGGAGAGCCGTGAGCTGTCTTCACTATCCTGAGTTGGCAGCAAGGGGTCGCATACGAGCAAGCTTTGTACATAGTTCTCTAATTGGGCATTCCAGATTCGGGTGGGATTGGAGATGCCAAATTTTTTTTTTAAAAAAAAAAAAAAAAAAAAAAAAAAAAAAATAACTGGAGCAGGCAACAGAAATTGACAATAAAGGTGACTTTGACTTTGATTGTTTTTGAAGGGAATACCATGGTATTTGACCTCATTTACGTATATGGCAACAAAGGACCCAAGGCAAACGCAACCCTTTATTTTCAGTATAATTTGGCATTTGGAGACTGTTGTGTTTGAGGGTCATTCTATGCCAAGTGGAAACACACCTGGGCCATCATGGTCTTGGATTTTACTTTAACTGTGTCTTTTTGTTCATTATGGCCCAAATGATGGATATCTGGGATTTTTTTTTTCGCAAACTGCCCTCTGGTATTAGTTTTAGGGATCTCGGAAGAAATGGCCAGTAGGGGGCACTTTTCAAAACATGCTGTAGAAAAACCCTGATATTTCCAGCCCCACTACTGATACAAATCTGGGGTTTGTTTGGATTTGTAACATGAGGCTTCCTCTTGCACCACCATCATTTACAATGGTTTTATCTGTTCTTGTTTCCATGGAAACTGTGCTTGAATTTGGGCAAATTTGAGATTTTTCACTTTGTGTGTCCTTTTTTTTCTGTGGTGAAAAAAGCCTATATACTGGACCAATGGTGTTTTCCAACGTAATTCAGCTCATCTGACACGCAACAGGTGCAAATTCAAAATGATGCAACTTTTCCCTGGGGATGGACAGACCCGTGAACTTGTGACTTTTTCTGTTGTAAGCTACTTTGAAAGGGTTAATCTGATAAACTATCATGTTCTGCTTTAATTTTTTGATAAAAGTGTCAACTATCTATCTGAAATAAAAAATTTATTTTCTCGCTTCTCCAGCATCACCAGTAATTGGTAAGTAATAGGAGTCCAAAAAGTGGAAAAAATCTCAAATTTGCCCAAATTCAAACACAGTTTCCATGGAAACAAGAACAGATACAACCATTGTAAATGATGTTGGTGCTAGAGGAAGCCTCATGTTACAAAGCCATGCAAACCCCAGACCTGTATCAGTATTAGGGCTGGAGATATAAGGTTTTTCTACAGCATGTTTTGAAATACTGTGTTTTACGCCTGATGTAATGGGACACACACCTTCCAACTTATGTCTCGTCATTCCAAAGATTATTTTCCCAAAAGTCTTGGGGATCATCGAGATGTATTTTGGCAAATGTGAGACGAGCCTTCGTGTTCTTTTTGGTCAGCAGTGGGTTTTGCCTTAGAACTCTCCCATGGATGCCATTTTTTGTCCAGTCTCTGTCTTATTGATGAATCATGAACACTGAGGCCTGAAGTTTTTCAGATGTTGTTCTGGGTTCTTTTGTGACCTCCTGGATGAGTAGTTGATGTGCTATTGGAGTAATTTTGGTAGGCTGCCCACTCCTTGGAAGGTTCACCACTGTTCCAAGTTTTCTGCATTTGTGGATAATGGCTCTCATTGTGATTTGCCACAGTCCCAAGACCTTAGAAATTGCTTTGCAACCCTTTCCAGTCTGATAGATGTCAATTTCTTTTTTTTCTCATCTGTTCTTGAATTTCTTTAGTTTGTGACATGACTTGTTGCTGTTTGAGATCTTTTAGCCAACTTCACTTTGTCAGACAGGTTCTATTGAAGTGATTTCTTGATTCAACAGGTCTGGCAGTAATCAGGCCTGAGTGTGGCTAGTGTTTCCACTTGGCATGGAATGACCTTGTATTTAATTGGGATGGTTAGCTTTCTTATTCGATTAACCCTTTAAACAGGTTTAACATTTTTTTTTCCATTAACCCATTGCTGCCCAAATTTCTTTTCAAAGAAAAAGTTACATTTTATTATGGGACAGTTTACAATGAACTTGTAATGCTTCAGTTATGGTAAAAAATTATTATTTTGTCATCAAGGACCCAAAATATGTATGTCCCATTACAAATGTACACAGATTGTTGAAAGCATGAAAAAAATCATTGTTCTGAGAAAACATATTTAGAAGATGCTATAATACCCAATTTCTGTTCTTAATGTAGTATAAAAATGCGCCTCAGAAAAAAATGGCACCCTCACCTTCACTGTCACATTGTGCTGTTACTGATTCAAGAAATTCCTTAAAATGGTGGCCCCCACCACTGCTGTAAAGGGAGACGACTCTCATAAGCACTTTTCCTGGATGGTTGATCAACCTATGCAGCTTAGTCACGGTAAGGCATTCACCTGGGTCACAGAGGTTAAAATGTACTTCATCCCAAAATGGGACTGTTTGAAAAAACATTTTTTTTCACATTGTAGCACAATGTCACTCATACTGTATTTTCTCACTGCTAGTTGCAGCACTTAACTGAAGCCACATCAAACTTATATTGAGAGAGAAATTAAAACCCAGGATGCCATGTTTTCATGGCCACAGCATGACATCAGAGGGAAAATATCTTGATCTTCAATTTCAATTTATACACATTCCCCTGTAATTCAGCATAAAATATTGGGGATCTCCAATAGAATTACAAATAGACCTGAAGTTCCACAGGTTTGAATACAGTAGCTGCATTTGACGAACCCATGCATGGATCTGTAGGTTTTATGGGGTTAAAACCGCAAAAATGTTGTTGTCAGCAATGCGGCAATGTAACAACAGGAGCTAATGTCTGAATATTAGGGGCTGTGACCAGAAAATGCAGTAAACCACCAGATGTCCAGGAATTGACAACAACACTTTACCATGGAGCTCAGTCTCCGATCTCAAGCAGCATGTATGATAATGTCCAGCTGGGACACACAACACTGTAAATGCATGTGTATGTGTTCCTTGGCACAGAACAGGAATGACACTGCTGTTGTCGGATGTGATTGCTGACATGCCCTTAATTATTATATAATTTCATTTTTAATGTGTTTCATCCGTATGATGATAAATACATTTATTTATTTTATTTATTTAAAAGGACAATGCATATTCATTCGCACTTCAACACAGCATCCATGTAAATATCCCAGAGTGATCCATAAGGCAAATTTTCATCTGTAGTCCCTGGGAAATGGGAAAATAGTCAAAAGAAAAAACGGGGCGCTATAAGAATTCATGTCAGACCTTCCCTCCAGCTATATACACAGATCTGCTGCAAGTCCAGTAGTGGCAAAAACCAAATGAAAACTACTGGATACAAAAATAACTGTCAACCCTACCCAAAAAAAGAGACGGAACCTAGCAAGTTCGTCAATGTAATTGCATGGTCGCCCCGTGGATTTGACCGTGAAACACAGAAACGTTTAGAGCTTTAATCAATGTTTGGAGCTTTAACCAATGAGATGCTAGGTCAGAGCTGCACCAACATCAGTACTCTCATTTTCAAAAAAAAAAAAAAAAAAACTGGCCCTGAACATCTTCAGGAAACATGCGGACTCGTAAACTGAGGTCTAAATTTGTCATATGTCTTGCCGTTCATCTATGCCAAATATTAACACTTCCGTCCAGATTTCAGAAATACGGTAAAATTATTTCTGTGCAAAGTGATGATAAAGATTGTGCAAGTGAATACCCACACGTGAAGTTTTTCTTGTGCAAGCTTTATTCGCAAAGCAGAAGTGACCTACATACCGTGAATTTGCGTGTTTGTGAGTTTACAGGCAGACGTACAACACTGCCGAGTCCGAAGATCAGAGCTGCTGGTCTTTGGGAACGTAGAGTTTGGGAAGTATAAACTCACTAAGTGCAGGAGGGTGGTGCTGTAGGAAGGTAGAAGAAAGCTAGGCAGCCTATCTGGAGCCTGAAGAGGGATGATAATCTTTCAGCGACTTCTTAATTTGGTCTAATACTTATATCTGTGAGTTTGAGGGGTCCATCGAACCAAATGAGGTCGTATTCCTCCCCTTGCACTTTGTTAGGGTATTGTGTATGGTATTCATCGTTCACACAGATGTCAAAACTGTCTTTGTTGAATGTTACAGTCAGCTGGAAGAGAGAAGGAGAAATCACAGTTAAGCTCAAAAGGGGGATGCGAGGAAACCTCACCAAAAACCATGCAGATATCAAACAGCCTCAACCCGAACTGAACACGCACTGCTATTAACTATTGTGCAAAATACCAAATGGTGACCATTTCCGACGTGAGATTCTCATGAAACCCAAGGACGACTTTGAGTGATTCACAGTGAAGATGCAGAATTTCAGCCCTCTTCTTTATGGGAATATATGTATTTATTACTGACAAACTGTGTGAATTAGCGTTTAGAGAAATGCCGGGGTTTCAATTCAGTCATTTCATGAAATGCCTTAAGAATTATTTAAAATTCCCACAGTTTGCCTGTAACATATACAAGCCAAAGGAGTGTGAAGGGAAATTCTCAAGGTTTGCTGACCTGATTCGCAATATATATTTCTGTCGCGGTAACTTCTGATTTCTTGTGTTACCTTTAAGATCTCTTAGATAAAAAAATTTATGACTGAAGGCAGAGTAAAATACATTTCTTCGTAGTAACTGGAATAATATCACCTGAATTTTAAATTATAATAATAATTACTTATATTACTCAGTTATTCATAAAAATAATTATATTACTGTATTGAGTAACTTAAGCAATGTATCACCCCCAACACCTGCCAGCAAATCCATTTAGCAGAGGTAAAGGAGAGTTTGAGTTCCTAGATAGATGGGGTGAGCCATTTTCTCACGTCTGCACATTTTCCCTTCTAATGCTCGTCAAAACCATTTCTAGCTGGTTTGTTTTTCCCCCTGAATTAATACGTTTTCCGTCCGAGAAAAAATTGATGATTTGCTTGATTTCGCAAAATAGGCACAAAATGGCTCCTATTCTTCAGTTGTCACGACTCTCTCTATCTAGCGACTCTAGAGAGAGTGAGATAAAGGCCCCAGTCAGGGCCTCAGGCTCAAGTTTTCCCAGGCCCCAGCTCTCACCTCACAGTACTGGCCTGGCTGAAAGGGGAAGTAGGTCTCCTCCGCTGCTTCTTGCCAGTGTCCGCCAAAGTGACTGTTAATGATGAGCAGCTTTTCATTAAAGCGCCAGCTGAAGTGTAATGCAATGACCCCAAAATTATGGCCCAGATTGACCGAAATCCTGAGAGAGAAAGGAAAGCAGACAAGAGAAAACAACCAATAAGAATAAAGAATTGGAAAATAGGGGTGTGGCTTGGATGTACAATCAAAAAGGATGGGAGGTCACTAATGCACTCAGCGCATGATTGGTTCAATTAAAGGAATAGACAACGGAATTTCAAAATACAGTTTGGATGATAGATCATGTCATAAACTAACTATTCCTGCAAATGTTTGAACATAAAGAGCTCATAAAACTGAGCTATAAATCTCCGAAAGTCGGTCCTGAGGCAGAATTGACGATTTCATAGATGCCGCCATTGAAAATATTTCAACCAATCGGAAGAATCCTTGAGGAAATGCTCTGAATTACATGGGCGCAGCACGTTGAAGCTATACATGGCGAGTGAGACTGCACAAGCATTGGGATAGTAGTTAAATTACTCACTGTTGTCACCATTTTTCTCTGCCAAAGGACATTGTTAGTCACAAACAGACCCTACTATTCATGAAAATATTCAAGAAGGCTGTTTGAACGGTTCAGGTCAGCAGCATGACCACACGTTCTATGTTGCCGTGCAAAGGCAAAACACCGTAAGATCACAATTGGTCGAAAATTATTTATTGTCATTTTGGGGGTATTGAAGACCTCCTTTATCATGTGGATAAGTCTGTGTCAACAGTAACTCCGAAAATTTCACCAAAAACCATGACAGTACGGCATAACTGCAGTGACTGTGCTTAGCCTTTGTTTCGGGACGCTGACGTTGAGTTAAGGTACCATGGCTTTGTTTAGCCGCGCATCAAAACTTTGTCACTGTAGAGCCCTGAAGTTAAGGTCAGTGATAGTCCGTGCATCCTACATCTCACTCACACACCTCTCTGTCAGCTAGCCTGCCTGTCATTAAGGCCCATAAACAATTTAATGCCCATCTTACCTTTTCTTGTAAACTGATAAAATCCATGCCAGCAACCTCATCTGCAAGCATTAGAATAAATATTACTTAGATGCTACAGGCGATCGGACCAATTCTTTATGATTAAAATGAGTCTGCAAGCTAGGCTACTCAACGTCCCCTGTTGGTTGCAAAGCAAACCATTAAAAATCATTCCAGCTATGAAAGTTTTTTTTAAGTCGATTGTGTAATGTCTGGCAGGACGATCCAATTCCATCATTATATCATCATCAGCGATGTTTGCGCAATAATCCACTGTTAGAGCAGTTCCTTGGATGCAGGCGAGGAGAACACTTATTTATGATCACCAAGTCCGCAAGCGAGTCCTACCTAACGTCCATAATTTGTTGCAAAGCAAATCGAACACACATTCCGCCTGTAAAACCGTTTCTGTGGTTGATTGTGTCTGAGTTTAGCTGCTTTCACATCGGACGCTTGACAAATTTTTCGCTCAGCAGATTACATTCAAAGTCAGTGCAAAGATGCGGATACAGGCGAAGCGCGTGTATTTGTGTCTTTGCATTGACTTTGAATTAAAAATAATTTCCTTTATTTATTCATACTGTATAATGCAAAGTAACTTATCTGCTGGCAATCTGTTTCTGGTGCCTCACACCAAACTGGAGCTGTTCTCTATCATGAAGATATGATGTAATTGCACCAAAGCTCCGTATAGCAACAATTAAATGTATGTAATTCATTCTTAATTGTCAAAACAAATGTCATTGATGGTTAGGCCTTCGGTAAGTGCTCTTCTAATGGTCTTGTGTGCAGAAAACAGCAACCAAATATTGAATTTATGCAAGTTAACGGTAGAAGACCAAATGCGCCAACAGAAGAGTAATGAAGAGTGGAGATTCTCACTTGCGCCCATGTGACGTCACACATCATCCATCCGGGAGGCGAAATGGCAGCTCAGTAGTGGCCTTAGGACTGCCACATAAAAATGCTCATAACTTTTTCATAAATGGTCAAGTATACCTGAAATTTTTCTCATGGGCTCTCAATATTATAAACCATGAACCTATGCATGTTCTTAAATTCTGTTGTCTATTCCTTTAAGGGTAAACTGAGGCAAAAGAGGCAGTGATAGAGGCAGTACTGCCTTACCTGAAAGGGTTGTATTCGATAAAAAATCTTGTCTTCAGAGTCATTCCAACTCTGAAGTTCGCGTTTCTGTATTCCACCCTCTGTTTCATAATGAAATAAAGGAGAGAAGCTTAAATACATGATTGATCACACTGATTGCATAATTACATTGCATAGTTTCTGCAGATTTGTCAGCATACTCATGCTGCAAATCTGTGGTTCTACAACCCTAAGTGGCTCAATTACACTCAGACCTAATGTCTGAGGAAGCAATTTCAGAATACAAATTCCTATGTCATGTTCGTGAAACCAGTTTGAGAACTTTTTTTTTTGGTGCATTACCATGCTGGAAGTAGCCATTCGAAGATTTGTAAAATTTGGCCATAAAAACTTGCACTTGGTAAGCAACAGCGCCTAGATAGTCTTTCGCATTCAAATTATGGATGACTGGTATTGAGAGAGCCAAAGAAACACTCCCCAACCCACAGAGTTTCTTCACGAACGTGAGCCTGAACAGACAGGTTGGCTATTTGGATTCATGCTGTTAGTACCACATCCTATCCTTTATCTGTTTTCAGCAGTCTTTCTTTTACAGCAAAAGGCTATATTTTCAAATCTTCAACTGTTGAGTTTTGGTGACCTAGCCCCCACTGCAGCCTCGTGTTTCAGCTTTAGGCTGACAGGAGTAGAACTCGACACGGCCCTCAGTTGCTGTACCTCAAGCTTCAACATTTTGCTCATTATGAGATGCTTCTCAGCACACTGCAGCTGTAAATAGTGGCTATCCTAGTTATCCAAGATTTTTTTTTTTTTTTTACATTGCAGGACAATGTCACTCACATTCTGTAGTTGCTGGTTGCTGGCTGTAATTGCTGAGGATACATCACGCATTGAGAGAACAATTCAAATTCAGGAACCCATGTTTTCATGGCCACAGCATTACTTCAAATGGAAAATATCTACATTTTTTTTACATCATTTTATACACATTGCCCTGTGTTGTTGATTTCTCATATACCAGTAAAGGTTAATTCTCACCTAATGAGAAATGCTTTGCCAGAACTATTCTAGAATTTAAAAAATTCTAATTTTATACAAGAAATGTCAATTTCTAGTATACCATGAGAGCCCAATTATTTCTTATGAGAGATACTTTCTATACCCCTAACCTTAACCCCGAGCTAGAACAAAGGAACAGTTAAATCTATCCCATGCCTTCAATGGCTTTAGGAGGGGAAACGTGTATTCTTCATGAGAATTATCAATTCATGCATACCAGGACTATATAATTCTTGGATCATAATTATTATCAGTGCGCACAAGCCAGAAATATTCCTTTCTCTGAGATAAAGAAATGACAGTTTTATAGTGCCACCTTCAGGTATACAAGAAACGGACATTTTTCATGTATACGAGCTGTGTGCCTTCAACCTAATTTGAGCCAGGTTTCTCCACTTCAATTTAAAATAGGCCTACAGTACCACAGGTTTATTTGACAGACTCATATATGGGTCCGTCGGTTTTATGGAGTTGGAGTACGCAGTAAAATCCATTTCCAGCTTAATTAAATAGAAAATTCTCAGTGCTTACCATCTAGGCTTAACGGCTGCAGGTTCTCCAGTACTGTCTGTCTCAGCTGGCAAAGCTTAGAGAAATCTCCAACGATTCCTATTTATGCAGTAGTGATGAGGGGAAAAAATTGTATCGCTGGAATTAGATCAGTCATATTGAAAAGAAGTACAGACCTAAAGCAGTTATGCAAGCAATATCAAATCTTTGATTAAATTTGAATGCCAGTTTTACATTAATTTAAATCAGGGTTCCCACTGCCGCACGTCATTTTCGTCATTGACAAAAATAATTCATTGGAAACAAGGAGAAAATTGAGCAGTCGTCACGGTGGCGAATGTCTGACGAATAAAAATTCAATGGCAAATAGTGGCTTCGCCTGCCCAGAGCATTCGAGGCTGTAGCCCCAAAGATGTTCTCTTTAGCCCCATATAAGTTTATATGAATGCATAAATAAATCAAATAAATAAATTGTTCTTCACTTTGGGCAGTTTAATACATTACGGAATGTCCGACAAAACAATGCGAAAGAACTGTCCTATCTTCAATGAACAGAGCCAAGAAAGACCAATCAGAGAGGGGCTTTAGGGGAAAATATGTCCAAATGCTGTCTCATTGGCTGACAGGTCTCCGTGGAGATGAAAAGTGAAATGATGTTATCGGGCAGTCAGTCATGTGAGGGAGAGCATATTCGCGGATTTTAGTTTTACCTGTAAAACCGTGGCAGCTGAAGCACAGGGATCCCCTCATAATGAACTGGGAAAACAATGTGTGTAAATTTCTATACAAGTTACTAGTTACGTAAACGTGACGTAAAAGTGCTGTACAATATCTGATTCATCATCAATAATGATCAGAACTTCGTATTGACAACAAACCGCTCCTACACGGCTCCAAGATATGAACGTTCACCAAGATTTTCGAAAAAACCAACCAGATGCAAACATTGATTGCTCTAGAAGCAAACTGGCTGTTATCCTGCTTGTTACCCGGGGAGCCAAGGGCCCATTTTGGGGTTCAATCGACACTGTGTGCTGTCAAAGGCTGGTGTAAATTTTCACAACCTCAAGTCCCTACTCAACACATTTTGCATGGCCAGGCTTCTGTAAATTTTGTCGGGAGTTCTACATGGGGGTAGTTTTTAGGTGACCCTCCACCAATATTTTTTCCAATTTTGCCGCTCTCGGATATGAGGGGAATCATAGTTTTCCATGAATTTACCAAGACAATTTATGCTGTCATGATATACCATATGAAAGCATGATAAATGAGCTTTTGAGTGATACCCAATGTATTATACAACAGCAAGTATGGTACTGACAAAAGACCATTATATCACCACGTGGACATAGATCTTTGCAAACAATCTTGTCATTGTTGCTGAAAGTAATGCACTTATAAGTACTGGCATTTAGAAACAGAAAAGAATGTGAGGGCAGATCCATTTTTCCAGAATTTCACTAGGGGGGTGTGGACTGCATGAAACTGTGGTAAAGACACTGCAAGAAATATGCAGATGAAATTCTGTCTACCCTAAAATTAATATACTGAAATCAGAATTCCAAACCATAAACAAGACATTCGGTATCACATTGATTTAGTTGTTTGTGCACAACTGTAAATGAAAGAAAGTGCTTAAAAATGAGTTAAAGTGGAACATCTACCAGCCATTTTTATGTCAGCCAATGTCAAAAACCTGTTAGGAAACATGGTTTCTTATTGTAAACTGAAATTTTAATACAATCATACATTGGAGCCTGGAAAGTCAGCTTATTATGCACCCTTTATAGACTTCATTCACTCGCCATTTGGCTCCTTATTTGAATTCATATGTTTGCCGGGCAACAGATCCTAGGAAAATGCATTTACAATGCGTATGGCGGCACGGTGGCACAGTGGTTTGCACTACTGCCTCACAGCAAGAAGGTTGCGGGTTTGAATCCCACCTGGGGCCTTTCTGTGTGGAGTTTGCATGTTCTCCCCGTGTTCGCGTGGGTTTCCTCCGGGTACTCCGGTTTCCCCCACCCACAAAACATGCAATACGGGAACACTGTGTGGCTGCGTGTGAATGTTTGGTGGTGGTCGGAGGGGCCGTAGGCGCATACTGGCAGCCACGCTCCCGTCAGTCTGCCCCAGGCTACAAAAACGTAGTTTACTACCATCAGAGTGTGAATATGTGAGTGAATGAATAATGTATCCTTGTGAAGCGTCTTTGAGTGCCCAGAAAGCAGAAAAGCGCTATATAAAATTGATGCATTATTTACCATAATTGAAAAGACGGTTGCAACTGTCCCTTGACATAGGAGTGCCAAATGTTTTTGTTTGATAGCCTCACCGGATGTCAGCATACTTTGGCCTTATGGTAAAAAAAAGTGTTGATGTTACATATCCTAAATTAAAGCTGAGCTCTTTCATTTGATGTATAAATTTTGTACCATGATGCAATAGTACCTGTGCAGATTAATAAAACAAGACATAAAAATAATATTGCGCGATTAAATACGCAAATTTCATTTTAGTTCCGCCAGTTAGTGTGGTCTTTTGTCAGTACCATATTTGCTGATATATAAATGTGAGGGGTATCACTCAAAAGCTCATTTATCATGCTTTCATATGGTATATCATGACAGCATAAATTGTCTTTATTACTTATGGAATGTCATGGAAAAGGATGATACCCCTCATATTCAAACGCGGCAAAATTGGCAAAAATTTTGACAGAGGCTCACCTCAAAACTGCACCCGTGTAGAACTCCATACAAAATTCCCAGAAGCCAGGCCAAGCAAAATGTGTTCAATAGGGACCCCAGTTTGTGAAACACGACACCAGCCTTTGATAGCACGAGGTGTCCATTGAAAATGGGCTCCTTGGGTATAAGTACCATTGTTAAGTACAAGGACTGACAAGTACACGTTTCCATGCCACAACGCTGACGGAAAGACCCTTCCACTAATGTGGATAAAATAAAATTGTCAGGTTAGCGCGGCAACTAAGCCATGGTTCTCCACGAAAATATTCAGTTACATCTAACGACCTTTCTAGCGTGAAAGTCTAAATTAAGCTCTAGTGGTGTAGTGGATTTAAACAACGATGAAAGTAAATGCGCAATCTTTGGTGCAGTTTACCTTGAATTTGCCAGTTGCCGATTGCAACATAATAAATGAACAGCGAAGAAATAAAAAATAAATAAAAATCTGAACGGTTTTTCTTGAAGCCCAATTGCTTAATGATTTTTCAAAACCTTGTCTCATGGATTATTATTATCCTTGACCATTTACCATGACATGTTTTAGCCAAATATAAGTGAATGAACAAAACTCTTAAAATACTTCTATATTGGCTTATAACTTGATTTTTTGACAGGAACAGTGACTTGGTTATCGAAAATGGATATCTCTAAAGGAGACATCTACTGAATGATAATATTGTTGTTTTGCCAATTATTTATTATTGTTTGACTGGATCATGTAAATCCCGTGGCGCTTGCTACCGCTGGGGGGCTTTGGGTTTACCAGCTTAGCATCACATGGTGGTTTCGGACAGTTCAGTAACCAGAAAGCACTCCCTAGAGCAGTGGATGAGGGTGCCAGTACTGAGACTTGTTTGGTGCTGGCATCAGAATTAGTGATTACCTTAGATGTTTAACATTTGAAACCTTAAACATTTGAGATTTACAAGGATTCCAATAAATTGTGCACAAATCATTGAACTCACCTGAAGTTCAATTTGGAATCAGTTAATAGAAATCTTAAAAGTTAAACATTTAAAATAAACATTTGACAATTCCAATAATTCTGATTCCAATAACACAAAATTTTGAGCTCACCCCAAGTCCAATTTAGTATTTTTGTCAGGCCTGTCTATTGCCCTGAAAGGGTGTGTCCCTTTTTAATTTTGGGATGCCAAAAATGGCTACATTGATCAAAATGTTAACGATAAAAATAAAGAAATGAAATGGTAAATGGACTACATTTAGATTGTGCTGTCTAGTCACAAGCGCTTTACAACCATGCAAATTAAGACATTTGCATCGAAATTAAGGGTTTAAAGGGACTTCTATTGCCAGTCTTTTGAATAAATTCCATGCTAAATGCTCAAGAGGTTTTAATTTAGCTTTTATAGTCCACAGGGTCCCCTTTATTAAAGGTTGGACTTGAATGGACCCAAAATTATATCGAAAGAATAATGGAGAGGCCCGTTATAATGAAAATATTTGAGGTTTGACCTTGTTTATGCTGCATGCGCTTTGTTTGCTGAGTCCATGAGTGACTAATAAAATAAAAAATGATGACTATGACAAAGTGAAGAATATTTTTTTTTTACTTTATGTCTCAAGGGAGAAAGTGAAGAATTTTTTCAGAACCCAGGGGGAACCGTGATTTAAATGGAAGTTGGCGAAGGGTGGATTAATAACTGACATCAATAAAACTCTAACTGAGGGGAACAGCTTGCAGGGGACATGTGGTGGAGACGCATGCATGATTTCAAAATCAGCCATGACACGGTAATGGATACTATCAATGTCTTCGGTAAACTAAACATTAGGTGCACTTTTTACAGGTAAGAAAATGGCAAGTTTGTTCCTGCTCATGCCATGTTCTTCACGCCTGAGCTTGCAGTAACCCATGGAATTTGGGCAGATGTGAGATCTCTTATCAGGAACTTCATTATTAGGAACTGGTCCTTTATTTTTAAAAATCAAGCACTGGAAACCTCCCTGTTATGCTGCAGGTTTGGTAAATTTCATCACTACCCAGTAAATACTCATGGTTTAACCCCCCACAACAGAGCAGCAGCACCTTATACTAAGACGTCTTAATGATGCCGTCACTGTAATTATCTGTGGAGTGGGAGAAATAATTATTTGACCACTTGCTGATTTTGTTGGTTTGCCCACTTACAAACAATGGAACTGTGTAGAATTTTAATCGCAGGTACATTTTAATATTGAGAGACAGAATATCACAAAAAATCTAGAATAACAACATTGTACACATTTTATGTATTTATTATCATATTTTCGCATGAAATAAGTACAAAACCCAAAACCAGTGAAGTTGGCACGTTATGTAAATCATAGATAAAAACAGAATACAATTATTTGCAAATCCTTTTAAACTTATATTCAATTGAATACACTGCAAAGACAAGATGTTTAATTTTCAAACTGAGAAACTTTTTTTTTTTTTTTTGCAAATAATCATTAACTTAGAATTTAAAGGCAGCAACACGTTGCAAAAAAGTTGGCACAGGGGCCTTTTTACCACTGTGTTACATCGCCTTTCCTTTTAACGACACTCAGTAAACGTTTGGGAACTGAGGAGACCAATTTTTGAAGCTTTTCAGGTCGAACTCTTTCCCATTCTTGCTTGATGTACAGCTTAAGTTGTTCAACAGTCTGGGGTCTCCGTTGTGGTATTTTACGCTTCATGATGTGCCACACATTTTTAATGGGAGACAGGTCTGGACTACAGGCAGGCCAGTCTAGTACCCGCACTCTTTTACTACGGAGCCATGCTGTTGTAACAGGTGCAGAATGTGGCTTGGCATTGTCTTGCTGAAATAAGCAGGGGCGTCCATGAAAAAGACGTTGCTTGGATGGCAACATATGTTGCTCCAAAACCTGTATGTACCTTTCAGCATTAATGGTGCCTTCACATGTGTGTAAGTTGCCCATGCCTTGGGCACAAATATACCCCCATACCATCACAGATGCTTGCTTTTGAAATTTGCGCCTATAACAGTCCGGATGGTTCTTTTCCTCTTTGGTCCGGAGGACACGACGTCCACAGTTTCCAAAAACAATTTGAAATGTGGACTCGTCAGAACATTTTTACACTTTTTACACTTTGCATCAGTCCATCTTAGATGAGCTTGGGCCCAGCAAAGCCGGCGGCGTTTCTGGGTGCTGTTGATAAATGGCTTTCACTTTACATTTTAGAATTTTAACTTGCACTTGCAGGTGTAGCGACGAACTGTAGTTACTGACAGTGGTTTTCTGAAGTGTTCCTGAGCCCATGTGGTAATGTCCTTTACACACTGATGCTGGTTTTTGATGCAGTACCGCCTGAGGGATCGAAGGTCACAGGCATTCAATGTTGGTTTTCGGCCTTGTTGCTTACGTGCAGTGATTTCTCCAGATTCTCTGAACCTTTTGACGATATTATGGACCGTAGATGATGAAATCCCTAAATTTCTTGCAATAGCTCGTTGAGGAATGTTGTTTTTAAACTGTTCGACAATCAGCTCACGCATTTGTTCACTAAGTGGCGACCTTCGCCCCATCCTTGTTTGTGAATGACTGAGCATTTCAGGGAAGCTGCTTTTATAACCAATCATGGCAACCACCTGCTCCCAATTAGCCCGTTCACCTGTAGGATGTTCCAAATGAGTGTTTGATGAGCATTCCTCAACTCTCTGTCTTTTTTGCCACTTGTGCCAGCTTTTTTGAAACATGTTGCAGGCATCAAATTCCAAATGAGCTAATATTTGCAAAAAATTACAAAGTTTACCTGTTCGAACATTAAATAACTTGTCTTTGCAGTGTATTCAATTGAATATAGGTTGAAAAGGATTTGCAAATCATTGTATTCTGTTTTTATTTACGATTTACACAACGCGCCAACTTCACTGGTTTTGGGTTTTGTATTTGATCCATAGAACAACAGGACTTAATACTTGGAGGATAAACCTTTGTTGTAGTTTCTCATCAGGTTTGCACAGATCATGGGAGGGATTATGGTCCACTCCTCTCCAAATCCTAAAGGTTCCAAGCTGTCACTTGGCAACTCGAAGCTTCAGCGACACCAGTGATCATGTAATCAAGTAATTATTGCTCCCACTGTACACTGAATATTGAATATTCATGAGGAGGCGGTGCCCTAGTACTATTCAAAATGTGGGAGTTCTTAAGTCTGAAATGCTTAATGAATTAACATCGCATGAATCATATAAAAGCTGATCTGCTACCAGCCTGAAATATCTGGCAACAGAAGCTACCAGGGAATATTTTATAATTTATCTTGATCATAAAAAATATTGTCTAACCTCATAGCAATGACCTAAAGCCACACACAGTAAAATGAATGTGAATTGTGAGATGCTGCTGAGGGAATAACTGAATATGCATGACAAAATTCTTATGTTACTCGTCAACTATCAAAATATCCCATATCACATCAATATAAATACCCAGTGGTACCACTGCTAATCTATACAGAGGCCCCTTTTCAGAAGTTAAGCATTCATTTTTTTCCAGCATTCCTAAACCATCCAGGAAGAAAATGCATGAAATAGAAAGCAGAGCCATGTCCGAAAATTCTCGCTTTAGGTACGCATTTTCCCTTTACATCTTTTGGCTTTCAAATGGTACATTGCTTTAATAGAAATATCGTTATTGAGGAGTCACCTGCCTAACACAAAGAAACTTAATGTGCGTCTTTCCCAAATCGACTGGCATTTGCAGATTAATTATGAGATTTTGATTCATTAGGCAAAAGCATTCATTTAATTAGCTAAATAGCTAAGAGATGTTAAATTTTCTTTTTTGTTCGAGTTTGAGATATTTTGCTGCAGGAATTATTAAGCCTGTATTGGATGCATTGTCCTGAGGTAAATGGTTAGTTGTACTGCTAGATTTATTTTGTTTACGTTGTCACATTTTCCATGTTTGTTGCAATTATAAAAGACATCTCGTGCCTTTTTGCTTGTATTGCCAATTTTTCCTGTTGTCCAGCATGAGCAGAGTCGCACCAACTGTAGTACTGCTATGGTGCCAACTTGAGTTATGTCCAAAATGAGCGTCAACTCACTTGTTGATTGGTCAGAAATGGTGACATTTGTAAAATGTCATGCCATTACAGTAGTATAAATGATAATATACTTTGATGCTTTGCATAATGTATAACAGATAATGATTTCCTGAGGCTGGATTCACACAGAGTCTGTTAGGATGAGTTTGCCGTTTCTTTCTTAGGGTCTATACTTTATCACAAGGGAGAAATTCATTAAGTTACAAGGGGAAAATGAGTTCAGTTTAGCTCTGAGACCAAATGGGTGAGTACTTTTTAAGTCCCTTTCATCGTTAGGATGAAATCAATAATATCATCCACTTGAGTTTAAAGCAAAATGTTCGTACCATGCACCCGAACAGTTGCTTGATAGTAAACAATGTATTGTGCATGATTCAGACCAAAGGAAAAAAAAAACTCAATTTTTAGCTGTTTGGGAACAAAGGAGACAGGTTGTCATGCCACGCCTTCAGCGCTCCCACAATCACCACTGATCATGCTCAACTGTTTGTAATCAGACATTATCCATCACCCTCAATCACCCTATATAAGCTCAAGCTTTGCACCTCTGCAGTGCAGAGTCTCCTAAAGCTCCTGTAGCATTGGCTTTTGCCAAAGAGGTTTGTGTTTATACATGCACTTTCTTAGCGGACTATTGTTCATCTAGCATTTTATTTCTCATTGTTCTCGGGAATTGCCATTTCTTGTTGTATTTGATAGTGAAAGTAATAATCAACTCTGAGTTGAGCTCTTTTGCATTTGAATCCTGCCAACATTCTCTCCACTTCAGTGCGCATAAGCGTGCACTGAAAAGCCCTTACACTTGACTTTGCAAATAAGTAGCTCTTCGAATCACCCTCAGATATTTTTACTTCATCAAAGATTATATCCAGGAAATTTATTTTCCCTCCCAGCTATTCTTTTTTTTAATTTCATTGCAAAACTTCAGTGTTGAATCTTAATGAAGTTTCCTGGCATTTGCAAATTGTTCTGACCCGAAATTATGTCAACAAACATTATTTGATTCCAAATGAGGTCTTGCTTGAACACATTTGTCCAGTCTGACACTGAAATCCTGAGTTATAAAGCACACATAGGCAAAGATTGGCTCAATTTGTGATGTCTCGTTCAGGAACCAGTCACGAGAACCAAGCAGTGCAGTAAAACGGGATTTTAAGGAAGGGGGAGAACCCCCACAGAGCAGGAGGCAACCGTACAGAGTCCACAATCCAAAAGTCAAAATCCAGAGGGTGAAATCCGAGTCGTAACCAGGGCACCAATCTCAGTACTCGTAGTTGGGCAAAACAGGTTCGGTACACAGGCACGGGTTTGTCAGAGAATCAAAAGCCAAATTTCAGTGGGCGTAATCCGAACTGTTAACAGGGGAGCAAACACAAAACTCTGAGTCAGGCAAAACAGGTATGGTACACGGGCACAGGAATATCAAAGTTAAAGCCAAAATCAGAATCCGGGACGTTCCAGTGATGGAGAGATGATGTATCCCAGGAAGGAAGTCGTCTGGACAGAAAACTCACACTTCTTAGCCTTAGCAAACAGGCATTCTGACAAGGAGCTGGCAGTGAAAAGACTGCTTTAATAGACAAATGGGAAGCCACATGCTACAAGGGGAAACAGGTGAACTGGATCAGACTAATTACAAAGGAATGAACATGAGGAAGTTCCTAATTACAAGAAATATGCAAAAGCCAAAAAGCGGACAGGGATCATGAAGACAGCCTACTGTCAAACATACGGCTTTGGTTAGGGAGTTCTGTTGTGCACAGAGTGAGAGCCAGAACAGTGATTAGCCAGGTGTTGAAGATCTGCTTAAAGCACAGCCAAGTAAATTGAGAGAAGGCAAGGGGCGGAGACATGAGCAGAGCGAGTGCTGAGAGCTCGTTAGTCAATTAGTAATGTGCAGCTATACAATCCCTAGTGATGGTTAGTAAATTAGTACTATAAACAATGTTAGTCTTGGTTATTAAGTTTAACTAAAACAACAAACTGTTAGTATTGTTAGTAATATAGAAAAGCAAGGTGAAGGAAGTAAATGAAATTGGAAGGACTGGTTGAAATCCCAGAAACCATGAAATCACCCGAAAGTGTGGCACACAATAATGGGGTAGTAAGCGACCACATGACAAAAGACCAGACAGGGGGAAACAGTGCAATGCATGGTTTGACACAAAACATGGACCGGAATATAACTGCAGGAGTGGAATATGGCAAAACATACAGAAACAAAACAAGGCATGGAATCCTAATCACAAATACAGTGCACGGTCAGACAAAGCAGAATCATAATCAAACATGGCAGTCAGGCAGAATTATAACAAAAACATGGTCAGGCAGATCAGGATCATAACAATATACTCATGACATGAGCAGAATTTTGCATACCTGGAATGAAACTAGACATGATGCAAAAAATATTGCAGGCCTAAAGCAGTTATACAAACAGTGTCGCCTTTTTGTCTACATTTGAATGACAGCAGCACAGTTTTGGCAATAGGTTGTGACAGGGGACGTGGTGGAGACAGAGACTGTGCGATTTCAAAATCAGCCATGATGTGGAGTCATGGCTCTTCACTGAACCAAGCAGTACATGCTCTTTAGGAGCAAGAAAATTGCGTGTCTGTTGGGCTCAGCGACTTGTTTTTGCCAATGTTATTTTCTTCATGCCTGAGCTTGTTAAAAACCATGAATTTGGGCAGATGTGCAATCGCTTAATTATCAGGAATTGGTTCTTTATGGCATTAGAACACTGCCAAAAATCGGGCGCGAATGAGACCGGCGCACAACATCCGCGCGCCCAAATCAAACATCCGAGGAGAAATACATGCTCCCAAAACTTTTTGCCAGCACTTTCAAAGCACTCGCGAGCTATATTGTATCCTGCATCTTTGCTCCCTCGAGCAATATTTTAGCCGGCGAGGAGAAATGCTCGCAAAACGTGTCACCTGCTCATGCGCGAGTGGGGTTTTTTTTTTTCTTTTCTTTTTTTTTTTCGGTGGCTGATTTACGAGTGGGCTTTTTACTGTGGCTGATTTTTGTCAGTGAGGAGGCAGTTATTGGCAGTAAGGAGGCGGGCCTGAGGGCTCGAATGTAATTGCTTTAGCGAATTTGCCAGGTGGACAGCAAGGTACGGTGCACCATTGGGACAAACGGAACAAACCACACAGCCCTGAATGACTTGTATTGTGAAAGTTGTTCGCGTTCCGCCTGACTGTTCCCTCAGTAGCCAAAGCATGACCGACCACAAAGAGCTAACCTTAATTTTGTATGTAAGAAAATGTATAATTACTATTCAGTTCATAATTGTTGTAACATAGACTTGCCTTACTATTTTCGGTGCTTGACAGGCAATACATATATTTTAATACTTTACACTGTGTGATTTGCGTTTATTGCCATGTGTCCACAGACTTTGAAACAGCTGTCTTCAACAGGGTGTCTCGAAAACACAGACCTCAAAATTTTGAAATATGAATATATGTGTCTCGTTTTTGCCTCGGAAATGTTTAAGTATGTATCTTATTTTTTTATTACAATTTAATGGCCAGTGATAACACAAAAATTATATAGATAATTTAAGTCCGTTACCCTTACCATTATTGAAAGCTGACCGTAAACAGGCTATTCAGGCTGAACGGGGTGTTATTCAGGCACCTTTTTTTAAGATTCGTGAAGCTAGTTCATATAATTACAATTATCCGGCTGTCGGACACGGAGTTATATTAAAACCCTATCCGACTTTCGGACACGCAGACACTGCGATATATTTTTGGAGAAAGCTTATATCTAAGTCACTAGTTTTCACGAACACAATCTTTATGGCATAATGGCGTTCGCCTATTAATAATTAAATGATGCTTGCCGACTTCGCAAACCGCTCGTTGAGAAAATAAGAACTACGAAAAAAAAAAATAAGCGAGGAATTTCGAAGTGTCTGAGTGACCGCCAGCTGGTCAAGGTTTTAGTTATAAAACATGACCAGCAAACGAAATGTTTTTGTACTAAAAAGCACTCCTATTAGCCTGCATAGCACTTTAGTTAGTCTGAATAGCTCTGAATAGACTGTTTGTGGTTAGCTTTCAGTAATGGAAAGGGTAACACGATACAGACTTAAATTATTATAATATAATATTATAATAAATTATAAATCTATAGTTTTTGTGTTATTACTGATGATGATGATATTAATTTTACCGGTACCGGTAATATTACGGTGAACTACGGTTTTGTCGATGTAAATTAGTGGAAAGATCGATCTGATGTATACATAAAGCCAGATATGTTAACCATTGAATTCTCTTTTGCAAAACCGATGAAAACAACATAATTGAAAAAAAATACTTCCATGTTTGTCCAGTAGATCTTTCCGTTGCTGAATTTTCTTCCATCGGAGAGCTCTGAGCAGGAAGCGCCAAGTGCGTGAAGAACAGGCACATGATAACTCTCACTGACAACCCAACAGCAGGGTTAGACCAAATTACCCAATATTTCAGAAAACAACCAATAACATTGACCCAACTCAAGCAACCCTATAGTTGAGTTAAACAATCAAGCTATCATTTTTTAGTGTGTACTTCTTTGCGGTCAGCCATGTTCTGGCTACAGAAGGAACAGGCGGAATGCAAATAACTTTCAAGATACAAGTTATTCAGGGCAGCGTGGTTTTTTCCGTTTGTCCCAGTGCTGTGCTGTACCTTGCTGTCCAACTGGCGAAGTCGCTCAACCAATTATATTCGGGGGTTGATATGCCCTCAGACCCCCACCTTACTGCCAATAACCGCCTCCTCACTGACAAAAATCAGCACCAAAAAAAAACCCATTCTTAAATCAGCCACCAAAATAAAACCCTCTCTCCAATCAGCCAACAAAAAAAAAAAAAACCCATTCGCGCGCTAGCAGGTGAACGTTTTGCGGGCATGTGTTTCTCCTCGTGGGCTAAAATATTGCTCGAGACAGCAAAGATGCAGGATACAATATAGCTCGCAAGTGCTTTGAAAGCGCTTGAAAAAAGTTTTGCCAGCATGTTTATCTCCTCAGATGTTTGATTTGCGCGCGCGGATGTTGTGCGCAGGTCTCATTCTGTTGTGCGCAGGTCTCATTCTGTTGTGTGCAGGTCTCATTCTGTTGTGCGCACGATTTTTGGCAGTGTCCTAAAGCCATAGCTCTTTATTTCCACAAGTCCAGCACCAGAAATATCCCTGTTATCCCTGTTGTATATTGTATACAGTCAATAAGCATGTTTTTTTCATCATTAATACTTTACGAATGGCCCAAACTATTAATTTCATTTTGAGTAAATTGTTCAAAATATGTTTCGCCTGATAGAGCAGCGTTCTCAGTCGATTCCTCCTTCATGCCCCTGCATTTATACAAAGAATCTGCTGACGCTGCGGACTGCAAAGACTGATGTCAGAATATGCTTAAATGTGACAAAATGCAGCAAAAAAGGAATTTGTACCGCAAATCCTGCCTATGAATGCAGTATTATTGTACAAAGAGGATGACTTTTAACTCAGATTCTGAAACATTCAGTGTTTGTTGCACGGAAATGGTGAGCGGCAATATAATCTTCCCCTCACTGGATTTATGTACATGTGAACTAACAACAATAAATAAATAAATAATAAATAAATAAATAAATAAATAAATCTTTCTTAAAAAAAGAGAGATGAAATACTGCCGTTTTTCTTCAATATTTTCATAATCCCCTAAGGAATGATAGTTTGCATTTGGGTGCAACACTTATGGAAATTTACACTCCTGTTCAGTTCCCAGTTGTTGCATTCAGTCCTGAACCTTCCTTGTTCTCGTTTTACCTCACAGTATTTTTTATTTTTGGCCCTCCGATGCGATGTGGAGAGAGTGTTTATTTGCTGCAGAGGGATTTGAAGTGAGGTCACAGACAGGGAGATGCCGAGCCTAAGGCTCTGATAGCGGCTTTTATCCCATCCTCTCTACCTGTGCTACAGCGCCCTCCAGAATCATTGGCACCCCTGGTTAAGATGTCGTAAAAGCCTTGAAATAAATTCAATTTTGATTGCAGAAGCATACTCTCACACTGAAAATTGTAGAAAAATGTAACCTTCAACTCAAGTGAATTTTAAGGGAAAAAAAAAATCCCTGACTAAGAAATAATTATTTTTCATATAATCACCTGTTCCACACTTATTGGCACCCCTAACAATTCCTAGGAATTAAATGTAATTGAAGTATTTCTGTCTTTTCTACAGTAGTTTACAAAGTTGATCAGAGTATCTAGGAACATTTTGGAACATTTTAACACTTCCTGTTTCCCTGGGGTATAAATATGACGTGACACAGAGGCCATTTCTCTTATCCACTCTTCAACATGGGAAAGACAAAGGAACACACCATTCAAGTAAGGGTGGTGTGTGTCGACCGTCACAAGTCAGGCAATGGCTACAAGAAAAATAGCCACTCGCCTGCACCTGCCCATATCTACTGTCAGAGGAATCATTAAGAATTTTAAAACAACTGGAACAGAGGTAAGCAAGCCTGGAGGAGGACACAAGGTTATTTAGCCACCACGCACAGTGAGGAGGATGGTAAAAAAATTAAAAGTTCTCCAAAGCCCACTATTAAAGAATTGCAACAAATGGTAGCATCTTGGAGTCACAAAGTCTCCAAAACAACCATTAGGTGCCATCTACATGCCAACAAGCTTTTTGGGAGGCATGTACGGAAAAAACCTTTTCTCACTCACAATCATAAACGCAAACGTCTGTAGTTCGCTAAGCGGTACTGGGACTTCAACTGGGACCATGTGCTTTGGTCAGATGAGACCAAGATAGAGCTTTTTGGCAACAAACACTCTAAGTGGGTCTGGCGAAACACATAACATGAGTATGCAGAAAAGCACCTCATGCCCACTGTGAAGTATGGGGGAGGATCGGTGATGCTGTCGGCCTGTTCACTTCCAAAGGCCTTGGGAACATTGTTAGGGTGCATGGCATCATGAACGCTTTGAAATATCAGGACATTTTAAATCAAAATCTGGTGGCCTCTGCCTGAAAGCTGAAGATGAGTTGTCACAGGGTCTTGCAGCAAGATAATGGTCCTAAACATGTGGCCAAATCTATACAGAAATGGTTCCCCAGACACAGAATCGAGCTCCTCCCATGGCCATCTCAGTCCCAGACCTCAACCCCATTGAAAACCTGTGGAGTGAGCTGAAGAGGAGAGTGCAGAGGAGAGGACCAGGTCGCTGGATGATTTAGAGAGATTATGCAAAGAGGAATGGTCAAACATCCCTCTTTCTGTATTCTCCCATCTTGTGAAACATTATACGAGAAGATTAGGTGCTGTTTTGTTGGCAAAAGGGGGTTGTACAAAGTATTAACATCGGGGGTGCTAATAATTGTGGCACACATGATTTGATGAAAAAGAATTATTTCTTGATGTGGGATTTTTTTCCCCCACTGAATAAATGCACTTGAATTAAAGGTTGGATTTTCCCCTTTTTTCATTGTGGTCCTATATTATTTATAAAAAAACAGAATTTATTAGAAGCTAAAGAACACACCTTAACCAGGGGTGCCAATAATTATGGAGGGCAGTGTAAATGGATCAGCTGGTGACAACTCACACCTTACAGTAAGTTTTGCAACCTTTCGCGAAATAATTAGTTGCTGTTCTGTCAATATTTTTCCTGCACAGCACCTCAGGTTATAATCTGTTTGACCAGCAATGTCACTTGACATTAACGGATGGAGGAAATAGTGCTCCCAAAATAAGCCTGGCCACACCCCTGCTTTTTCACCCATTATACAGAGGAGCATTAATTCTGTTCTGTCAAACCTGTGACCAGGTGATTCAGTACGCCATCACAGTGGTTTTGAAATCAAACCTTCAAGACGAGGTAGACCTACTTAACAGGAACAAGCTCGCAAGCCTAGTCTGGGTTCAGGATTGGGGACGGTGTCCTTGGTAACCTTTCAAAGTATGTACCTCTGTCCAGTTTGTTTGGGACAAGCTCCCAATCCTAAAATCATCAGGACTGGAACCAAGTTTTCCTCCAGCTGCCTCCTCCTCTGGAATAGTTGGTTCTGGCAAAGTCTTCACTACACCTGGCTGCATCCTAGAAGCCGCTGGCTGGCGATTGGCGGCTCAGCTTTGTCTGTGACGTCTATACTGAAATGTCCATTACCCAAGGTTTCATTCCCACGTCATCATCAGGGGCTCTGTCTGCTTTCTGTATCGTTCTGCTGTCAATAATCTACTTGCTGGATTTTACATCTGCGTTTGCACTTGATTCCTGATCTGGGCCATAATAATTAACTGGTAAAAAATTACCTATGAGTGATAGAGCAGCTTTCACTGCCCAATTCTCCTGTGTACCCCTGCAGTTATAAAGAGAATCTGCTGACACTGCTGACTGCAAACACTGATCTCCAAATATGTCTGGAAGACAAAATAGGCTACAGCAACAAAGGAAATTATGCACCATGTAAATGGTATGTAATTTTATATAGAGAAAACTTCGCCATTTAGCCAGATGACTTCTTTGTGTAATAGTGGGAAAAAAAATCTATGTTTGTAAACTGGCAATGACAATGGAACAGTGAATGAACAATTTGGTTATGGTTGATAATTCAAGAGATGAAATGCAGCTGCTGTTCTTTAACATTTTCATATTACGTAAATATTAGATTGTCGTGGCCAAATGCAAACTCTTTCAGAATTTACATTCCTGTATTGTTCCAAATAGTTAAATTAAGCCCAGAACCTTTCTTGCTCCCGTTTTAACCCAAAGTATAAAACTCTGAGTTTTTTATGTGATGCACTGGCCCTCTGATGCAATGTGGAGAGAGGGAGATGCCAACTTCCCTTGTTTATAGCAGGAGAAGGATTTGAGGTGATAGGATTGAGCTTCTGAATGAAGGTTTTTCCCTCAGCACACACAGATCCACACACGCACACACACACATTCCCAGCCACCTCCCCTTGCTTACCCCAGACCCCCCCCCCCACACACATACACACACACACACACACCCATTCCCATCCACCTCCCCTTGATTACCCCAGACCCCCCCCCACCACACACATACACATTTACATCCACATCCTCTCACAGTGAGGGGCGCCTGGCACCTGGTCACACTTGGTAATTGCTGTATTGTACTCAGAAGGAAGGTACATGATCAAGGGTAATATCAACATCCTGCAAGTTTGGCTGGATGTCTACGGGAAGGTGTTACATCCACCACTTGCTCTACCAAGTATCTTGTACTTAAACCCCGAGATGTGAACAGTGTCTCAGGATTCTCTGCGAAGGCTACGGCGGACGCTAGGATCCTCCCTTGCGCATTGTAATAAAAGCCTTTTCAATTGGAAAGTGGTCATTGGTGTGTCACTTCATCGGTCCCAACTTGACTCCAAGGCAGAAAATATTCTTAACAGAGGTGAGGTCTGGGGACAGGAAGTTACTGAACCTGAGGCCCTGACTGGAGCCTTCATCCCATCCTCCAACCCTGTGCTAAATGGATCAGTCAGTGACAGCTTGCTCCTTCCAGTAAGATTTGCTTCCCTCTGTGAAATCCTTAGCCACAATTCTGGCAAATAATTTCCTCTTGTACTGCCCCCCTGCAGGTAAGAGACCCTGAGACCATTTATTGAGAAGGACAGAAATTCCGTTGCCTCATACTGTCACAACCCTTGCGTGAATTCCTTGTGCCTCTCTTAATTCAGCGACTTGGATGTATATTTGGTGTACGTCTCTTGTGATTGGTTTATGTCTTGCGTCTTGGCTGCATCTCGTAGCATGGGTATGCTCTTATAGTCATGTGACAGTGATTTAAGCCCTCTGCTATGTGCTGCAAGTCGCTGGAATGGAAATCAGCATTCATGCGGAGAGGTCCAGTCAGTATTGATATGTGAAAACTCTTCATCTTTGTTACATGCAACAAGTCCTTCAGTGACAGCATTTCCTGAAAACAATTGTTGTAATTTTGTGAATTCAAACAAGCCGCCATTCCTCATGGGGGTCTAGGATTGGGACCGCGTTCAGGTTAACCTAGCTCAAGCCAGTTTGTATGTCCAGTTTAATAGGAATAAGCTCCCAGGCCTCATCAGGATCCAGGATTGGGACCGCATTCTCGTTAACCCTTCAAAGTCACTTCCTTTGTCCAGTTTTTTAGGAACAAGCTCCCAGTCCTACAGTTATCAAGACTGGAACGGACTTCCCCTCAAGCTACACCATACTCCAGTGGAACAGTTCGGTGCCTACGAATAATGCACTCTGCTTGGCAGTTCACAAGTGACATCTCTACTTTGTCTATGATTTGTGTGCTGAACTGTGCTATCATTGTCCAGGGTTCCATCCCCACCTCTTCCTCAGGGATTCAGTCCCCTCTACATCGTATTACCTTCAATTAAATACCTGTACGCTGTCTAAACACTTGATTTCCTGGTCTGGACTGTAACACACACTTAAAACTAAAATCATCTTCACTTTATATCATTGTTGATGTAAGAGGTGAATATAAGATTAACTTTAATGAACCCTGTGGGGTCCTAGTTACGACCCCATCTCAAGAAAATTTGGCACGCTGTGTAAAATGTCAGTAGAAACAGAATGCAATGATTTGCAAATACGTATCAAATGCTCACACTGACAAATGTTCCTGGTTTTTGCAAGATATTTGCTCATTTTGAACTTGATGCCAGCAATAGTTTTCAAGAGTTGGGACGGGGGGCAACAAAAGACTGGAAAAGTTGTATGATGGTAAATATATACATCTGGTGGAACATCTTACAGCTAATTAGGATAGATGCCAACAGGTCAGGATAACGATTAGGGTATTAGGATGAACATCTTTCTTTCAGGAGGTGGAGAGGGCTACATCACTCTGTGAAAGACTGCATGAGCAAATGGTGCCAAAATTTAAGGACAACATTTCTTAGAGTAAAAATTTGTTTGACTTGATATCAGCGCACAGTTGAAAAGCCAACATCCATGATGGTATGGGGAAGCATTAGTGCACATTGCTTGGATGACTCGCACGGCTGTAAAGGCAACACGAATGCTGAAGAACATACAGGTTTTGCAGCAACATAAACTGCCATTCAGATATCTTTTTCAGGGAAGTTCTTGCTTATTTCAGCAACAAAATATAAAACTACAATTTACATGTATTACAACAGCATGGCTCCACAGTAATAGAGTCTGACTGCCAAACTGGCAGGGCTGCTGTCCGGATTTGTCACCCACTGAAAACATTTGGCTCACTATCCAATGGGAAATATGACAAAGGAGGCTGCGAACTGTTGACCAGCTGAAATCCAAATCAAGCAAGAGTTGGGAAACATTTTGCTTTCAAAACTACAGTTGTTTGGTCAGCTCAGTTCTCAAATGATGACTGAGTGTTGTTAAAAGAAGAGATGATACGACACAGTGGTAAACTTGCCCTTATCCTTAGAAATGTGTTGCTAAGTGGATATTGTTATGGATTCACTCCCGCTGGATGAATATGGCAGTCCCGCAGGAGCTTGGACCATGGGCCGGACCCAATTGCCAGGCTGGTAAAAATAGCGTGCTATCGCTAGCAGGACCCCTCAGCCCCAAGCTTTATTTCAGCATGTGCATCGTTTGTGCGTTGTATCACTAGAAATTGAGTGTGAGAATGTTGAAGTATTTTGCTGCTGACCTGCTATCAGTGCTTGTGAAGTCCGAAGCACTTTCTCTCTGTCGTGCTCCCATTCCTATGTAAGTTAAGAACTTTTTCCAGCTGATGTCAGAGAAGTATCCACACTGTGACAAGACTCAACTAGCTAATGTCCGTGATCCAAGAGATGTGATGAAACTGGCGGCAAGTATCCACATTGTGACATGACTCGACTAATGTCCGTGATTCACGAGACGTAGCAGGAGCAGCTGTAAGTATCTACAGTGTGACATGACTCGACTAATGTCCGTGATTCGAGAGACGTGGCGGGAGCAGCTGTAAGTATCTACAGTGTGACATGACTCGACTAATGTCCGTGATTCGAGAGACGTGGCGGGAGCAGCTGTAAGTATCTGCAGTGTGACATGACTCAAGTAATGTCCGTGATTTGAGAGACGTGGCGGGAGCAGCTGTAAGTATCTACAGTGTGACATGACTCGACTAATGTCCGTGATTCGAGAGACGTGGCGGGAGCAGCTGTAAGTATCTGCAGTGTGACATGACTCAAGTAATGTCCGTGATTCACGAGACGTAGCAGGAGCAGCTGTAAGTATCTACAGTGTGACATGACTCGACTAATGTCCGTGATTCGAGAGACGTTGCGGGAGCAGCTGTAAGTATCTACAGTGTGACATGACTCGACTAATGTCCATGATTCACGAGACGTAGCGGGAGCAGCTGTAAGTATCTACAGTGTGACATGACTCAACTAATGTCCGTGATTCGAGAGACGTGGCGGGAGCAGCTGTAAGTATCTACAGTGTGACATGACTCAACTAATGTCCGTCATTCGAGAGACGTGGCGGGAGCAGCTGTAAGTATCTACAGTGTGACATGACTCGACTAATGTCCGTGATTCGAGAGACGTGGCGGGAGCAGCTGTAAGTATCTACAGTGTGACATGACTCAACTAATGTCCGTCATTCGAGAGACGTGGCGGGAGCAGCTGTAAGTATCTACAGTGTGACATTACTCGACTAATGTCCGTGATTCACGAGACGTAGCAGGAGCAGCTGTAAGTATCTACAGTGTGACATGACTCAACTAATGTCCGTGATTTGAGAGACGTGGCGGGAGCAGCTGTAAGTATCTACAGTGTGACATGACTCGACTAATGTCCGTGATTCGAGAGACGTGGCGGGAGCAGCTGTAAGTATCTGCAGTGTGACATGACTCAACTAATGTCCGTGATTCGAGAGACGTGGCGGGAGCAGCTGTAAGTATCTGCAGTGTGACATGACTCAAGTAATGTCCGTGATTCGAGAGACGTGGCGGGAGCAGCTGTAAGTATCTACAGTGTGACATGAGTAATGTCCTTGATTCGAGAGACGTGACGATGAATATTTCAAAAAGCAATGCAGTTTCTCAGTTTCAACCTTTAATACGTCGTTGTACAATTTTTTAAATCAAATATAGGGTTTAAATGATTTGCAAATCTTCGCATTGTCTTTATTTACATTTCACAAAGTGTCCCAACTTTTCTTATAAATCATCATTCAGTAGATTTAAGAGATAAAAATAAGATATACTTAATTGAACCTTGTAGGGATATTTGTTCTCAGCATTTGATCAGTTGTAGTTACTTAGGAGCAGTGGGTAGCCACAGTGCAGCACCCAGGGACCAACTTCAGTTCTAAAGCCAGAGCCTCCGTCAGGGGCACTGGGAGGATTGTTCCTATAGAGCATGTTTTTGTGGGTCGGGGAAACCGGAGTACTCCGACTAATTTGACACCAACATGGGGAGAACATGACTTTCCCTCAGAGATGCCCTGGCAGGCTTGGACTCGAATGCAGAACCCGCTTATAAATAGGTCTGCCAACCATGTGACAATGGAGATGCATGCGCAGCGTCAAGGTAGAAAGGATGGTAATATTTTACTATAAAAGTACATTATCATTAGCTAATGCAGTAAGAAGCATTAACAATCGGTTAATTAACAGTAAACCGTAAACTAATGGGTCTACTAATCATTTACTAATGGCGTTTATGTTGACTAAGGTAATAATTTATACATTATTGAATAGTTTGATAGTTTGAGGTGTTACTTAAGGGGTACTTAACAAATGTTTTCAACTTCATAATAATAATAATGTTAAAGAGCATTAATAAATGGTAAGGTAAGATTACCTAATGCTTATTTCGCACAGTGATGCATTAGTTAACTGTTAATTAAGTGGTAAGTAATGCTTATTAATGCATTAACTAATGTACCCTTATTGTAAAGTGTTCCGAAAAGGATTGTTTTGTGAAGTGAGCACCGCAGTATTTGATCTTATTCATCTGGCCATATAGTCATAATAAACTGTGTCCAGAAACCAGCACATCTGTGAACCCTCGCGAGTATATGCGCTTTATCCAGAACTTTTTCGGGCAAACACAACCCACTATTTTAAGCAAAGAACAACACAAGAGATGCGTGATGTTTCTGTGTATGATGGGGCTTCATAGTTTGTAAAAGTCATATTTGATGAAAATGAAGCTGAACTGCTGAATTTTAACAGGAGCCTGTAATAGCAGTAGCTGTGAACGGAAGGCCTCCTGCTGTGTACGCATCCTCTCTGTCCTTAAACAAACAATCAAACCCATCTATGGTGCAGCAACAGTGCTAACCGCTGCCCTACCCAGCCACCCTCTATTTTGTTTTTGGTTTTTTTTTTTTGTTTGTTTCCTTATTGTATGTGATCTGTATTTCAATTGTACAGTTTCAGTGTCAAAATTATCCAAGGATTGCATATCTTCTGGCCACAAATTTATAGCCTATTGCTGCTTTGGTCTGCATATTTAGTCATTATGAGAAACTCTTGTGTTTGCATTGAATCGCAAGGGTTAGTTTTATTCTTTGACGAAACCAGCAATGGCATGTTTTGTCGTAACATCACCAAACTGCTGACAGCAAGAGGTAACGGCTGAAGACGAGGGGCTGTGACCAGAAAATGTTGTCAAGCAAAAGATATTGATGAATTGAGAACTACATTTTACCAAGGAATTGAGAACTACATTTTACCATGGAACTCACAGACCACCACAAGCTGAGTTGTGTAATTTTTTTTTTTTATATTTATTACGTAAAACACTGTCCAGCACATGTTTTCTTGGCCAGAATACATTTGCACATATACGTTTCATGTTTTTTTTTTCCAGCTGGTTATGTCTTAACAGATTTGACAATGCAGGTGTTAGAGATTATTGTTGATTTAGCCATAATTATTATGTACAATTATTTCATACTTAATTTTTTGTGTTTCATTCAGGGCGTGACACATGGGAGAATAATTGGAAAGTAATATTTGATGTCAAAAGAAAAGAAAAAAAAATAGGTAGCAGTAATACAGATTCAGGCGTTTGAATTTTATATACTCAGAGGTCTGTTGTGGATCAACCACTTGCAAGAACCACATGAAAACTACAGGAGACGTAAAGACCTGTCTACCCCCTGAGCAATGAAAGACGAGCAAGTTAGCGAGTCGCTTAATGTACTAGCATGGTCACTCAGTCGAGGTGAATGCAAAACGGAGAGCCGTTTGAAGGAACGAGAAAAAATGTGCACATGCTAATAATATGCAGGATTTTTACAATAATTACACAGATACTTAGTTTCTGGTCAGTCTTACATCAATTTGCATTTTTTTTTTGCTGCTTAGTACATTAAACAAGAGGCCTGTCATCCTAGAGAGCTCCGCTGAGGATGAGTGAAATGTCCATGTCATAACTTAATTTCAGAAATTCTTGAAAACTATTGCAATATGAACACATATGACACATCTGCAGCTCTGTTCAGTGTGATACTCACAGACACCAAGGACTCTGCCATTGCATGCCCCAGGATCTGTCAGACCATCACTGTGACAATGTTATTCACAAGCTCTGACCTAATCTGTAAGGGGGGATTTGTTGGTTGCTAGTATAGCTTGCTGATAAAATGATTGAAATAAATGATTGAAATTTGTAGTGTGGTTCTATTGTTATACTACATAAATTGAGACACCAAACTGGTTCACAGCATATTCTGGTTACCAAATGTGTCCTGTTCATATTGCAATAGTGTTCAAGGATTTCTGCAATTAAGTGATGACATGGACATTTCAGTCATCCTCAGCGGAGCTCTCTTGGCCAACAGGCCTCTAGGTTGAGATGTTAATGAAAGACTGAAAAAAATGAGCACAAACACTGATTTTCTAAGTTCAAAATGCTGAATTTCTCAAAAACCGAGATGTAGAATTCTCTCTTTCTCAAGTGAATATTCAGAATATCATAATGAAGGCTTGGACCAAATATATAAAAAAAAAAGAAAAGTTTAACAGTTTTTGAGATATTCAAATTTGAAGTGAAAAGTTGATGCCGGACGGACAGGCAGACGGACGCCGGACGACTCAGCATTAGAAAAGCTGCGCTGACTGCTGACTATTGTTACAGCTGAGTTAAAAAGATGGAGAAAAGATTGGGAATAAAAAGCAGCTCTCACTTTGTTTTGAAAGTTAAGTTTAAAAGACTTTTGGTTGAAAGTACTCAATTTCAGTGCTTTACTTCTATTCAGAATAATATTTGACCCAGACTTGTTATCTTTATTTTTAATTGCGTGATTCATGTTTTTAGTTGGGGTGCGGGTCCAGTATGGGTCAATTTTGAGGGACCCACTCAATGTTGAGTGATTTAGGTTATTCGAGCACATTTTAACACTCCTCTGTGTGTTACTATACAAGAAAATTATGTTAAATCTAAGACGCTAAAAAGTGATATACTTTTGACTGGTTCCCCCATCAACCTGGGAAAATGTTAACCTGCAGCACATCTGCACTTTCCAAAACATGAAGACATGCACGATTTATCACAACTAAATACATGAATGAAATTGAAAAACTCAAAAATCACAAAGCAAGACTGGATATTTTGGCTTTTTTCACATGTATTTGCAATTTTTCTTAAAATTTTTAAAGCAACATAGAACTCAAAATGTTGTTTTGATCTTTTTGATGAATATTCATTTTTGATGAACATTCAGAAACAAAACACATGATGGAATAATTTGGCATTAGTCCTTTGTTTTTATCTTTTTTTTTTTTTTTGAAGCAAGATATTGGCTAAAGACTTTTTCAACGACTTTGACTTTCCAAACTTGGACCCCTTGGCCATTGGATATATGGCTTCTTGTTAAACACGTAAATTTCAAGTAGAGACCGATGAAATTGTCGATGCTAAAGTGACCACAAACAGACAGAGAGACAGAAAGACAAAATTACTCATAGAGGGACTCGCACAAACACTCAAAAATAAAAGACAAAAAAGAATGCACAAGTGAATATCCATACAAAGTCATGAACCTTTTTACCTTTGCTTTATTTGCAAATTTCAAATGGCCTCCACACTGGGAATTTGTGGGAGTTTACATGCACAAATACTACATTGCAGTGTCTGAAGATCAGAGTTGCTGGAGTTTGGGCAGCATACACTAAGTGCAGGAGGGCCGTGTCGTAGGAGAGAGCGAGAAACAGCCATTCTGAAGTCAGAAGGGATTTCAATCTTTTTGTGTTTCATTTCATTTTTAATATGGCCTCAGACTTATTTCTGAGACACGATGATCTCCAACGAGGAAAATGTATTCGTATTCCTCGTCATGCATACGGTTGGGAAAAGAAGTATGGTAGTCATTTCCCACAGTAATGTAAAAACTTTCTTTATCGAAGGTGATGGTCAACTGGAAGAGAGAGAGAGAGAGACAGAGACAGAGACAGAGAGAGAGAGATAGAGAGTGAGTAACGTTAGAAAAAGGGATGTGAGGAGACCTCATCTAAAACTATAATGATATCAAACAGCATCAATTTTTAGTGAACACACACTGGTATTAACTATTGTATACTCTCAGAAATAGGGGTACAGCAGGAGTTCATTTCTGTTCCCCAAGGTATTATGTACCCTTTAGGGCTAATTATAGGACCTCAAGGTACCTGTGTGAACCTTTTTAGGGTCTAAAAGGTACTTTTATGTCCCAAAACAAATAAAAACCCACTTCTAAGGTACATCAGCAGTACCTTTGAGGGTACTGCCCCAGTATATATATTTATATATTATAAATATATAATTTAATAGATATGACCAGAACAAACGGGAATAAATAAATGTTTTCTCCGAGAAGGCTTGCAATCCCCCAAATATTGAAAGTGAAAATAGTTTTTTCAACTGGCAAAAATTCCCAGCGCCATTTGAAATACCTCATTAGTACTCATGAGTATGAAAAACTGATGTCACGTGAATGCAGATGCGCGCAGTGGACGCAGAAATGAAGAGAAGTTTGCCAACAGCAAAATGCCGCGGCCAAAGAAATATCCAACTGATTCGACCCGTAAAAGTGCTAGAAAGGGCCATGAAGGAGATTGATTGAAAGCCAGGATAAATATGAAGGGCCAGGTTTGGAGATATTTCCAATGAAGATGTGGCCAAACTTCCACTGGATACGTAAGTAAACTTGATGTCTAGTGCAAAATGCGTGATTTCCCTTTTTTATAGCACTTTAATGTACTTGAAATCGTCCTATATTTGTTACAAGTCATATTTATAGTAATTAATTTCTAATGCATAAAGGTGATTTATTTACTAGCAGTCGAATCTGATGACTGATCTGACGTGGCTTCTCATGCAAATCGCTCATGTATATTAAGCAGTAGGCACATCGAAATGGCTGCGATCCAGCAGCCACAATGGCCGATTGTAACGGTTGAGTGATTTCTTTCCCTCAGAAATTATACTTGTTAGGGGGTCGAGGAGGACATTAAAACTTAAACACAAGTCTTTTTTTGGAACAGCCTGGCAAATTATGCAAAAAAAGTTGAGGATATGGAACAAATTGGTTACATTTAAGAAAAGAACATATTACAGGAATACGTTACGTTTCCTCAGAAGTGAGCAGCTATGGTATGCTACAATATAACTTTCTAGTGCAGTAACTGAAACCTCATCCATCCATCCATCCATCCATACCCACTTATTCCTCACTCGGGTCACAGGTGAGCTGGAGCCAATCCCAGCTGACTCTGGGCGAAAGGCAGGAACCCTCCGTGGACAGCTGGCCAATCCATCGCAGGGCGCACACACCGTTCACACTCCATTCACTGACACACTCATATCTGGGGGCAATTTCTGGAATTATATTTGTGCCACAATCCTGAGCGAGGAATTGGAAATTTTGAGAGCAGAAAACTATATTGCGCAAGCACACAAATCTTATTTTGAGGAAAAATTAAATGTGAGCAAAAAAAAACCCTTCCGATTGAGCGAATAAAACGCTATTCTGTGCTCAACAAATGTCTTTGCATGTTTGCTGTGATCAATATGAGCGTGCAGTATTTTAACCCCTCTCACTCAGTTTCACTCTGTGCCCTCTCAAACTCAGGCTCGGTGTGCTGGCAGACAGCAGCATACTCACTCAATGTGTGTCACTCTCTCTCTCTCCCTCTCAATCTGCCCACTCTGTGCACACTCAACTTAGCCTGTACGCTCACTCAAGCTGTGCACAGTGTTACAAATGCGGCACAATTCTGATTGGCTGCTTCGGCTCCAATTAGATGCATTCTGACTAACCAGAAAAGAAAAGGGGGAAGTTAATGACAAAATTCAGCAACCACTGGATTATAGTGCTGCCGTGTTGCGCTCTTTGGGTTAATGTTAACATTACTTATACATGTATCTTGAGACATTGGCTATTGTGACCATTAAGACTCTTATCCCTCTTTAGCAATGCTAGCTGCTAATTATAGCATCGGACAATGTCTTCTGAACAAAATCAAATTGTCACACCACAACCATGTGTGAATGGTTTGTGCATTAGTATTATGCTATGATTTTTTGCACCATAAAGAGATGTTTACAGCAGGGAGCATATAGCCGATGGTATGGAGCCTGAGAGCCTGAGGGGGGGGCAGTGATATCAAGGGAGAGAGAGAGATTCCATTTCATTTTCTTTTGCGCGGGGCGGAGAAAATGATTGACTGGGCAGTGGAATTTGTATTTAATTCCATTGATTCATAACCCATTATTACGTGTGGGTGGAGAAATAACGCATTAATCCCGCAACTGCGCAAATTGCAGGTTTTTTCCTTAGCTTGTGGGTCCATGTGTTTTGCTATTTGAATGTGGGTCAGACCTGCCAGATGCGGGTCGCTTGGGAGCTATGAGCTATGAAGATGGCATTGCACTGCCGGGCACCCGCTCCATTGCTCCAGACTGGTTGTTCTCTTCAGCCACTCAACGTGCGTTGTTCCCAACTGTGCACTCCCCTGTTGCAGCAATCTTGCAGGAGCCCGAAGTGGTCGCATTTGACTGACTGCAACTGAGTGATCTGCTTCTGCACATTTCATTAGCACCAGCTGACGCTGGTGAGCCAAGCCGACATCAGCGTTCTCGTAATTAGTTGCACTCGCGGTGGTAGGGGATCATTATTCCGGTTGGTTTATTTGTAAATGTAGAACCTGAAAGTTTGATTTGGCTTACAACATAGGTCAAAAATCCTAGTGTTGGAACACATGCTCATTAAACTGGTAAAATCTGAATGTTTGGGTGATCTGACACAATCCAGAGCAAGCAGTTAACTTTTATAATCCTACAGCCTGCCGTGAGAGTGGCATCCTTTGTTCCCCACGGCGGGGGGTGGGAGCCATCAAGTCTAGCAGGCCCAGCATCTCTGGAACTCAAACTCACTGGTTTCATTGAAGTTAAAGCGCAGCTACTTCAATTGGCTTAAAACAACTTAAACCTATGTCAAATTCATATTTTGTTTATGTTCAATATCCTAAAAGGAACCTCTCATATTTATCACACTGTTGGGCTATAATATTCCATTTTAAGGCTTTTCCATGACAACTGCATCATTTTAGCACATATTCATATCATGTTTGGTCTTTTTATTCTCAGAGAAATCTAAGGAATTGAATGGAACATGTTTCATTTTCCTTGGAATTATGGTTTATCTTGTTTGCAAGATTCATTCCGGCAACTACCCTAGTCTCCTCTCAAATTAGTCTTATCACCTAGGCCAGTAAAACTCTGATTCGGCCACCCCTTCCTCTACCTTGTTCGGAGGTGTGGTTTGGAGTCTTTAAAGGTACGAGATCCTAAGGGGGCGCTCTCTTCTCTTTCGGGTCTCTTCTTTTTGACCGTTCTTGGGGTAAGTCACCTGTTGCCTTGCTCTTCGGAGCGGGGGAACATGAGTTCTCCCCGACCACATGGAGCGACTTTAGCTCCACGGGGTCATTCATCTTTTCCAGGTAAGAAAATATTCTAAATTCTTCTAAATTATATGTAACGGTAATTGGCTTATCATTGATTTGTTTGATTCAAGTTGTGCCTACCTGGTGAATTAAATTATTGTTATTCCTTTTTCAGCTTGCGTGATTTTTCTTGATTTGTAACACTCGGAAATTCTAGCCTTGTTGCGACCGGGACTTGAGGGGAAATTCCTACCAAGACGTGTAGGTAACGATACTTCTAAGTTAGATTGGGATTATGTTCTACCCCTTAAGGATTTATGGAATACCGGCTCTTAAGGTTTAGCTATTGAAGACACCCTTATATGCCGGTGTCTGGTTGATCTTTCTAAGGAGCCCTTGGGTATATACATATAATCTGGGTTCTTGATACGTTCACGCTCAGTGCTATATTGTTTAAGCATCGATGCTGCTATCAAGATAGTCTCGTCTAACCAATGGAAGTATTGTCGAATTGATTCCAGGACAGTTGCGTTTAATTAACCCTGGGGACGTATTTACTGAGCAATGATGGTTTGCGCTGCCGTGTCTGATGGCAGGTTTGTCTCAAAATCCACGCTGGTGTTCCCAATATTATCTATTCTAATTCTAATTTGGAGTCAGATCTTTAACGAGGTTATAGCTAAATTTTGTATTCTACTTGTTCTATGGAGTCAGATTAACCGTAACCATTGCGTTTTCATGGCCCGTCCTCGGACGGTGAAGATTATTCATTTTATTGTGATTCACACCAGCCAACATTTATTTGGCATATTGGAGCCGGCATATTGTTTGTGTACACACCTGTGAAAATCAGTTTCCAAAAAGTTAAATGCGTGCACAGGTAATTATCTGGATTAATGTGATTAATGTGACAATGAACTTTATATATCTGTGTGTGTATTATTTAGGGAAGGCTACAGGAAAAGGCAAGTTTGGTGGGTATTAAGACATGTTTCACAATAAATTAAAATAAAAAAAATAACTGAATATATAAATAATTGATGCAATAAGATCATTAGAATGTGTAAATTCTGCTAAAAATTGATAAAATATAGCTTACCATTAAATTATATCATTTGAAGTTGACTTTTCATAGTGCAAGGTATAATATTACAATGACTAAATCATCAGTCCTCATGGTCCTTGCGGCACATTGTGTACTATTCACTGTATGATCACTACAAGACCATATTGATAATGTCCACATGTTCCAGGGAAATATTTAACGTTACGGCATTACAATATTGTATCCATAATTGCCAATACAATACATCATATTGCAGTGTCCGTATTGTGATACAAAAAATTTAACCTAATATTCGATACACTTTATATTTTTTAAAAAAGATTACTTTTATTTGATTTGGCAATTATGCTACTGTATGTACACTACTTTATATGCACAGGAGAAATCTTCTTGCATCTATACAAATAAAAATAGTGTAAGGATTGTGATTATTCACGAACTGTGCACTACCTTGCAGTCTCATTTCCTGTGGCCTTTCCCATTTATTGTGATTGCGTAATTATTAGTGATATCTAGGTTCTAAGTCCTAACTAACATCAGTGGCAATTTGGGCAGTTTTGTCATTGTTGTCAAAAATATTCTACCAAAGCTGTAAACAGAACATATCTTTTCATAAAAGTTTCATTTACACAGTTTATCTCCATTGTATGAAGTATAATACATATTTGAGTGTTTATTAGCGATGTTATAATTATCGGTTATAATCGATGATTGATCATTTAGCTTAACGGATTTTACCAATCAATTTTGATGGTCCAAAATCGATCAATGGAAAATGGCTAATTTTAGTAAACACTTTATCAAAACACAGCAAATCCTGAAATATTATTATTCATTTCAAAAAGGCATTTTTCCCCACCATGCCGACATCTTCAGACATGTTAACTGACAATGAATCACAAAATATAACATTTATACACATCTAGTTTTTCTATGATCAAACAATAATACAATGAATGATTGTTTGACCAATGCGATTGTAACCGATGATCGATTATGAAATTTCAACCGAAATTCCAACACTAGTGTTTATTTTTCAGACAATGAAAGAAGTGTCAGGAGAAAAGAGAAGAATATCACCAGAGAAATCAGCTGGGACTTCTGCATGTTCGGACCAAAAAAGAATCCGTGTTTCGCACAGTACGCCAAGAAGGATAGGAGGAAGAACGCTATTTCCATTGACTTCACCGGTTCAAAATTTATCTGCAAATAATGATGTGTGTGACAACAGTGCCACATACATTGACACTGATGATATTTCTTTGTTATGTAACAGAACACATGAAGGAGTTACACTGTGCACAGGTTGTGGAAAGTTAACTTTAGCAGATGATAGTTTTATATAGTTTTATGAAAATAGATCAAGTGATATTTATGCGAAATACCATCTCCATAGTGAACAAAGAGTGAAAAGATAAATGGCACCGAGTCTTCCGTGCTATGGTAGAGCTCTAACAGTTTGGACATACATGACATTCTCGTAGTAAATATATGATACTGACTATAGCTGTTCGGCGAGTAACAAAGTAAATCTAGAATATATTTTAAAATGGCTCGTGTCAAGAACTGAAGATATGTAGTTTCGGTGTATACAAACTTTACACACATGTTCTCATTCACGTGTTATCGTAAATCATATTATATGTCAAGAAAAGTCATATTTAACTTACCAACTGATGGAGTGAGGTTTGTGTCTGCCATTTCGAAAGAACCGGGGAATTCGTGGCGCGCATGCGCCGTCGTCCAGATTGCTCACTCGTCGTTTTCTCGGCACCAGATCGACTGGTTCCAATCCCACGAAATATTTTAAGTGTGCTAGATCTATTCATTTTGCAGCAAAGTCGATGATTTAGTGTGCAAAATAGACAAATAATATGTACATTTCGACGATTTTTTGTATGCGTTAGTCTTTTTCTTTGGTAGGCCTGGAACTGGGTAAGCAAAACTTTGCTTGCAAATTAATTCCAGTTTTTTTTTACTGTCTGCCAAGAAATTTACAGGCCTGTAGCTAGCTTAAAAACAAAAGATATGGGTCACCAAAATTGCTTGCAAATTAAGTGTGCAATTCCCAGACCCCAAAAAGAGGGCGTGGCACCCAAACTTTGAAGGGCCATAATTCAAAAAAATCGTTTGAGCTAGGAAGCTCAAGCTTTGGATTATTTCACTTGACATCATAAGGCAGTAATAGAGTAAAATCAGGCAAATTGAAGAGGTGTCACTGGGGAGGTTTTGGGGATTTTTGTGAATTGACACAGAATGACCCAAAAGGGAAATTAGCGAAAATATAATTCTTAGTGGGATTTATAATAAAGGCAATTCATATTTTCCTGCGAAGTGGAGGTACCGCCAATTCATTGACATTTATAATTAGCATTTTATAAACGTTTTTAAATTTAATTCATTACTCTCCTGTTACTCAGGTTAAACGGTGAGTCATTAACGAAAGAACCCAGGGCCCCGCCCATAAAACAACACCTCTTAACTAAAGCAGTTAACCCACTAGCTACATGGGACGGGTGCTACATGTAACCTTACACCAGGTTACACAGTCTCACTTCTGCTCCAGTAGGCTGACTGCATTGCATCACTTGTTTGTCTGGGACGCACTTCTTGGATTGCATCACTGACAAATAATATATTGTTTGAACAGGGAAAGGGGGGTACTCATCTACTCTTCCTTTTAGCCCGTCCTCTGTTTTACTATATAACTTTTTGTCACAAATCAAACCCGCGCCCTAAATCTAACCCCCATATACGCAAAACATTTGGCACACCCACACATCCTCAAATATAATCCTGTGGTGACAGGGCATTGTGCTATTGCTCCCTCACTGGATTTGTGATTGGCTGGAGGCTGCACTGCTTGCATACCACACAAATATATATATTTACATGAACTAGAACTATATGGAATAAAAACATAACCCTCCTGGACACAGGCAATCAGGATACAGTTGCCTACTGGCCTGTCTGACCTTAAGGAGTGTATGCTGAGCCTCTGCAGTTTCTCAGGTGAGTCACTTATTCTTTCTTTCAATCTGATGAAGGACTCTCATTTCTTAAGCTGTGCTTGAGTGAGAGCCTGTTGCTGACTGTAGTACAGTAAACCCAAAGGGAAAACCTAGTCTTCTGGGAACACTGTCTCCAATCTCAGGAAGCAGCTGTGCTGTTTCTAAGAGTAAAGAGTGGTTGCTCAGAGGAAAGGTAGTTTTTCCAGCATGAAGGCAGTCTTCCCAGAAAAAAAAAAAAAAAATTATCCCTCACTGCCACAATTCTACAATATTCTGCGAAGCTCCCTTCACAGGATTAATTTATTTATCAATAGAGCGAGCTTGATTTTGTGCAAATTGGCCTGTGTGTTGCCATCGGTATTTTTTGCGGTAAATTTGTTTTGATGAGAAATACTTGAGAAAAGAATGTTGTAAAACAGGGGTCCCCAATCTTTCCCAGAAAGGGCCTGTGTGGGTACAGGCTTTCATTGCAACCAACCAGCTATGCACCTGATGCTACTAATCAAGCTTATTAGTAAGGAGTCCAGGGGTTGATTAATAGCATCAGGTGTGTAAATGCTTGGTTGCAATGAAAGCCTCCACCCACACCGGCCCTTTCTGGGAAAGATTGAGGACCCCTGTTGTAAAATAATGCAGGAATCAGCATAAATATAAGAACATTATTTGGCCTTGCAGTCAGTTTAAGTGGTGAGGACCACTGCTCTGTTCAGTTGGGTTAGACCATGTAACTTACATTCACTCTCCATTCTAAGGAACATCAACCCTCAAACCTGCTGGGTCAATTAAAGCCGAAATGAACAGCTCTGCCATCAGCTCCATCCCACTGTTCAACCACTCCTCTTCAGGATCCAGTCTCCAGCTCTTGAGTGTGCGTGAAATATGCGCAGAGCCACATTATGAACGAATCATTCAATTTGCCTTCTATACCATCAACTTTTTCATGGGCTACCCCACCAATATCATGGTACTTTGGCTGGTGGCCAGAAAGGAGAATGACTCTTCCACCTCTGACGTCTTCTTCGTAAGCCTGGCCATTGTAGATGCCGTCTACTCCCTGATTGTCCCCTTCGACTACTTTATCTACCAATTTATTCCACAAATCGATGTATATTTAATGCACTTCACGCATGGGATCAAAGACACCTCCCCCCTCTTTCTCACCTGATAGAGTATATCACTGAGTTCAAAACCACCTGCCTCATTAAAACTTTTGCCTACTTATTCATGGACCTCAGTTGCAGCATTGAACCCCTACTCTGCCTCTCCAAAGTTAAGCAGCTGCCATGCCTCACCTGCATGCAAATTAAACATTCAGCATTTTATGAATATACATGACCTATCAATTCAAAGTAAATTAAAACATTTAATCTCATTATGTCATCATAATCTAGTTTTGCTTCAGGAAGAGCCTATAGTGACTACAGACATATCTGGAGGCACACCCTTTATCGAGAGCTGACTGCAGTAAACAGTTAGGTCGAGATGTTTTACATTGGACATAACTGTTTATCGCAGTCTGCCCTAGATATGCAAATACAAAATGGCTGTACTGGCCATTTCTGTACTTGATGCCAACAATTAGTCAGTGAATACACCATTCAAAGTATTTTAGTCCAAAAAAATGATTAAACGCATTCAACGTGGAACAACGTGTAATGTAACTAGTATAACTAGAGTGTTCAGGTGAACACGTGTCGGCTGCGTGTGACTACCAACTGAAAGTGTGACTACAGGACACACAGCCTGACGGACAGACAGACTCCGGACAAAGTGATCCCTATGTGCCGCTATGCTTCGCAGGCGACACACAAAAAAAAATCAACTTCAAAAAGACACTAAAAGAATACAAATAAAATGTTAAGTTTTTGAACAATGTGTCTCGAACATGTCCAAGGTCAACCAAGAGGAAGAGAACTGGCAATTAAACGCAATTAAAAGCTGAGAGGGGACTTTATACAGGATTGTAGTACACTGATGTAAATTAAGCATGTTTCACAGTCCAAATTCAACTGTATCGTTGCTGGTACTCTATCTCTGCAGTCAGGCACACAATGGCTGTTTAAATTATGTAAATATTAGTCCACATCTATAGGCCATGAATTATAGGAATTACTTGATTAATCCCAGGTATGGTCCTTTGACCAGAGCTGTATGGCTGTTTTCCCCTTCCTGCTGTTCAATGTCTAAACATTTTGTCTCCTGAAAAATCATAAACGGCACCGTCATCTACCCAGCATTACAATTAACAACTAAATATTCATTGGCTGAAAAATTTAATTCTTCTCAGGTTAATTAAAGGCTGACAGGCTTCCCACTGGCTGATATAAATTTCACAGCAAAATAATTTCATAAAAAGGCCTCATTTAATTGAAGTCAAGTCCGTACTCGCCTTTTTTTTTTTTTTTTTTTAATAAAAACCATTTTGAATATGCATGCTGCACGTATACGTGCAGTGCATTGTTACTGATTAAAAATAGACACAGGTTGGCTAAAGTTCAAAAGCACTTAGTTAATGTTCTGGTCTGGCAGAACCAATCTTGAATATGCATAACATATGCATGCAGTTTATTGATTCTGATTGTTCAAATCCACAGCTTAGCTAAAGTTCATAAACACATTTAAATGTTCTGGTCTTTAGAATTGATATTAAACATTTCAAAACAAGTAAAAGCCTTATTCCGTGCAATTTTTTTTTTGCATTTGAGACTGCTTTTCATTTCCCAGACCTGGTCCTGGAAGATCCTGTGATAACATTGTCAAAAATATAGCTGCAAGCAGCGATGAAGGGGCCGAGCACCACAGGGCCACCAGGTAGATGACTAATGGCGCTTTTCCACTGCATGGTACTGGATCTACTTCACTCCCCTCTACTCAGCGCTGGTACCATGTACTCATTTTTTACTCATTGAAGGCAGAGTAACAATACCTAGTAGTGAGTGGAAAAATTTTACCTGAATTTAAAGGTTCCCCATTATGTCACCAGGTGCACAGCCAAGTAGTTATTACGTACCATTTCAAAATCTTTCCACTCTTGACATCACATGGGGAAGTAACCAACCAGAGGCAAGAAGAACTGATCAACTTCAGCCAAGCTGTCAATCAGATTTAATCATTTTGAACGGTCACTCTCCCTTGTGATGTCAGGAAGGGATATTTCGAATTAGCTCATAATGGCTAATTAGCTGTTCACAAGGTGACATAATAGGAGAGCTTTAATGGTAATTACTTATATCACTAAGTTATGAATAAGAATTATAGTATTACTCTAATAGGTTACTCGTGTGATGAAAGTGTTGCCCCTGGTGCTGTTGCTGGCTGATCCGTATAGGACAGGTAATGCGGGTTAGGAGTTCCTAAATAGGGTGAGCTGTGACACAAGGGTTCATAGAGCCATTTTGCTCCCATCGCATTATCAGGCACCATCTAAAAGTGAATGAGATTTTTTTCCCTCTCTCTATTCGTTTCCTCCCCCCCCCCCCCATGTCCAAACATTGTCCCTTCGTAAACTTGTCGAAAGTATTGCCAGCTGGTTTATTTTTTTTATCCTGCAAATCAATACATTTCATTTCGCCGAAAAAAAAAAAAAAAAAAAAAAATCCAACAATTTCCATTTTGCGAAATCGCTTGGTTTTGCGCAAAGGAAACAAAATTCTCAAGTTGTTGCAACTCGCTCTATCAAGGGACTCGAGAGGGTGGGATGATGGCCCCTTTCAGGGTCTCAAGCTCGGTTTCTCTCAGTTCCAGTTCTCACCTCATATTCCTCGCCTTCTGAGAAGGGGAAATGGGTCTCTTGTGCCTCTTCTCCCCAGGAGCCACCGTGGCAACAGTTTATGATTATCATCTTATCAGGAAAGCGTATGTCAACGTGTAATGCAATGTTTCCTTCAGAATGTGCCACATTAGTTGAAAGTCTAGGAGAAACAAGGAGATGAACAAGAGAAGGCAACCAATCAAAATACAAAATTGAATGATTAAGTGTTGGCTGTATTGACATTTTAAAAAGATGGGTAATGCTTTTAGTGACACTAGATATACTTCACCATTATGGAAACACTGGTTTAAACAAGTATATACATGCTACCTTGGTGTTACATGTAGCTGTTGAAGTGTTTTTACTGGTTTTTATACATAACATAAATGGCGAGAACAGGCCAGTCAGCCCAACTAGGCTCGCCAGGTTCTTTAGACTATTGTGAATATATCACTTCAGATACTCAATGACTTCATGGTATCTAGCTTTAAGTCAAGCCTGCTCTTGAAAACCCCCAAGGTCTCTGCCTCAACAACATGGTCAGGCAAGGTGTTCCACATTGAAATTACTCTTTGGCTTAAGAAATATTTCCGAATATCAGTGCTAAATTTACCTTTGGTCAGCTTCCATTTGTGACCCCGAGTTCTACTAACAACACTTGGTCGAAGGAATCCTACATGATTCACTTTGTTAATCCCTTTAACATATTTAAAGACCTCAATCAGATCACCCCTTAGTCTCCTTTTCCTAAGACTAAAGAGTAAGGATCTTCAGCCTTTTCTCATAGCTTTCATCTTTTATACCTGGAAATAGCATCGTGGCTCTTCGCTGAACTTTATCTAGAGCCTCTATGTCTTTCTTAAAGTATGGTCCCCAGAACTGTACTCAATACTCTAGATGTGGTCTGACGAATGTGTTGCACAAAAGAAGCATCACCTCCTTGGAATTGAATTCAATACTTTTGGCAATGTATCCCAGCATCCTATTGCCTTTTATAACTGCTACAGCACAATGGCTAGAGCTTGTGAGGGTTTGGTCATCAATCACTCCCAGATATTTCTCGCGTGGAGCACATTCCAGTTCAAAACCTCCCATGAAGTAATCCCGTCTAATGTTTCTATTACCTAAATGTACAACTTTAAATTTCACAACATTAAATTTCATTCGCCACATTTCTGCCCAATTCTGTATTCTATCCAAATCGTCCTGAATCACTTTAGTGAAGTCTAAACTATTTGTCAAACCCCCTAATTTAGTAGCATCTGCAAATTTAACTAATCTGCTCTCAATATTCCTATCAAGGTCATTAATGTAGATGATGAACAGCAGGGGTCCCAACACCGATCCCTGGGGGACGCCACTCCCCACTATACCTAGCTCAGATGAGATACCACTGACCACCACTCTTTGTGTTCTTTCCTGTAACCAGTAATTAATCCACTTCAGAATACCTCCTGTAACTCCAATGGAGCTCATTTTAAAAATTTGTCTCTTAAGCGGTCCTGGGCTCTAAATTCGTAGACCAGGTGCAGGCGCGGCGAATGGGGGGTGTGCCGCGCCAACGGGGTGTGTCCAGACGTATGTTGCAATTTCATGCCCAGCGTAGCCTGGCGCAAGTACTCCTCTGTCATGCCTCTGTCCTGCCTTCCTGTGCAAGTGGAAAAGGCGGTGTGTTTGGGAATAACACAGCAGAGCTTCTCTCCTCACCTTTAATGTGTTGGAATATAGAAGCCTCTGTCCTATATCTGCATGATGCATTAATGTTGCATTTTACTTTGCTGCTTCAGGCATGTTTTCTGCACCGCTTACATCTGTATTAAGCATTACGAATATGAGTTAGCTGGCTAGCTAGGGCATTCGCAAATTATTACCATTAGCGAACTTGAATGGAATTTCAAAACGAAACTACGTCAGATCATTCAAACTTATGAAGTTGGAATGAAATACGACAGTTGCTCATTGGGAAGAGAAACAATGGATACAGTGTTCCTATTATTATACTCTGTTGCTGCTTAAAATTTTGGGATTAACATGCATCGACAACAATGCAAGATACGTTACACATTTATTTTCAATATGTGATCTTAACTCAGTCCGACAGCATAGCAATCAGGCTGTATTCCTTTCCCCCACTAAAAACGATAAAACCTAAGTGAAATAATAGTAGAGTATTAAGCTGCTTGTGCACTGGAGGCGAAACAAATTTTTTGCACGACAGATTGCGTTGAACGCAGTGTCTCGTGTCCGAAAGTCTGACAGGGTTTTAATATATCTCCATGTCCGACAGTTGATTATTGTTTTTAATTCCTTTAAATCTGCTGACTCTTTTAGATATTTAACGTGGAAGTTTTGATAATAGGGCTCAGGTCTTCAAGATGAGTGCCAAGAATTTCAGTCAATGTTTCTGTTTAAGCTCTGCTCAATAGAGTGAGTCGACACTGGCGCGAGACAATGTACAATGTCTCCGTGTCTGACAGCCAAAAAAAAAAAAAAAAAAAAGTACGATTGGAACAGAACATTGATAACGAAATAAATAAAAATAAACATTTTAACAGAACATCCAATGAACGCTGCAATTTATTTATTTGCAGATGGATGTTCCGTTTGTTGGTGATATATTTTTATTCTTTATTCCGTTATAAATCTGTTCTCCTATCAATACTTTTACTTTTTCTGGCTGCTGGACATGTATTATTTTGCATTTCGCGTCGGACAGTCTTGATGGTGCATGCGATAATTTATTCACACTGTCAATGGTCATGGAATTGATTTGCTCTCTGATTGCAAGCACTAATTATCTCTGCTGTGGAAATAAAGCGTGAATCTGTTCGATCCATCTGATTAATTTTCAAAAGAAAGACAACAGTCTTTATTCGGTCTATCTTCAACGGAAGAAAACAGACAAATAGGCTAAATAGACCAAGAAAAGTCGATAGCTATCAATTTGCATTTTGTGAAGGTCGAACACAAACATGGCCAAGTTTGCACGTCTAATAATTCCTGGAATACTGAGAAAAATTTGAACTTTTATGACTTTTGGACACAGAGCTATATTAAAACCCTGTCCGACTATCGCGTCTTTGCATTGACTTTGTCTGTAATCAGTCATGCGAAACATTTGTTTCATGTCCAGTTTGCAAGCGGCTTTACTGAGCATAGAACGCAAGCATACTTTTGTATATATACATATACATTTATATATATATCCAGTTTGTGGTTGGCTGAGAAAGATGTGAAGTCGTTAGTTTGCATCACAGATTCAGCTGCGTTGATCAAGCCAGGTCAAGTGTCCATTACGCGTGCCAACCGCCTTTAATCTGACATCAGGACAATCGATATAGATACTATAATTTATGTCCTTATTCAGATAGTTACATTAAATAGTGTTTCCTGTAATTATTTATTGCATTGAAATGTGCCTGACATTCTGGAAACCTGCCTGTGAGGTTTCGGTGACGTGTGCGCACTGTGTGCCGGTCAGCCAAATTACCACTGCACAGAAATTAAACCAGGTTGGAGATGCCGAGCTTTCTGCGCAACTGCAGCGAAGACTTTTTCTACGAAATTGTCACTGCGTCTTGATGAATATGAAATATGTTACCTCCCCCTACTACGCCGCCAAACCCATCTCGACGAACATCTGTCTACCAAATTGCCAAAGTGGTTGCGCATGGTGTTGCACTGCACGAAATTACCACTGCGTGGGCCGCGCCATGCTGCGCCACCCTGCGATGCGCCAAGAAATCAGAGACCACTGTGTCAAACGCTTTCTGAAAATCCATATATATGATGTCATAAGCCCTGCTCTGGTCATAAGTCTTGGTAGCCTCTTCAAAAAATTCCAGAAGGTTTGTCAGGCATGACCTTCCCTTAGGGAAACCATGATGTCTATCCCTCAAGATACTGTTACGTTCAAGAAATAAGTCCAGCTCATCTTTTATGGTAGATTCCTGTGTGTGCGTATGTGTATGTGTGCGTGTGCGTGTGTGTGTATATATTTATATGAGTTTATATGAGTTGTTTGTCCTGCAAGATGAGTGCGAAATAAATAATTGAATCGAATCATAAATGCACTCAGTGAATGCCTGGTTCAGTTCAGTAAACAGAAGCAAGTGCTGCAGTTATAGAGGCAGTACTGTCTTACCTGTTTGGGCTGGGATAGATGGAACAAGTGGTCTTCAGTGTCATTCCAGCCTTAAAGCTCACGTCTCTATAATTCACTCTCTGTTTTCATGGTGTAATAGAGATGACATGCATTAAAGCCTGATGATATTCATAGTGCCAAAAGTGAAAACAATATATTGTCATCTGTTTACTTATTTTCATCGATATGATCCAATATTACATGAAACAAATACTTGAATAGTTCTTGTTATTTGATTCATTTCCAGTTTGTGAAGTCTATAATCATTGCACACTACTGTATTAGGCGATAAATTCAACCTCAGGACCCCATTTTTTCATGGCCACAGCATTGCATCAAATAGATAATATTTTATACGGCATTTTTTGCACATTTCCCTGTAATACAGCAGGACATATTTGAGATCTTTGGAAAGTTGGGAATCTATACTAGAATTTGAAAGAGGACTGAAGTTCAACGAGTTTGAATACGATAGTTGCATATGACAGACCCATATCGTAACCTGAGAATCACAAGGTTCTAACTGACATTTTGGTCAAAATTGAATGAACATCGCATATGTTTTGTATAATATAATTCTATCAAATAAATTAGACCGAGCATAGAAATTTGCATTGAAGCTAACTTGGTGTCAGAATGACAAGATCCTAGTTAAGCTGCGGGGAAGTGTGCATGCAGTTCTCTCAGGTTATAAATGTTAGTTAGAGCTCTGTAATTCTAATGTCATAAGATGAAGGTCTATACGTTTTATGGGGTTAAAGTATTCTGTAGAATCCATTTCCAAAATCAAACCGAAAATTCTCTGTACTTACGCCCATCTTGGCTTGACAGCTGCAGGCTATTCACCACTGTTAGGCTCTGGTGGCAAGGATAAGATAAATATGAGTATGATTCCTGTTTTTATATAATGGTGAGATGAGCAAAAAGCCTATGGGGAAAGCCTATGGGCCTAGGTGGTTATGCCAGCAATATCTGCTGTTTGAATGAATTTGAATGGTACGGTCATTTAAATCGAAGTTGGCAAAATGAACACCTCAGTAATTACTGACATGGATGAGAAGATTCTCACAGACTGGAACAGCTTGCTGGGGATTTGCACTGGAGGCAGAGACTGACTTGATATGGAAATAGGTACTATCAAGCTCTTCGGTAAACTGAGCATTAGAGGGAATAAAATGGCTGTTGAGCTGAGAGGCCTCTATTTGTGTTCGTCATGTTCTTCACGCCTGAGCTTGTAATAAACCAGATAATGTGGGCTACACTTACTAGATGTATTTCTAGATCTGTTATTTATGAGGAACTAGCTATTTGTTTCTATAAGTCAAGCACCAGAAACATCCCTGTTATGCTGCAAGTTTGGTAAGTTTCATTACTGCTCAGTTAATTTTTATTGTTTAACTCCCCACCCCAGAGAAGTAGCACTTTAAGCCCCAGTCCCACTGCCAATAGCGGTCACTTGCAAAGTATTTGCGATGGAAATTATGGAGTATCGCAAGACATCTTCAAACACCTCGCTGAAAAATTTGACGAAGTTCACCGAGCATCACAAGGTCAAGCGTTCACAAACGCATCGCAAAAGCTCTGAAAGTTTGGATGAAACTTGGTCACAGAGTTTTGTTGCAGGAAAATAGCAAAGAACCTCGCAGAATATTCGGAAAGTAATCCCCAGCCGCTTGGCAAAGCATCCCAGACATGTTTTATGTCTCAAAGCGTCTGCGTTGTGTCTGCGATAACACGCCTAAGTATCTGCAGAGCTTTGGCAAACTATTGGTGATATGTTTTTGTTTGGCGAGTGTATCATCATCTTCCATTTTCTGCTGTTGGTGTAGGTGTGCAACCTCCAACTGCCAGAGAGAGAGAGAGAGAGAGAGAGACCGACCAATGTTCATATCAATTCCCGGAGGTGAATAAAGTACTGGAAAAAAAAATAATAATAATAATAATTAAGTAGTAGTACCATAACTGAAAGCTACTTTGGGAAAAGTTGAAGTGACTTATGACAAAATGACTTGAGTGAAAGTCTTAAAGTGGCTCTCATTAAACGTACTTAAAATAACACTAGGCGCCTGTGGGTTTGGCGGAACTTTCAAATCCTGCAGTTCAATGCGACAAAGCCCACCACCAATCACAGCACACCATGATGCTTCCAAAGCCACGCCTGGAAACCTGTGCGAGTGGGGTTTGATTGACAGCTATATCATTCCAATCATTTGAGTGGGTCGTACTTTTGATTGGCTGTTGTTTTTTAGCTCTTGCCCCTTACAGGTTAGACTTATTTTTTTTCATTCCAGTCATCAAACATTTTGCGTTTCATAGCTCTATCGATCACTGTAGAGGTAGAATAAGAATTTTGAAAAATTGTAACAAATCTGCGGGAGCCTAGTGTACCTTTAAGTATCAAAAGAATCTTGAGGAAAAAATACACTTAAGTATCAAAAGTGCAAGCACAAGTAATAAGTATTTTACGTAACACGCATAGAAAGAAGCAAAGCAACTACTCATTGTTCTCTCCTTGTTCTCTTTAATCAATTTTCAGGTGAATGAAAGATACAGTATTCAAAAGACAAATAGGCAGTCTCTACTTTATATATTTCTTCTTTGAGTTTACAGGCAGATTAAAAAAACCACAATAATTGACTATAATTAATAGAACTACATAGTATCAATACCATGTTGAATTTTTGCTTCAGAGATCTGATTTTTCTTAACTACAAATTGGGATACCATTGGCTCACTGTCGCTGAAGTGGTTTGCTACAGAGAACAATTTTACCTTTAGAAAGGGAGAATTTTTTTTTTTTTTTTAAACTGCTGCTATACAAATACTATGGGCAAGTATATTGAGCAGTTTGCATATCAGGCTTAGCTGAGGAGTTAAAATCAGGCAACTCCTGAAAAACAGGGATTGGAGTGAACTCATCCATATTATAAACCATGTTCGAGCTTGGCTTGCTTGTGAAACTTCAATACTGATCCTGGTGTGCCATCTAGTGATAGAATATTGTAACTGCCTGCATGACAAAGCGGTAAAGACACCCTGCCAAGCACCGTTGTTCCTCTGGGATGCTCAGCAGATGCTTACAAGCCACCTGCGAACATTCAGCAAACATCACCGATGCAAAGGCAAACATTCAAAGGCAAACAGGATATTGACATGTTGACAGTGAAGAATGTTATTGATGGTATTACTAAGCCACTTATGTATATTTTTAACCTGTCTTTTCAAAATGGGTTATTTCCAAATAAGATGAAAGTAGCAAAAGTTGTTCCCATTTACAAAGCAGGCGATAAACACTACTTCACTAATTACAGGCCGATATCAGTGCTTTCCCAATTTTCAAAAATATTAGAAAAAGTATTCATAAAACGATTTGATGGTTTTGTTGAGAAACACAAGTTGTTAACAGACAGTCAGTATGGATTTAGAAATAATAGATCGACAGCCATGGCACTGTTAGAATTGGTAGAAGAAATAACACTGTATCGATACAAAGAAGTACGCAATGGGAGTATTTTTAGATCTCAAGAAAGCATTTGACACAGTCAATCATGACACATTGATTAGAAAATTGGAGAAATATGATTTCCGAGGTCATGTTTTGGATTGGCTGAAGAGTTATATACTAAACAGACAGCAATTTGTACAAATATATCAGAATACATCAAGTTTTATGAATATTACATGTGGGGTGCCTCAAGGATCCGTTTTAGGACCAAAACTATTTATTATGTATATTAATGATATTTGCAGGGTATCAAATGTATTAAGATTTGTGTTATTTGCAGATGACACAAATATTTTTTGTTCAGATGTGGAATTACAGCAGCTTTTGGAGGTGATTACGAAGGAAATGAATACCTTAAAAAGGTGGTTTGATGCTAACAAATTGTCTTTAAATCTGAACAAAACTAATTTTATGTTGTTCGGGCATTATAAGAGAAATATAGATATAAAATTAAGCATTGATAATATTAGCATAGAAAGAGTAAATGAAATCAAATTCCTTGGTGTAATTCTAGACCACAAAATCTGCTGGAAACCACATATTAAATATGTTCGGGGTAAGCTGGCACGGAGCATTGCCGTCCTGGGAGAAGCAAGGCAGATCTTCAACTTGAAAGCTCTATATATTTTATATTGGGCATTAATTTTACCTTATCTGACCTATTGTGTAGAGCTATGGGGAAACACATATAAAAGTAATCTTCAAACAATAAATATAATGCAGAAAAGGGGTATCAGATTCATCCACAATGTAGGATTTAGAGACCACACAAATAGACTTTTCTTAAAACTGCAAGCTCTAAAATTTCAAGATCTGATTGAGTTTAAAACGGCACAAATAATATTTAAAGCAAAAAATAACTTACTCCCAGGAAACATAAATAAACTGTTCTCAAAGAGAGAAGGAGGCTATAATCTAAGAGGGGAACTGAACTTAAAAATAAATCGTGTCAGAACTACCTTGAAAAGCATGTGTGTCTCAGTCTCTGGGGTCAAATTATTAAACAGTTTAACAGATGAATTAAGGAAATGTAAAACCATTGGCAAGTTTAAAAAAAACATATAAAAAACAAATTTTAAATAAATATAAGGATGAGGAACAGCAGTTTGACCCAGGACGGTAATGGCAGGGTTAAGAAAAATGTGGATACATTGTCTTGTTATGTCTTCTTCTGTGTGTGCGCAGGGGGTTCTAGAAGTATAAAAATTCACTATTATATACAGGTGCAATATTCTGTGTATATTTGTATATAAGTAGCTTATTAAATATTATAGTCAACAAATTGTAAGTACCATTGGTTCTTGAATAGACGGTGAATGTTGTAAATATAATAATAGAGAATTTAATAACTTGACTGTAGAATATGGTAATACAAGGGGTAGGATTAAATAAGTTCTTACTTCTTCCTACTCCTTTTCGAGCATACAATCTTGCTGCTCATGCAAGACAGTTATCAACAGTTTGCTTTTTGTTTTTGTTTTGGTATTGGCATGGTGGCTATTTGTTTTGGTGATTATCTCTGTTTTATCTTTTAACGTGTTCGAAATAAAGATTTCATTTCATTTCAGATAAAGATTTCATTTCATTTCATTTCATTTCATTCGGGGAACTATCACCGAGCTTCGCCGAACCAGTGATCAGATTAGGTGGATTTGCATGCAATCAAATTTCAGCAGTTTTGACAAAATGCTAATCATCATGTTATGTGCCATGTATTGTTTTGTCTGACTTGCTCGCCTTCATCTGCCACATCTTCATTTGTTGTGCTGCCTGTCAATCTTCATCATCTAAGTCCCGCCTCCACCAACCACAGCCTTCCCAGTTCCACTTCAACCAATCTAAAACCTCCATGTCGTCCACCCATCAAACAACTCTGATCCCCCGCATTGTTTAAAATCTTGAAATGTTTGCTGATCTCATCATTCATTTGACTTTATTAGTACCCAAAGGTAGATTTGGTTTGCAGTCAAGTGATCTCTGCTCATACAAAACATTTAAATATTTAGGACACACATGACATACAGGTATTTCACTCTGAACATAAGACAATACCAAAAGTACTGCATCCTATTTAAGAGACATGGTGTCACATGACGTAACAGGGATAGAAATGATAGCAGATGAATAAATATATAAAAATAACGTAGTTATATGACTGATAAATATATGGTAAAATGAGGTATGGGTAATATGGTAAAAACAGTAAAAACATGGCAAAATAAACTAAAATATGCCATCACAGTCTATGTTTAGAGGCTTTGTTGTTCATTTCTCTAATAGCAGAGGGGACAAAGCTTCCTCTGAAACGTTTTGTCTTACAGGCAAGTTGGCTGTATCAGTGACCAGAGGGTAGGAGCTGGAATTCTTTATGTAGTGGGTGGGAGCAATCTTGTAGTATGGAATCAGCTATCCTCTGTAACTGTCTGTTGTATAGGGATTCAGGGCTAAGCTGTGGCTCTCCGATGAGTCTGCATTTAACTATTTGGTTGAGTGAATTTTTGTTTTTTAGAGATAGGTTGTTGAACCAGCACACCAAACAGAAGGATAAAATAGATTCAATAAAAGCACGATAAAAGAGAGTCAGTAGGGTACGGTCAATGTGAAAGGAAGACAATTTCCTCAAACAATACATACGGTTGGCCTTTTTAAAAACAGCTTCACAATTTGCCTCAAAAGTGAGCTTGTTATCGATAATAGTGCCAAGATATTTATATTTGTCCACTGTCTTCAACCTCTGGCCATTTATTTCTGTGGGCATCTGAGTCTCTGGGTGCTTCCTGAAATCAATAATCATGTCCTTGGTTTTCAAAATGTTCATTTGTAAAAAGGATTTGTCACACCAGTCTTTGAATTCCATGACTATTGGGCCATGGCTTGTCTCATTGCTGTGTAACAAACTTAAAATTACGGTGTCATCAGCATATTTTATAATTGTTCTGCCAGCTCTGTTGCTACGACACATATTTGTATGTAAAATGAACAATAGTGGGGACAGCACACATCCCTGTGGCGATCCGGTGGAACTGCAGGTCTGATCAGACAGAGTGCCATTGATCCGTACTCTGTGTTCTGTTTATTAAAAAGTCTAAAATCCCCCCCAAAAGGTTATTAGTCAAATTAAATTCCTCCTTGAGCCTTTCCATTAAAACTTGTGGTTAGATAGAATTAAAAGCAGACATAAAATCAATAAATAAGAGTCGAACATGGGTGTCTTTCCCTTCTAGATGTTTAAAAATCATATTCAAAAGGGTGGTTGTGGCATCTTCAACTCCCCTTTGTGGCCTATAGGCAAACTGCAGTGCATCCATGTCATGCTGTGTCAACAGCATGACTACAGATTTGACTAATTTTTCAAAAGTTTTCATAACTATGGATGTGAGCGCTATGGGTCTGAAGTCGTTCAATACTTTGGGGCAGTTGGATTTGGGAACTGGGACCACCACAGCATCCTTCCAACATTTGGGCACATGCTGGGTTTGCAGGGACTTGTTAAATATGTGGTGGAATATTGGAGCCAGTTCTTTGGAACATGTCTTCAGCAGACGGCCATAGTTAGCATCCGGCCCTTTACTCTTGTTTGTTTTTGTGTGGGTGAAGGCTCTTACAAGGTCCTCTTCTCTGATGTAATGGTAATCCTGGTCCATAAGTTAATGTCTCAGGTCCTGTATTTCACTGTTAAAATCAGCTATGTCAAAGCGGTTATAAAAGCTGTTAAGGGCATTTGCAAGGTTGAGATCAGAGTCAAAGCCTTCAAGAGTGATGGCATTGTTTGAGTCAGACTTATTTATGCCTGCAATGCTTTTCATACATGACCATGCTGAACCCAGTTTGTTTGTGGACACGTTATGTTGCAATTTTTCCTTATAGTTCTGTTTTGCTCTTAGTATTTCAATGTTCATATTTTTCGTGGCCGATTGTATGTCAGATAGAGATCCTTGTTTGAAAGCATTTTTCTTGGTCTGAATGCAGGATTTAACGGATTTGTTCACCCATGGTCTGTTGTTGGGGTAAATTTTGACTTTCTTACTCGGAATGATCATATCTCTGCAAAATGCAGCATAAGACAAGTTACATCAGTAAGCTCGTCAAGGTCTTCCCCGCATGCATCTATAAACAGATCTGGAGTTCTGCCTAGTTTTGATTTTGTTGCGTTATAGTGCGAACTGCCCGTGTCTAAATTTTGTCTGTGTTGTCCCTTATTCGTTTGACTGTGCATTTTGTTTGCTTTGTGTTCACTTCCAGGTCCTGGGACAGGTAAGACTAGGGGCTCCTGTTCATATGCCCGTAGGATTTGCAATGTATAGACCCACAAGCCTTTAAGGGTGGTTGCCAACCACAGTATTTACGTATAATGCTAATCAGAGTAGATAGGCTTTTGTTTTGTGTACTTGATGCACTAGGTTAGATTGCTCTCTCTTAACTAGTTTATTTTTGCTGTTCTTTTGGCAACATCCAGCGTCCCTTGACCTTGGTTGTGAGAGTTTGCATTGTCTTGTTTGTTCCTGTTTTCTTAGTTCTTTAGTTTCTTAGTTCCAGTTTTTTTCGGCAATAACTCTGAATCGTCTTGACCGGATGTAAGCTTTACATTTTTTACACAGCCGAATGTTCCTCCAGCCACCCAGACATCACGTAAGCAAATCAAAGACATCAAAACTTCTCTCATTGCCATGTGGGTTTAGGGAATTGATTGCAAGTTCGCCGGCCTCTCCTGAAACATGCACAGTGATCTCGAATCATTCACGATTTGGCGATGTCAAAACGTGACTGAGATGGAGTGCCTTGTATGACTGGATTTTAATCGATATGAATAATTTCACATCTCTGATTAGGTGCTAAACAACATCATATGCTACAGTAAGGTATAGATTAGACAGCTGTAGTGCAGGTAGTATTTTTCAGAAATTTCACATGGAAGTGTGCTGCATTAAATGAAGATAGGGTAGTTCAGGGAAAATTGACTCGTTTTGGAAATAATTTGTTTTGCTTTCAGAGTGGAGTTGGATCTGCCATTAGGTAAGAAAAAAAAGAGCCCTTTCGTCGTTTAAAATCAGATTTTTTTAGCTAATCATTTTTCAAATCAATTGATATGATTAGCAAAAATATTCCGGGACTGAGGCTTTAGACGCAGACGTCTATGGTACCATAATTTGGCGGAATAGTTGTTCTTGAGTGACCACTTTTTGAATGCGAGATTCCCTTTTCTGAAAACATTCCCGAAATGCGATTGAGCAATGCAGTCTTTTCTGCTGTTATCCTGCACCAGAAACGTAGGGATTTGGGCGTAACCCTGCCCGCGTTACATTATTCTTACTAACATGAGTAATTCATGGGTGGAGGCTTCCAACCCGTGATCCGCAAATATCCGCAAATAAGGGCAAATAAGGGCACGGCAAATATCACCTTTTTGGTTTTAGTGTTATTTACCAGCGCGTGTTTTAACGTTCTCTGTTTAGCTGCTGATACAACCCGTCTCCGGAGTTGGAGTATTGGCAACTCATTTTCATCCAGGTCGCCCAACCCCAGACGGTACTAGGCCGCCCTATTTTAATTGTCCATGGAATACATAACTGTGTATTGAATATGCATGAGGAAGCGGTGCCCTAGAACTATTCTAAATGTTGGAGTTCTTAAGTCTGAAATGAAGAATTAATATTATATGAATCGTTTTCAACCTGACCTGTTACCAGCCAGACATCTGGCCACAGAAGCTACCAGTAAAAATTTCACAATTTATTATGATGTAAATTCTTTCCTTATAGCAGCGACCTAAAGCCTCACATTCTCAAATGTACGTGAATTGTGAGATGCTGTGTAGGAAATAACTGAATATACATGACAAAATGCCTATATTACTGGTTTGCTATCATAATATCCCATGTCACAATATAAATGCATAATGTTACCATTGCCAACGCATACAGAGGCTCCTTTCAAGAATTCAGCATTATTTTTCCATCATTCCTGAGCCATCAAAAAAAATAATAATAACAACAACAACAACAACAACAACAACAACAACTTTTTCCCTTTGTCGGAAAATTCTCGATCTTAGTAGGCCTACCTCTTGTCATGTGAAGGCGCGTCTCCTTTAGACGGAGCTTTTCCAACTTTTACTTTCCAGTCTTCAGAGGACTGCACGCCATCCATCTGAATGGTCAGTAATAAAAATTCTTTGAGCATCCTCGCTGGAGAATTCAAAAGTGGATGCACGGATGTGCGTCATGGCTTTGATTTCTTCAAAAGAACTCATGAGACTCCAAGAACGTGGAAGCGAAAAGAGAGCAGAAGTCAACTGAAGCCAAAGCTGCAATGCACAAACGAGGAGACACTTCGCACATCTATTTCTAACGACAGGTGCGTCGGACTAGGTAGACGATGCCTCCGGTTTTTATCCCTGCATGCAGAAATTGCACATCATGCAAGGATATCAGGAAAACGCATACATTTACGAGTTTCGTAACTAATAAGAGCTACTTGTAGTTTTTACTGTAGTTGTAAATGACTTGTAGTGATTACTTGCAGTTAGTTACTGCGTATAAATTTTGTTTTGTGGTTGTGGACTTACAATATGTTGGCTGCACTCGGCGGCAACTCAGAGTTCGTATCGATGAACATCGTAGCGCGATTATCAGAAATGATTTGAAATCTCCGGCAGCACGTCATTTTGTGAAATTCAATCATAAGGTATCTGATCTCAGCTGGCTGGGTATTGACCGTGTTTTTCATAGTCGTAGACTAAGGCACAAAGACAAATTGCTACTTCAGTGTGAAGCACGTTGGATCTATTACCAATCCACACTTCATCCAGCTGGCTTAAATGATTCTTTTGATTTGACATGTTTTCTTTAAGCGCGCACCAGCATGTCCTTATAATCAATTTAATTTAACATGATATTCCAGTTTTACTAATTTCTGGTGTTTTGTTTTTTCATTTGATTATACTTTATTGTCATAACTACTTCACTTGTTGTGGTCATCTACGATGATACTCCCTTGAAATTGAATAATTGACGAGTTAATTGTATCTGAGAGATTGACTTGAACTAACAGTCTTTTTCAGTCATGTGATGTCTATTGAAATGGTTTTGTCCTGCCACTTACTCATTTGCACTGAGGATGGTGTGAGCAACGAAACGGCTTATAACTTTCAGTTGCACGGACTTTTTTGTCCGAAAAAGATCTTTGCATTGACTTCTCGGTTTTTGGAATTTACCTTTTGGAGTGTGAGTATTAGTGCGGTTTTTATCTACTTCTGTGTGGGCCATTATTGTTTTTGGTTGTTTTTCAGGAAATAATGGGTGTACGTCAATCAATAAAACAATGGGATGGGTTAGCGCGTATACATACGGGTAACGAGTCGACTCTCCACCACACCCTATTTAAGATTGCTTCTTTCAATGTGTTTTGTATTGTCTGAAGGTTTTAGTACCGAAACGTCACAACCTTTGCTATTTGCAAGTTGAACAGTGTGCGGGACTCCTTTGTTTTCCTTTGAACTGTTTATCCCAGGGGTGGGCAATCACTGTCGTGGAGGGCCGGTGTGTATGCAGGTTTTTATTCCTATCAATTACCCTGACTAATTGAGTTAATTGATTGCATGGACAAAGATAGATTTTCGCAATGATTCGATCAAAGGAAAATGTTTTATGAAGGGAGACAAGACTAGTCTTTGTAGTTTCATGATAATTTAAAGAAATGCACATGAAACGTCAGATTTCATAAATGGTTTGGCTAATTGAGACAATCAACTAAAGACCAGACGTTGGTGTGAAAACCAGGGACAGATACGGCCCTCGCTGCCCACCTCTGGTTTAAAGGCTGGTAACATCCATAGTGACAAGGAAAATATTTTTATGTAAAAATGTTAATTTGGATATTTGGTCAATAGAATCACCTGTATCTTTAAGGTAGGATGGAAGTTTAACCACCAGAGGTCTAATATGGGAATAAATGAACTTAGAAAGAGGTTCAGTCAATACTGGCTACTATCGGATGTCCCGCAGAAAAAAGGTCAAATGTTTTATGAACTTTGGGTAATATGTAAATCACAGGGATTTTAGGATGCTTATTCATAAGATAATTACGTTCAGAATTCGTTAGATATCCAGCATCATAACCAAAGTTCAAAAAGGTGTCTATTTCAGACTTGAAGCTGTTAGTGGGATCAGATTTTAATCTTGAAAAGGAATTGGTATCTGATAATTGTCTTAATTTTGGCTTCATAATCATTCCTGTTCATACAAACCAACCCAACGCCTTTGTCAGCGCCCTTGATAATTATCTGAGAATTTTTAGAGAAAGAACGAAGAGCATTCCTTTGCGCCTTGTTATAATTATACTCAGATTTGTTAGAAGGGTGTGTAAAAAGGAAAAAAAGAGAATCCACATCCCTCTCTACCAAATTACAAAATATGTCAAGGGCAGAAACGGGTGGACATAATATATATATATATATATATATATATTTTTTTTTTTGTTTGAATAAACCACTAGAAACGGCAACATCAACAGAAGACAAGAGTCTTTTCTTTGTGAAAAAGTCCTTGAGTTTCATAGATCGAAAACTTATATAGCTCTACCTTTGAAAGGGGTTGGTGTAAGGCGTAGGTACGAAAGATAATCCTTTACTGAGTAGGGATTCTGCATCTTCGTGTAGGGGTGCGCCTGTCAGATCGACCAATAAGGGACACGCCCCCTGTGATTCCTCCTGGACCTTCTGAAATTGAACGTTTATCTGGAGATCCTGGAGATCCATATAAACTCAATGGAGTTTTGCAGGGGATCCCCTGTTATCGGTAAACCCGGAAGAGGAGATGACATCACGTGAATTCCCCTAATTGATCAGTCAAGTCACTTATGTCATCGATTACTTTCTAATCCTTACCAGATATGCTCAGATTTTTATAATTTTGCCAAAAAATGAGCCGCCTGGGATGATACCTTTTTAAGGATTAATTTTTGTAACTACAGGAAGATCTGAAAACTTGAAAAACCTAATTTTGGGCAAATTCAGAGAACACATAATGCCATGTGGGATAACTTATTGGTCAAAGGAAGCTAGGTCATTTGAAAGAACTCATCTTAATGTACATTCTGATACCAAAATAAACTTTTAGCCATGAGTACTTCTGTGTCAGAAAAACTTTGCAAAACTAGCTGATTATCATTCTGTCCACGGTGTTTCCATGTTCATGATGTTCTAAGAAAGAGAAAGCAACAAGAATTTAACAAGTATATTTACACATCAACATTCAATAATATCATTTTGATTCACAATTCATATTCACACACTAGCTTTGGCCCTTGAGTATTTGTTAAAAATTTGCTGAAAGTCATCTGAAATTTTGACTTTTGATTCACAATACACGTATTCAGCGGCTGTTTTTGCCATTCAGTTTTTGAAATTCCGTTTTATTTTTCAAAGTAAATTGATTTGTGCTGGCTTTGGTTGTAAAGTTTTGCTCCTTACTGCCCCTCCCCTTCCACATTCTTTCACCTCCACCTTGATGGGCCACAGCTGCAGCCCGTTAAGATGGAGGTGATTGCAGAGTATGTAGGGCTGGCAGTTGCCAGCCAAAGTTCTCTCTGCCTTCCCTGCCCGCTGCAGGTGAGTGGGAATGGTGTCTCTCCGTTTTATTTGTGACTGCGGGTTTGTGTATTCCTTTGGGTTTTATTAAGTCTATTCTTTGTTGTCAGCCTGTGCTCCCGAGTCTCTGTTTTCTAGGCCCATTGTCCTAGGATTCATGGCTAGCAGTTAACTTGATTATCAAATTGTAGATTAAAATGAGTTTAAATTACCAAGCTTTCAATGACCAATGAGCTGTCCCACATGTGGTCAAAGATTGACCAAAATTAGGTTTTTCAAGCCTTCAGATCTTCCTGTAATTATAAAACAAATCCCAATGCATGCAAATAATGCTTGTTCTGTATCCAAGCCATAAATCTGATCACAGCTCAATTATCAAACTTCCGTATTTCAAAACATAACTGTCAGAAGTTTGCTGCCAAGAAAATCGCCATCTCAAATGCACATGGCAGTATTAAAACTGATGTTTACAACAGAGCTGATATGTGGCTTTCAACCCTGAAATTTTTGTTCATCTATGGGGAGAGCTGGCACGAAAGTATTTTTCATATAGAACTCATTTTAAATGCTAACGTTACAGACCGAAAACAATTTTCGGAGCAATTAACTACAAAACCCAAAACCAGTGAAATTGACACATTGTGTAAATAAAAACAGAATACAATGATTTGCAAATCCTTTTCAACCTATATTCAATTGAATACACTGCAAAGACAAGTTACTTAATGTTCGAACAGGTAAACTTTGTAATTTTTTGCAAAAATTAGCTCATTTATAATAAATTTTATTTATATAGCACCTTTCCAGCAATACAGCACCAAGTGCTTTGGAATTTGATGCCTGCAACATGTTTCAAAAAAGCTGGCACAAGTGGGCAAAAAAGACAGTTGAGGAATGCTCATCAAACATTTATTTGGAACATCTCACAGGTGAACGGGCTATTTGGGAACAGGTGCGTGCCAGTAGCGGCTCGAGACCCGGGAATGGCGGGGCGCAGACACGTCCCTTTATGACAATTAGTCCTGGATAGTTCGCAATCATTTTCCTTTACTGACGCGTTTTCCAATTATCGTACTTGGCACCTTAAGACTAGGTCTCTTCATATGTGATCCAACAGCGATGAAATCATGGGCGAAATTCAGGACAGAAAAAAAAATTTACTTATTAATAGGCCAGTGCTTCACGTTGATTGATCAGGTCCGTGTTCCAGTGAAATATCGCCTTTCACTCTCAGTATTGTGTGGGTTGATAAAAAAAAGTGGCGCTTGGCAGTTAAATAGGCAGCGTGCTGCTCAAGCTGTTTGCGTGAGAGGCGACAGGTATGCAAGTTTGAGTAACGTTGATTTATATTCAGCAAATAAGCGTCCAGATGAATGATTGTCTTCTTACGTAATGGGGGAGAACAAGCAGCAGCTGTTAACCTTCAGTTACTCATGAAAATGACTGAGAACAGGTCAGGACTAACGACTGTTTTAAACGGATGTTCTGTCACAATTCTCAGTTCAGGTTCCGCCACTGAGCTGAATTAAGCCCATGATTTCATCGCTGTTTCATCGCATATGGAGAGACAGTGTTTTAAGTTGCCAAGTACGATAATTGGAAAACGTGTCAGTAAAGGAAAATGATTGCGAACTACCCAAAACTAATTGTCATAAAGGGCCGTGTCTGCACTGCGCCATTCCCGGGTCTAGAGCCGCTACTGGTGGGTGCCATGATTGGGTATAAAAGCAGCTCCCCTGAAATGCTCAGTCATTCACAAACAAGGATGGGGCGAGGGTCACCACTTAGTGAACAAATGCGTGAGCTGATTGTTGAACAGTTTAAAAACAACATTCCTCAACGAGCTATTGCAAGAAATTTGGGGATTTCATCATCTACGGTCCGTAATATCGTCAAAAGGTTCAGAGAATCTGGAGAAATCGCTGCACGTAAGCGACAAGGCCAAAAACCAACATTGAATGCCCGTGACCTTCGATCCCTCAGGCGGTACTGCATCAAAAACCGACATCAGTGTGTAAAGGACATCACCACATAGGCTCAGGAACACTTCAGAAAACCACTGTCAGTAAATACAGTTCGTCGCCACATATGCAAGTGCAAGTTAAAACTACAATGCAAAGTGAAAGCCATTTATCAACAGCACCCAGAAACGCCGCCGGCGCCGCTGGGCCCAAGCTCATCTAAGATGGACTGATGCAAAATGGAAGTGTTCTGTGGTCTGACGAGTCCACATTTCAAATTGTTTTTGGAAACTGGACGTCGTGTCCTCCGGACTAAAGAGGAAAAGAACCATCCGGACTGTTATAGGCGCAAAGTTCAAAAGCCAGCATCTGTGATGGTATGGGGGTGTATTAGAGCCCAAGGCATAGGCAACTTACACATATGTGAAGGCACCATTAACGCTGAAAGGTACATACAGGTTTTGGAGCAACATATGTTGCCATCCAAGCAACGTCTTTTTCATGGACGCCCCTGCTTATTTCAGCAAGACAATGCCAAGCCACATTCTGCACGTGTTACAACAGCATGGCTCCGTAGTAAGAGTGCGGGTACTAGACTGGCCTGCCTGTAGTCCAGACCTGTCTCCCATTGAAAATGTGTGGCGCATTATGAAGCGACAACGGAGACCTCGGACTGTTGAACAACTTAAGCTGTACATCAAGCAAGAGTGAGGGTTCCACCTGAAAAGCTTCAAAAATTGGTCTCCTCAGTTCCCAAACGTTTACTGAGTGTCGTTAAAAGGAAAGGCGATGTAACACAGTGGTAAAAAGGCCCCTGTGCCAACTTTTTTGCAATGTGTTGCTGCCTTTAAATTCTAAGTTAATGATTATTTGCAAAAAAAAAAGTTTCTCAGTATGAACATTAATCATCTTGTCTTTGCAGTGTATTCAATTGAATATAAGTTGAAAAGGATTTGCAAATTATTGTATTCTGTTTTTATGTACAATTTACATAACGTGCCAACTTCACTGGTGTTGGGTTTTGTACTTTTGTGTGTGCTCTGTCAATGTCAGGTGCTAAATCATCCCAATCTAAATTGACTTCAGCATAGTTTGACGTCGAACGGAAGTTGTGCATTGCTACTTTCGACCCCTCCAGTCAGGATGAAAGTTGCACACGAGCGGGACAAAAGTAACGTGATCAAATTAACTGGAATCTTTCAAATTACTGAAAACAAAAACAATCAGACATTTGTTTTAAACATTTTAATTTGCTTCAAATGTTTCAAAGGTAAATGTGAACATGTTTAATGTGCAATTGGTCTATTTAGAAAAATAATGAAATTACTTTACTCGTTATCACAGTTCAGATATAATGAGCTGCACCCTCAGTGCATGCCTCATGTGACCACAGCAGACAAAAGATGCACCTCACCCACACTTCTCCAGGCAAAGATGAGGAAAATGTCTCCCCACTAACAAGACAATCATCATCATTGCCCTGAGAAACTGTGGTTGCAGCTTGTCCATTAAACAACGTTTTCTTTGGGAGTTGTGAAGAGGACTGTTTTCTCTGGCCCCTCTGCCGACTCTCCTCCTCCAAAGCAGCTTTCACTGGGGTGTCGTCAGTGCTGCTGTTGACCTGCAACATTCACTGAGATTAGTCAAAATCAGCTTGTTTTTATACAAACAAGAAAATCAAGACGAGTTAAAAACGACACTCTGCTCACCTCTTTCTGCCTCTTCTTTTATTTTCTTTCCTCGAGCCAGCCTTTGGATATGGGCAAATCTCTTCTGGGCTGAACCTCTGTATGGTCGTGCCACTAGATGTACCTGGAACCACAAGCATACATGGATAGATGATGTAAAAAAAAAAATGCTTGGCAAGACTCAACATGCACATTTAAAGACACACACAGACACAAACTCTCACCATCTACAGGACTGGCTGACTCATGGGGAGGAAGCTCTAATGGGCTCGAGCTAGGTTGGTGGTGTCTTAAGGGAGCAGGCGCTGGTGATGGAGCAGAAATTGGTGAGGGAGCGGGCGCTGGTGATGGAGCGGGCGCTGGTGATGGAGCGGGCGCTGGTGATGGAGCGGGCGCTGGTGATGGAGCAGGTGATGGAGCTGGCGCTGGTGATAGACCTGGCGCTGGTGATGAAGGGGGCGCTGGTGATGGCGCTGGTGATGAAGATGGCGCTGGTGATGGCGCTGGTGATGAAGGGGGCGCTAGTGATGGAACTGGCGCTGGTGATGAAGGGGGCGCTGGTGATGGAGCTGGCGCTGGTAATGGAGCGGGCGCTGGTGATGAAGAGGGCACTAGTGATGGAGCGGGCGCTGGTGATGAAGGGGGCGCTGGTGATGGAGCTGGCGCTGGTGATGGAGCGGGCGCTGGTGATGAAGGGGGCGCTAGTGATGGAACTGGCGCTGGTGATGAAGGGGGCGCTAGTGATGGAGCTGGCGCTGGTGAGGAAGAGGGTGCTGGTGATGGAGAGGGAGCTGGTGATGGAGCGGGCGCTGAGGATGAAGGGGGCGCTGGTGATGGAGCTGGCGCTGGTGATGGAGCTGGTGATGGAGCTGGCGCTGGTGATGGAGCAGGCGCTGGTCATGAAGAGGGCTCTGGTGATGGAGCTGGCGCTGGTGCTGGGGATGAAGGGGGCACTAGTGATGGAGCTGGCGCTGGTGATGAATAGGGTGCTGGTGATGGAGAGGGAGCTGGTGATGGAGCTGGCGCTGGTGCTGGTGATGGAGCTGGCGCTGATGATGGAGAGGGCGCTGGTGATGGAGAGGGAGCTGGTGATGGAGCTGGCGCTGGTGATGGAGCAGGCGCTGCTGATGGAGAGGGAGCTGCTGATGGAGAGGGAGCTGCTGATGGAGCGGGCGCTGGTGATGGAGCGGGCGCTGGTGATGGAGCGGGCGCTGGTGATGGAGCGGGCGCTGGTGATGGAGCGGGCGCTGGTGATGGAGCGGGCGCTGGTGATGGAGCGGGCGCTGGTGATGGAGCGGGCGCTGGTGATGGAGAGGGCGCTGGTGATGGAGCTGGTGCTGGTGATGAAGAAGGCGCTGCTGATGGAGAGGGAGCTGCTGATGGAGAGGGAGCTGGTGATGGAGCTGGCGCTGGTGATGGAGCTGGCGCTGGTGATAGACCTGGCGCTGGTGATGAAGGGGGCGCTGGTGATGGCGCTGGTGATGAAGATGGCGCTGGTGATGGCGCTGGTGATGAAGAGGGAGCTGGTAATGGAGCTGGCGCTGGTGATGAAGAGGGCGCTAGTGATGGAGCTGGCGCTGGTGATGGAGCGGGCGCTGGTGATGAAGGGGGCGCTGGTGATGGAGCTGGCGCTGGTGATGGAGCTGGTGATGGAGCTGGCGCTGGTGATGGAGCAGGCGCTGGTCATGAAGAGGGCTCTGGTGATGGAGCTGGCGCTGGTGCTGGGGATGAAGGGGGCACTAGTGATGGAGCAGGCGCTGGTGAGGAAGAGGGTGCTGGTGATGAAGAGGGAGCTGGTGATGGAGCGGGCGCTGAGGATGAAGAGGGCTCCGGTGATGGAGCTGGCGCTGGTGATGGAGCTGGCCCTGGTGATGGAGCGGGCGCTGGTGATGGAGCTGGTGCTGGTGATGGATCGGGCGCTGCTGATGGAGCGGGCGCTGCTGATGGAGAGGGAGCTGCTGATGGAGCGGGCGCTGGTGATGGAGCGGGCGCTGCTGATGGAGCGGGCGCTGGTGATGGAGCGGGCGCTGGTGATGGAGCGGGCGCTGGTGATGGAGCTGGCGCTGGTGATGGAGCGGGCGCTGGTGATGGAGAGGGAGCTGGTGATGGAGCTGGCGCTGGTGATGGAGCGCGCGCTGCTGATGGAGCGGGCGCTGGTGATGGAGCTGGCGCTGGTGATGGAGAGGGCGCTGGTGATGAAGAGGGCGCTGGTGATGGAGCTGGCGCTGGTGATGGAGAGGGCGCTGGTGATGGAGAGGGCGCTGGTGATGGAGAGGGCGCTGGTGATGGAGCGGGCGCTGGTGATGGAGCTGGCGCTGGTGATGGAGCGGGCGCTGGTGATGGAGCTGGTGATGGTGATGGAGAGGGAGCTGGTGATGGAGCGGGCGCTGGTGATGGAGCGGGCGCTGGTGATGGAGCGGGCGCTGGTGATGGAGCTGGCGCTGGTGATGGTGATGGAGAGGGCGCTGGTGATGGAGCTGGCGCAGGTGATGGAGAGGGAGCTGGTGATGGAGAGGGAGCTGCTGATGGAGCGGGCGCTGGTGATGGAGCGGGCGCTGGTGATGGAGAGGGTGCTGGTGATGGAGAGGGAGCTGGTGATGGAGCTGGTGCAGGTGATGGAGAGGGAGCCGGTGATGAAGAGGGCGCCGGTGATGGAGCTGGCGCTGGTGATGGAGAGGGAGCCGGTGATGGAGAGGGAGCTGGTGATGGAGCTGGTGCAGGTGATGGAGAGGGAGCCGGTGATGGAGAGGGAGCTGGTGATGGAGCTGGTGCAGGTGATGGAGAGGGAGCCGGTGATGGAGAGGGCGCTGGTGATGAAGAGGGAGCTGGCGATGGAGCTGGCGCTGGTGATGGAGCTGGCGCTGGTGATGGAGCGGGCGCTGGTGATGGAGCAGGCGTTTGTTATGAGGGGAGTGCTGGTGATGAAGGGGGCGCTGGTGATGGAGCTGCAGCTGGCGCTGGTGATGAAGAGGGCGCTGGGGATGGAGCTGGCGCTGGTGATGGAGCTGGCGCTGGTGATGGAGAGGGCGCTGGTGATGGAGATGGCGCTAGTGATGAAGAGGGCGCTGGTGATGGAGAGGGTGCTGGTGATGGAGTAGGCGCTGGTGATGAAGAAGGAGCTGGTGATGGAGCTGGCGCTGGTGATGGAGCAGGCGCTGGTGATGGAGAGGGAGCTGCTGATGGAGAGGGAGCTGGTGATGGAGCTGGCGCTGATGATGGAGAGGGCGCTGGTGATGGAGAGGGTGCTGGTGATGAAGAGGGCGCTGGTGATGGAGCTGGTGCTGGTGATGGAGAGGGAGCTGGTGATGGAGAGGGAGCTGGTGATGGAGCTGGCGCTGGTGATGAATAGGGTGCATGTGATGGAGCAGGCGCTGGTGATGGAGCGGGCGCTGGTGATTGAGCGGGCGCTGGTGATGGCGCTGGTGATGGAGAGGGCGCTGGTGATGAAGAGGGAGCTGGTGATGGAGCGGGCGCTGGTGATGGAGCTGGCGCTGGTGAAGAAGAGGGTGCTGGTGATGGAGCTGGCGCTGGTGATGGAGAGGGCGCTGGTGATGGAGAGGGCGCTGGTGATGGAGCAGGCGCTGGTGATGGAGCAGGCGCTGGTGATGGAGAGGGTGCTGGTGATGGAGCGGGCGTTGGTGATGGAGAGGGTGCTGGTGATGGAGTAGGCGCTGGTGATGAAGAAGGCGCTGGTGATGGAGCTGGCGCTGGTGATGGAGAGGGAGCTGGTGATGGAGAGGGAGCTGGTGATGGAGCGGGCGCTGGTGATGGAGCGGGCGCTGGTGATGGAGAGGGAGCTGGTGATGGAGCGGGCGCTGGTGATGGAGCTTGCGCTGGTGATGGAGAGGGAGCTGGTGATGGAGCGGGCGCTGCTGAAGAAGAGGGCGCTGGTGATGGAGCTGGCGCTGGTGATGGAGCTGGTGATGGAGCTGGCGCTGGTGATGGAGCAGGCGCTGGTCATGAAGAGGGCTCTGGTGATGGAGCTGGCGCTGGTGCTGGGGATGAAGGGGGCACTAGTGATGGAGCAGGCGCTGGTGAGGAAGAGGGTGCTGGTGATGGAGAGGGAGCTGGTGATGGAGCGGGCGCTGAGGATGAAGAGGGCTCCGGTGATGGAGCGGGCGCTGGTGAAGGAAGGGGGCGCTAATGATGGAGCTGGCGCTGGTGGTGGAGAGGGCGCTGGTGATGGAGCGGGCGCTGGTGATGGAGCGGGCGCTGGTGTTGGAGCGGGCGCTGGTGATGGAGAGGGCGCTGGTGATGGAGCTGGCGCTGGTGATGGAGCGGGTGCTGGTGATGAAGACGGCGCTGGGGATGGAGAGGGAGCTGGTGATGGAGCTGCAGCTGGCGCTGGTGATGGAGCGGGCGCTGGTGATGGAGTGGGCGCTGGTGATGGAGTGGGCGCTGGTGATGGAGTGGGCGCTGGTGATGGAGCGGGCGCTGGTGATGGAGCGGGCGCTGGTGATGGAGCGGGCGCTGGTGATGGAGCGGGCGCTGGTGATGAAGACGGCGCTGGTGGTGGAGCTGGCGCTGGTGATGGAGTGGGAGCTGGTGATGGAGCTGCAGCTGGCGCTGGTGATGGAGCGGGCGCTGGTGATGGAGTGGGAGCTGGTGATGGAGCTGGCGCTGGTGATAGAGCCGACGCTGGTGATAGAGCCGACGCTGGTGATGAAGAGGGAGCTGGTGATGGAGCTGGCGCTGGTGATGGAGAGGGCGCTGGTGATGGAGCTGGCGCTGGTGATGGAGCGGGCGCTGGTGATGAAGAGGGAGCTGGTGATGGAGCTGGCGCTGGTGATGGAGAGGGCGCTGGTGATGGAGAGGGCGCTGGTGATGGAGAGGGCGCTGGTGATGAAGAAGGCGCTGGTGATGGAGCTGGCGCTGGTGATGGAGCTTGAGCTGGTGATGGAGCTTGCGCTGGTGATGGAGCTTGCGCTGGTGATGGAGAGGGAGCTGGTGATGCGGAGGGAGCTGGTGGTGGAGAGGGCGCAGGTGATGGAGCGGGCGCTGGTGATGGAGTGGGCGCTGGTGATGGAGCGGGCGCTGGTGTTGGAGCGGGCGCTGGTGATGGAGAGGGCGCTGGTGATGGAGCTGGCGCTGGTGATGGAGCTGGCGCTGGTGATGGAGCGGGTGCTGGTGATGAAGACGGCGCTGGGGATGGAGCTGGCGCTGGTGATGGAGAGGGAGCTGGTGATGGAGCTGCAGCTGGCGCTGGTGATGGAGTGGGCGCTGGTGATGGAGCGGGCGCTGGTGATGGAGCGGGCGCTGGTGATGGAGCGGGCGCTGGTGATGGAGCGGGCGCTGGTGATGGAGCGGGCCCTGGTGATGGAGCGGGCGCTTGTGATGGAGCGGGCGCTGGTGATGGAGCTGGCGCTGGTGATGGAGAGGGCGCTGGTGATGGAGCTGGCGCTGGTGATGGAGCGGGCGCTGGTGATGGAGCTGGCGCTGGTGATGGAGCTGGCGCTGGTGATGGAGTGGGAGCTGGTGATGGAGCTGCAGCTGGCGCTGGTGATGGAGCGGGCGCTGGTGATGGAGTGGGAGCTGGTGATGGAGCTGGCGCTGGTGATAGAGCCGACGCTGGTGATGAAGAGGGCGCTGGTGATGGAGCTGGCGCTGGTGATGGAGAGGGCGCTGGTGATGGAGCTGGAGCTGGCGCTGGTGATGGAGCGGGCGCTGGTGATGAAGAGGGAGCTGGTGATGGAGCTGGCGCTGGTGATGGAGTAGGCGCTGGTGATGAAGAAGGCACTGGTGATGGAGCTTGCGCTGGTGATGGAGAGGGAGCTGGTGATGTGGAGGGAGCTGGTGATGGAGCTGGCGCTGGTGATGGAGCGGGCGCTGGTGATGGAGAGGGAGCTGGTGATGGAGCTGGCGCTGGTGATGGAGAGGGCGTTAGTGATGGAGCGGGCGCTGGTGATGGAGCGGGCGCTGGTGATGGAGCGGGCGCTGGTGATGGAGCGGGAGCTGGTGATGGAGCAGGCGCTGGTGATGGAGCAGGCGCTGGTGATGAAGAGGGCTCTGGTGATGGAGCTGGCGCTGGTGATGAAGAGGGTTCTGGTGATGGAGAGGGAGCTCGTGATGGAGCGGGCGTTGAGGATGAAGAGGGCTCCGGTGATGGAGCGGGCGCTGGTGATGGAAGGGGGCGCTGGTGATGGAGCTGGCGCTGGTGGTGGAGAGGGCGCAGGTGATGGAGCGGGCGCTGGTGATTGAGTGGGCGCTGGTGATTGAGTGGGCGCTGGTGATGGAGCTGGCGCCGCATATGAAGGGGGAGCTGGTGATGGAGCAGGTGCTGGTGATGAAGCTGGCGCTGGTGATGGAGCTGGCGCTGGTGATGGAGCAGGCGCTGGTGATGGAGCAGGCGCTGGTGATGGAGCTGGCGCTGGTGGTGGAGAGGGCGCAGGTGATGGAGTGGGCGCTGGTGATGGAGCTGGCGCCGCATATGAAGGGGGAGCTGGTGATGGAGCTCGCGCTGGTGCTGGGGATGAAGGGGGCGCTGGTGATGGAGCTGGCGCTGGTGATAAAGAGGGTGCTGGTGATGGAGAGGGAGCTGGTGATGGAGCGGGCACTGAGGATGAAGAGGGCTCCGGTGATGGAGCGGGCGCTGGTGATGGAAGGGGGCGCTGGTGATGGAGCTGGCGCTGGTGGTGGAGAGGGCGCTGGTGATGGAGCGGGCGCTGGTGATGGAGTGGGCGCTGGTGATGGAGCTGGCGCCGCATATGAAGGGGGAGCTGGTGATGGAGCAGGTGCTGGTGATGAAGCTGGCGCTGTTGATGGAGCTGGCGCAGGTGATGGAGCGGAAGCTGGTGATGGAGTGGGCGCTGGTGATGGGGCTGGCGCTGCATATGGAGGGGGAGCTGGTGATGGGTCAGGTGCTGGTGATGGAGCAGGTGCTGGTGATGAAGCTGGCGCTGGTGATGGAGCTGGGGCTGGTGATGAAGCTGGCGCTGGTGATGAAGAGGGTGCTGGTGATGAAGGGGGAGCTGGTGAAGAAGTTGGCGCTGGTGATGAAGAGGGTGCTGGTGATGGAGCAGATGCTGGTGATGAAGCTGGCGCTGGTGATGGAGCTGGCGTTGGTGATGAAGCTGGCGCTGTTGATGAAGAGGGTGCTGGTGATGAAGAGGGCTTTGGTGATGGAGAGGGCGCTAGTGATGAAGAGGGCGCTTGTGATGGAGAGGGTGCTGGTGATGGAGAGGGAGCTGGTGATGAAGAAGGAGCTGGTAATGGAGCTGGCGCTGGTGATGGAGCAGGCGCTGGTGATGGAGCGGGCGCTGGTGATGGAGAGGGAGCTGGTGATGGAGAGGGAGCTGGTGATGGAGAGGGAGCTGGTGATGGAGAGGGAGCTGGTGATGAAGAGGGCGCTGGTGATGAAGAGGGCGCTGGTGATGGAGCTGGCGCTGGTGATGGAGAGGGCGCTGGTGATGGAGCGGGCGCTGGTGATGGAGCGGGCGCTGGTGATGGAGCGGGCGCTGGTGATGGAGCAGGCGCTGTTGATGAAGAGGGCGCTGGTGATGGAGAGGGCGCTGGTGATGGAGAGGGCGCTGGTGATGGAGCGGGCGCTGTTGATGAAGAGGGCGCTGGTGACGGAGAGGGCGCTGGTGACGGAGAGGGCGCTGGTGACGGAGAGGGCGCTGGTGACGGAGAGGGCGCTGGTGACGGAGAGGGCGCTGGTGATGAAGAGGGCGCTGGTGATGGAGCTGGCGCTGGTGATGGAGCGGGCGCTGGTGATGGAGCGGGCGCTGGTGATGGAGCAGGCGCTGGTGATGGAGCAGGCGCTGTTGATGAAGAGGGCGCTGGTGATGGAGAGGGTGCTGGTGATGGAGCGGGCGTTGGTGATGGAGAGGGTGCTGGTGATGGAGTAGGTGCTGGTGATGAAGAAGGCGCTGGTGATGGAGCTGGCGCTGGTGATGGAGCTGGCGCTGGTCATGGAGCTGGCGCTGGTGATGGAGCGGGCGCTGGTGATGGAGCAGGCGCTGTTGATGAAGAGGGCGCTGGTGATGGAGAGGGTGCTGGTGATGGAGCGGGCGTTGGTGATGGAGAGGGTGCTGGTGATGGAGTAGGTGCTGGTGATGAAGAAGGCGCTGGTGATGGAGCTGGCGCTGGTGATGGAGCTGGCGCTGGTCATGGAGAGGGAGCTGGTCATGGAGAGGGAGCTGGTCATGGAGCAGGCGCTGGTGATGGAGCGGGCGCTGGTGATGGAGCGGGCGCTGGTGATGGAGCGGGCGCTGGTGATGGAGAGGGAGCTGGTGATGGAGCTGGCGCTGGTGATGGAGCGGGCGCTGGTGTAGAAGAGGGCGCTGGTGATGGAGCTGGCGCTGGTGATGGAGCTGGTGATGGAGCAGGCGCTGGTCTTGAAGAGGGCTCTGGTGATGGAGCTGGCGCTGGTGCTGGGGATGAAGGGGGCACTAGTGATGGAGCTGGCGCTGGTGAGGAAGAGGGTGCTGGTGATGGAGAGGGAGCTAGTGATGGAGCGGGCGCTGAGGATGAAGAGGGCTCCGGTGATGGAGCGGGCGCTGGTGATGGAGTGGGCGCTGGTGATGGAGCGGGCGCTGGTGATGGAGAGGGCGCTGGTGATGGAGCTGGCTCTGGTGATGGAGCTGGCTCTGGTGATGGAGCGGGCGCTGGTGATGGAGCGGGCGCTGGTGATGAAGAGGGCGCTGGTGATGGAGCTGGTGATGGAGAGGGCGCTGGTGATGGAGCGGGCGCTGGTGATGGAGCTGGCGCTGGTGATGGAGCTGGCGCTGGTGATGGAGCGGGCGCTGGTGATGAAGACGGCGCTGGTGATGGAGCTGGCGCTGGTGATGGAGAGGGAGCTGGTGATAGAGCTGCAGCTGGCGCTGGTGATGGAGCGGGCGCTGGTGATGGAGTGGGAGCTGGTGATGGAGCTGGCGCTGCTGATAGAGCCGACGCTGGTGATGAAGAGGGCGCTGGTGATGGAGCTGGCGCTGGTGATGAAGAGGGCGCTGGTGATGGAGAGGGCGCTGGTGATGGAGCTGGCGCTGGTGATGGAGCAGGCGCTGGTGATGGAGAGGGAGCTGGTGATGGAGCTTGCGCTGGTGATGGAGAGGGAGCTGGTGATGGAGCTTGCGCTGGTGATGGAGCTGGCGCTGGTGATGGAGCGGGCGCTGGTGATGGAGAGGGAGCTGGTGATGGAGCTGGCGCTGGTGATGGAGAGGGCGTTAGTGATGGAGCGGGCGCTGTTGATGGAGCGGGAGCTGGTGATGGAGCGGGAGCTGGTGATGGAGCAGGCGCTGGTGATGGAGCAGGCGCTGGTGATGGAGCAGGCGCTGGTGATGGAGCTGGCGCTGGTGATGAAGAGGGTTCTGGTGATGGAGAGGGAGCTCTTGATGGAGCGGGCGTTGAGGATGAAGAGGGCTCCGGTGATGGAGCGGGCGCTGGTGATGGAAGGGGGCGCTGGTGATGGAGCTGGCGCTGGTGGTGGAGAGGGCGCAGGTGATTGAGTGGGCGCAGGTGATTGAGTGGGCGCTGGTGATTGAGTGGGCGCTGGTGATGGAGCTGGCGCCGCATATGAAGGGGGAGCTGGTGATGGAGCAGGTGCTGGTGATGAAGCTGGCGCTGGTGATGGAGCTGGCGCTGGTGGTGGACAGGGCGCTGGTGATGGAGTGGGCGCTGGTGATGGAGCTGGCGCTGGTGCTGGGGATGAAGGGGGCTCTGGTGATGGAGCTGGTGCTGGTGATGGAGCTGGCGCTGGTGCTGGGGATGAAGGGGGCTCTGGTGATGGAGCTGGCGCTGGTGCTGGGGATGGAGGGGGCTCTGGTGATCGAGCTGGCGCTGGTGATGGAAGGGGGCGCTGGTGATGGAGCTGGCGCTGGTGGTGGAGAGGGCGCAGGTGATGGAGCGGGCGCTGGTGATGGAGTGGGCGTTGGTGATGGAGCTGGCGCCGCATATGAAGGGGGAGCTGGTGATGGAGCAGGTGCTGGTGATGAAGCTGGCACTGTTGATGGAGCTGGCGCAGGTGATGGAGCGGAAGCTGGTGATGGAGTGGGCGCTGGTGATGGAGCTGGCGCCGCATATGAAGGGGGAGCTGGTGATGGAGCAGGTGCTGGTGATGGAGCAGGTACTGGTGATGAAGCTGGCGCTGGTGATGGAGCTGGGGCTGGTGATGGAGCAGATGCTGGTGATGAAGCTGGCGCTGGTGATGGAGCTGGCGTTGGTGATGAAGCTGGCGCTGTTGATGAAGAGGGTGCTGGTGATGAAGAGGGCTTTGGTGATGGAGAGGGCGCTGGTGATGGAGAGGGCGCTGGTGATGGAGAGGGAGCTGGTGATGGAGAGGGCGCTGGTGATGGAGAGGGAGCTGGTGATGGAGCGGGCGCTGGTGATGGAGCTGGCGCTGGTGATTGAGCGGGCGCTGGTGATGGAGAGGGCGCTGGTGATGGAGAGGGAGCTGGTGATGGAGAGGGCGCTGGTGATGGAGCTGGCGCTGGTGATGGAGAGGGCGCTGGTGATGGAGCTGGCGCTGGTGATGATGAGGGCGCTGGTGATGATGAGGGCGCTGGTGATGGAGCTGGCGCTGGTGATGGAGCTGGCGCTGGTGATGGAGCGAGCGCTGGTGATGATGAGGGCGCTGGTGATGGAGAGGGAGCTGGTGATGGAGCTGGCGCTGGTGATGGAGAGGGTGCTGGTGATGGAGTAGGTGCTGGTGATGAAGAAGGCGCTGGTGATGAAGAAGGCGCTGGTGGTGGAGAGGGAGCTGGTGATGAAGAAGGAGCTGGTAATGGAGCTGGCGCTGGTGATGAAGAGGGCGCTGGTGATGAAGAGGGCGCTGGTGATGGAGCTGGCGCTGGTGATGGAGAGGGCGCTGGTGATGGAGAGGGCGCTGGTGATGGATAGGGCGCTGGTGATGGAGCGGGCGCTGGTGATGGAGCAGGCACTGGTGATGAAGAGGGCGCTGGTGATGGAGAGGGTGCTGGTGATGGAGCGGGCGTTGGTGATGGAGAGGGTGCTGGTGATGGAGTAGGTGCTGGTGATGAAGAAGGCGCTGGTGATGGAGCTGGCGCTGGTGATGGAGCTGGCGCTGGTCATGGAGAGGGAGCTGGTCATGGAGAGGGAGCTGGTCATGGAGAGGGAGCTGGTGATGGAGCAGGCGCTGGTGATGGAGCGGGCGCTGGTGATGGAGCGGGCGCTGGTGATGGAGCGGGCGCTGGTGATGGAGAGGGAGCTGGTGATGGAGCGGGCGCTGGTGATGGAGAGGGAGCTGGTGATGGAGCTGGCGCTGGTGATGGAGCGGGCGCTGGTGATGGAGCTGGAGCTGGCGCTGGTGATGGAGCTGGTGATGGAGCTGGCGCTGGTGATGGAGCAGGCGCTGGTCATGAAGAGGGCTCTGGTGATGGAGCTGGCGCTGGTGCTGGGGATGAAGGGGGCACTAGTGATGGAGCTGGCGCTGGTGAGGAAGAGGGTGCTGGTGATGGAGAGGGAGCTGGTGATGGAGCGGGCACTGAGGATGAAGAGGGCTCCGGTGATGGAGCGGGCGCTGGTGATGGAGCGGGCGCTGGTGATGGAGAGGGCGCTGGTGATGGAGCTGGCGCTGGTGATGGAGAGGGCGCTGGTGATGGAGCTGGCGCTGGTGATGGAGCGGGCGCTGGTGATGAAGACGGCGCTGGTGATGGAGCTGGCGCTGGTGATGGAGCTGGCGCTGGTGATGGAGAGGGAGCTGGTGATGGAGCTGCAGCTGGCGCTGGTGATGGAGCAGGCGCTGGTGATGGAGTGGGAGCTGGTGATGGAGCTGGCGCTGGTGATAGAGCCGACGCTGGTGATGAAGAGGGCGCTGGTGATGGAGCTGGCGCTGGTGATGGAGAGGGCGCTGGTGATGGAGAGGGCGCTGGTGATGGAGAGGGCGCTGGTGATGGAGCTTGCGCTGGTGATGGAGAGGGAGCTGGTGATGGAGCAGGCACTGGTGATGGAGCAGGCGCTGGTGATGGAGCTGGCGCTGGTGATGAAGAGGGTTCTGGTGATGGAGCTGGCGCTGGTGATGGAGCAGGCGCTGGTGATGGAGAGGGAGCTGGTGATGGAGCTTGCGCTGGTGATGGAGCGGGCGCTGGTGATGGAGAGGGAGCTGGTGATGGAGCTGGCGCTGGTGATGGAGAGGGCGTTAGTGATTGAGCGGGCGCTGGTGATGGAGCGGGCGCTGGTGATGAAGAAGGCGCTGGTGATGAAGAGGGCGCTGGTGATGGAGAGGGTTCTGGTGATGGAGAGGGAGCTCGTGATGGAGCGGGCGTGGAGGATGAAGAGGGCTCCGGGGATGGGGCGGGGGCGGGGGATGGAGGGGGGCGCTGGGGAGGGAGCTGGCGCTGGTGGTGGAGGGGGGGCTGGTGATTGAGTGGGCGCTGGTGATTGAGTGGGCGCTGGTGATGGAGCTGGCGCCGCATATGAAGGGGGAGCTGGTGATGGAGCAGGTGCAGGTGATGAAGCTGGCGCTGGTGATGGAGCTGGCGCTGGTGGTGGACAGGGCGCAGGTGAGGGAGCGGGCGCTGGTGATGGAGTGGGCGCTGGTGATGGAGCTGGCGCTGGTGCTGGGGATGAAGGTGGCTCTGGTGATGGAGCTGGTGCTGGTGATGGAGCTGGCGCTGGTGCTGGGGATGAAGGGGGCTCTGGTGATGGTGCTGGCGCTGGTGATGGAGCTGGCGCTGGTGCTGGGGATGAAGGGGGCTCTGGTGATGGAGCTGGCGCTGGTGATGGAGAGGGCGCTGGTGATGGAGCTGGGGCTGGTGATGAAGAGGGAGGTGGTGATGGAGCGGGCACTGAGGATGAAGAGGGCTCCGGTGATGGAGCGGGCGCTGTTGATGGAAGTGGGCGCTGGTGATGGAGCTGGCGCTGGTGGTGGAGAGGGCGCAGGTGATGGAGCGGGCGCTGGTGATGGAGTGGGCGCTGGTGGTGGAGCTGGCGTCGCATATGAAGGGGGTGCTGGTGATGGAGCAGGTGCTGGTTATGAGGCTGGTGCTGTTGATGGTGCTGGCGGTGGTGATGGAGTGGGCGCTGGTGATGAAGCTGGCGCTGGTGATGAAGAGGGTGCTGGTGATGAAGGAGGAGCTGGTGAAGAAGTTGGCGCTGGTGATGTAGAGGGTGCTGGTGATGGAGCAGATGCTGGTGATGAAGAGGGTGCTGGTGATGGAGCTGGGGCTGGTGATGAAGCTGGCGCTAGTGATGAAGCTGGCGCTGGTGATGGAGCTGGCGCTGGTGATGAAGAGGGCGCTGGTGATGGAGAGGGCGCTAGTGATGAAGAGGGCGCTTGTGATGGAGAGGGTGCTGGTGATGGAGCTGGCGCTGGTGATGAAGCTGGCGCTGGTGATGAAGCTGGCGCTGGTGATGGAGCTGGGGCTGGTGATGAAGAGGGCGCTGGTGATGGAGCCGGGGCTGGTGATGGAGCCGGGGCTGGTGATGGAGAGGGCGCTGGTGATGGAGAGGGCGCTGGTGATGGAGCTGGGGCTGGTGATGAAGCTGGCGCTGGTGATGAAGCTGGTGCTGGTAATGATGGGGGAGCTGGTGATGGAGCTGGGACTGGTGATGAAGGGGGCGCTGGTGATGGAGAGAGCGCTGGTGATTTCGCAGGCGCTGGGAATGGAGCTGGGGCTGGTGATGAAGGGGGCGCTGGTGATGGCGCTGGTGATGGAGCGGGCGCTGGTGATGGAGCTGGCGCTGGTCATGGAGCTGGGGCTGGTGATGGAGAGGGCGCTGGTGATTTAGCAGGCGCTGGTAATGGAGCTGGGGCTGGTGATGGAGAGGGCGCTGGTGATGGCGCTGGTGATGGAGCGGGCGCTGGTGATGGAGCGGGCGCTGGTGATGGAGCGGGCGCTGGTGATGGAGCTGGTGCAGGTGATGGAGAGGGTGCAGGTGATGGAGAGGGAGCCGGTGATAGAGAGGGAGCTGGTGATGGAGCTGGCGCTGGTGATGGAGCTGGTGCTGGTGATGAAGAAGGGCGCTGGTGATGGAGCAGCTGCTGGTGATGAAGAGGGCGCTTGATGGAGCTGGGGCTGTTGATGGAGCAGGCGCTGGTGATGGAGAGGGTGCTGGTGATGAAGAGGGCGCTGGTGATGGAGCTGGTGCTGGTGATGAAAAGGGCGCTGGTGATGGAGCTGGTGCTGGTGATGAAAAGGGCGCTGGTGATGAAGAGGGCGCTGGTGATGAAGAGGGCGCTGGTGATGGAGCTGGCGCTGGTGATGGTGCTGGCGCTGGTGATGGAGAGGGCGCTGGTGATGGAGCTGATGCTGGTGATGAAGAGGGCGCTGGTGATGGAGCTGGCGCTGGTGATGAAGAGGGCGCTGGTGATGGAGCTGGTGCTGGTGATGAAAAGGGCGCTGGTGATGAAGAGGGCGCTGGTGATGGAGCTGGCGCTGGTGATGGAGCAGGCGCTGGTGATGGAGAGGGAGCTGGTGATGGAGCTTGCGCTGGTGATGGAGAGGGAGCTGGTGATGGAGCTTGCGCTGGTGATGGAGCTGGGGCTGGTGATGGAGCGGGCGCTGGTGATGGAGAGGGAGCTGGTGATGGAGCTGGCGCTGGTGATGGAGAGGGCGTTAGTGATGGAGCGGGCGCTGTTGATGGAGCGGGAGCTGGTGATGGAGCGGGAGCTGGTGATGGAGCAGGCGCTGGTGATGGAGCAGGCGCTGGTGATGGAGCAGGCGCTGGTGATGGAGCTGGCGCTGGTGATGAAGAGGGTTCTGGTGATGGAGAGGGAGCTCTTGATGGAGCGGGCGTTGAGGATGAAGAGGGCTCCGGTGATGGAGCGGGCGCTGGTGATGGAAGGGGGCGCTGGTGATGGAGCTGGCGCTGGGGGTGGAGAGGGCGCAGGTGATTGAGTGGGCGCAGGTGATTGAGTGGGCGCTGGTGATTGAGGGGGCGCTGGGGATGGAGCTGGCGCCGCATATGAAGGGGGAGCTGGTGATGGAGCAGGTGCTGGTGATGAGGCTGGGGCTGGTGATGGAGCTGGCGCTGGTGGTGGACAGGGCGCTGGTGATGGAGTGGGCGCTGGTGATGGAGCTGGCGCTGGTGCTGGGGATGAAGGGGGCTCTGGTGATGGAGCTGGTGCTGGTGATGGAGCTGGCGTTGGTGCTGGGGATGAAGGGGGCTCTGGTGATGGAGCTGGCGCTGGTGCTGGGTATGGAGGGGGCTCTGGTGATCGAGCTGGCGCTGGTGATGGAAGGGGGCGCTGGTGATGGAGCTGGCGCTGGTGGTGGAGAGGGCGCAGGTGATGGAGCGGGCGCTGGTGATGGAGTGGGCGTTGGTGATGGAGCTGGCGCCGCATATGAAGGGGGAGCTGGTGATGGAGCAGGTGCTGGTGATGAAGCTGGCACTGTTGATGGAGCTGGCGCAGGTGATGGAGCGGAAGCTGGTGATGGAGTGGGCGCTGGTGATGGAGCTGGCGCCGCATATGAAGGGGGAGCTGGTGATGGAGCAGGTGCTGGTGATGGAGCAGGTACTGGTGATGAAGCTGGCGCTGGTGATGGAGCTGGGGCTGGTGATGGAGCAGATGCTGGTGATGAAGCTGGCGCTGGTGATGGAGCTGGCGTTGGTGATGAAGCTGGCGCTGTTGATGAAGAGGGTGCTGGTGATGAAGAGGGCTTTGGTGATGGAGAGGGCGCTAGTGATGAAGAGGGCGCTTGTGATGGAGAGGGTGCTGGTGATGGAGAGGGAGCTGGTGATGAAGAAGGAGCTGATAATGGAGCTGGCGCTGGTGATGGAGCAGGCGCTGGTGATGGAGCGGGCGCTGGTGATGGAGAGGGAGCTGGTGATGGAGAGGGAGCTGGTGATGAAGAGGGCGCTGGTGATGGAGAGGGCGCTGGTGATGAAGAGGGCGCTGGTGATGGAGCTGGCGCTGGTGATGGAGAGGGCGCTGGTGATGGAGAGGGCGCTGGTGATGGAGCGGGCGCTGGTGATGGAGCAGGCGCTGGTGATGGAGCAGGCACTGGTGATGAAGAGGGCGCTGGTGATGGAGAGGGTGCTGGTGATGGAGCGGGCGTTGGTGATGGAGAGGGTGCTGGTGATGGAGTAGGTGCTGGTGATGAAGAAGGCGCTGGTGATGGAGCTGGCGCTGGTGATGGAGAGGGAGCTGGTGATGAAGAAGGAGCTGGTAATGGAGCTGGCGCTGGTGATGAAGAGGGCGCTGGTGATGAAGAGGGCGCTGGTGATGGAGCTGGCGCTGGTGATGGAGAGGGCGCTGGTGATGGAGAGGGCGCTGGTGATGGAGAGGGCGCTGGTGATGGAGCGGGCGCTGGTGATGGAGCAGGCACTGGTGATGAAGAGGGCGCTGGTGATGGAGAGGGTGCTGGTGATGGAGCGGGCGTTGGTGATGGAGAGGGTGCTGGTGATGGAGCTGGTGCTGGTGATGAAGAAGGCGCTGCTGATGGAGAGGGAGCTGCTGATGGAGAGGGAGCTGCTGATGGAGAGGGAGCTGCTGATGGAGAGGGAGCTGGTGATGGAGCTGGCGCTGGTGATGGAGAGGGAGCTGCTGATGGAGCGGGAGCTGCTGATGGAGCGGGAGCTGCTGATGGAGAGGGAGCTGCTGATGGAGAGGGCGCTGGTGATGGAGAGGGCGCTGGTGATGGAGAGGGCGCTGGTGATGGAGAGGGAGCTGGTGATGGAGAGGGCGCTGGTGATGGAGAGGGAGCTGGTGATGGAGCGGGCGCTGGCGCTGGTGATGGAGCTGGTGATGGGGCTGGCGCTGGTGATGGAGCAGGCGCTGGTCATGATGAGGGCTCTGGTGATGGAGCTGGCGCTGGTGCTGGGGATGAAGGGGGCACTAGTGATGGAGCTGGCGCTGGTGAGGAACAGGGGGCTGGTGATGGAGAGGGAGCTGGTGATGGAGCGGGCACTGAGGATGAAGAGGGCTCCGGTGATGGAGCGGGCGCTGGTGATGGAGCGGGCGCTGGTGATGGAGAGGGCGCTGGTGATGGAGCTGGCGCTGGTGATGGAGCGGGCGCTGGTGATGAAGACGGCGCTGGTGATGGAGCTGGCGCTGGTGATGGAGCTGGCGCTGGTGATGGAGCTGGCGCTGGTGATGGAGAGGGAGCTGGTGATGGAGCTGCAGCTGGCGCTGGTGATGGAGCAGGCGGTGGTGATAGAGCCGACGCTGGTGATGAAGAGGGCGCTGGTGATGGAGCTGGCGCTGGTGATGGAGAGGGCGCTGGTGATGGAGAGGGCGCTGGTGATGGAGAGGGCGCTGGTGATGGAGCTTGCGCTGGTGATGGAGAGGGAGCTGGTGATGGAGCAGGCACTGGTGATGGAGCAGGCGCTGGTGATGGAGCTGGCGCTGGTGATGAAGAGGGTTCTGGTGATGGAGCTGGCGCTGGTGATGGAGCAGGCGCTGGTGATGGAGAGGGAGCTGGTGATGGAGCTTGCGCTGGTGATGGAGCGGGCGCTGGTGATGGAGAGGGAGCTGGTGATGGAGCTGGCGCTGGTGATGGAGGGGGCGTTAGTGATTGAGCGGGCGCTGGTGATGGAGCGGGCGCTGGTGATGGAGCAGGCGCTGGTGATGGAGCTGGCGCTGGTGATGAAGAGGGTTCTGGTGATGGAGAGGGAGCTCGTGATGGAGCGGGCGTTGAGGATGAAGAGGGCTCCGGTGATGGAGCGGGCGCTGGTGATGGAAGGGGGCGCTGGTGATGGAGCTGGCGCTGGTGGTGGAGAGGGCGCTGGTGATTGAGTGGGCGCTGGTGATTGAGTGGGCGCTGGTGATGGAGCTGGCGCCGCATATGAAGGGGGAGCTGGTGATGGAGCAGGTGCTGGTGATGAAGCTGGCGCTGGTGATGGAGCTGGCGCTGGTGGTGGACAAGGGCGCAGGTGAGGGAGCGGGCGCTGGTGATGGAGTGGGCGCTGGTGATGGAGCTGGCGCTGGTGCTGGGGATGAAGGGGGCTCTGGTGATGGAGCTGGTGCTGGTGATGGAGCTGGCGCTGGTGCTGGGGATGAAGGGGGCTCTGGTGATGGTGCTGGCGCTGGTGATGGAGCTGGCGCTGGTGCTGGGGATGAAGGGGGCTCTGGTGATGGAGCTGGCGCTGGTGATGGAGAGGGCGCTGGTGATGGAGCTGGCGCTGGTGATGAAGAGGGAGCTGGTGATGGAGCGGGCACTGAGGATGAAGAGGGCTCCGGTGATGGAGCGGGCGCTGTTGATGGAAGTGGGCGCTGGTGATGGAGCTGGCGCTGGTGGTGGAGAGGGCGCAGGTGATGGAGCGGGCGCTGGTGATGGAGTGGGCGCTGGTGATGGAGCTGGCGCCGCATATGAAGGGGGAGCTGGTGATGGAGCAGGTGCTGGTGATGAAGCTGGCGCTGTTGATGGAGCTGGCGCTGGTGATGGAGTGGGCGCTGGTGATGAAGCTGGCGCTGGTGATGAAGAGGGTGCTGGTGATGAAGGAGGAGCTGGTGAAGAAGTTGGCGCTGGTGATGTAGAGGGTGCTGGTGATGGAGCAGATGCTGGTGATGAAGAGGGTGCTGGTGATGGAGCTGGGGCTGGTGATGAAGCTGGCGCTAGTGATGAAGCTGGCGCTGGTGATGGAGCTGGCGCTGGTGATGAAGAGGGCGCTGGTGATGGAGAGGGCGCTAGTGATGAAGAGGGCGCTTGTGATGGAGAGGGTGCTGGTGATGGAGCTGGCGCTGGTGATGAAGCTGGCGCTGGTGATGAAGCTGGCGCTGGTGATGGAGCTGGGGCTGGTGATGAAGAGGGCGCTGGTGATGGAGCCGGGGCTGGTGATGGAGCTGGGACTGGTGATGAAGAGGGCGCTGGCGATGGAGAGGGCGCTGGTGATGGAGCTGGGGCTGGTGATGGAGCTGGGACTGGTGATGAAGCTGCTGGTGGTAATGATGGGGGAGCTGGTGATGGAGCTGGGACTGGTGATGAAGGGGGCGCTGGTGATGGAGAGAGCGCGGGGGATTTGGCAGGCGCTGGGAATGGAGCTGGGGCTGGTGATGAAGGGGGCGCTGGTGATGGCGCTGGTGATGGAGCGGGCGCTGGTGATGGAGCTGGCGCTGGTCATGGAGCTGGGGCTGGTGATGGAGAGGGCTCTGGTGATGGAGCAGGCGCTGGTAATGGAGCTGGGGCTGGTGATGGAGAGGGCGCTGGTGATGGCGCTGGTGATGGAGCGGGCGCTGGTGATGGAGCGGGCGCTGGTGATGGAGCGGGCGCTGGTGATGGAGCGGGCGCTGGTGATGGAGCTGGTGCAGGTGATGGAGAGGGTGCAGGTGATGGAGAGGGAGCCGGTGATAGAGAGGGAGCTGGTGATGGAGCTGGCGCTGGTGATGGAGCTGGTGCTGGTGATGAAGAAGGGCGCTGGTGATGGAGCAGCTGCTGGTGATGAAGAGGGCGCTTGATGGAGCTGGGGCTGTTGATGGAGCAGGCGCTGGTGATGGAGAGGGTGCTGGTGATGAAGAGGGCGCTGGTGATGGAGCTGGTGCTGGTGATGAAAAGGGCGCTGGTGATGGAGCTGGTGCTGGTGATGAAAAGGGCGCTGGTGATGAAGAGGGCGCTGGTGATGAAGAGGGCGCTGGTGATGGAGCTGGCGCTGGTGATGGTGCTGGCGCTGGTGATGGAGAGGGCGCTGGTGATGGAGCTGATGCTGGTGATGAAGAGGGCGCTGGTGATGGAGCTGGCGCTGGTGATGAAGAGGGCGCTGGTGATGGAGCTGGTGCTGGTGATGAAAAGGGCGCTGGTGATGAAGAGGGCGCTGGTGATGGAGCTGGTGATGGTGCTGGCGCTGGTGATGGAGAGGGCGCTGGTGATGGAGCTGGTGCTGGTGATGGAGAGGGCGCTGGTGATGGAGCTGATGCTGGTGATGAAGAGGGCGCTGGTGATGGAGCTGGCGCTGGTGATGGTGCTGGCGCTGGTGATGGAGCAGGCGCTGGTGGTGAAGAGGGAGCTGGTGATGGAGCAGGCGCTGATGATGAAGAGGGCGCTGGTGATGGAGCTGGTGCTGGTGATGAAGAGGGCGCTGGTGATGGAGCTGGCGCTGGTGATGGAGAGGGCGCTGGTGATGGAGCTGGTGCTGGTGATGGAGAGGGAGCTGGTGATGGAGCAGGCACTGGTGATGGAGCTGGCGCTGCTGATGGAGCTGGCGCTGGTGATGGAGCGGGCGCTGGTGATGGAGAGGGAGCTGGTGATGGAGCTGGTGATGGAGCTGGCGCTGGTGATGGTGATGGAGAGGGAGCTGGTGATGGAGCTGGCGCTGGTGATAAATAGGGTGCTGGTGATGGAGAGGGAGCTGGTGATGGAGAGGGAGATGGTGATGGAGCTGGCGCTGGTGATGGAGAGGGAGCTGGTGATGGAGTGGGCGCTGGTGATGGAGAGGGAGCTGTTGATGGAGCGGGCGCTGGTGAAGGAGAGGGAGCTGGTGATGGAGCTGGCGCTGGTGATGGAGAGGGCGCTGGTGATGAAGAGGGCGCTGGTGATGGAGAGGGCGCTGGTGATGGAGAGGGCGCTGGTGATGGAGCTGGCACTGGTGATGGAGCTGGCGCTGGTGATGGAGAGGGAGCTGGTGATGAAGAGGGCGCTGGTGATGGAGCTGGCGCTGGTGATGGAGAGGGAGCTGGTGATGGAGAGGGTGCTGGTGATGGAGCAGGCGCTGGTGATGGAGAGGGAGCTGGTGATGGAGCTGGCGCTGGTGATGGAGCGGGCGCTGGTGATGGAGCGGGCGCTGGTGATGGAGAGGGAGCTGGTGATGGAGCGGGCGCTGGTGATGTAGCGGCCGCTGGTGATGGAGCTTGCGCTGGTGATGGCGCTGGTGATGGAGCTGGCGCTGGTGATGGAGCAGGCGCTGGTGATGGAGCAGGCGCTGGTGATGAAGCTGGCGCTGGTGATGGAGAGGGAGCTGGTGATTAAGAGGGTGCTGGGGATGAAGAGGGCGCTTGTGATGGAGCGGGCGCTGGTGATGGAGCGGGCGCTGGTGATGGAGAGCGGGCGCTGGTGATGGAGCTTGCGCTGGTGATGGAGAGGGCGCTGGTGATGGAGCGGGCGCTGGTGATGGAGCTGGCGCTGGTGATGGAGCTGGCGCTGGTCATGGAGCGGGCGCTGGTGATGGAGAGGGAGCTGGTGATGGAGCGGGCGCTGGTGATAGAGCCGACGCTGGTGATGAAGAGGGCGCTGGTGATGGACAGGGAGCTGGTGATGGAGAGGGAGCTGGTGATGGAGCTGGCGCTGGCGATGGAGCGGGCGCTGGTGATGGAGAGGGAGCTGGTGATGGAGCTGGCGCTGGTGATGGAGAGGGCGTTAGTGATGGAGCGGGCGCTGGTGATGGAGCGGGAGCTGGTGATGGAGCAGGCGCTGGTGATGGAGCAGGCGCTGGTGATGGAGCTGGCGCTGGTGATGAAGAGGGCTCTGGTGATGGAGCTGGCGCTGGTGATGGAGCTGGCGCTGGTGATGAAGAGGGTGCTGGTGATGGAGAGGGAGCTGGTGATGGAGCTGGCGTTGAGGATGAAGAGGGTGCTGGTGATGGAGCGGGCGCTGGTGATGGAGCTGGCGCTGGTGATGGAGCTGGCGCTGGTGATGAAGAGGGTGCTGGTGATGGAGCGGGCGCTGGTGATGGAAGGGGGCGCTGGTGATGGAGCTGGCGCCGGTGGTGGAGCGGGCGCAGGTGATGGAGCGGGCGCTGGTGATTGAGTGGGCGCTGGTGATTGAGTGGGCGCTGGTGATTGAGTGGGCGCTGGTGATGGAGCTGGCGCCGCATATGAAGGGGGATCTGGTGATGGAGCAGGTGCTGGTGATGGAGCTGGCGCTGGTGATGGAGCTGGCGCTGGGGATGGAGCTGGCGCTGGTGATGGAGCAGGTGCTGGTGATGGAGCTGGCGCTGGTGGTGGAGAGGGCGCAGGTGATGGAGCGGGCGCTGGTGATGGAGTGGGCGCTGGTGATGGAGCTGGCGCTGGTGCTGGGGATGAAGGGGGCTCTGGTGATGGAGCTGGCGCTGGTGATGGAGAGGGCGCTGGTGATGGAGCTGGCGCTGGTGATGAAGAGGGTGCTGGTGATGGAGAGGGAGCTGGTGATGGAAGGGGGCGCTGGTGATGGAGCTGGCGCTGGTGGTGGAGAGGGCGCAGGTGATGGAGCGGGCGCTGGTGATGGAGTGGGCGCTGGTGATGGAGCTGGCGCCGCATATGAAGGGGGAGCTGGTGATGGAGCAGGTGCTGGTGATGAAGCTGGCGCTGTTGATGGAGCTGGCGCTGTTGATGGAGCTGGCGCTGTTGATGGAGCTGGCGCTGGTGATGGAGCTGGGGCTGGTGATGGGGCTGGCGCTGGTGGTGGAGAGGGCGCAGGTGATGGAGCGGGCGCTGGTGATGGAGTGGGCGCTGGTGATGGAGCTGGCGCCGCATATGAAGGGGGAGCTGGTGATGGAGCAGGTGCTGGTGATGGAGCAGGTGCTGGTGATGAAGCTGGCGCTGGTGATGGAGCTGGGGCTGGTGATGAAGCTGGCGCTGGTGATGAAGAGGGTGCTGGTGATGAAGGGGGAGCTGGTGAAGAAGCTGGCGCTGGTGATGAAGAGGGTGCTGGTGATGGAGCAGATGCTGGTGATGAAGCTGGGGCTGGTGATGGAGCTGGGGCTGGTGATGGAGGTGGGGCTGGTGATGGAGCTGGGGCTGGTGATGAAGCTGGCGCTGGTGATGGAGCTGGCGCTGGTGATGAAGCTGACGCTGTTGATGGAGAGGGCGCTGGTGATGGAGAGGGCGCTGGTGATGGAGAGGGCGCTGGTGATGGAGCACGTGCTGGTGATGAAGCTGGCGCTGGTGATGAAGAGGGCTTTGGTGATGGAGCTGGCGCTAGTGATGAAGAGGGCGCTTGTGATGGACAGGGTGCTGGTGATGGAGCACGTGCTGGTGATGAAGCTGGCGCTGGTAATGAAGAGGGCTATGGTGATGGAGCTGGGGCTGGTGATGAAGCTAGCGCTGGTGATGGAGCTGGAGCTGGGGCTGGTGATGGAGCTGGGGCTGGTGATGAAGCTGGTGCTGGTGATGAAGGGGGAGCTGGTGATGGAGCCGGGGCTGGTGATGGAGAGGGCGCTGGTGATGGAGAGGGCGCTGGTGATGGAGCTGGGGCTGGTGATGAAGCTGGCGCTGGTGATGAAGCTGGTGCTGGTGATGAAGGGGGCGCTGGTGATGGAGAGGGCGCTGGTGATTTAGCAGGCGCTGGTAATGGAGCTGGGGTTGGTGATGAAGGGGGCGCTGGTGATGGCGCTGGTGATGGAGAGGGAGCTGGTGATGGAGAGAGAGCTGGTGATGGAGCGGGCGCTGGTGATGGAGCGGGCGCTGGTGATGGAGCTGGCGCTGGGCATGGAGCTGGGGCTGGTGATGGGGAGGGCGCTGGTGAGGGAGAGGGCGCTGGTGATTTAGGAGGCGCTGGTAATGGAGCTGGGGCTGGTAAGGGAGCTGGTGCAGGTGATGGAGAGGGAGCCGGTGATGGAGAGGGAGCCGGTGATGGAGCTGGCGCTGGTGATGGAGAGGGCGCTGGTGATGGAGAGGGCGCTGGTAATGGAGCAGGTGCTGGTGATGAAGCTGGCGCTGGTGATGGAGAGTGAGCTGGTGATGGAGCAGGTGCTGCTGATGAAGAGGGCGCTTGATGGAGCTGGGGCTGTTGATGGAGCAGGCGCTGGTGATGGAGAGGGAGCTGGTGATGAAGAGGGTGCTGATGATGAAGAGGGCGCTGGTGATGGAGAGGGAGCTGGTGATGAAGAGGGTGCTGATGATGAAGAGGGTGCTGATGATGAAGAGGGCGCTGGTGATGGAGCTGGTGCTGGTGATGGAGAGGGAGCTGGTGATGAAGAGGGTGTTTGTGATGAAGAGGGCGCTGGTGATGGAGCTGGAGCTGGTGATGAAGAGGGCGCTGGTGATGGAGCTGGTGCTGGTGATGGAGCTGGTGCTAGTGATGAAGAGGGCGCTGGTGATGGAGCTGGTGCTGGTGATGAAGAGGGCGCTGGTGATGGAGCTGGTGCTGGTGATGGAGCTGGTGCTAGTGATGAAGAGGGCGCTGGTGATGGAGCTGGTGCTGGTGATGAAGAGGGCGCTGGTGATGGAGCTGGTGCTGGTGATGAAGAGGGCGCTGGTGATGGAGCTGGGGCTGGTGATGGAGAGGGCGCTGGTGATGGAGCTGGTGCTGGTGATGAAGAGGGCGCTGGTGATGGAGCTAGTGCTGGTAATGGAGCTGGTGCTGGTGATGAAGAGGGCGCTGGTGACGGTGCTGGTGATGAAGAGGAAGAGGGAGCTGGTGAAGATGGAGCAGGGGCTGGTGATGGAGCTGGGACTGGTGATGAAGAGGGCGCTGGTGATGGAGAGGGCGCTGGTGATGGAGCTGGGGCTGGTGATGGAGCTGGGACTGGTGATGAAGAGGGCGCTGGTGATGGAGCTGGGGCTGGTGATGGAGCTGGGGCTGGTGATGGAGCTGGCGCTGGTGATGGAGCTGGTGCTGGTGATGAAGAGGGTGCTGGTGATGGAGCGGGCGCTGGTGAAGGAGCTGGTGCTGGTGATGAAGAGGGTGCTGGTGATGGAGCGGGCGCTGGTGAAGGAGCTGGTGCTGGTGATGAAGAGGGTGCTGGTGATGGAGCGGGCGCTGGTGAAGGAGCTGGTGCTGGTGATGAAGAGGGTGCTGGTGATGGAGAGGGCGCTGGTAATGGAGCTGGCGCTCGTGATGAAGAGGGCGCTGGTGATATCAGACGCAGACACGTACAGCTTACGCACTCAGCACAACAGACCCTATAAATTGAGAGGGAGGGAGAGAGAGAGAATAGGCAACATACAGATCATTCAGATAATCTAAATTTACAGCAGATAGTTTAGAATTATTATGGTCACTTTTGGGGCTTGTTACAGCACAAGACGGCGGGTTTCGTGCTGATCACAGCAAGCATGTCATTGTACTTCCGCGAATCACATAATTGACGTTCAAATGAAAGCAGGGACAAAGAATTCAGTCTCTCAGCACTGTTGCCCGGGTGCCTGTTTTCATCCGAATCACAGCTGAAGAGAGTCTGTCCACTGTGCATGTGGTCATGGGTAGTGTGAGAAGGGCCCGTTGGAGACCGTTCATCTTGGGGAATATACCATCTAAGTTTCCGGCAGACTGTACACCATACGGTGTAATGCTGCCCTCCACTGGACTTAACACGATACTATTCAAATCCTATCACGTAAACCAGAAGAATGGAGGAACCTTAGCACCGTCCTCCCAGCCAAATCCGAATTTCCCCCTAGTTCTAAAATGGTTCTCAAAGAGGAAACAGCCAGGCCCAAATCAGACAGATCCATAAACAACTTCTGCCTCTGACAAGAGTACACCTCACAAGAAAGTAACACATGCGCCACAGTCTCAGATTCCCCACACACATACAATCCCTTCACATGCTTACCAATCACTTTTAAACTACTTGCCACACAGCAAAGCCCCAATCTCAACCTTGTTAAAAACGACCTCGTCTTTCCGCCCCAGCGTACACCTCCACTTTTTACACTTCACTGAAGGTTGCACGGAATAATAATGCCAACCTTTCTGCTCCTGATCCCACTCATGTTGCCACAGAGTCTCTAGCTTTTCCTTACAGATGCTAATACCTTCTCCCTTACCCATTAGTACATTTAAGTCTATATTTTCTTTAGTCAAAGACTCTTTCGCCAACTAATCAGCGATTTCATTTCCCTCTATTCCCATGTGGCCTGGCACCCACATAAAACACACATGACACCCTGAATTCTCAATTCTTGAAAGGCAACACAAAATCTCCATTATCACATCAGTGCGGGCACTAGAAGTACCCTCTTCCAGAGCTATTAAAGCAGCAGCAGAATCTGAGCAAATGGCACTGTTCTGAGGCTTATTGGGCTCTATCCAGACGCACTGTCTGATACCCGGATGCTGAATAGCAGTTTCTCATCTGCAACAAAAACCCCAATCCCAGTTTTCCCAGAGACAGGATCCCTTGAACCATCAGTAAATATTTTCATGAACCCATTAAACTGATTCAGGAACATGATCCTCACATCTTTACAAAGGCTACTTCTCCCTTCTGCAAGGAGAGACAAAGAAACCTCAGGTTCAGGAAGAATCCAAGGTGGAACAGGGGACCAATCAGACACAGCCAGCCTTTCACACTCCAACCCAAACTGCCCCGCCAACTGCTTTATGTGATGTCAAAAATTAGACTTTTTTTCCATTAACCTGAAAACTCCCAGGAGTGATCTAAAAGGCACTTCGAAGCAGACCCTGCTCTTGAACCACATAGCCTGGCCCAGTAATTAAGCCCTAATTTATTTCTCCTGAGATCCAATGGCATTTCCCTCATTTCAATAAATAAAGCTGGGATGGGGGTCGTCCTGAAGGAGCCACTACAGATTCTCAAGGCCTTTGCCTGAACTCGTTTCAACTTACGGAGAACAGATTTGACCGCTGAACCAAAGGCCACACGACCATAATCTAAAATAGACCATATCATAGCACGATAAATCATAGCCAGGGTGTCTTTTTCAGCACCCCAATCACTTCTAGCCAGACTACGGAGGATATTAATCACTTTTTCACACTTACAAACAACTTTTTCAATATGAGCTTTCCATGTCAGTCTTTCACCCATCCATAGGCTAAGAAAATTAAATACTTTGACTCTTTCAACAAGACAGTCATACAACAAAAATATTGAATGCAGGAATCTTCCTCTTATGCCCGAAGATCATGAGTCTACTTTTGGAAGAGGAAAAGGGGAATATATCATTGCGACATGCGTCAAGCACTTCATTGAGCGAAGAAAACTTTTTGTGTATCCTTACCGTTCGTGGTCTTTGCCTCATTTGTTTTTCTTTTAATGTGCGGCACGAACACGCCGTGCTCTCCTTATCTCCACTTGGATGGAAAAGTGCGTGCAGGCGGGGTGGATGAGACTCGTGTCACCAAAGGTGTCGGAGTGCGGCAAGCAGGCAGCAGTGGCTTTCATGAAGCCATATGTGTCGGGCTTGAAACGAGCGTTCAGCTCCATTATTTGCCTATCCAAGTATTTCATTCCACAACATCTGCAGGTCCGAGTTTTGCTGTACTAGTAATGATTTGCCCAGTGTAGAATCAATGAGCGTGTCGCCTAACCTGGCCGGAAACGCCCTCTTTCGTGACACACCGATATCCCAGCTCACAATCTCGTGCTTCTTCGTCAGTTCATCGGTCAGTGCCATTACTTGATCAAATGCATCGTTTTCATTCCTGAATTTTTCATAGGTGTCCTCAAGCCCTTCGGTCAGATCAATGCAATCTGTTACCGATAATCTGGAAGATTAAAAGCCCTTAGTGGCGAGTTCACTGACTTCAAATAACTGGTTGAACGTGACAAGGAGATGCAGAAACTTTTTTTGTTTGCATTTGGTGCAGTAAGGAGTCCGCGTCAAGTTTTGTTTGGCCCTTTGAACTCTCAGAGAATTAGGCGAGGGTTTCCAAAATTGGGCCTAGGAGTGTCAACACTTTACCAACTGAATTTGACCACGAGCTCCACCGTACATCACAGGACCTCCCCAGCTTTAGTGGCTTTTTCTCTGGTCGCATCTGCTCTTAAATTTCTAGAAATTTGGCATGTCTGTGCGCCCTGGTCATGAAATGATACAAGTCGTTTATGACACTGAAAAACGTTTCAATGCCAGGAGATACGCTGAACACAGGACAAGGTTAAGTCTATGTGAGTTACAGTGAACATGTAAACCATGGGGGAATGTCCTCTTAAGTATGAGCTGTACCCCTCCTTTGTTCCCTGACATGACTGATACGCCATCAAATCCAAACCCGAAGCACTAGCCCGGGGTCCAGTTGCAGCGGCTCCAAAACTTTTGGCCGATATCGCCTCTGCAGTCATGTTTTCCGTCTGCACAAATCCTACTGCCCGTTCTCTCAATGCCCCTTTGTGCTGGCATCTGACGCATACTGCCACTAGCTCTCTTTTGGACATGTCCTTGCACTCATCTGCTAAAATTGCATAATACTTATTCGGCTCATCATGCAAATCTGCCTTAATTTTTTTAGAATGAGGGATGCAGCGATTTCAAGTATTTCGTTTTGAATATCGTGGTGCAGAAGTTTCCCATTCCTGTGTAATTCGTCCAGTCGCTGTTTTATTTGTGGGCCAAATTTAGAAACCAGGTCAAACAGTTCCAAGAAATTACCTTTGTTTAACGCCTCCACATTTTCCCGATGCCCCCGCAATGGGATTTCTTGTTTAGTGCAGAATAGGACCAGATCTATTACCACCATAATATGCTCTCTGTTTCTTTCAATGAAGGACTTGTTCTGGGCATCTTTATTCAGCTGGTTTGCAATATTACCTCGTGTCAGGTGACTTTGCCTGTAACCCTCCATTTTCCCTAGCGTTTTAGCATGTGGCTTGCTAGCTTCATGTTTGCAACAAGCTTCAGAAAAATATTTCCAGTTTTTGAAGCCACTAATAATTAATGTCCTCTGAACTGGTTTGGGGAAATTGCGACGTGGTTTACAAAAAACGGCATCTCTTGAAATGCTATATTCTAACCATGAGAATTTAGAATACCACTTGGCAGAAAATCTCCTCGCTTTCCCTGCTACATCTGCGGTTGGGAATGATAGGAGGTTTGACTGGGTGGCAGGCTCGTAGGGAAAGGTGTAGGGAGCTGTAGGGAAAGAATAGTGGCTGAGCCTTCCCCCCCACCTTGAGCACACCCTCTCCGTCCAGGAAAACATCGAGGTGATACAGCTTACTATGTCTAGGTAGCTGCTGTCCTTTGCTCAGTAACTTTATCTCTTTGTTGTATGTTTGACTGCATGTTGTATGTTCTGAATGATCAGTCCTTCTGCTCTTTGTCTGTCAGTGACTGCAGAGAGGGTATGTGATTTATCCCTCCTAGCGCACCGCTGGAGACGCGCTACTGCCCGGACGGCCTGAGACCTGGATGAAAACTTACTGAGTCTGTCAACAGGGCTTACTTGCTCTGAGGTCTCTGTCTGAAAATTCCGGGCCTTTGTGACTTCTGGGTCGCCGACGGGCAGCTCTAAAGGCACCTCTGCTGGCATTTTTATTTCCCTTTTCCACAGAAAACTGGGGCCAGTGAAACAGTCAGATGAGAGCAACTCCTTTACTGTTGTCCCCCTCGAAGCACAGTCTGCTAGGTTTTCATCAGTGGCTACGTAAAACCATTGCTTGGGGACTGAGGCATTACAGATTTTCTGCACCTTATTTGCTATGAAGGAGTGAAAACGACAGGCATCATTATTAATGTAGCCTAAGACAATTTCTCGATCAGTCCAAAAGAACTCTTCTATATCAGAGTAGCCTAATTCTTCCTTGAGCATATTGCTCACGGTGACTGAGACCACTGCTGCAATGAGTTCTAATCTGGGTATTATGGTTACCTTCAGTGATGAGATGCGTGCTTTCCCCATGAGAAGAGCGCAGTGGACGTCTCCTCCGTCATTCATCAGTCTCAGGTAAGTACATTGGCTATAGCCAGTGGTGCTTGCATCTGAGAAATGATGGAAGTCTGCTTTAGTTCCCTTCCCAAATCTGGCTGGCTGGCAGCAGCGGGCGATGCGTATTTGTTCTAGTTTGGCGAGGTCATCTTGCCATTTCTCCCACCGTGCCTGTAGCCTCTCTGGAATCGGGTCATCCCATCCTGTTCTTTGATGGCACATCTCCTGAAGAATTTTCTTACCATTGAGAAAATAGGGTGCGATGAAGCCGAGTGGGTCGTATACGGAGGCGACAGATGAAAAGATGCCGCGCCGTGTTGCTGGTTGGTCCTTTGAAGGTGAAGCAGTCATTTTCGATGTTCCAGTGTATTCCCAATGCTCTCTCCAAGGCTGCATCATTGAATGTCAGACTCTTTGCTTTGATGTCTGTGGCGCGTTCCATTGACGGGATACTATACTATACTATACGGCATGGCTATTTGACACAAACTTGTGCAGACGTAGACCTCCCTTTGAACGCAGCTCTCGCGCCTCCTTTGCAAGATGAATAGCTATTTCTTCTGAGTCTACACTGGTCACGCCATCATTTACATAAGTCTCTGGCAATGAACTGTGATCGTAATAAATTAGTGTAACTGTGGTCCTTGGCAAGTTGCTTCTACCCACAGTTTTCGCACCTTGGTAAAGACACGACTCCGAAGAGATGAACTTTCATCCTGAATTCGTCAGCAGGTGCGCTTGGGTTGCCGTTCTTCCACCATAGGAAGCGTAGGTAGTCACGGTCATTCTCTGAGACGTAGAATTGATAGAACATCTTTTCTATATCGCACGTCAAAGCAATGTGATGCTGCCGGAAGCGAATCAGTACGCCGGTCAGACTATTAATCATGTCTGGACCTGACAAAAGGTGTTCGTTGAGACTGCTGCCCTTGCACTTTGTGTAGCAGTTGAATACTACCCTTAGCTTTTCAGGCTTTTTGGGGTGATAGATGCCATGGGGCGGAATGTATAATTTTTCTCCATTTGTGCCTTCCGTATGTACCTCTTCTACGTCACCCCTTCCCATGATGTCCTTCATGTAGTTCACATGATCATTTTTGTACCTTTCACTTGAAATGAACTTCCTTTTCAGGTGATTGAGACTTACACCAGCGAGCTGTTTGTTGTTAGGCAGGAATGGCCTTTCCTTGAATGAGAGGGGCATTTTACAATGTCCATGTTCGTTCCTCTTTGTTTTCCTTCAGCTTGTCCAGAGACATCAAATCCTCTTGGGAGACGTCCTTGAGTGTCTTTGAAGTAAGTCTCGAGAATTTTGATGACATCCATAGGGATCACGGCAGACGGCTCCTTCACGGTTACTCTGCGGCAGTGAGTGGTTTGTGAATCGGAGTGAGGTGCAGAACGGCCTACAGTACTCCACCCAAGGTCTGTGAGGATGGCATAGGGCTCATCCTGTCCTGTTATGACCTGTCAGGATACAAGAGTTCTTGGGCAGTTGTAGCCAATCAGTAGGCCCACTTTCAACTGAGGAGAAGCAGTATTTGGTCTGCAATTGTGGTGAGATGGCGCCATCTTTTGGCCGTTTCGTACGTTGTAATATGCTCCCTGTTTACTGGTATACAGTCTTTGGTGTAAACAGGGGGCAAGTCAATGTTCACAGTGGAATTGTAGCCTCTCACACGCAGGCCTGATGTGCTTTCACTTTTCAACACCATATTTTCTCCCATGATGGTGGTAAGTTTTAATTTACCGGGGTTAGTAATCAACTGTAATTAATTACTTACATCTTGCTCAATGAATGTTGCGTTGCTTTGTGTATCCAGCATGGCATACACAAGTTTTTCTCTGAATGGATTCTTGTCGTTCGAGATCCACACCTGCACTATCATAGAGGTGTTCACCAACTGACCTTAGCTGGTGACGTTGAGGAACAGGGCAGGTGTTGGTTCTGTTTCACTCTGCTGCGCTGAATTTACCTTTCTAGTCTTTTCTGTGCTTTCACCTTTTCTGCAGCTGTCATTGTGAAGACAGGTGATTCGTGCCAAAGATGACATCCAACATGTGGCAATGTTTGCATTCCTTTGCGCTGTGATTTGGCTTGAGGCATCCAAAACACAGTCCATTGTCTTTGACATAGGACCTTCGGTATTCCAGGGTACCTTTCAGGAAGTCTGGGCGTTTGGAGAGCTGGTGCCTGACATCTTGACATAGCATGCATGGGGCCTTGGCTTTTCCTTTGGTAGTTGTCTGATTGGTTTCGTAAACAACTGTTTCTGTGTTGAAGGCACTAGCTTTGTTTCTTTTGATCATACTTGTGCTCACCTTGTCGTTGCAGGATTCCATCGAATGGAGAGCGAAGAGGGAGGTGACTGGATTGCAGGCGGTTTCTGCCTCCATCGACATGAACTTGGTGAACTCCTTGAAGCTGGGAAGTTCTTTTCCTTCCGTGAGGCGTAGCGTCACTTGCCGATTCCACCTCATGGCTAACCACTCTGGCAGTTTCCTTATAAATTTCTGATTTTCCTCACTTGTACATGAGGCACGGCTTGCAGACAGACATTTAAAAAATCAGAGAAATTTCTCAATCCTTCAGCATATTTTGACTGTATTTTGGGCCAGTTGAATAACTTTTCTCTAAAGGCCTTTTGAATAATAAACGATTGCCCGTACCTCTGATTAAGCTTGTTCCAAGCATCACCATGTGCTTCCTTATCACTGGGATATAAAGTCCCTTCTAAACATTTGAGAGCAGAGCCACCTACATATCGTTTGAGGTAGTGCAGCTTATCAGCAGTAGAAATATTCTTTCTATCTATAAGTGTCATGAATGAAGCTTGCCATTCAACAAAGTCACTTGGATTTCCGTTAAACACAGGGGGCTCTGGCATTGGAAGTCTATTAATAGCAATACTGTCCTGAACAGCTTGTTCAAGGCAAGAGACATCGATGGAGGAAGATGGAATGTTGCCTGGATGAGGAATGTAGAGCTGTGGCATAGGGTCATGAAAGGACTGAAAAGATTGGTTATCAGACTCCTCTTTCACCTCTCCGTTACAGGCTTCAAGTCTGGCCTGAGCAGTCTTTAAGTCTCTTTCAGCTTGCAGTCGTTTCAAGTTCAGCTTTGTGTTTTTCTAATTCCCTCCTGCATTCCTCTTCCATGGCTCTTATCTTCTCCGTTTGTTTCCTTTCCCCCAGGAATGCCTTGTACTCGGCCTCCTTTGCGGCTACGTCTCCGGCCGCTTCTGCTCGCTTAGATGCAACACTGGAGTGACGGGAGTGTTGACTCAATTCCGAGGAGGAACCAAAATTGGATCGGGCGTAGTCGGGCTCCAGCAGCTCACGCAAGTGCCCTCCTTCTAGCACTGCATCATATTCACCATTTACGCCTGACAGTCTTTCATTCAAAATTTTGAAAATGTCATTTGTTGCGGAAACTGAAGCATCAACCTTGCGCCTCAGCTCTGTATCTGGTGTGCTCTGAGCTCTCAGATCATCCTACACTTTCATAATGTCCATTTTACCTTTTTCCAGTTCGTCAGCAAGGAATGCTAAGTGCTTTTCTGACAGTTCAGATTTTAATTCTTGTCATGCTTTACGAGCCTGGGCTTTCCACTGTTCATAAAGGCTAAGGAGTTTCTTTTCTCTTTTACTCTGTTCTTCTCTACAGTATGCTAACATTTCTTCAGTGGGGATTCGCTCGCGGTCAGGGCGCTTAGCTAAATCAGTAGCATCTTTTTCATCATCATCTAACAGTTCGGCAAGAAGTTTCCGATTAGTTTGCAAACTCTCTTTCAGTCTATGCATGACAGCACCTTGCTCTGTTTCCTGTTCTAGCATTTCCTTGCATTCCTCTATTACCTTTGGAAGGATGGCGATCTGCTCCTCCTTGTCCTTGTTGTGTAGATTAGCGTCTTTTCCCTCCATTTTGTAACTCGTTTGTCCTTTTGTCGTTTAACCCGTGTCCCTACCACCACCACACCGTCTTCAGCTGACCGCTGCCCTTGTCCCTTTCATCCCAGAGAAATATTCCTTTTCCGTCCGTAGAAGTTGTCCTTGTCCTCCGTTGAAGTGTTCAATGCCGCAGGTTAGCTGGAGAGGTAAAGCTCTTACTGTAACAGGTAGTGTTGTTACCTCCGACCCTCCTGCTTCGAAGCTTGTGTCAAAGTATGAACCAGTGCAAGGCGAAGCAAATGTATCGGTGCTTTTGGTTCTTTTGCCGCTGATCACGTGATCAGTGAAGTCCAAAGCTTTGTTCCAGCTCACATTCATGGGACCGCTTCGATTTGATTCAAAGGTGCGTTGTGGGTTTGAAATAGTCAAAAGCGGTGTTGCGAATCAGGAGAGTTCATAGTGAGTTAATAGTAGCAAAGAGCAAATTACAATGGAACCTGTAGTAAAGAGAGGTCGCTCTGAGATGTGGGAGCACTTTAATCTGATTTCCCCTGACAAGGTTGGCAATAGACAGGCTATAATTTTTATTGCGCAAGTATGGTTGTTTTGGGAGGTAGGGTAGGCTTTGGCAAAGCGGGTCCCCGCATCAAAAAACTGAGTCTTAATTGTATTGTTATGATCAAACATGTTGTCAATGCTATCATGGACCTAATCTTGATAAACCTTAAGTCAAAATTTCTTTCCATATCATAGATGAAGTTGCTTTCTCGGCTAGCCACCCACGGGATATGGAATTCTTTGGATATGTCTAATAACCAAATGTTGGCCCAGCGTATGGTTCTCTGCATTGTACTTTATTTTGATGACACTAATTTATACTAGTCTACATATTAAATGTGTGCCATGCGTAATTGCCGCCTATGTGCGCGTTGGATAGATCATAATGGCGACTTACTATCATAGCCCATTGGTGATTAAAGTTGTTGTGTAGTTGGCAAACTATAGGCCTAAATGTGTGTGTATTTATTTATTTGTGAGAAATGTCCTTTAGTAAATTCTGATTTCAGGTCCAGTGTTTGGTTTGCCATCAGCATTTGGCCTATAATAACACCTCATCCATGCAGAGGCACTTCCGTGCTGAGGATGAGGCTGGTCAAGCTGCAGCAAGCATCCTTGGTGGGTACCATTCCTTTAATTCAGTAGCTCCCTTCTACATGTAATCTTGATGTTAATATATGTTCATAATTCACGAATTTCATGCCAGTATTTACTCATTAAAAAGTACTTGCAGAGGTTCTATATTATGTATCCATGGCCTCTTGTTTATTGTAGGTGATAAAAAGGCCAAGATTGGTGAGGCACTGGTGAACATGATTGTCCAGGATTCACAGCCTTTCAAGGTTTAAGGATATTTATTAGCCACATGCGTAGAGATATTTGTGTAAAACATGTAGTAAAATATCTTTTACTGTTTAGGTTGTGGATGATCAAGGATTTAGGGCCTTAGGTGGGGTTCAAAAGAGACACCATGTCCTTCCATCACGGCGGACCTTGAAATCCATGGTGGAGGTATCATGAGGAGGTCCAGAAGGCTACTGCTGTAGCCTTAACCTCGGACATGTGGACATCCATCCACATGGATTCCTACCTTGCCTTCACTTGCCATTTTGTGGATGTGGAGGACAAGTTGGCTACTGTTTTGCTGGCAGTTGCCAAGTTTGGGGAGCGCCGCACTGCTTCCAGTATTGCCAGTGTGAAAGGTTCGGTAATGTGCCTTACCACTGACGGTGCCTCTAATATGGGCCTCTGTAGTAGTAGTAGTATGATGGAGTTGCGGCACAGCCACTGCATTGCACATGCCTTGAATTTAGTAGTGAAGAAGGCATTAAAACTAACACCAGGTCTGGAGGAGGTGCGCACTGAGGCGAGGGATATCGCCGCTCACTTCCATGCCTTCAAAAGCAAATGGGTGCTCCATCAAGTAAAGTTATTCAAGAGGTGGACACAAGATGGAACAGCACCTTAGACATGCTGCAAAGGCTGTATGAGCAGAAAGAACCAGCGGGTGCAGCCTTGGCCTCTCTCCAAACAGATGCGGCACCATTGACGTCCAACCGATACACCAGCATAGGTCAGTGTATGTTACTTTTGGCCCCGCTCAAAGAAGCAACAATGGAGCTTTCTGCAGAAAAACTTGTTTCTGGGTCCAAAATAATACCAATGGTGAAGATGCTTCGGCACACAAATGCAACTAAACAAAGGCAGCTGACTGATGAACTGGCCAGGGATTTGGCTCAACATTTGTTAAGCTTGATGTGTGAGAAGCTGGGAGACTATGAAGTTGCAGGACAGCACACTCTGGTCACTCTCCTGGATCCTCGTTTCAAAACAATGGGGTTTTGCAACACCACATACCAACAGAATGCAATCAAAAAACTAACTGCAGAATGTGCTACTGTTAAGGCAAAGAACACTTGATCCTGCACCCTCACCTGATCCTACACCATCAACTCCTGATAATGCACCTTCAACTTCTGATTCCTCAGGTATGGACCTTGGGTCAATATTGATATTGTTTATATGTATAATATACATCTTAATGCATTCCTATATCATTTCAGGTCTGTGGGAGCTTTTGGATGCGCAAGTTTTTCAGAGGAGGAAGGTGAAAAGTGCTTCAGCCAATGCCTCCATAGAGACCAGCAGATATCTCGCAGAGCCCAACATACCACAGAGTGAAGACCCACTTCAGTATTAGGTTGACCACAAACATGTTTACCCCCATCTTTTTGCGTTGGCATGGAATCTTTTGTGCATTCCAGCCTCATCTGTGCTGTGTGAACGTGTTTTTTCCAAGGCTGGGGAAATAGTGTCCAAAAAAAGAAACTGAATAAACCCCAATACTGTGGAGAAAATATTTTTTCTAAATAAAAATTAGTTGTAATTTCATGCCCCATCCCACCCAACACATGTTCACAAGCACCTCCATTTTCTTGCCATTCTATGACAGACCTGTCCACAAGCACCATCACTGCCCCACTGACCTCTCCTCTGTAAAACACTTCCCACATTCAAGATTCAAGTTAACATAAGTCACTATGACTGCCATGAATTGCAAAGGCATGAGGAGGCACTTGCTGGTGTTTTCAGTTGTATTGCTTACATTTTACTCCCGATCTCTGCTATTTATTCTTCTGCCAGAGTGATCATAAACATACACGCACAGAAGTGCAGACAAGTGTTTGTTCCACTTCTTCCCAGTGTACAGAGAATTGAAATGCGCAAATATGGACACAATTCAAACAGGAAAAACAACAGTTTTATTCATATAGGAATCTGCATATTTATTAGATAATTTATTGGTTCAAGTTTTCATTACCATGTTCAACCCACTGAGACTGGGCCAAAATATACTGGTAGGCTATTTCGAACATACTGCACTACAAGTTTTCAACAGCAGAGGTCATTATAGAGTTTTAGAGGCATTGAATGAATGAACACTTGTTCGATACAATTTCCGGACAGCTTCACTGGTTCAGAAAGCTTCTCTTTGCCATCGCTAGCGACAGGCGTATCCTTACTGAATAACCTTGCGAAGTGAAAATATTTCAGAGAATTACATTTCAATGCAATAACAATTATTAAAAAGGCTATTTTGCACGGAGATTATTGGTACCCATAAATCGGAGTATCGCATCATTGCCACTGGAGTGCAGTAGACGATAATACTGTCACATGTAATAGCATTCAACCCTTCTGTCAATTTTGCAACAAAAGAGTGAGTAATGAAGTTACACAGATGGCTACAGACTTATGCCATAAATCAAGAGCTAATTATTTTATTGTCCGGGTACTTGAGCGTGACTGGTTTTTATAATAATAATAATAATAATAATAATAATAATAATACTAATAATAAAAATAATAACTATGTTATTATTATTGTTGTTGTTTTGTTATTATTTTATTAGTTATTATTATTGTTTTATTATGATTATTATTATTATTATTATTAAAATAATAATAAAACAATTATAATTATTTAAATAATAATAATTATTTTTTTGTAGTGACAGCAGTTAGTGGGGAAAATGATGAATGATCCAAAGTCTTTTTTTACAACGTAACTCACATCACCGAACGGCATGAAGCATGTAATCTTCGGGTTTGCGTGCGAAACATTTCCAGAAAGGGATGTCCACTTCAGCTGCATGAGCTCTGACGAGATGCGGTCAGGGGGCGTCGCCGCGGGGCGAAGAGCTGCGAAAATATACTCAGCTGGCGATCTCGAAACATAACTGTGTATCTCTTTCTCTATATGAGCCTGCTGCTGTTAGTTTAGCGACTTATTTTGGGGATTGGAATTAATGCTTAATTCAGCAGGCTGTTTTTGCACTCATGTCAGCTTACTGCCACCCGGGTGAGTCTTGCTATATTAATTTCATCAACTGCTCGTTCACTTAAAGTCATTTCTGTCATCATTTTTTTTCTCCTCCTGGATTAGGAAATTGTATTCTTTATGAATTCCTAAACAAACGATATCATAAAGACAATATGCCACCGGAAATTTCCATTAAATAAAAGTACTTTTTTTATTTTACGCGTGACTTTACTTTAGATCTGCTAAGTATTGGTGGTTAAAAGGATAGCCACTGCTAATTGTCACAACAATGGTTGAATTACTGTATTAGCCTACCTCACAGAGCCTGACTCAGTAATACTGAATTTCTTTGACTTTGCACATTTACCATAACGTTCTCATAACGCCAGGAAATTGCATATAAATTTGTGCAAAGTTATCTAGTTGCAGGTTGCCTTTTCACAGAAGTGAACTTGCAGTGACCTGATAATTTTGCTCTGCTGTTTTTCCTACTGTGATTAAGTGATCACATGTGGCACTGATCCCAACATTGAGAATCAAACTGAAGGATGGGTGATGTTGGCTCTTTGAGCTGCAGTTGACTCCTCCATTCACCACGGTGTTGAAAAAATCAGCTCAAACTTGCCAACACTGGTCAGGCTAGCTTAAGCTGTTTCTTCAAAACCTTTACCTGGCAGACCAGGTATTCATCAGCTGACCAGCCAAAAAAAACCATCCTGTCGACCAGCTAGCATTCAAATTTAACCAACATTGTCCAACTACGGACCAACTGTGAGCTGACACAGACAAGTGGTGACCAGCTAAGATCTGCTGGAAGTGTTTAGAATGCAGGTTGAACCATCTTGAAGTCACTCTTGGGCTGTAGCTGGTATTTTCAGCAGGACAGCAGGGTTATGTAGATTGACAGGCCAGTTTGGGCTAAGCTTGAGACAGAAGGAGGATGTTGAATATGTTCCAGTCCTTGAAGTGAAGATGGGAGATGTGGCAGTATGCACTCTAATGAGAAACCTTCTCTTGCTGCTGCTCTCACCATAACTTCATCTGCACATGGCGCGCAATGCAAGAACAGATGCCCATCGTGCATGAAGCAATTCAATCTCATACATACGGACGACAAATTCAGGAAGAAAAACCTGAATGTGTGGACGTGCAGTAAGTTGCACTGCCGCCTCGCAGCAAGTAGGTCCTGGATTCCAATTCGGCTCAGGGGCTTTTCTATGTGGAGTTGGCTTGTTCTCCCCATGTTTATGTGGGTTTCCTTCGGGTACTCTGGCTGTCCACCATAGTCCAAAGATGTGCATATCAGGCTGAGGTGCTAAGTTGTCTGTAGGAATGAGTGAGAGAGTAAATGGTGTGTGCGCCCTGCGATGGATTGGCGAGCTGTCCAGGGTAGGTTCCTGCCTTTCGCTCAGAGTCAGCTGGGATTGGCTCCAGTTCCCCCGCGACCCGAGTGAGAAAGAGATGATTTAGATAATGGATGGATAGATATTTGTGAACAAGCATCATAAATGCTGGCGATTCTGTTCATTTCCCCTGTGTGGTTCGGGTCCACTCATCCCCTTCAAGGCAGAAGGGTCACTACAAATCAATGCAGAGTTACTCTGTGTGCATTTATATCCCACAATGCAACATTCCTTCCATGATGGGAGTTGTCTCTTCCAGGATGACACTGGCCCAAACCCCACAGGGCACGAGGGGTCACTGAACGCTTTTATGAGTATGAAAATGATCCTAATCATATACCATCACCTTCACAGTCACCTGATCTCAAACCAACCAAACTCATATGAGAGATTTTTTGAAAAACGTGAGACGATGCATCATTAAACATGAAATGAGGGAGTATCTCTGGTAAGAAAGTTACTTCATCCCTCTGGTACAGTTTTAAACCTGTAAACTCTATGCCACAGCATGGTAAAGCTGATCCGGTCGCCGGAGGAGGTTCAACTCCTGACTAAGAATCCTGATGCTGATTTTGCCATTAAGCGGTTGTCTTTGTGAAATTATTGTCACATTTCCAAAACAAAAGGATGGGGTCTGTGTGTACTAAAGCGGTGCAGCCAGGGTGTTACCATGGAGGTTGGTGGTTCAATTCCCAGTTAAACTGCATAAGATAAGCACAGCTATTGTGCCCGTGAGCTCTTAACTCAATGTTTGGCCCCTATTTGCTCAAATCTACTGAACATTGCTGTAAGGCATCAGCTAAATAAATAACCATAATGAAGGGTAATATCTGAAAAGGTTGACGCAGAGATGATGCAGTCCGAAGAATCAGCAAATGGCCTTTCCATTGACTGCACCAATGTTCACTCATGATTTACTGATACTTTTCAACTATTCGGATGGCATGGTGGTGGTGGGGGGGGGGGGTTTGGGGGTTGGGGGAGAGTGTCATGGGTTCAATTCCAGCCTGGGACCTTTCTCTGTGGAGTTTGCATGTTCTCCCATGTTGGCGTGGGTTTCCTCCGGGTCCTCCAGTTTCCTCCTGCAGTCCAAACACATGCATGTCAGACCGATTGTAGGCCCTTTATTTCCCATCGGTATTAATATGTGAGTAAATGGTGCATGATCCCTGCAGTGGATCGGTGAACTATACCTGGCGCGTACCTGCGTCTTGTCCACTGCATGCTGGGATAGCCCACTAATGTATTACACTAGTCCTGCGAGTTGAGTGGCTATGCACGAGAAATAACTGGATATTGCCCTGCCTAATGCAAATAACTGGGCCAAGTGGAAATGCCACATCTCCCATGCCAAGTGGAAATGCACCCGAGCCATCATGGTCTTGGATTTTACTTTAACTTTGTCTATCTGTTCATTTTGGCCCAAATAATGGATATCTCTGATTTTTTCGCAAACTGCCCTCTGGTATTGCTTTTATGGACCTTTGAAGAAATGCCCTGTTGGGGGCGCTTCTCAAAACTTGATGTAGGAAACCCTTATATCTCTGACCCTATTACTGATACAAGCATATCAGGTGACCTGAATTTTACTGGAAAGCACAATCGGTCCAGTATATGCGCTTATTTTACCACAAAAACAGACACAAAAAGTGAAAAATCTCAAATTTGCCCAATCACGGTTTGCATGGAAAAGAGAACAGACACAACCATTGTAAATTATGGTGGTGCAAGAGGAAGCTGCATATTACAAATCCATTCAAACACCAGACCGGCATCAGTAATGGGGCCAGAGATATAAGGGTCTTTTCACAGCATGTTTTGAAAAGTGCCCCCTACAGGCCATTTATTCAGAGGTCCAGACAACCAATACCAGAGGGCAGTTCGCAAAAAAAAAAAAAAAAAAAATAGATATCCATTATTTGGGCCAAAATGAACAAACAAAATTAAAGGTCACTACAATTGCAAAGAATATCAATATCAGGTTTTCAGCTCAAATAAAGTAACCCACATGATGTTCAAGCAGGTTTCTTTATTTCTAGCAAATAACAGTACATTGCCATGTACATTTCAATGCAAAGAAAAACCATGATTTTTACAACTTTAGGCCAGCTTTTTAGTGGGTAACAGGCCTATATACTGGATTTTTGGGCCACAGCAGTGTAATTCAGGTCATTAGACACTGCTCAGGTGCAAAGTGGTATCAGTGCAGTTTTCCCTTGGGGGCAAGCCAGGCCCTTAAACTTGGGCTCTTTGACCTTAATTTCCATGGCATTCACCATTGATACAAGCAACCTTTATGATTGTCACCCTAGAGCAAGGTTCATGTCAAGGATCAAGCCACCTTCCAGACCTGTATCTGTCATAGAATCAAAGATATAAGACTTTGTCTACAGCATGTTTTGAAAAGCGCCCCCTACTGTCCATTTTTTCCATAAAATCCATAGTAGTGGGCTGTTTGTGAAAAAATTGGAGATACTCATCATTTGAGTTCAAATGAACAAATATACAAAGTTAGAGAAAAATCTGAGACCATTATGGCCCAGAAGGTGCCATAAGTAAGAGTAACCCCGTGCGTTCAACATCAGTGTGAAAAGCAATGGCAACTGACTTTCTGATGCGACTGATTGAGGGCAAACCTTGCTGCTAATGTAAGAAATATAAACGAAAACCTCTAGTCCTCTATTTCACCAAGAGTGTCATCTCACAGAATGACAATACACGTTGTATAGACCATCCTCTCTCTGTTTCTGAAAACGTTTGACAAGGAGACAAGGCTATTCAGCAAATGCCTTTTCTCAGCAGGCCTTGAGAAGTACATGGTGAGAACTTGTGGTCTGATGAAGAAGCTGTACTAAACCAGGTACCATGTATACCTCAGAGATCTTTATCTGGTCTGGGGAGTTTTTCAATACAGCTAAGCTTAAAGTGTGTGGTGTAATGTGTGTAAAAATGCAGAAGTATCAGCAGGGTAAAATGAATCTTCATGGCGGGACTTGCCTCACCTGTTTCGAGATTAGATGTGGGGCGCCTGGGATTTGCTGCTTTCCTGGTGTTGTGTGGAAATTATTTATGGTTGGAAATTTTTATAATGCAGTTTTTACAGCATCAATTCCACAAGAAGTGGTACAGTATCCATCCATCCAGCCATCGATTCTCCAGACCCGCTTATTCCTCACTCGGGTCACAGGGGAGCTGGAGCCTATCCCAGCTGACTCTGGGCGAAAAGCAGGGACCCACCCTGAACAGCTCGCCAATCCATCGCAGGGCGCACACACCGTTCACACTCCATTCACTCTTACACTCATATCTATGGGGCAATTAAGAGTCTCCAGTTAGCCTGATGTGCATGTCTTTGGACTGTGGGAGGCAACCAGTAGCCGGACAAGCCAGACTATAACATCAAAATATATAATGTACCAGCTGAGCTAATTTGCTACTGCTAGAGTACGTCTAGATTTCTAGGCTAGGAAACCGGAGTACCCGCAGGAAACCCACATGAACACTGAGAGAACATACAACCTGCACACAGTGAGACCTGAGGCTGGATTTAAACTCAAAACCCTCTTGCTGTGAGGTAGCAGTGCGATCCACTTCGCCACCGTGCCGCCCACTGCTAAAGTATGTAACATGCAGATAGACTGTAAACAGAATTAAGTGCTCAGTAAATTGTCTTCTTCCTAAATTTAATTGAGAACAGCGTAAAGAAAAAAAAATTCTTGAAAGGTTCACCCCATCAACTCTTGATTTTTGAATTGCTACATATTTGCAAATTCCAAATTTAAAATTTCGAACGCATTCCAAAACAATGAGGGCAAGGGAACGGAAAGAGTAGAAAAGTTGTTGAAACTTCAGAAAAACACCCATCCGGAACATTCCACCGATTTGCAGGTGAATGGGTCACAGGCGATTCAGTGATAATGGGGTATAAAATAAACAATCACTAAAGACACGGCTGTTTATCGGCAAGATGGGTAGAGGTTTGCCGCTTTGCCAAAAGATCCGTGAGCAAATTGTCAAGCCCTCCAAATGACATTTCTCAGCGTGTGAGAAGCAGGGATCTCTCCATCAACAGTCCCTAATACAGTTAAAGGCCTCTGGGAACCTGAACACTCCAACCAGTGTCCCTGACGGAGGCTCTGGCTTTAGCTCTGGAGTTTGTCCCTCAGCGCTGCACTGAGGCTGCCCACTGCTCCTTAGTAATTAAGACTGGTCAAATACAGACAGGAGCTCCAATGGAGAAAATCTTGTATAGCTTCATCTCAGGTATATGTTTTGCTGTTGGCACAGGTGTAATAGGTCTGAGTGATGATTATGATGATGAGTCATGATAATGGAGATTACAGGGTTTAAAGGGGGTATAGCAAATCATTAATGATTATAGAAATTATAGTATACTACTTAAATTGACTAATTTTGATACTAGCGGTAAAGGACCAGTTAGCTTCATGCTGGTGCATCAGAGTAAGTGGGACCATTGGACAGGAATGTTAATCATGAATAAATGCTGTGGATTGTACATTTCACAGCATGTGAAGGCAAATGGAAATAATGAGGATGTGCTTGTCTCCCCTGTGTGTAAGTCAGCGCTGTGACTGGGTTGCCTAAAAATCCTTTGATGATTTAATTGATGGCATTGATTGTGTTGAAAATACACTACAGGGCAAAATATTATGAAGACCCTTGATTTTTCAGAATTTCTTTCAAATTCAAGTATATTTCAAGTATATTTTCAGCAGGAAGTAAAAAGAAAACAGAATAACGCATAATCACATATCATAACGAGAAATGTGCAAAATTATTTGATATATAGAGATGTACATATTCAAATTTGACTCTCTACACAGTACCCTGCCATAACCTTGATGACAGCCAGACACATCCTCGGCATTCTTTCCAGCAGTTTAAGTAGAGAACTTCCTCGTGACTCATTCCAGGCTTTCAACAGTTCCTTCATGAGCACTTTTAAACTTGGTGGGCGCAGTTCTCTGACGGCCCGGTCAAGTTCATCCCACAGCAGCTCAAGTTGAATTTCAAGATGCACAGTTGTTAGCAAGAAACATTTTGAGTCAATGCAAGTGTTCCTCTAACATTTTGTGTGCCTTTGTTGCTCAGAATTAACCTTAAGATGGCAAAAACCAGCCAAATTCTGAAAAATATGGGGTATTCCTAATAATTTGGCCTGTAGTGTGCAAAATAAACTGCATGAAGTATATGTGAACTCAAGAATGTGGAACACAGCCAGCTGTTGATCGTACAAAGGAAGTGGATATTTTTGGCTACAGGTTCATAGTATCTTTAAATAAGTGCAGGTGTGTGCGTATATGTGTGTGTTTGCATATGTCCGTGCGTGTGTGCAGGCATATGTCTGTGTGCGTGTGTGTGTTCATGCATATGTGTGCGTGTGTGTGTTCGCGCGTGTGTGATTAGTATAAGCATTTTCAACTATGTCCAGTAGGGGTTGGTAACTTTCATTCCGACCAAACAGTTACACATCTGATTCTTTGCAAGGTTGACTGTGATGACTCTGGGGGTTGTTTAGTAGAATCAGTTGTGTTGCTGCATGGCTGAAATGAAAGCTTGAAATGACACTGGGATGAGTTTGAGATCCTGTGGTGTGTGTCGTGTCATTTCTGCACTTTGAACCATCTGATTGAGGGGAATCCTTCATCGTTGGGCACTTCCTGTGGGGTTTTGGAAGTTCTCGTTTTTTAATGGTTGGATAGCTGATCATGTTTCATGATATGATCAGTCAGACAATGCAATGTCTATAGTCTTTCATTACAAATATGAGCCATGACCTTACTGCTGAATCATAATGTGTTACAGTGCACTGAGTGTGCAGTGAAATATGGAAAACCGTCATCATTTTGAGTCAGCATACTATTTTTAAACTAGTGAGGTAAAAGTGTAGAAATGGTGCCGGTTTAAGGAGAGCATGCACGTAAATTCAAATGGCAGTTATCCGAAACTTGTCAAAAATTTGAGCCACCATATCTCTCCGAGCACTACACCCTAAGTTCAGAAAAAATTGATCATCATGGAAAATGCGAAGATAATCAAAAAGGACTGATATGAAAAGTCTATTCACCCTCCACTGCATTGAAAACAGACCAACAACGCAGTATTTGACGTTCCCATGTGTATTTGAATGTTAAACATATACAATGTGATTACTGAGTCAGTGTCCATGAAAGTTGGCACTGTTGACTGTTCACTGCTGTATAACATCACCATGTCTTTTAATTGCGCTCATGAAGCATTTGGGCAATGAGGACATCAGTTGCTCTATAGTGGAATTCTCACCCATTCCTCTATTACGCAGGTTTTTAACTGTTCAATCGTACAGGGCTTTTGTTTCCGCATATTTCACTTTACAGCGTGCCCATACATTCTTGATTGGCCTGCCAGCAGTCCTGATCTGTTTCCAATCTAGCACTTGCACTCTCTGCTTAAACAGCCACGCGCTTGCAATCAATGCAGGATGTGGTTTGTTATTGTCTTACTGGAAAATGCAGCCGAGTCCCTGGAATTGACAACAACTGGCAGCATATGTTGCTTTAAAACATGCATATCATTCTGCATTAATGGTGCCAACCAAATGTGAAATTACCCACACCAAGTGCGCTGACACACTCTCATACCACGACACATGCCAACTTCTCGACCTGACCTTGATAAGAGCGTGGATGGTCTTTGTCATTTTCCAGAGAATGCGGTGGATGTTTCTTCCAAAAAAATCACTTGTGACGTTGACTCTTTGGATGACAAAACACCCTGCCATTGTGCTACTGTCCATCTCTAGCTGTGAGACGTGGGCAGAGCTTTTGGGCAGTGTTGTTGCATGGCTGTGGCTGTGCATGGTAATGCTTTGGCTTGCATTTGTGGATGATGAAAATCAGGCCCATGCCATGATATCAATGGCACGATGGTTCTCAGACAGTGACGTCTGAGGGATCGGAGATCACCTGCATTCAGATGTGGTTTTTGGCCCTTTCCCTTAACACACCAAAATTTAACTGCAGTCCTTCCATCTTTTGATTATAATACACACTGTAGAGCAGGGGTGTCAAACTGACCCGTAAACGGGCCAAGAGGCTGCAGGTCTTCAATCCTACCAAGCAGAAGCTCACCTGAAAGCACTGATTTAATCAACTGATCTAGGCCAGCACAACTGATTATTGTATCAGGTGCGCTTCTGCATTGTTGGAGTGAAAACCTGCAGCCTCTTGGCCCGTTTACGGGTCAGTTTGACACCCCTGCTATAGAGGGTAAAATGCTACAAATCCTACAGATTTTTCTGTGTGTGGATTATAAGCTTGTGCTTATGATCGGTCTCTGGGGACCACTGTTTTCATACTGGCGACGTATAATAAACTCACGCACGTGTTGGCAGATTGGTGAACCTTGACCCATCTTTGTTGAACCAGGCCTATTTTGTTGGCTCCTTTTATTCTGTTACAGGATTAGTTCACCTGATTCACGTCACCTTATTATTGCAACTTGTCACAACTTGATTAGCACTAAACTGCCCCTGAGCCACATTTTTTGGAGTCTGTTGCTGTCGTCAGATTTGAAAAGTAATATTTTCAATCAACACAAGTTAAAGCATAACGAGTTGCTGTAGTGCTGTCAATGTGGTTGAGGGGGAATGGACTTTTTATAATCGCTCTGTTTTGAATGTTTGATGATGATATCTGTTGATCAACCTGTGATGATGATTATGATGATACTGTTGAAGACAATGGAGATAAACATTTGCAGCTAGTCAACTGAAATTAGTGGAGGCAAAAAAATTTTCCTTTTAAGCAATGAGTAATCTTGATCCGTTTTCAATCATTTTCCATAACGCCTTTTCCTATCATTAGAAAAATGATCTGCAGTTAAACATCTACCTTCATTTTTTATGCAATGTTATGGTGATAAACTAGTAAATTCTATTCAAAAAATGTTTTATTCACTTTACAAAAAAATTAATTAATTAATTAATGAAAGAGACACTGCTCTGTTAAGATCTATGTTTCCTTTTAGCACATCCTGTCTAATCTATAGTTCATGAATGTTTAAACTGCAATAACAAAAAGATTAGCTGGATGTATCCAGAGCTGAATAGCCTTGATTGGAATCAAATTTGTATCGAAATTATGTGGTTTCTTCCTCATCTTAACTGAAGGAGAACTGGCCAAAACTGACAGTGTTGTTTTTGGAGTTCACGAAATGTGAACACTAATACTGTAAATGACTCCCTACAGCTCAGAACCGATCATTAGTTGTCAGAGATGTTCTGTTCCTGTTCACAGCTCACCAGCTGCCACTGTGATTATAATCCTGAACATGTCTGTCTGTGCTCCTCAGTGCCCTCTGATTTCACCCCAGCCGAGGAGCTGGAGATCGAAAACATCAAGATGCACAGGAGGGACCTTCTGGACGACATTGAAGTGCGTTTGTAGACAACAGGGACTGTTCTGACAGGCCCTCACTATCTGACAGGCAATCTTTGCCTTCTCTCTCTCTGATCCTTTGAGTCCTGTGCGACTTTTTGCCATCCTTTCAGAGATGTTTTAACCCCACCATATTTTGTGTTCAGTGACAATGACAAGCCGCCTTCACAGAGGTGATGACAGGCCTCCGCTGACACACTCCTTTTATAAAGTGGTCAAATGCCGTCAGTGGATGACTTCAGTGTATATCCCCGAAACTGAAGTGTTCTCCCCATAGGCAAAGTTCATAGTTAAGCCTGGTTAAGCCTGGCTTCGGGAATGTTGAGAGCGGATTTGACACGATTCTTAGTGAAGTTCTTTGAGTCATTGCAATTTTAAAAATTGACAGTTGGGCCTGGTTTTGGTGCAACAGCAAAGGTCACCGGGGGAAAAACGCCAATTACATCTCTGTGCACCAGAGTCACAACAATGACAAGAAGTGTGACATAATTACCATGTTTGAGTCATTGCTTTTGGAAATGTAAAGTTTGACCAGGTGGTGGCGCTAGAGGAAAGGTTGTAGGGTCGCACAAAATAATGGGTTCTGTCCCCCATGCACCAAGAATCAACACAAAACTAATGCAATTCTTGTGGAACCTGCCCTAGTTATCACACTAACTTGAAGGATTTGCGATACAAGCATCTAAAGTTGAACCATGATATTCCAGAAAACTTGATTTTGGGGGCGTAATAACACATTCCATCTCTCCTCGGCCCTTTGTGGCTCGGTTTTTGTGTTTTAAATGACATTTTTCAGGAAGTTTGTTACACTGGTGCAATGTAGCCTGCCAATCTTAAGTTCACCATTTAAAAAAAAAAAGAAACTCCCGGTTCGGCCATGAATAATTATGAATCACCGTGATGTAATCGTTCCTCTTAATTTATCGAGGAGGGCTGCTTCCCTTTTTTAATTCCTTTCATCTCGTATTTGATTTTGCAGAAGCTGAAGCTGGAGATTGAGAAAGTCATGTCCGAAATTCAGGACTTCGAGCTGGAACAGGAGAAGTGAGTGGGCTTTCGAAATGATGTTCTGTGGAGGGTGGAGGGGGGAGAGATCTGGAGATGAGTCACTATCTTCCTGTTCCTCTGTGATGCGAAATGACCTGGATTCCAGCAAAACCCCTCTGTATGTGCATGTTTGTGGTTCAGTCCTGCCTTAGCGTGCTACTGTGTCTTCACCACTTGAGCCACCACCATTGGGGTGGGGGGGGGTAGGGTCTTGAGTTGTTTTTACTCACAAGCAGACAATCGTCAATGCTGTACAGCGGAAGCGCCGGATTCACTTAAGAAGCGGGGGAGCCAAAAAGTGTCGCGTTGTGCGTTCAGCTCATTCACAGTCCCTCTATTCCGTGCACCTCATCCGTGCCCCTATATTACAACACTTACGGTATAAAAAATTAAAAGACGTTTGGCTCATTCCCATTAACCCAGACACAAATCCATCACCTCATCTTTAAAACTAACGCTTTGGACTTTTCGTTTCAACGTACATCATGAATTAACGCGTTGTGAGGTCCGTGGCTGGGTAGGCAGGATCAGCCAGAGCTTAAATCGCATAGTACATGTATGTAAACATATAGAGTAAGTAGAACTCAATATTAAAACCACTGCAAAGTCAGTCAAGCTGCCGCTTGTACACAGTTGCGCATATGTGTTTTTTTTCCACGCTGATGAAGGTGTTTACGATGCTGCTACCACATAAATTCCAAACTGACAGAATGATATTTTCGCACGCTCCTCAAACTGTTATAGACCTACGTAAAACACACTAAGGGTTACCACACTATTTCATTCTATAATATAAAGTTTCCTATTTCTTTCTTAACATTATTATCTTAAAATAATTATCGTAATACTGGTCATCATCAAGAACAATGAGGCATATAAGCAAATGAACGACTCATTAACATAACTTTATTGGGATGATCTGAAATAATCAGCGAGCGAGTGAACGTCGTAAAAACAGTTTAACTGCGCTCACGCTCATGGACATTACCCAGAAACACATGCTGTCTCAATGACGATATCAACAGCAGAATAAAATTATCATTGTTTGTTTTTTTAAGCATTTTTCAAAAAGAAATCTAAATTATTTAATGTTATAATGACTTTTGTTCAGTTAAAAGGATGAAAAATGTACTGTGATGATGTCGAATTGCCAGCACTTTGACTGAGAAATGAATGCAGTTGCTGCGGTAGAAATATCCAGTAGCACAAGATAGTAGCAGGTTTAATTGCAGGTGTTGATTAGTATGAGTATTTCAACCTTGAAAGATATCTATGGAGATGACATTCTGGGCCTGGCACTGTCTTGACTGTGCCCATGAAGGCTTCCCACCACTGGGCCTTAGTGCTCTTGCACTCGCTGCAGCCCTATTTTTAGCCACTGGGCAGAGAAGCGCTGTGCCAAAATGATGCCCATTGAAGACAGCATGACAATTAACTATGCAAGTGCAAACCTAAACTGTTTATGCTTAAAATGAAGTTGGAGGAGGGTAAAAGCGGGGGGCAATGGGCCACTGACCCCCCCCCCCCCCTTCCGGGGCCAGTGCTGCAAAGTCTGTTAAGATGAAGGCTGAAATGCTACAAAAACAGGATTATCTTCAAATGATTTCTAATCGTGGGTTTGGTTACAATGTTACTTAACATCTTTGTCACGGAAAGGAGCACTGTCTAGGTCAGAGGTGGGCAGCGAGGGCCGTATCTGTCCCTGGTTTTCACTCCAACGTCTTGTATTTAATTAGTTGATTGTCTCAATTAGCCAAACCATTTATGAAATCTGACGTTTCATGCGCATTTCTTTAAATTATCATGAAACTACAAAGACTAGTCTTGTCTCCCTTCATAAAACATCTTCCTTTGATTGAATCATTGCGAAAATCTATATTTGTGCATGCAATCAATTAACTCAATTAGTCAGGGTAATTGATAGGAATAAAAACCTGCATACACAGCGGCCCTCCAGGACCGTGATTGCCCACCCCTGGTCTAGGTTCTCACCTTTTTTGGGCAAATCCTGGCCTCATCAGGACACCTCGTAGCACCCCCTTGCACACTCAGTGCACTTAGAAATGGCTGTGAACAGCACGTTGTGACAAACGATAATAATAAGTAAACTCCTGGTAGCAACAATGATGACTTTGCATAGCTGGGATCGCGTTCCTTTTTCCTCGATATGCACTCACTCGAGTGTCTCTTTTTCAGTTTAGCTTCCGCAATGCTTCAACCTGCAGCATCGGTAGTGCCACTGCCAGTTTGTTTCGTTGCCTGCTCATGATATTTTTTCCATACCGTTAACGCATCCCAATTTAGGACAAGAGAAAAAAAAGTCCTCGAAAAAGAAAACACTTCCATAGTCCAGATTGTTCCTGATATCCAATGTGAATAAAGCTGGGCTCTACAGATTTTCATCACAGAAGCGATAATAATGATTCCCAGTGATAGTTACTGTGAATGCCCTCCTGAAATTTGGATGTTAAATAAATTGGCATGCTAGCTATAACATTCTAAATTTCAATGTCACTTCATCTTGATTGCTAGGTAGCCAAGTAGTTCGCTCGCGAGTGTTCCATTGTTAGTGCGCCAGCCAATTGGCTATGTAGCTTAATACATTGGCGTGCTAGCTATAACCTTATACAGTTCGATATCATGTTAGCTTGCTAGCTAGGTAGCCAACTAGCTCGCTAGCGAGTATGACAGTGCACGCAAACTGTAGCCTTATTTTGTCGGCGTAATCATTTCTGAGAACACTTTGGTCATTGAAAGTGAACTGTAGCCTTTGCTTGCCAGTTTGCTATGTAGCTAAAAATATTGGAGCACTACCTATAACATTACACAGTTCAAAATCACTTTAGCTCGCTAGCTAGATAGTCAACTAACTTGCTAGCGAGTAAGAGAGTGTGCGCTAACTGTAGCCTTATTTTGTTGGCATAATCATGATGCAAATTGACGCGATTATGGGACGAAATTGATGTGGGGAGACCAGAATTCCAGAATAGCGACGCACTAACGGTATGGGAAAAAATATCGCTGCCCCCTCAGTCCCACCCACTTGTTGTGCACGAGCACGGAACTGGCGCAGAAGACCCACCCCTGCCCTCCGATTCGTTGGAGCACGTTTGTTGATGTTTGAGGGACGCAAGTAGGTACACATGAGTTTGTGTATCTCTCTCAGTGCCCACATGTCTGTAGGTGGTCTACAGAGACTGGAGTCTTTCACTGCCCACTCATGAGACGAGCTGCGAACAGTTTGCAAGGAAAAATCTCCTGCACATGACAAATTGTGTTTTGGCGCACAATCGCTAATACAACCTTTAATAGAGACTTTGGCCAGAAGAGGGAGCTGTCACTACACATAATTGAAGTTTCATTTTTTTTGGGGGGGGACGAACACCACCGATTTGAATGTTGAGGGGAATATGTCCCCTCCGTCCCCCCTACTAATAGCGCCTATGCGTGCAAGTGTTTGACGGAGCTTCGTGTTTCGCGTGAACCTTCGGGCCAGGGGCAGGGAACCCTGCTCTTGAGGGGCTGTAGACCGCGATGTTTTAGATGTCTCTGCTCTTACACACCTGATTCAAATGATTGTAGCTTGTTGAAAACTTGAAGGGACTGATAGTGGATAACGAGACAATCCGGTGTGTTGGAGAAGGGGTGACATCTAAAACATGCAGGGTTACAGCTCTTCAGAAGCTGGTCCCCTACATCTGCTTTGGGCAAAGAATCAAATATGAACAAATCAATGATTCGGGTTGAATCACTGTTGCTATGGGGCCCGTGGCCACACTGTTTGAGTGAGACTCAGGAGGTTGTTGGGTCAGTGCCTGAGTTTGTCCCTTGAGCAAGGCACTTAACCCCACTTTGCTTTGGGTGGTGATAGGGCTCTGATTGACTGTTATTTGATTTAGGACAGAAGTGTCTTATGAATAATTACATTGCACTTCTTAAAGTCAACCCCCTTTTTCTTTACATCACTTCACCTATTAATCTATAAATCATTTTCAACCATTGCATGCAATTGCATTCCTTCTCTTCACACGCCTGGCAACGTTCATTGGCTCTGTCATTATCGAATCCCTCTGTCGCCATTATTGCATGTACAGTTGAGGTCAGAAATTTTCATACACCCAAGCCAAATACATTTAAACTCAGTTTTTCACAATTCCAGATATTTAATCCAAGCAAGCATTCCCTGCCTTAGTTCAGTAAGGATCACTACTTTACTCAAGAATGTGATGTCATGTCAGCATTAATGAAGAGTGAGTGATGGATTTCAGCGTTTATTCCTTTCGTAACATTCCCAGTGGATCAAAAGTTTATATGCTCGCAATATTTGGTGGCATTGCCCTTGCATTGTTTTACTACATTGGGTCAAACATTTTAGCCAGCCTTTTACAAACTTCAAACTTCAAAAAGTTGCTCGAATTTTGACTCATTTCTCGTAACAGAAGTGGTGTAACTGAGTCAGGTTTGCGGGCTCCCTCACGCACTCATGCTTTTTCAGTTCTGCCCAAAAAACTTCCTGTGGGCTGAGGTCAGGCCTTCTTGATGCCAATTTGAAAACCTTTATTTTGTTGTCCTTAAGCCATTTTACCACTGCTTTGGAAGTATGCTAGGGGTCATTGTCTATTTGGAAGACCCATTTGCAACCAAGTTTCAACTTCCTGGTTGATGTCTTGAGATGTTGCTAGAATATATTTCCCAACAATTATCCTTCCTCGTGATGCCATCTAAATTGTGACGTGCACCAGTCCCTCCTGCAGTGAAGCACCCCCACAATATGATGCTGCCACCCCTGTGTTTTATGATTATGATGGTGGTCTTTGGCTTGACAAGCATCTCCCTTTTTCCTCAAAACATAACAATGGTCATTTAGGGCAAAAAGTTAAAATTTTTATTTCGTCATTGTTTAAAAAATTAAGATTTCGTTCCCATTTGCAGTTGCGTACCACCGTTTGGCTGTTTTATGGCAGTTTTGGATCAATGGCTTCTTCCTTGCCGGGTGGCCTTTCAGGTTATGTCGATACAGGACTCGTTTTGATACATACAGATAGTTTTGTACCAGTTTCCTCCTGCATCTTCACAAGGTCATTTGATGCTGTTCTGGGACTGATTTGCTCTTTTTACCCCAAAGTCATTGATCTGTAGGTGACAGAATGCACCTCCTTCCTGAGTCGCATGATGGCTGTTAGATCTCACGGTTTATATACTCGGACACTATTGTTTGTACAGATAAATAAGGTACCACTTTGCATCAGCAAACTGCTCCCAAGGTTGAATTAGACTTCCGGAGGTCCACAGTTTTTGTTCTGAGGTCTTGGCTGATTTCTTTCGACTTTTCCCTTGAAGTTAAGCAAAGAAATCGGACTTTGAGGGAAGGCCTTAAAATACTTCCCCTGGTATACCTCCAATTGACTCAGATGATGTCAGTTAGCCTTTTAGAAGCTTCTACAGCCATGACATCATTACGAGGAATTTTCCCAAAATGTTTAAAGCCACACTCAACTTAGTGTATGTAAACTTCTGAATGCAAGTAGATGTCCTCATTGTCTTGCCACAACCATTTTTTATAACAAAAAATCTGTGGAATGGTGAAAAAAATTTCTGAATTCAGCTTAACTGTATGTAAATTTCTGACCTCAGCTGTATATTTCTGTAGCCATTTCATGATCACAAGTGCTTCTGCTTTCAGCAAAAACATTGCAAGGGACAAGCAGCTATCGTGTGGGAAGAAGAAATTCAACATGGATCCGAAGAAGGTAAGCTGTGAAAGATTTGCGAGAGACCTGAGCAGTACTTTCTGCTAACCGATGACCTGCATTTGTACATTTTTACATTATACACAGGCATTGGCCAGATGCTCTTTCAGTGAGCGAAATGCATTGCAGACAGTCAGTTTGTACACTACAGTGACCCGTCATAAAAGGGGCTGGAATTCCAGTGTAGCGTATGTGGTATTTCTCACTACAATTGCTGGGAATATATTATTCAACTTCATGTGCATTGCTTTCAAATACAATGTACTGAAGGGCTAAGCCAGCTAGCTAACATTTTATCACTGTCTCATTCATTCTGGCTCCGTCCAATGACTGCAGTGTGTATAAACGGCAATTGTTTCTCATGCAGTTCACATTTATTTCTTAAAAAGAAATAAATGTACATTTTTTTTCTTAAAAAATTAGCGTGTGGGGTGTTTTTTTGGGAAATGTGGATTGGGTACATAGCGCAGGGTGTACAAAAGCAGTTCTGCTGCTGGATAGGGAACAGGAGTCATGGAGTTCCAAGTATAATTCCATAAGCATCCTTTTTTTGCCACTGGCTGAAAATCTGGGTTCAGAAAGTAAAAGTAACAGTCTGCCCCTGTGTTTAGCTCGTACTATCTGGATTTGCGAATGAATGCAATTCTTCTGTTGGAAGATAAAACAAATTTGAAATCACTGATCAGCTGTTCATGAGTGGAGTTAATACATTGCAGTAGGTTTACTGTCAGACCCGTGGAATGACGTAGAGAGAAAACTAGACTGTGCTGAGCCCCCTTTCTCATTGTAAGTTGACTTTAACATCCGGCCGTGGCTCCACAAGGCCTGTAGTCCTTTAACCAATTTGGATGCTTATGATTTTTGTGCCAAAATGGTTAGTTCCTGTTGCGCTGCTGGCTATGAAAATTGTGCAGACCATGCAGAAATGCTACTCTTATTCTCTCTAAAACCATAGTTTTAATGATATTTTTGGATAAATGTTTGAGTTTTTTATTATCAGTTTGCCTGATTTTGATCGTGTTAGATATATCCTGAAAGCTTTCGCTAATAAGTGTGTCCTTGTTTGAAAAAGTGCCCGATAACAAACTTACTTATATTTTTTTATACATTATTTCTGAACAGAGGTGTTTGGCGAAATGCACCAAGAATAGCGGCCTAGTTTTTTGTCTGCGTCATTGGACCTGTTGGATTTTGCAAGACAAAGTCTTAAAGGGACCCTCAGTCATATGTGCTAGCCTCTTAATGACAATGAATGTTAATGTACGAGGCGCTAATTAGCTTTTATAGCCGTGATCCATTGACTTCTATTAAATGTCATCCCAATGTTAGCATGTAGCATGGATTGCCGAACTAAAAACATGCTGGTGACAACTGAAAATGCAAACGAGATATTAATATCCTTGCCGGATGAGAAAAGCAGAACATTGAGAGTGTGGGGCTACCTGTGTAATCTGTAAACAGAGAATCAAACAAAGGCGAGGAGACGTAGGAGGCCTGATATGACCCAGATGTAGGCAGATCTCAAACCACATCCTGTGTCTCTTAAGATGCACGCCCATGTGCACAAAGACCCTATGTACATCCAAAACAACTCACTTCAGTCACAACGCCAAGCTGAAGGCTGCTAAGATTGTGGCAGATTTTAACTGAGTTGTTAAATGATTAAGTTGTTACTTTTTTCTTCCTCTTTGTTTTTTTCAAAATTGTGGGGAATGTGTTTGTGCTGAATCGTGTGTTTATTTATTGTAAAATAATGGAGTTTTGGCTTTAGTTCAGGCAGGCACGGGAGTCAGGTCTAATCACAAGCTCCTTTCTGTCCAATCATTCTTGACTGAAACATCTTCCACCAAAGTGGTGACCTGTTAGAACAAGGCAGTGTTCATTCATCTCTGCGGCTCCATGCCCTCTATCCTGCTCCTTCTCAGGTCTACTAAGAAATCTGCTTCTCATTTTCCCCCACCTCTCCAACTTCCTCATTTATAAGTAAGACCGTTGATCACAAGCAGCATCTGTTCATATTGTGTTTAATAATTAAAATATGAAGAATCTCAGGCTCTGCTAGGGGGGTCTCTGATGTCAAGAACTGTCGGAGTCATGCTGGTTCAGATTCCAAAAATGTTCCAAAGCATCACTCCAGCAGATTCGCCGCCAAACTGAAATCCATGTCTTTCTTAATTAAATGGTTTATTCTGAGTGTCCTGAGTGAACAAAGGGGATTGGACGTCTTTGAAAAGGGTGAGCTGATATGAGCTCTGACTTCAAAACACAACTTTTGTTTGATGAAATTTTTTTTTCCCCTCTTTCTTTGGTTAAGTATGTTTCTCATTGACGTAGTATGCCCATGGATTACTACACTTTGATTGATTGATTGATTGATTGATTGATTAGTATGCTCTTTGCTTGGACGCATAAGGGAGCAGAGTATCATGCCTGACAAGGTTACAAGACTCTTCATTCCTGGATTTTTCGTTCCCAAATTTTTCTTCCCCGGTCGTTTTGTCCCCAAACATTTTGCCCCCGTGGACTTTCCATCCCCTTATGATAACGAAACAGGCCACAATCATAGACTGATGCCTGGAAAGAGGGATGCTGGATAGATCACTGTGATATTAGGGTTAGGGTCATAATGCAGGAAGAGGGCAAAGCATTATTGGGGATGAAAAATCTAGGGACAAAGAGTCTTGGGACGAAAAGTTCATGGGGACAAAAAGTCCATGGACAAAGAGTCCCAGAGCTGCCATACACAAGTCATCTGTGTCATTTTCCTGAAGTTCATCAAATTAGAATCAGGATTGTGGTGTGCATGGAGGCAAGATCTATAGGAATCCTCATATAATTTTACTAGTACTACTACTACCACTACTACTTATAATAATAATAATAATAATAATAATAGTAATAATAATAATAACAGGTTTTGCCACTAACATGGCAATATCCCCCGCGGCCTCAATTTTATGTGACCGTACGTACGTACGGACGGAGCCCAATGCTATATCCCCCGCTTTGCGCTAATCGCGTGGCGTCGGATAATAATAATAATAATATTGTAGAATTGAGGTTGCACAGTGTTGCAGTAGCTATCATTGCTGCATCACAGCGAGAAGGTTGTGGGTTTGAATCTAGCATGGGGCCTCTTCTTGTTTGCCTGCTCTTCCTGTGTTCACGTGAGTTTCCTCTGGGTACTCCGGTGTCCTCACACAGTCCTAACACATGCATATCAGGCTTATTGAAGATTCTAAATTGCCCCATAGGAGTGAATGTGTGAGCAAACTGTGTGCGCGCCCTGCGATGGATTGGTGAGATGTCCAGGGTGGGTCTCTTGCGACCCTGCTGAGGAAGAAGCAGTATAGAAAATAGATGTAGATTCAAGTGTAGTGATATGGATTGGGAATTTGGCTTGTACCCTTAAGTAAACTGGGTTGATGACCAGGGATCACACTTCATTTCTACCCTTGATCATGGAGATCGACCAGAATGGCTTCAGTGTATAAATGGACGCAATGTACTGTAGAAAAACCGAAGCTAACGGGTTGCTAATTTTTGCTCTGGATTACATTGCCTGGAATGTAAGGTAATATTACTCCCTGTCTGTTAGTATTCCTTATATTGGTTGATGTTCCCCTGTTTTCTCACTGGTTCTTTGCGATTCTCCTCAGGGCATCCAGTACCTGATTGACCATCATCTGCTGGAGTGGACGCCGTCCGCAGTGGCACAGTTCCTGTATAAGGAAGAGGGCCTCAACAAGACGGCTATAGGAGACTTCTTAGGAGAGAGGTACCGTATTACCTGGATTATAATGCTTCTCATTGTTACGCATTTGATGCTGATGATGATTATTTTTTAACGTGATACGGACTGTTTGTGATATTTTGCATTTCCCACATTTTTGGGCACTGTGAAACTAAGCAGCAAGATTTTTTCGTCTTGTATGAAGATTTATAAAATTTATTTTTCTCATATAAAAAAAAATTGACATTGCAAAAAGAAATGTTAAAGGCGAAATTGTTTTCACCCCCCCTCCCCGCCCTGTACTGCCCCCTACTGTGGAACTGAGTGAATGTCTCATCTCATGCTATTGTTGAAAGTTGCTTGTGGAGAATCACATGAATGAAGTCTTTGAGATTTATCTTTAGCTGAAGCTGAATGCCACTGAGACAGGGTCTCCTGAAATACTGTTTTCTGGTTATTCTTATCGGATGTGTGTGACTGACTGTGGGTTAAACCAGTATTTTCTATCAAATAATGCCATCAAACTCTTTGGATTTAAACGTTGATTAAGATCTGTCAGTGTCATTAATTCTGACAGCAGTTGATGCCAATAATTATGGCGGGACCATTGCAGGTCAGAACGTCTTGAAATTGTTTTAAATTTTTTCATCATGGAGTTTTCCGCTGCTTATTTTTGTTTGATTTGCCTTGTTGTGTTTGTCATCGTACAGAGGTGAAATGCATCTTCAGATACTGAAGGCCTTCGGAGAGCTTCATGAGTTTACAGACCTGAACCTAGTTCAGGCCCTGAGGTGAGATTAATGTAGAGAACATCAGCCATAATGATGAATGTGGTCCTATATTTATTACTATTCATCATTATTGTTGCCCCCGGACAAAATCGGGCGGCTACTGTGGATTCATGCTTTTCATCTCTGGTGCCTCCGCGTCTGTAGACACTTCCTTGTGTACTCTGTACAGGCTGCAATTTTTGACCGATTACTTTCACATTTTGTACGGACCTGTGTTATACTTAAGTTATGACACCTATCGATTTTGGTAGCCACAGCCACAGTATTGGCCGAATAATGCTCAAAAAAGGGGAGGAGCGGGCTTTCGAGGGCTACACCCATGCGGTTGCGGCTGAATTAAACTGTCTAGTTTTGTTAGACACTTTATCACGGTCACCTCTACTTGTATGTATGGCCGTATTCATATTCAGTTTGATATGCTGCTTTCAAAGATGCATATCAATCCCTCCCTTTCTGTCTGCCTGTCTTTCTGTCTGTCTGTCTGTCTGCTTCAGGCAGTTCCTGTGGAGTTTCCGGCTGCCCGGTGAAGCACAGAAGATTGATCGCATGATGGAATCGTTCGCCACTCGATACTGCGATTGCAACGGCAATATGTTTCAATCTACAGGTGACTCTCATGTTTCAGTTCACTGGTGGGTCACCGGTCTTCAGTCTGGGCCATTCAGAATTGCGCCTGCCGGTGTAAACTGGCAGTTGGAAAATGACTTAAATTCAGAAGCTCTTTGATTTAATTTGCTTGGAAAATGTACTTGAGAACAGTATTATGGTTGTGCAGCGTATAGCACTGCAGCCTCGCCGCAGGAAGGTTATGGGTTCAAAACTGGCCTGGACCCGTCTGTGTGGAGGGTCCATGTTCTTCTTGTGTTTACATAGGTTTCCTTATGGTACTTTAGACTTCATGCCAGGCTAATTAGAAACTCTGAACTGCCTGTTGGTGTGAATGTGCGAGTGAATGGTGATGGAGTGGTGAACTGTCCCTGGTGTCTTCCTGTTTCTCACCCATGGGATGCTGGGATAGGTTCCAGCTCCCCCGTGATACTGAGCAGGTGCAATCAGGTTATAAAATGGATGGCTGGAAATGCGTTGTGACTTATGGAATATTCAGGAGAATAATCTGGCAGGCATCTAAGGTCAGAAGGTTAGCCATTTATGTACAGTATGATGCAGCCCAGTACTGTGCAAAAGTCAAAATTTCAAGCAATTTCGTCGGGCAAATATGCTTGCGAAAATAATGAAATTAAACATTTCTAATAACTGAGAAATTTACTATCAAGAGCTGTAAACTATTAAAAGATCTAACCAATATTTGAGGTGCCTACACTTAGCCAAAAAAATTTGCGACAGTGTCCTGTTGCGCTGTAGTTTCATGAGATGATCGGCTTTTTGTTTGCCACTGCTCTTCTGCATACTGACTGTCTCACTTGCGTCTTTCCCTCCAAGTAACTGCAGACAGCCATGATGATGCTGACATCAGGGCTCTAACAAGGCTCTGTTATCTTTATCGACTGTTTTTAATGGAATGAAAACGTATTTATAAACCAATTTTTTTCTAATTAGCACTGGAATTTCAAATTTACTTTTTATCTTCGGCAAGACCAATATGGAAAACAAAAAGTAAACATCAAAAGTCAGAATTAAATTTTAACAAATGTAGGGTGCTTAAGACCAGGGAGCCTAGTGTCACCACAACAGTTGCGACTATCATTTGCATCAAAAAACGTTCGAGTTGCAATGCATACGGTCCTTATTGGTGCCATACACACTGTGTTAAAGCTGAGCCACCGATGACAATTTTTGCTCAGAATTATGGGGTTACCAGTTCATAAATTTGGGTGCTGGGTTCTAGACAGGTGTGCTCCGTCTTTGCTGTATTGTGCGGTTGCTTTGTGAGTCATTGTAGCCGCGCGTCGGCGCTCATGATGGTCCGTTCTGTGGGTTTGCATAGACACCTGCTACATCCTGTCCTTTGCCATCATCATGCTGAACACCAGCCTTCACAATCCCAACGTAAAGGACAAGACCACGCTGGAGAGGTTTATCAGCATGAACCGGGGCATTAACAACGGAGGGGATCTCCCCAGCGACCTGCTATCGGTGAGGAGGTTCAGGGGCTCCGGGGGGGGTCTAAGGGGTCTGGAAGTACATGCATGAACCACATGTTCCACTGAAGGTGTGACACCTGTGATGCGGCCTGTTTTGCATTTTAGATATATTTTGCCTAGTTGTGGAGTGGGTGTGTGGGTTCCTTTAGCCTATTTTAGTTCCACAGTGGTTTAAAAGCTGGACAGTTGCTTCTGAGTCCTCAATCGTCCATTTTCCATTCAACGGTTTTTCTTGGGTTAGTTTTATTTCCAGAGATCTTCACTCAGAGGATCCTAGTGCTAAGAGCACTTTTATCACCAAATGTCCATTTTGAGAGAACTGAGAAAATCGATTTGGGTAACTACGAAAGATGTTTCCCCAACCTTACCTCACGGTGTGTGAAAATGTGACTTAATTACATTGAGCACTAGGCTCCTCAATTGTAAATAACTTTGGAGTCAGCGATGTTATTAAGGGAGGTAGTTAAATACTGCATACTTTTGAGACCTCAGATCGTATAATTCACCTGACGAGACATCCATTATCCATCCTCAGCTGTGGGTCACTGATACTGTGTGATCAGGAGTTCGTACTGTCAGATCCAACACTCAAAGCAGCTCTAAAACTTGAAGTAACACACTGATTACTTTCTAAATGTTTTGTATTGGTGGTATTGGGGCGATAGATAACACTGCAAACTAAGAAAACACATAAAAATGCCACAGACCGGAACACATTTCTGATGTTTCTTATCTCCCCTCAGAAACTGTACGAGAGCATCCGGAACGAGCCGTTCAAAATCCCAGAGGATGATGGGAACGATCTCACACACACTTTCTTCAACCCTGACCGAGAGGGCTGGCTGATGAAACTGGGTGAGGCCTGAAACCTGACCTCTGTGGGTAGAGAGTCAGTGATTCTGATAGTGCAGGTTCAAACAAGTATAAGAAATTTCAAAGCTAACAACACACTTTTGAATTTACTGATTTGTATAAAATTTTTCATTTCTACCAAAAAGTAGAAGTACGTTGTAGGAAAATCATATTGTAGTGTTATTTTCTCTCTCATGTACTGTGCTACCGAGCTAATACTAGTTGTGACTAGCAACTCTATTGCTCACGATGTCAGTCATTCCGTTGATCGGTCCACAAAAATTTCCCCACCCTTTGGCGGCCACAGTTACTGCCCTTGGAGGCTGAAATTTAGCAAAGAGTTCAAGTGTGTGTGTTGCGTGTGTGCATGTGTGTGTGCATGTAAAGGCCACTGCTTTTGTTCATGCCAGTTGAACAAAACTGGGGGGGTATCAACGGGAGTGACAGCTTCTGCAAATTCGCACTTGTTTTCAAATATTCAACTACCTACCTGCAGTATGTAGGTACTGATAAAAGTAATTCAGCTGAAGATTGTGTATGTTTACTTACACATCCTCATGAAGAAATAACTACAACATTAACCTGACTAATTTGTTCTGGGATATTCTGAGTAAATGTATGGACCTGTAATATCTGTCCTGGGTCTGCGCAGGAGGCAGAGTGAAGACCTGGAAGAGGAGGTGGTTTATTCTGACTGATAACTGCCTGTATTACTTTGAGTTCACTACTGTAAGTAACTGTTTTATTTTGAGTTTACTACCGTTAGTAACTGCCTGTATTACTGTGAGTTTACCACTATTAGTAACCGCTGTATTACCACCCCTTCACCTCTGTAACTGCCTGTATTACTGTGAGTTTACCACTATTAGTAACCGCTGTATTACCACCCCTTCACCTCTGTAACTGCCTGTATTACTGTGAGTTTACCACTATAAGTAACCGCTGTATTACCACCCCTTCACCTCTGTAACTGCCTGTATTACTGTGAGTTTACCACTATAAGTAACCGCTGTATTACCACCCCTTCACCTCTGTAACTGCCTGTATTACTGTGAGTTTACCACTATTAGTAACCGCTGTATTACCACCCCTTCACCTCTGTAACTGCCTGTATTACTGTGAGTTTACCACTATAAGTAACCACTGTATTACCACCTCTTCACCTCTGTAACTGCCTGTATTACTGTGAGTTTACCACTATAAGTAACCACTGTATTACCACCTCTTCACCTCTGTAACTGCCTGTATTACTGTGAGTTTACCACCATAAGTAACCGCTGTATTACCACCTCTTCACCTCTGTAACTGCCTGTATTACTGTGAGTTTACCACCATAAGTAACCGCTGTATTACCACCTCTTCACCTCTGTAACTGCCTGTATTACTGTGAGTTTACCACCATAAGTAACCGCTGTATTACCACCTCTTCACCTCTGTAACTGCCTGTATTACTGTGAGTTTACCACTATAAGTAACCGCTGTATTACCACCTCTTCACCTCTGTAATTGCCCGTATTACTTTCAGTTTACCCATCACAAGTAAAGGGGCAGTTAAATTTATGGAGAAAGGAGGGTGTCTAACGCGATACAGAGACTGAATTTTCACACCCCTCCGGTCCTGTGTGTATAAATGAGTGATGGGCGAGATGGTGGCGTCTGACTGTAAATGGGGACAGTAGTCGACAGCGAGGCATGAATGGTCGATGCATCGGTGAGGAATGGGATGAGCGAGTTGAGTTGGGGAGGACAGGAAGACATAATCAGTCGACAGTGGGGTGAGGGGAGCAGCCGTTAGACCGCGGCTCTGACAGGGGACATATACACACCCAGGGAACCCCGACAGCGAGGTACAGACAGTAAACTGGAGGACGTGGAGAGTAATGATCGCACTGTGGCTGGAGTCGGGGTCAGAGGCAGAACAAACCCTGATGGCGAATCATAAGCAGCGGATACATCCGTGAGGAGGGGCACGATAGGCTGTAGACAAGAATGTAAGGTGTTTGACCCTGTGGTAAAGCAGTGAACAGACAGATCGCGCCTCAGACACTTTCAGGAACGGCTCTGAATGCTGTTTGTTCCCTCTGTGCTCAGACAGTGTTCCTCCTCTCCCTCTCTCAGGATAAAGAGCCCAGGGGCATCATCCCACTGGAGAACCTGTGTGTGAGGGAGGTGTGCTGTCAACGCAAGCCGGTGTGTACCCTGTAATCCCAGCTATGCTCATTAAACCCCTCTGTGAGGAAGTGCTGATCTATAATCTGAATTCCCTAGTCCGCGATCAAACTGTATTCATAATGAGATAAAAAGTAACACTGACCATTCATCAGTGCTCCTGATGTAAAATGTCTTATAAAAGCAGGACACAGAATCTGCTTTATCATGGCAAAAATCATGGCAAATGTGATCAACACCACATTCTTTTATAGTTGATTTAACCTTCATAACACCCCTGTGACATCACAATGTAGTATGATAACTCTAACGCACTGTGATATCACTCTGGCCTAGAATCACTTTTAGAGCACTGTGACATCACTATGGACAGTAATCACTGTAAGAGCCCAGTGACATCACTATGGACAGTAATTACTGTAAGAGCACTATGACATCACTATGGACAGTAATCACTGTAAGAGCACTATGACATCACTATGGACAGTAATCACTGTAAGAGCACTATGCCATCACTATGGACAGTAATCACTGTAAGAGCACTATGACATCACTATGGACAGTAATCACTGTAAGAGCACTATGACATCACTATGGACAGTAATCACTGTAAGAGCACTATGACATCACTATGGACAGTAATCACTGTAAGAGCACTATGACATCACTATGGGCTCCAACAGATCATCACTCCGAGAGTCACAGTCACGCTGTCAAGCTTCACGTCTTTTACATTGTGTTGTCACCAAAAGCACAGCTTTTCAGATCTATTTCACGATGTGTGATGGGTGAAACATGGGCTGTATGTGCATGTACATGCATGTATGGTGAATCTAGGTTTAAATGCTCCATCTGTTTCTAAATACCGTGTGTGTGTGTGTGTGTGTGTGTGTGTGTGCGTGCGTGCGTGCGCGTGTGCATGTGTATGCAGTACTGCTTGGAGCTGTATAATCCCAACAGCAAAGGGCAGAAGATTAAGGCCTGTAAGACAGAGACAGATGGGCGGGTCGTGGAGGGGAAGCACCAGTCCTACATGATCTCAGCGGCGACGGCTGAGGAACGAGACCATTGGATCCAGTCAATTAGGTCAGTACTGACACGGTCTACCACCCATATCCAGTCTATCAGGTCAGCACTGACAGGGTCTACCACCCATATCCAGTCTATCAGGTCAGCACTGACAGGGTCTACCACCCATATCCAGTCTATCAAGCCAGCACTGACAGGGTCTACCACCCATATCCAGTCTATCAGGTCAGTACTGACAGGGTCTACCGCCCATATCCAGTCTATCAGGTCAGCACTGACAGGGTCTACCACCCATATCCAGTCTATCAGGTCAGCACTGACAGGGTCTACCACCCATATCCAGTCTATCAGGTCAGCACTGACAGGGTCTACCACCCATATCCAGTCTATCAGGTCAGTACTGACAGGGTCTACCACCCATATCCAGTCTATCAGGTCAGTACTGACAGGGTCTACCACCCATATCCAGTCTATCAGGTCAGTACTGACAGGGTTTACCACCCATATCCAGTCTATCAGGTCAGCACTGACAGTGACAGGGTCGACTACCCATATCCAGTGTATCAGGTCAGTACTGACTGGGTCTACCACCCATTTCCAGTGTATCAGGTCAGTACTGACTGGGTTTACCGGCTATATCCAGTGTATCAGGTCAGTACTGATGAGGTCTACAGCGCTGGATGAAACAGCCCCAGGCAAAGGAATGCCCTCATTACTTTAGGCCATCCAGTGAAGGGATGATGACCCTGATCCTGGAGATCAGGCTCTGCTGGGCCACTGTGGTAACCTGGAACCAGGGTAGAGAATCCCTGCTTTCATGTATGAAAATGTCTGCTGCCTTATTTTAATCTCCAAAAAATGGCTTTCTTACAACAGAGCAAGCATTACGAAAGACCCCTTCTATGACCTTGTGGCAGTTCGCAAGAAGAAAGTAATCAACCACGTCTTGGAGGAGTGAGGCCATTCCTACAATTCTGAGTTGCACAAAGGAGGAGTTTCTCCAAGAAGGACACCGCAGACTTGTTACAGTCTGGTAAAGTGCTAAATTCTCTTGAGTCAGATTCATCTGACGGTCCTGAAAAGCAGACACGAGAGAGAGTGACAGAGAGAGAATATTTTTGACTGCTTTGCTTCTCTGAAAACAAGCAAGCGGTTTAACCTTCGATTTGAAAGTGCCTCTTAAACTAATTCATTGGATCATGTGGGCCTTTCGACTTCTAATTCAGAAGACCAATGGTGACTGTGACTCTTGCATATGACTGACCTGGTAATCATTTGCAGAAGTTACATCCCTCTCAAGAGTCTCGCCTGTTCCTGCAGTGCACCAATACAACAGCGCAGAGTTTAAAAACCTAATTAAACCTGTTCTTCGTGCTCCAGGATTTGAGCTTGAAAAGACATCCTCAGTCTTATCCAGAGGGAGTTGGTGTGGGTGCAAACTTTCATTCCAACCATCAGTTCCATTAAAAAGTTAATTTTACAAATCGAGGACTTTAGCAATGACTCTATAAATCAATTAGTGGACTTAGGTGTGTAGCTACTAGTTTGGAATGATAGCCTGCACCTACGCCAACCTTTTCTTGATAAGGTTGAGGATTTCTGAGCTGAATCTGTTATATGAAGGGACTTAACAGTTTATAAAACTAAGCGGGGGCTGTTGCAGTATGGTATTCGCTCCAAGGCTCAATGCTGTACTGATCTTATTATGGCTGCACTGGGACTTGGACCGCTAGCCTTGTGTGTCTGAGTAAAGTGCCCTAACAGCTGTGCCACAGGCCTCCCCCTGCCAGCCAAATAAGAGGACTCGTTACTTCCTAATTTTTCTTCACACGCCATAGCAATGATGATGCAATGTGTTTTTTGCCAAGAGCAGTGACTGGAAAGTGAGTTTCCGGTAAACTGACCCACTTTTCTGATTTTGGCTCATTCTGCAGTAGAGAAGGCCACTGCGTTACGGTACCTTAATTAGCGTATAAGTATTGTTAAATCCCCTTAATTGGGTGCCCTTAGCTTCAATGAATCGCAGCGCAGGAGGACAAAAGTGCTCATACACCCACCTGAGTTGCCTAGGTGATGGGGATTTAACTGGCTGGCAGCATCCACAAACCAGCAAGTGCACGTTCGGCTGAACGAAAGCACTAAGTTAACCATGTTTGCCTGGAACCAAAACCTGCATACACATGTTTTATCTGGGTGTTCGGTGAGTGCAGAGAATATCTGTGGGGCTAGCGTCGAAATAAAAACTTTGAAACACTGGCGTCACAAACAGCGTTTATTTACACTCTTGGGTGATGTGTCCTCAGTTAGCTGGATATGTGTGTCTTTGGACAATGGGGGGAAAGTGAACGCCAACCAACAACCTATCTGTGGGGTGACCATACTTATTAATGCGCCACTATGCCACCCTCATAATTTGTTTGTGGTCTGTTTGGGTCTCATTGTTTTACCACTGTTCTGCCTCGTAGTTAGTTTTCTTTTTTTTTTTGAAGGAAAACGAATGAGGGTTTATTTTGACAGAGGAGAAACAGAGGTTCACATTTGGAAGTAAACGGGGAGTCTTGAAACCGCTGTAGTTCTCACTTCCACTCGAGCCAGTCAGCGGAGCAAATTTAGCCCCAAACACACCAAGCGGAAGCCCTGCACGAAAATGAAAAAAACGGCAGCTTTTAACTTCTGCTGTGTGGGCTGCGTGCGACTGACACCCCTGTTAACACCCGGCAGCAGACCGTCGGCGGTAACAAAGAGCCTCGGTAACCTCACATTTCAATGCTCAATTACATTATATCGCCACAGTTTACTTTGCCTGATTAGCAACAGTAGCCAAAACTAATTGGTAGGTTTACTCTCAAAATTATTTTCAGTAGCATTAGGCTATTGGACATTGCATCACGAAGTTATGAGTTTTTTTCTCTTGCGTATCAACGACGATGTTAAACCTCAGGATAGAATATTCTGTACTCACGTCGCTCATGAAATGGCACAGATTTGCATAAAGTGGTTTGCGAGGTTTCAGGAGTAAGTTTCGAGAGGCCATGCCATTTGTGAATACAGTCATGGCTTAAAGATGTCTTTTGGCTGGAAAAAGAACCTTAATCAGAGATGGAATTCCTTGAAAGCTTTAGATTTTCTGAATTTATCCAGATGATTGCCATCCTTACAGTGTCACATCAGTAATATAAAGGTAGCAAACAGGCGATCACTTTGTCATTAATAATTCTTAATCATAATTCGGTGAATGAATAGTTTGATTGTTAACCAGTAAAACTTAAACATGAACAGTTTGAGAGCAGTTATGCTTTGAGAGGTGAGGTTTCTGAGTGAGCAATACTCCACTGGTTACACCGTGACTTACTGCCGAATGTGGAACCAGTGATCTTATATGGAATGATTATGAAAGATGGAGCTGGCACTTATTCAGGGCTATTACCACCATGTCTTACATGTGCTTCCTGTTTGCTCAGCTGGGCCCAACCCTTCCTGAAAAGGGTCATCACATCTAGCCTCCGCGGTGTACTGTATTCCACAGAAATCAATTGCGTTTATTTTGTCCTCATGTTTAAGATTAGTAAAAAAAATTTTTTTGCTCCCCCTCGTTTTTGAAATGATGGTGCAATCACACGCACTGTTTATACTCAGGGATAAGAGGCCGCACTACCTCTGCGTGATACGTGAGAGTTTGTTACGATTCCCCACAAAAACCTAAAACCTGTTAATCAGTGTTTCTCTACAGGGTCCATTTGTGGGTCATTTCTGATATGAACAGAAGGCCTACAGAAATGTTCGAACTGCTTGACTTGTGTATCATGTGAGATGAATGCAGTTTTTAAAATGAAAACAAGCGTGTAAATTACATTGTAAATATAAAATAGAATGTAACATTCATCATCCGTGTATTGTAAGTTGTTTATTTAATAAATTAAGTACCATTGTTGAATGCCTGAATGTGTCCCTTTTTCAAACTCCGGTGTGAGTGACATGTTTGTTAGATTTTGTTGTCAAACCGATGGCGGTATTCCTCCCATGATCCCATAGGACAGGGATCACCAAATCTAACCTCGTAACCAAATCCAGCCCCGGTTTTCTTTCTTCATTGGTAATTGACTAATTAACTGATCAATTAGTGCTTCTGATCGGCCAGAGAGGCTTTGCGTCTGACTCTGTGGTGAAAGGAGGGCGGAAAACAGCAGTTCTCAGACCCCAAGGACCTTGAGTTCATGATCCCTACAGTTGGGTTATTTTTTATTTTTTTTGGTTGCTTTAGCAGCAGTCAAACATCTCTTGTTTCTGGCCAGACAGTTGATGTTAATGGCTCAGCATCTGATTATCTTACCCTGGAGTGAAGTTGTTGGACTGAAACCGGTCAGTATTTACCTGGGTGAATTAATAGTTCAGGTATGAAAGATTTAATCTTCATTAATCACTCCGGGTCTGTCATACCTGTACATAAAATTATGCCACTCGACTAATACATGCCAAACAGTCTAGTTTTAGAAGTGTAAGCTACAAGAAATCTGCAGTGAAATATGTGTATGTGTGTGTGTGTGTGTGTGTGTGGGCGCAAATCCACCCTGGAAGCTCCCTCTGACCTGAAATGGCAGGAAAAAAAAAAAAACACCTTCGGGTGGATTTAAATAAGCGAATACGTCAGAGCCAATAAAGGGGTTATTCCTGCGGTGATAAATGTTTCAGCAGGCAGCTATTCTTTTAACCCTAACTAAGGCAGTGAGTCACTTCTCATTTCTTAATCAACCATGATGGAAGACGTACCCCATGGTTCTTGAAAAGATGTTACTGCGTTTCAGATGGGGCAAATTATTGACCTTCATCAAATAATCATGCACAATGCTGTAAACTCCAGGTTTGTGAACTCTGAGGTGAACTAATTCTGTTGTGACCAGATTCTGGGCTGATTTTAGGAGCTGTAGCAGTATTGTTAACGGCAGCACCCTACCAGGTGTCTGTCTGTCCCTGTCAAAGACTTGCAGCCCCAGCTCTTCTCCGTTTTTGGAGTTCGGCTGAATAAGTTGTTATAATTAATGACTAAGTTCCCCTTAATGCCATAAATAATTTTGCAGTTTTTGTGCACCTGTTACTCAGGCACCAAGCATCTGGCCCCTTTAGAGCCTTGTAATCATCCTCAGCTTGCTTTGAAGAGTAAGACCCTCTGTTGGACAGACAAATGCTGTCAATGAGCATTCAGATTAACAGGAATGGCCTGCACAGATGCTTTACTAACTGCGGTTTAGATACTTCACAAGGCCATTTTCAGGAGTGCCCCTGATATTTAATCAACCCTCTTCACATGCACACACACACACACGTATGCAAGCACACAAACGCGCACACTGTCTCTCTCTCTCTCTCTCTCTCTCTCTCTCTCAATCTCTCTCTCTCACACACACAAGCATACACACACACACACGTGCGCGCGCGAGTGCGCACGCAAACACACTCACAGACTAAAAAAACTCATTTCCCTCTGCCAGCGTGACTTCTTCTTTCTTTATGGGTAGGGTGTTAATCTGCAGAGGCAAAGAAAACGATTAAGATTCACAGCGAGCATTTGAGCGAGCATAAAGATCATTGGATGTATACTTAGATATTACTTTTGTTTTATTGAGACATGATGTCACAAAAGACAGAGTAACAGTCAAAATACAACTAAAAACACTCAACAGCTTATCCACGCCTGAGCTACCATCCCTACTTAACATCCTACGCTAATATCTCTCAGAATCATTACACAACATGGACATGTTGTCTCTTGCATATTCCAGACAAGACTTCATTCAGCCTAGCAGCTCAGTCTGTGTAATGGCTGGTAACTAACACTATTTATAACATTTTTCTTTTTTTCATGTAGGCTGTCGAAGTCATTGTTTTGAGAGCTCACTAATTTGGTAACCTTTTTGAGGAAGTGAAAACATGGCATAAGTCCGCCGTAGATCTCGCCAAGTTGTTTACAGAGGGAGCTCTCTGCTGGCCAGTTTGGGAACTGCACTGAAAAATATGTTTCAAATACAGTGAACGGAGCATGCACATGAGGGCGAATGATTTTCTGACGTTACCTCCGCCAAGGAAATAAAGTTTTCACCTGCGTTTGCCTGTCTGTTAACTGGATAGCTCAAAAAGTTGAAAATGGAAATTCACAAAATTTGGTGGGATGGTAGGTGGTAGTCCAGAGTTGATTCAATTTTGGAAGGGATCCAGAACAAATTCTGGATTCTAGGTCTGGAAGAAGTTAAAATATTCCTGAATAGAATGATTGTCCCATGAACAGATTTTCATAACATTTCAGAATTAAATAGAATCTACACTAATGTAAAATTGAATATAGTCGTTGGTTATCTGGATCTGGATAGTCTTGTTGATCCAGAACCAATAGTTCGCCCTTTCCAATGGTTTGGCCACTATATTTCTTCATTATATTAAATAAAGTAGAGTGTGTTGATCCTGATATATCATTGACCAGAATCCATTGAAACTTCAAAGTAAATGAGTCATTTTGCCTTGGACTGAGGTAGTCAGAAAGGGACCACAATTAAATCCTTTTTTGGGGGGGTGCTGAAAAACCACATTTGCTAACAGGGTGCACCAGGGCTTTGAAAAGGTCCAGGAGATGCGGAAAAAAATGTATGTTTAAGAATACTATTTTATTCTACGCTGTATGTGAAATATACCCTAAATTCAGACATATATCGAGTATACAGATTAGTCTATTTTTTCACATGGGGAAGTCTCACAGAGGAAGTGCATTACCACTTTTCCAAAAATGAGTCCATTAGCTTATGCTTAAGATGCTTAAAGAAAGCTGTCATCACCAAATAGCATATACAATCATAACTGAGGGTCATATTTCAGAAATCCGGAAGGAACGGATGTTTGGTTTGTGGACGGATGGTGGGATTATTAGCTTGAAAGAAAACCCTCTGAGCTGCAAAGCAGTAATAAATGAAGATACACCCTGCAGAAAAGTTAACAGATGGAAAAGGTTTTCACAGCTTTCAGCCCGGACCCGGTCGGAATGCACACCGAAGTTCTGAGCTCATAACCAGACCACTTTCTTCAGACTCTGTTGTCACGGAGGCAGTGATGGTTGAGTTGCATTGCAGATATGTGGTGATTGTTGCCGTGGTGATAGTAGTACTGCTGACACGCAGTCTGCAGAACACAACTCCTGTGTGCCCCTCAGCTTCCTGCCCCGGAGTTACAACATCACTGCTCTTCTCAGGGTGCACTTCCTCTTTTTGCTTTCAATATGTACTACACACACATACGAACACATGCGCACACACACACGTGCACATAAACACACCCAAACTCACACAAACACATGCGCACGCACCCACACAAACACATACACACACACAGAGACAAACACATACACACACACACACACAAACACATACACAAACACACGTGCACACACAGACGCGTGCATACAAACACATACATACAAACTCACACACACACACGCACAAACACATACACAAATACACGTGCACACACAGACGCGTGCACGCAAACACACACATACAAACTCACACACACACACAAACACATACACAAACACACGTGTACACACACAAACAGACACATATAAACTCGCACACAAACACATGAGCACGCACGCACACACACACACACACACATATATATAAAAAACTCGCACACAAACACATCAGCAGGCACACACACACACAAACACATGCGCACAAACACACACATGCATACATAAAGAGAGACACACAGACACAGAAACGCACACATGCGCGCACATACACACAAACATGTACACACACGCACGCGCACACACTTCCAGTATCTTACTCAAGCCACCTCTGACTTCTTGTGATTCACACTCCAGAGAGGAGTAAAAACATAGCCACCAGTTTCTAACAGCGCGGTGTAGTAACAGGACATGTGACATGTTTATGCAGCTCAGACGCCTGCCTGAAATGCAGGGCGCCGCCCAGTTCTGTCAGAAGTCGCTGGAGGCCAAAGTCACTCAATATCCCTTCAGTGGGCTTCCTTCTGAACGCTGATAATTCAAGAATTACTAAGTTGTCGACCTGCAATCCAGAGCATCACTGCTCAAAAACCTGGCACAGACCCCCACCGCTAACTGCGGAACACAAGGTTCGCTGAGGTCAAGAGGTCAAACCACACTCTCTTAAAAACAACAGAGAATGACCACAGGGAGACCACAGCATGAGTAGGACACAATTTAAAATTCATACTTGCTTTCAAATTCATAATTTCCACTGCAATACAAAATAACCCACTTAAACTGGTTATGTGGATGCTTTAAAGTATTGAGTTGTGCTGAATTGTTATATCAAATGCATTTTTTCAAACTGAACTTAATTTAACATCCAGAAATGATCGCAAAATAAAATAAAAAAATGATGCTGTGTAAGCAAAACTTAACATATTTAGTTGGCACTACTCAAATACCGTAAAAAATTTATTTACTCAACTTGCTGAAGTCACCTAATTTCTTGACTGAGTTCCCTTCTGTAAATGTATATTGTTCAGTTCATCACTACTCTCAGCATTCAGAGAACTTAACTTATTCAAAGCAATGAGCTAACTTGTCCGAGTCAAGTTGGTTGAACAAATCATTTTCAAGAGAGTATCCTAATATGTCTAAAGGGCACTGTCCTTTCTTACAGTGTTGTTCTGCTGCTCCAAAAACCAGTCTGATTCAGGGCTCACTCCCCACCCCCACCCCCCTCCCTCTCTCAAATTCAAAATGCTTTATTGACATGAGAAATTTGTACACTTGTGTTGCTGAAGCAATAACAAACAATGAATAATTCAATGAATAACATACAGAATAATTCTTATAATCATATATAAGCTAAAAAATTCTGCTAGAACTTCTAGATTTGTGCTTGTATGAAGCAGGAACAAGTGTGTGCGCGCGCGTGTGTGTGTGTGTGCGTATGTGTTTGCAGGAACGGGTGTATGTGAGAGTGTGAGTGTGTGTGCTTGTACACACGTGTGTGTGTGTGTGTGTTTGAGTGTGTGTGCGTGCATGTATGCACGTACGTGTTTGCAGGAACAGGTTGATTTTGGGGGAGCAAGTATATGTGCGAAGAATTAAGTGGGGCAGGGGGAGATTGTGTAAGTGTGCGCGCACGCCTGTGCTGTTTGTGTGTGTGTGTGTGTGTGTGCGCCCGTGTCTGTATTGCGCCTGGGCGTGTGCATGACACCCTCTCTCTGTCTCTCTCTCTCTTTATGGGTGTGGAGAGTATAAGGACGCTCACCCAACCTCTGAATACAAACAGAAACACAGGCCTCAGCCGTCTGTTTCCTCCAGGGCTTCTGCAGAAATCCCTTTATAATCTTTCTCAAGTACAGCCGGATACCCACAATCCTGCGTAACAAACTCCTACACCTGCGGTGCGGAAATCTTCCTATTCAGATCGCACCATATCTTTCATTTGTCGCGTTTTATGTTCAACCGAATAAATTCCAGTCAAGCAGAACTTTATCTTTCCCCTGTGGAGAAAATGGTTGTGCAGAATTGTAATTACCCAATATCACACAATATCAAAAACACACAGGACAATTATATACCACAGGTAAATAAAGAGTAAACTGTAAAAACATTAAAAGCAAAGAGTACGTAAGTACTTAAAGTCACCAACAGTATGTTAAAATACTACCAAAAACTAAACATAATCTCTGCAGCTCAGAGAATTACAAGAGCGAATCAACTAAATCCAACCAAAGCTGGCAGAAATATTCCCCGGGTTTCTTCAGCGAACAGTTGGGCTCCTCTTTATCTTGCTTTAAGGTTCCAAGTTGCAAGGGCAGACGTCCCTCTTTAGAGGAGTAAATTTGCGACAGTGTTGTGTATTAACCAACGGGGGAGGAAACATGGCTTTGACCCCATAAAACTTCCAGACCCATAGATGGGTCCATCAAATGCAGCTGCTGTGTTCAAACCTGTGGAACTTCAGGCCAATTCTAGAGCAGATCCCAAAGTTTCTAACAATCCCAAATACGTCCTGCTGAATTACAGGGAAATGTTAATAAAATGATGCATGAGATCAAGATACTTTCCAACTGATGTAATGATGAGGCCATAAAAACAAGGTGTCCTGGGTGCGAGGCTCTGTGACCAGCAGATACGGAAAATGTGTGTGTCACTGTTCTGCAACATGAAAAATAAATACTATTTCTGACTTTGAACCTACTTAAGGGTAAACTTAGGAGAAAAATTAGAGTATGAAGTCACACCTCGCCGGATTGCGTTAACCGACGTCAGATGGATAGAAACTTTGCAAAAGAAAATAATCCGGTGGTGAAAGTCGCCACTGTTGCTGCTTGAGACTCAAAATGCGGAAAACTTTTCGCCAGACTGAACAGACCTCGCCTGACAAGGAGAACATTTGCCGAACAAGAAAGAAATGCGTGCGAATGGAAAAGAATGGATTGAAAATTTTCCTCTCCGTCGGACACCCGTTGACGCTATCCAGCGAGGTGTGACCGCTGCTTAAGGGGTCAAATAAGATGGTCAGCGATCTTTTAAAACTCATCAAAGCTGTTTCATTATGAAGTTGAATTCGTTGTGTTTTGTCGTTTTTATTGAAAATGTCCGTCCCTGGCTGCACAATTGTTTCCTATCAACAGTAATACTGGGTTTAATAGTCACAGCTCATGATTCAGATCAGAGTGATCACATGACATTAATAGAGCACTAAAGGTGTAACACTCCCGGAACTGCTAACATGAATTATGACTTTTCACAGAGTGTACTTGAAGACACCATTTCACAGTGTAGACTGTTTGCAGTTCATTTCTTTTTGTCCTTGATATGTCGTCCATTCTTCTTATAAAAGCACAGTTACTGCTGTCGAACCCCCAACAGTCTTAGAGTCAGGAAGTAAGTGCAAAATGAAACAGTTATGGAAAAACAATACATCACTTCTATACATATATACAATGCACATTCGAGCACAGGAGAAACAATGTGCATTATGTAAGGGATTTGCTCTCTCTTGATTGGTCGAGGCGAGCTCCGCCGATCACTGTAAATGGTGAAATTCACCGCTCAAAAGTGTGCGAGAGGTGAACATAACAATCTAACGACCGCTAGCGAAAAACAGATCAGGCTTCCCCCGCAGGAGCTCTTGACAGTGTCTGTGTTTTGTGTCGCTTCGTCCCCGTGAGGAGCTTTACGTTGGAGTTATCGCCCTTCTCTTATTTTATACTTTCGAGTACAGTCATATAATAAAACAGTTATTGACTTCAGTTATCTGCGAATCCAATGATTTAGCCACCTTGGACAAGTGATGTTCATCGAGGCCTCAGTGAATATCACTTTCCCAAGGCAGGTAAATCATTGGATTCCCCTCTACTGAAGTCAATAATTCTATTATAATGTCACTGTCTTCAAAAGCCACACTTGTCTTCAGAAGTGTCTTCATGGGACTGCGATGTATTAACTCCTGTTGTTTATAGTGTTCATAGGACTCAGCCTGCCTTTTGTCTTGTCATTCATAAATCTCCACGTGGAACCAGTGCCGAAACTGTCATGACAGGAGAGCTCTCTCCCACACCCTACTCGACTGGCCGGGTTTACCTCATATTCCAGTAATGAATTCCAGCAGATAATTAAGTTCTGACAGTGCAATGCATTCCGGCAGGTTCCGCCACCTTCAACCACAGGAAATATGCGTCAGGGACGCACAGTTTAAACACGTCAGCGGGTAAACAGTAAACACATAGCAGCGAGTCGTCTCGATCATTCCTGCACGTCTCAAAAAAACACACAGGGATCAGGTTTGATAGCAGGAGAGTGTTTGAGTGGATGGTCGTCCTTTCCTCAGGTGTTCTAACCCCCAGACAAGCAGATCACACAGCCCAGAGCTTTGAAGTCTTTCTTGACCTCCAGTCTCAGGACGCAATACACGATTTCTTCTGTGATTGTCTGTGTGGCTTCGGGGCTGAAGAAAAAGATGACATATTACCCACAATGACTTCTTTTAGCTAAAATAACACAAAAACAGCTCAGCCTGTAGTGTAGTGGAGAGTAAATGCAGGTCTAGAGAGCACATCCACCTGTTTTTCATTCTAATTACAGTAGAACCACCTACCAGCTAAGTAGCCATTCAAATACATAGGAGAGTATAGACACTTTCTGCTGAGTGATCTATCAATCTACTTAATACAGTTTACCCACTTTGGCCTAAGTGATCAAGACATCTACTTATTTGAGTTTACCCACTTTGTCCTTATTCATCTACCAATCTACTTAAAGTATACCCAATTTGTCCTCAGTGATCTACCAATTTACTTAATAGCGCAAACCCACTTTGTTCCAAGTGATTAACCCACCTACTTCATAGATCATACCCACTTTTTGTTTGGTGATTTACCCATCTCCTCTGTGGAGTATACCTACTTTGTCCTTCGTAATCTATTAATACACTTAATCGACTATACGCACTTTGTCCTAAGTGATCTACCTATTTAATTAATAGAGTACACCCACTTCTCAAGGGTCCACTACACCACTGTGCTTAACTAATCGTCGAGCAGCTGACAGTCCTTACTTGCAGTTAAGCTTGAGCTCCAAATGAAGACGCTTTGGTCGTACGTAAAAGAGGGCAGGGGAGACTCACCGTCGCCTTCCTGAGAGCTCTCTGTCCGCACAGACGTGGGTTTGACCCCTCGCAGTGAAAGCCGAACTCTCCCTCTGGCCTCGGGGCTGACCGGCTCCTCGTCCACAGAGGTCCCCTGGTGGCGTCTGAAGTTGAATTTCGGTGAGCGGAGCGACGTGCGCGAGGGGGAGGGGCTGGGAGAGGGAGTGTTGGTGCGCCCGCTCTTTGGCGTGACGGCTTTTACATTCTCCAGCCTCAGAGTGGTGGGCGGCTTCTCTTTTTGGGGTGGGACTCCGTTGAGCTTCGGGGTACCCGCTGTGGCCTCGGCTTCAGTGGGCGTGGCTGGCGCCGGGGTTTGCCTGTCCAGCCTCTCGCTGCTGGCTCTCCGGAGCGTCGAACTCTGCGGAGCTTCAGGGTCCAGACCCCCCAACGACTCCTTTCTGATCGGGATGTTAATCAGGGAGGTGCCCGTCGGTCCTGGTGCCCCGCCCACCACTAGAGAATACTTCGGGTTGTAGAACTTGTGGGCAGGGATTCCGGACCGGATGTCGCTCAAACTCAGCCGGAAGTGGGTGGCTGCCGTAGGGAGCTGAAGCTCCGCCTTGATGGGTGGAGATGGGGCGGGCCCTTTCCCGGGCGCCTTGGTGACATGGAGTTCATCGTAAAGGTCCACACCTTGGGAGATGGCGTAGAGCTCGCGGAAATCGCGATCGAAGAAGTCCACCACGTGGCCCGTCAAAACGAGGACAGCGTTACGGTCGATGCGAGAAGAACTCCACGTGAAGCTGACGAAGGGATGAATGAAAAAAGAAAAATTGGCAGGTTTCACGATACAGCTCAGGTTTGGCATTACACACAGTGCAGACAGGGTCTTATGATGTGAGATTATGTATGCAGAGGAACTAATAACATAAAGCTTCCTGGTAATTCTGATGGTGGCTATTTAAAAAGAAATCACCAGCAGGATGAAAACTGATTTGACATCCAAAAAAGAGAAACTTAAGCCTTGAAAGACTAATATGTACAAACAAACTGCCGTGTTGATCAGTGCGCAGTCTCTGTGTTTTAGTCCCACACAGGTCAGTAAGATGGCGCTCTCACCTGTATGAGCTGTGTTTTAGTCTCACACAGAGCTCAGTGAGATGGAGCTCTCACCTGTATGAGCTATGTTTTAGTCTGACACAGAGGTTAGTAAGATGGTGCTCTTACCTGTATGAGCTGTGTTTTAGTCTCACACAGAGCTCAGTGAGATGGAGCTCTCACCTGTATGAGCTGTGGTTTAGTCTGACATAGAGGTTAGTAAGATGGTGCTCTCACCTGTATGAGCTGTGTTTTAGTCTCACGGGTTAGTAAGATGGTGCACTCACCTGTATGAGCTGTGTTTTAGTCTCACACAGAGCTCAGTGAGATGGAGCTCTCACCTGTATGAGCTATGTTTTAGTCTGACACAGAGGTTAGTAAGATGGTGCTCTCGCCTGTATGAGCTGTGTTTTAGTCTCACAGGTTAGTAAGATGGTGCTCTCACCTGTATGAGCTGTGTTTTAGTCTCACGGGTTAGTAAGATGGTGCTCTCACCTGTATGAGCTGTGTTTTAGTCTCACAGGTTAGTAAGATGGTGCTCTCACCTGTATGAGCTGTGTTTTAGTCTCACAGGTTAGTAAGATGGTGCTCTCACCTGTATGAGCTGTGTTTTAGTCTCACAGGTTAGTAAGATGGTGCTCTCACCTGTATGAGCTGTGTTTTAGTCTCACGGGTTAGTAAGATGGTGCACTCACCTGTATGAGCCGAACAGCACCTTGTCTCCGTCCACCAGCATGTATTTACTGCACATGGATCCCGGGAGCTTCCCATTGGACAGAGTCAAACCGACCCCCTCTACTGTTCGCACACGGATGTACTGAGAGAGTCACACACACACACACACACACACACACACACGCACACACACACACAATTGAAAGTATGAATTTAAGTATGAATCCATTTCAGATTGTTTAATCCATTTCCCAATACAGTATGATGACAGTTCACCTCTCACTTGACCATCACTTTATATTGATTTATATACACTTCATGCTGAACTCCATAACAGCGCATGACAGCTCAGACTGTATGCAAATATCAATTTTTACACAAACTATTCTCGTAATTATTTTTAGGAAATATCTTGCTCCAATCCTGACAACTGATATATGTAACTTATATACACACCCACAATCAAGAACACTGTACCAGAGGCCAGAATTATGACAGTATGTGAATAATTGGGAGGACAACAACAGAATTTGCACTGACTTCTACTTGACAGTGAAGAGAGTTGCCTGACTATTTATCAAAAGAAAAAAAAGATCCACCCAATGTAACTCAGCAGAGGAAGTGTTTCCCGGGTGACAGAACTCCTGGCATAATGCAAATATTTATCCACCACACCTGTACAGACCTTGTGATATTTAATTTGTGCTGCTTCACTTATTAGTCAATGTCTGACCTTATTACAGAAAGTACAATGACCTACAAGCGTTTCTGGCTAATAGTGAACTCGATAAACCTCAGAGGCATCTATTAGCAAGTACATGTTAAACAAACTACATATATAAAATCAATTAAATTGGACATGTGGAATGATCTTTGGCTACATACTAAAACTTCATGTTAAGATAAAAATTATGGACATTGATTGCATGCAGTATTATTAAGTACATATGATTTCAGATTCACCTACTTGGAACAGGTACTCAACACTATTTGATAAAGGTGTCATCTTTGGCCTCATCATACGTCACTCTGGATATTTCAATAATTACGCAGCAACTCTTGATCCGATAAATTCCTATCATGTGATATTTTAATGGTAAAAAAAATTCCGTTTATAACTCAAAAATATAACCAGTGTCTTTTTGGTCGTAAAAACAAATATGTCCCCCACCTCCCCAGAAACCACAAAAATACTGAAAGGCACCAGTTTTTAGTTGCTGGTCACTGCACTTACAAAAATACGGGTCACTCAGAAACCGCACAATTTTAATTTATGACTGGAAACACTTTGTGAACGCCACCCCACCTGCTTGAGTGACATATGAAATCTATATTTTAAAAAATGACTGCATCATATGCAAAAACTTATTATGCTATGCACTGATCATTTCTTATTTGTCCATTGTATATTGGTTGTTATATAATGAGTATGTTTTCCATTTATGGTAATAAATGAGGCACCCATTACATTATATGAATGTAGTGGGTCGTGGTTCCTCACAGATGCTGATGTTACCGATGGATGTCCTGTAAACCAGCAGCTAAAGATGGAGGAGTTCTCACCCTGAGGTGCTGCCCGTTCATCTGCAGCCGAGTGCACATGTCCAGGAAGTGCGGCAAACCTCTGGCGTCCAGCAGGATGTACACAGCGACGTGACGCTTGGAGGCGGCGTCCAACAGATCCTGGAGGATCTGGAGGTCTGTGAGCATGTCCATCACCACGGCAACCACCTAAAAAACAGTCACAGTCTCAGGATGGGGCGATTGCACCCAGGACACCGCTAACCGCCAACAGCTCTCGCCACTGCCACCACCTGAAAAACAGTCACAGTATCAGGACGGGGTGACTGTGCATTTCTTTCACTGTACAAGTCCTCTCAAAACTATATACATCACTATGTGATCACCTCACATCTCTGCTGCTCCCTGAACATACAGTTCTCCTCTACAAACGACTATACCCAACTGACCAGCCATCCCAAGCATAGATATACAGTTGCAATCAAAATTATTCAACCCCCGTTGCAAATTAGGTTTACTGGCAAAGTTTACAAAATTTTAGCTGTTTGCAATGAACAAATCAAGCAGGAACAATTTAAATGGCACAACACAACAAATATTACAAGTGGCTTCTCCAAATTCAACACAAAATGCCACTTTCAATGACTACTGCGGCTCATAATTATTCAACCCCTTCACGACAAGCATCTTTAATACTTAGTAGAGCACCCTTTTACCGCTATGACCTGCTGGAGATGTGATGCATAGGCAGATATCAGCTTTTGGCAGCATCCCCAAGGAATCGTAGCCCAGTCCTCATGGACATTGGCCTCTAGTTCCCTAATATTCTAGGGTTTGCATCCTGCAACTGCCTTCTTCAAATCCTACACGAGTTTTTTATGGGGTTCAAGTGAGGCGACTGTGATGGGCACTCTAGAATCTTCCCAGACTTCTTCTGAAACCAAGCCTTGGTGGATGTTGAGATGTGCTTCGGATCTTTGTCCGTTTGGAAGGTCCAATGATGCCCAAGCGTCAGCTTCCCTACAGACTGCATGACATTTTCTCCTTGGATATCCTGGTGCATGACAGAATCCATCTTGCCCTCCGCACTTTGCAGGTTTCCAGTGCCAGAGGAAGCAAGGCAGCCGCAGAGCATCAAAAAGCCCCCAAAATTCTTCGCTGTAGGCAGGGTGTACTTTTCAGCATATGCTTCTTTATTCCTCCTGCAGACATACCACTGATTCATACGTCCGAAATATTCCAGTTTTGTTTCATCACTCCACAGAACAATATCCCCAAACTTCTGTGGCTAATTTATATGGTTTTGAGCATATTGGAGCTTGTGGTTTTGGATCAGTTGTGGTGCATGTCTTAGAGACCTTCAACATTTAGTATGTGCCCTACTGTGCAAGCTGAAACCTCAGAGCCTCCTGCCTCCAAGCCTTGCTGTGGGTCTCCTGCAGTCACTCGAGGGTTTTTGACCACCTGTCTACTCAGGTGACAGTCATTGATAGCTTCCTCTTTCAGCCACATCCTGGTGCAGCCACTCTTCCTTTAACTCTCAACTTGCAAACTATGCTTCCAACTATATCTCTATGAAAATTCAGTGCCTGTGCTACCTTTTTGTATCCATTTCCTTGTTTGTGCCAGGCGAAGATCTCCTCTATTAGCTTTTTGGACAATTCTTTTGACAGCCATATGTCTAATATGCAGTCAAATGTCCCTGACAACAAACCCTTAGCCAGTGCAAGTATTTGATGTGTTCTATCTCAAGCAAACCTGATGAAACTAATTAAGCTGTTGATTAGCTGCATTAGGTGTGCTTGAGACAACACCTGATTTGCAAATATGCTCTTATGACGGATTCTGTTTGGGGGTTTGAATAATTTTGAGACTGCAGTAGTCATTAAAAATGGCATTTTGCGTTACATTTGGAGAATCTACTTGTAATATTAGTTGTGTTGAGCTATTTAAAATGTTCTTGCTTAATCAATTTATCACAAACAGCTGAAAGTTTGTAAATTTTGCTATGAAACCCAATTTGCAAGGAGGGTTGAATATATATATATATATATATATATATATATATATATATATATAGGTCACTAGATTACTGATAGAGTACGCTCAAGTGAAGCATCTGTTCCAGCAGCGTATGCACCCAGAGGTAAAATTCCCACATAGATTCCCAATCATTTTCATCTACTTTAAAATAACATTTTCAAAAACACTTGCGTGAGAGTCAGTGTTATTTTGGTATCGCTGTAAAGATCAACATTTTGTCGCCCTAAACATGAGCTTTTTTGGTGGGGAAAGAGGCTCACTCACGAAAGAAGACCAAAAATGTGACTGCAACCACGGTAACGCACAACAAGAAAAGTAACAAGTTAATGTGACCAAAGTTTTAATGTCCCTCTAGTAAGATAATAGCCAGGAAGTTTTTGTCGTTATAAGAAACGTTGATGAGTGTTTGTGTACGTTATCCAGTCACTTTCTGGTGTCTTCACTTTATTGTACACTAAGCATTTTCGCTGTTAATTGTTTATACTGAATCATATGGCTAATGCCACCATTGCTAAACGGACGCACTAGTTAAATCTAGCGAGTCCTTTAAAGGTATAACTGAATGTTGTCAACATTGGGTTTGAGAAAATGTATTATTGTATGAATTGAATAAATAAACTGAAAAATTTCCACTTTACACAATGGACTATTTTTTTATTTAAAATTATCTATCCCCAACCACGCTCCATTCCATCCATCCGCTGCAGCCATCGCGGGGTTTGGAGGGCTTATCGCGTGACTTCGGCAAGATTCTCGCGTAATTTTTCGGGAATCTCGCGCAGCCGGCTTACTTGCAGACACACTTGAACGCACTTGATAATCCTCAGAAATCTTTGGTGGTGACATCTCATCTCAGGAACCCCGAGCGATCTCAGGTACCAATGAATAGCGAATACACTAGATCTACATCTGAATACATACTTTTATATTGTGCTGAATATCGTCAGAAATGGTGAATAGATGCATTGTGTTTGGCTATACTGCCACTGTGAACGCAGCCAGCTGTGTGTCAACTCATTAGTTCCAAAGATCCGTGGCATAAGGCGACAGTGGGTGAATTTTGTCCCGACAAAATTCAAGGGCCGACTTCGTGTTCTCGAACCCATGCACTCGAAACCTTCCAGCACATCAGGTGTGATATGTTCCCAGCACTTCAAAGATGACTGTTTTGAAGTACCTCCTTCGATTTATCAGACTGAATGTGGTTTTATGAGCAGTGGTATAAACATTAGTTGCTGGTGTACTCGCAATACAGTTCAATGGGGAATTCAGTCTCAGCTTACTACGTTTCTTTGCTTTTGTACTTCAATTTTCATGGCTTATATCTGTACTGAAAACAAAGGGGTATTTTTATGTTCCATCGAATTCCAGGGGTAATAACAAACAGAGGAGAGAAAGTTCGCCGGCTGAGTGAATATCGATAAAGACGGTGATAGAATACATACTGAAAGGAGCTAGACGGCAGAAAGGCCGATTACACCAGTGTCTATAGAATGCATTTCATAACACGTATGAAGAAATTATTCAGGACTACACAGATGGCCAAAACAGTTCCTATGGTACATGAAGAGGTAAGAAATCAGGAGTAGCCAATCATATGGTCTTTAACAGTATTTTTGTTTTTATGAATATGTCATTAAAACTGTAATCTTAAATAAATGATTTGTTTACCGCGAACAAGCTAATATCAAACCTTTAAACTGATACTTCGGGGTCCGATTAGAACATGATTTGATGGCTAGGCTACTCGTGAAGACGCAGCACAAACAATTTGCAATTCTATCTGATGACTGCTCCACCGAAAGATAATCAGTCGATCGATCGCCCCTGCTAACACAACTTGTATAAAATTGTTAAGTTCTTACTTCAGATTCATGAATAATTGCAAGAACCAGCGCAATTCTAATTTGAAACTTAATATTGTTAAGCCAGCTCTGGAGGTATTTTTACATGCAGGGAAACCAGCTGACATGATGAATCCTGACTGGGTACTAACTTTACACCTCGGTCATCAAAAATCAGGCTCGATTGAACAAAATTCTCTTTTTGAAGCCAGAAACTAAAAAATACAAAATTAACAAAACAGCCTTGACCTTCAGCAGAATCTGGCACTTGTACGTCAGTGCTTGACATTGTTTTCTCCTATCATGCCTGCTTTATTGCAAACAAATTAGTCTGCATGGAATCTGTTCTCATATTATATTACTTCTACGAGGTCTGAAGCACCAGGTAATTTAGAATGTCTGGACACTTGACATTTGGAAAACCAGATACATCTTCGCTACAATCTGACTTTTTCAGCATGGGGAGAGAGTACCACACACAACCTCCACTTTTTTGGCTTTTTTTTTTTTTTTTTTAATCAGAAAGATTTTAAAAGGGGGCACAAATATTTCTTTGGGGGGGTTTTATTAAGAACGACTAAAATCGCTAGTTGAACTTGAAGAATCATACGAGTCTTCCAATGATGAAATACAAAGCAATACATGCATGGTTCCTGAGATGACGTCACTTCCTGTGAAGTCGGCAAATCATTTTCATTTTCGCCAGCTCTCGGGAAACAACTTTCTCAAAACGGTTATGCTCAATCCGCTGTTGAAAGTTGAAATTTAGGGTTAACCTTTTTCAAATTTAAACAAACCATAATTGGAAGAAAAATTTTTAACTCAAATTAAATTCAGTTATACCTTTAATAAGTTGTGATCAAAATGATCACAGCACAGCACTGATTGCGGGCAAGGAAAAAAGTTTTTTCTCCTGACTTCTAACTGCTAAGACTTTCTCTCCTCCTTGTCTTTTGGAAATCTGCAGAAAGACAAACCAACTTTTTCATTGTTAAAAATATTTTGCAGGAAAGAAGCATAACCCTTGAATGTCAATTACAAGTAGCCAGCTTGTTAGCCACTTCATTAATTTTATTAACTGCCAAGTCAACGGGGTCTCCGCAACGGTAAGGTCACCAAGGTAGCTGGTTAGCTGGTAACTGTTTACAATCTCAAGCTTTAACTTTTAATCAGTGCCAGTATATTCAAATCAATGGAATGGCTAATTAGCTAGCTAGCAAGCACGCAAGGTTATATCCATCAAAGTCATAAATTTGCGTTTCTACGATAACTTGCAGATTAAAAATTTTACTACAGCCCTTGGAATGAATATTGCTGCAAAACACGGCCACAAAATCTCAGCATTTTAATGATTATACTAACTTGATTAGAAATTGGCCTCATTGGAAAGCATTCATTTTAATGAAGAGGTTGGGTGTATCAATATGGCGACCAGGTTCTTCACTTTCTGTAATGTAAATATGATGTCATCCGCAATCTAGTGTTCTAAATATATATATACAGTGCCCTCCATAATTACTGGCACCCCTGGTTAAGATGTGTTAAAAGCCTTAAAATAAATTAAATTTTTATTGCAGAAGCAAACTCTCACACTGAAAATCGTAGAAAAAATGTAACATTTAACTCAAGTGAATTTTAAGGGGAAAAAAATCCCTGACCAAGAAATAATTATTTTTCATAAAATCAATTATTGGCACCCGTAACAATTCCGAGGAAATAAATGTAATTGAAGTATTTCTGTCATTTCTACAATAGTTTACAAAGTTGATCAGAGCATCTAGGAACATTTATTTATTATTGGCGCATCATAAACGAAAAACCTGGCTAGACCAGGACTGTTGAGCAGATAGAATCCTACATCAGACAAGAGTGGAAGAACATCCCTCTGCCAAAACTCCAGCAATTGGTCTCCCCACATGCCAGACATTTACAGACTGTTGAAAGAAGAGGGGACGCTACAGAATAGTAAGCTGTCTGTCCCAACTTTTTTGAGATGCCTTACCGCCATCCAAGTCAAAACGAGGTAATATTTTTCATGAAATGGTAAAACATCTCACTTTCAACATCAGATATGTTGTCTATGTTCTATTGTGAATAAAATGTGGGTTTATGAGATTTGGAAATCATTGCATTGTTTTTAATCACGTTTCACAGAATGTCCCAACTTGTTTCGAATTGGGATTTGTAAAAATAAAACCGACAGGACAAGGTTTGCATAATGTGAAGAACAGGTAAACTTGGTGAACGACGTTCCGAAACTTCCAACTGAAGATTCAACGTCACTGAAATTCAAGAAACCATGCTTAATTATGTAAAGACCATGGATGCACTTTAAATGTTTGCTGATGGCCTGCTGATCAGTCATCAACAAGCCTGTCAAACAAGTCCCAGGAGGAGAATTCGGATGCTCAAACCATTAATATTCTTGAAATACATGTTTGGTTAAAGCTTGAGAATGGCTCAGAGTTGATTTCATGTTCTCGATGTTCCTCTTTTGTGTGAGTGTGTGTGTGTGTCGGCATGCATTTGGAAGAAATTCCAACAAAGGTCAATATATCACCACGTCACAAGCAGAGATATACGTTGCATGCAGAGATACGCGTCACGTACAGAGCGATGGATGCATTCAGATGGTTATCCCCTAATAGCTGACTCAGCTGTTGTTTTTATTGGCTTTCAGTGCGAGAACCTGTTTCTGAGCACACACATTCAGGCGTGCGCATGCACACGCATACACGCGCACGCACGCGCCTGCCTGGCACAGCCCAGAATATTACAGCCACTGAACAGCCAGAAAATGTCTCATCACAGCTGCCTTCCTTATAAGCTCAACCACCTCCTGGCACTGAGGGAGATCTGACAGACTCGTATGCATCCAGATTACACTGCCGGGGAAAGTTCAGAGCTGTAGCTGAACTACAACCCATGCAGGGTAAGCCTTCATGGAAAATGGACATTACTAGGTGACCTCCAGGTGAACATACCTCAGCATCCATACCTCAGAACCTTTTTTTCCCCCCCCAAAGAAGTACACAGCATATTGCTCCATATGTAGACTGCTACAGTATATGGAGAATACAGAGCTCCAAAGCTCTCATCAAAATGAACACAAAACTGAGTCACTGACCACAGAATCAAGGATTTTCCATGGCTTTCCAAACCCCCTGACCTAAACCCAGTGAAAAAACGTATGGCACGATATTGAGAAGGAGACTGGACTGAGGAACTTGAAGGACCTGGAGAGATTCTGCATGGAGGAACAGTCCCAGATCCCTGGTCTGGTGGTCGTCACCCTCAGAGCACTCTGCAGGAAATGACTCAGCATTTATCCTGACAAAGGATAGCTGTACTAAGTACTAACCACAGTATTAATCAAAGTATTAATTGTGGCTCACGTGTATTAGAAGTAAAAAAGTATTTGTTTCATGATGGTAATTAATCTTACCTCTCAATAATTATTCAAATTTTAGGTTTTAGTTCACCCAGCATTTTGAATTAAATACCCAGTGGGTAAACAATGAGGGCATTATATCATAATCACTTGTGTCCATACAGTATTTACCAAGGGTGCACTGAAACTGTACCCAGAGTGATAGACAGCTGGCAAAGGTCACTTAAGGGTACTGACAATACTGACAAGTAAACTCCTAAAAGATGGCAACAAACTGTAAACTGTAGCAAACCACTCCGCATGAAAATGCACGTATCTATCGGAGAGGTAACAAGCTCAAAATGGTGTCAGGAATAGCCTGGTGAGGGGTGATAAGTCTTTGCAATATTCCTGGTTTGCAGAGCATTTTCTGAACATACTGATGTTCCCTGGGAGGTAAAATATTAAGGAAAAAAAAAGCAAAAAGCTTGTGATAACTGTCACGCAATGATTTACTGGCAAAAATATTGTCAAAGAGGCAGAAAAATATTTACTTATCCTGACAGGGACAAAGAGTCATTACTCATCAGGGCAGTCGTCTGACACGTGGCATTTTAAAAGATGTATTCAGTAATTATTCAATGCCCCACTTGCAAATCACAAAGGGTAGATCTGATACTTAGGTACAATAGCAGAATCCTCAGCATCATTACTCATACCAGCCTGAGAAAAATAAACAGTCTTTAACATTTTTAGAATTTATAAAGAAAACGATGGCGGTAACAGCTCAGACAAATGAGTTGAGGTCATGTTTGCACGTTGTGCTTTGATCACTGAAAACGGCTAAATCGCACAGCTGAATACATATTTCCAATTAACGATCGAAAACGCATGGTCATGTCAATAAACACACAGAGAACAATCTCAAGTCTGATACGCTGCTTTGAGCATGAAATTTCGCGTAGGATCAACTGACAGACTCCGAGCATCTGTGTCAGTGTAACGAACCATTACACTCATCAGGTAAACATTGCCATGGAAACTCAGGTAATAGGCTCAGGTAAACTCCTCAGCCTCAGTTAATAGCGTTTTTGCCACTGAAGAGAAACAGTTACGATCAAGTTAGGTGCTAAATGTACAGATTTCTTCTACAATCCCAATTCCGAAATAGTTGGGACAAAGTGTAAATTGTGAATAAAATCAAAATGTAATGACTGTCAGATCACATAAGCCACATAAATAACATTTTAAAATGTTGAAACTGAGATATTTTACATTTTTATCCACAAAATGAGCTTATTTCAAATTTTCTGGCTGCAGCAGGTCTCAAAAAAGTCAGGACACAGACAACAAAGGGCTGAAAAAGAAATGAATATATACTGAACAAAAATATAGGGTTTATTTATGTGACTAAGGTTGTGTGCCACAGGTCTGTGTGCATTTCAGTCACCTTCTCCATATCATTGTCAAGGTCATGCCCTTTGTCATAATTGGCCTGTCAGACAAGTGGGGCCTGATCCAGAGGTACTGAAATCAGGTACAGTCAGCCCAGGCACATCCTGTACTCTGGTCAATAAAAGGCCACCGCAAAAGTCCCAATTCTGCCATTGTTCAAAATGCCATAAATGACTCGAGCCATCAGGGAACGTGCCACTTGCATGCTCAATGCAAAAATGTTTCACAGGGATGTAGAAAGGGCTCTTAATGTCCATGTTTCAACAATAAGTCGCATAAAACACCTTTCTGAGGACTGAGGCAAGACAGCAGACCGCCCGCATGCATGACGACCATGTGTGACAACCCCCACCCAAGACCGCCATATCTGGACTCTTTATCTCTCTGATCGTCTGAGACCAGTAACTCCCACTGCAGATGAGACAGTTGGTCCCCACCATCACCTCATTTTTGCTGAAACTGTGAAAAATTATCTCCAGGAAGTCCATATCTTTTCATCTTTTGCCCTTTGTGGATTGGACCTCTCCTCAGCTCGATGAAAAAACTGGTTCGACTGGGTGAATAGACACGTTTGATGGCCAATGGCACAATGGAGGACTGTTTTCTTTTCAGACAAGTCACGTTTCCAACTTCACAGAGCGGATGGACGGAGGATCGTGATGCTGACATCATTGTGGGGCGCAAGGTGGCACATGGTGGTGGAGTGCTGGTTTGGGTGGGAATATTCCAAGGACGTTGCACCCAACTGCAGTTGATGAACAGCAACTTGAATGCAGTGAGATTTCACAATGAGATGCTGCTGCCTATCGTCCAACCATTCATCCATCAAAACAATAACCATCCAGCATGACCATGCCGGACCCAAGTCACCCGTGTATGCACAGAATTCCTTGAGCCTGAAAAAATTTGTGTACTTGAATGGCTGGCTTATTCCTCAAATTTGTCTCCCTTCCAGCATCTTTGGAATGTTCACAAGCAACGAGTTCGTCATTGGTTCCCATTTTCAGCCAATAGCAGCCAACTCCACACAGCTCTTGAAGAGAAGTGGGAACATGTCCCCCAAGTCACCATTGACCATTTGTTACAGTCCACACAGCAGAGATGTGTAGCAATGCAGCAGGCCAAAGGCGGACATACCCAATATTGACTTGTGAAATTTGGACAATAGACCCCATCCCCTTTATCATCACGCCATTGCGAGATTTTTGTTTGTCTTTTTAGATCATTGATCAAAATGTATTGCAGTATATTCATACAATCTGTCAACACTCAATGAAAGTACAATGAGCTTCTGAACATGGTCATATTTCTCACAATAAGAAGTGTTGCGTTTATATTTTTATTCAGTGTATAAGAGAATCAGCTGAACGAACATTAAGCAAGTAATTAACTTAACTGGCATCAGTGTGCAACATGATTGGCTGTAAAAGGGATGTTTGAGAGAGGCTAGGTCTCTCAGAAGTCTCTAACCTGGGAAGGCTTGTGCAAAAAAATTGTGGAATACTTTAAAAACAATGTTCCTCAACGTCAAGTTGAAAAAGCTTTGAAGGTCTCATCATCAACAGTGCATAACATCATCAAAAGATTCAGAGAAACTGGAAAAATCTCTGTGCGTAAGGGACAAGGCCGAAGACCTTTACTGGATGCCCATGATCTTCGGGCCCTCAGACGCCACTGCCTCACTCACCAGCATGATTCTGTCATTTACATGACTAAATGGGCCCAGGAATACTTCAAGAAACCACTGTCAGTAAAGACAGTCCACTGTCCCATCCACAGATGCCACCTAAAACTCTATCATGCAAAAAGGAAGCCATTGTTGAGCATGATCCAGAAGCTCCGCCGTGTTCTGTCAGCCAAGGCTCATTTAAAATGGACTGTAGCAAAGTGTCCTGTGGTCAGACGAGTCCAAATTTGACATTCTTGTTGCAAATCACGGGCATTGTTTCCCCCGGGCTAAAGAGGAGAAAGACCACCCCTCCTGTTATCAGCGTTCAGTTCAAAAGCCAGCATCTCTGATAGTATGGGGATGCATTAGTGCATATGACGTGGGACACTTGCATGGTTTAAAAAGCACCACGAATGCAGAAAAGTATATAAAGGTTTCAGAGCAAAATATGCTCCCCTCCAGACAACATCTAGTCCAGGGAGGCTTTGTGTATTTCAGCAGGACAATACAAAACCACATACTGCAGCTATTACAACAGCATTGCTTCGTAGTAGAAGAGTCCGTGTGCTGTACTGGCCTGCCCACAGTCCTGATCTTTCACCAATTGAGAACATTTGGCTCATAATTATAAGAAAAGTCCGTCAAAGGAGACCCAAAACTCTCCAGCAGCTGGAAGCCTGTATTAAACAAGAGTGGGATCAAATTCCAATGGCTAAACTCAAGAAACTTGTCTCCTCAATGCCCAGACACCTCCACTCTGTGTTACAAAGAAGAGGGGATGCTACACAATGGTAAACAGGCCCCTGTCCCAACTTTTTTGAGACCTGTAGCAGCCATCAAATTTGAAATGAGCTCATTTTGTGGATAAAATTGGAACATTTCAACATTTGCTATGTTATCTCTGTTCTATTGTGAATAAAATACAGGCTGGTGTGATTTGAAAGTCATTGTGTTTTTCATTCATAATTTACACTTTGTCCAAACTATTTTAGAATTGGGGTTTTAAATCATGAAGGTAAAATCATGTGTAATCATGACTGGAACACTGTTCGGAGTTAATCTGTAATCTTCCTGTCACTCAAAATACACTTTGCAGTTCATCTGTGCTAACAGCAACTGTGAGGGCCAGGCCGCGAATGCACGCGCACACACACACACACACACACACACACACACCCATACATGTACACACACTCACACACACACACACATACATGTACACACACACACACACACACACACACACACACACCCACACCCATACATGTATACACACACACACAAACACACACACGCACGCACACACACAACACGTGTACACACAAAGACACAGGCAGATACACATTTTCTCACTAACACGAAAACACCTACACAAGCATAATCACACACACACAGTGGCTACAGATGCGTTGACAGGTAAAACTTGATAGAATGGAGGTGTGTGTGTGTGTGTGGGGTGTGCATGAGTCTCTGTGTGTGAGTGTGTAATTTGTGAGCGCGTGTGCATGTGTACAGGTGTAGTGAGGGAGTGCATGCATGTGTGAGCATGTGCGCATGTGTATAGGTGTAGTGAGGGAGTGTGTGTGCATGTGTGTGGGTGTGTGTGTGTGTGTGTTTGTGTACAGTGGAACTCTATAACCAGGCTGCACAATGACATAACAGTCGAATTTCCCACCCAGGATACAAAGTGTGTAAGGACTAAATATTAAATGGCAGGATTGACTTCCTTCTGACGACTGTGTGGAACCACTCATTCACGCTCCGCTTATGTCAAGCACAAAATCATTCAAACACACAGCGTGTAATATTTGTGTGTCCTACTAAAGGACCCTAATAAACATCCATCAGTGAGTGAGTGAGTGACCATGATAAATAGCCCATGGCAGCAGATCGCAGTGGGGAGAAATAACATTAGCCATTAACTGGCTGTCAAAGAAGTCTGGTAACCTACGTTTCCAACCATTACTTGTCTTCTTTTTCCGTCTCTCTTCAATCCACCAATAGCACAATGAATCACAGGGTAAACAAAGTCGAAGGGAGAGATAAGATGTGGAGATTTTGCAAAACCTAAGCTGAGTCCAGAGTAGAATCACCTTAATTGAAATTGTGGCAAACACATGTAGCCTAGGCTTTGGTCCTCAGTCAAAATGGCCGCCTGGTAAACACCCATTAATTTGACAGTACTCGGGGTACACTTGTTATAAGCAGCAGAGAATGAACCAGACCCACAGGTACTTTTAATAATAAAAAAGAAGCCGCGATTGGCACAAACAGAAAATAAACACTTAAAAAGCACAGGGCAGACGTCTGGTCAGTCCTGGACAGTCGGAGTCTGATGAGGGGCAAACAGGGTCAAATGAATCGGTGGCCTGTGTACGGTCACAGGTCTGTACCAGGAAGGCAGTCCATGGGTAATGTCACGCTAGATTGTGCGCACTCTCGAACCCCAAGGCTTGGAGGAACTGGAAGACACCCAACTCTAAAATCGGTGAGCAGTGGGAGATATCCCAAATAAATAGTAACTTGGTTTCTTTTAAAGACGGAAGATTCAGAGCACTTGACTTCAGCAGGCCTCGAGCAGGCTTGGAGTCAAACAAGTCACAGGAGGAGAATTTGGATTCTTAAACCATTAATGCTCTCAAAAAATGTGTTTGGTTAAGGCTTGCGGAAAGCTAAATTGATTTCATGTCCTTGATGTTCCTCTGTGACCATACAGTTAGATAAAAAATCACTTTAATGAGTGTGAATCATGGAGCCTATAATTTTCTTTTAAGCTACTGCTTAAGAATTCTAAAGAAAGAACCTGACTGTGGAGTTCAAAATACGGTAGGTTTGACCGCGATATTAGTTTTAATTAGTTTTTAACAAAGGCACATGCACATGTCATTATGCATTTACCCTAAATGCCATTCTTTCTGTGCGCCCATGATTTCATGAAAAAAAAGGCTTTGAATAGGTGTGTTGTCTTATAGCAACAAGGAAACCTTTTTCTAGACCTTCATCAAACTCGCAGCATTTTACCCCAATTCAGAAAACACCACACTCTCATAGCAACAGGAATGTGAAATGGAAAAAATATCCGCTTCACTGGAAATGTGGTCTGTGTGCCGGTATATGAATATATGAGTCTATATGTATGTGAACTTGACTTGAACAGACAGACCACAATGAGAAGAGACAATCCTGCAAAAGAAAGACATGGACCAGGGACTTAAATACGCGCAACAACAATTCGCAACAGGTAACAGGTGAGAGTGAGGCAAGAAGAATACATTAGAGAGACCCAATTAGGAGAAATTGAGAAAGAAATTGACAAGAACAGCCGAATTGCAGAGAAAATAATACAGACAGACTTAGGACCCGACAGCACCTCTCTGCTGGGTCACTGGGGTTTTTTCCCTGCTGTTTATTCACACGGCTGCTTCCTCCCTCAAAGTAAACCTCACTGCTCTCATGCACAAACAGTGAGTAATCCAGTGTACCCAGACACTGCGACAAACAACTACACCAGCTCAACGGACGCAGCACCCTGCAGCTCATTCAATTCCAACGCAGCGCCATCGCAGGGCGGGTTCATTAAATCATTTCATATTGGACAGGAATATGCAACCCCCCTCTTTCTATTGAGCCAGTTTCCTGCAGAGAATCATTTTTCATCTGACCAAACCCCCCACGTGGAAGCGGAAGGTTTTGTTTCGCTAAGTTTTTTTTCTTTTTTCTTGAGGTAATTTCTGACAGGCACCCTGCTGAACTTGCCAAACTTGTGAATGCCGTGGAATTTAATCATGACCAAAACTGAAAGACAAAATATTACTTGTTCATTTAAAATACGTATAGATCCGTACGTACAGTTACAATCAAAATTATTCCACCCCCATTGCAAATTGGGTTTCATAGCAAAATTTACAAACTTTCAGCTGTTTGTAATAAATAGATTAAACAGGAACATTTTAAATTGCTAAACACAACTAATTTTACAAGTGGTTTCTCCAAATTTAACACAAAATTCCATTTTTAATGACTGCTGCAGTCTCAAAATTATTCAAACTCCCAAACAGAATCCGTCATAAGAGCATATTTGCAAATCAGGTGTTGTCTCAAGCACACCTAATGCAGCTAATCAAGAGCTTAATTAGTTGCATCAGGTTTGCTTGAGATAGAACACAACAAATACTTGCACTCGCTAGGGGTTTGTTGACAGTGACATTTGATTGCATATTAGACATATGGCTGTCAAAGGAATTGTCCAAAGAGCAAAGAGAGGAGATCATTGCCTGACACAAACAAGGAAAAGGATACAAACAGGTAGCTCAGGAACTGAATTTTTATGATGATATAATTAGAAACATAGTTATCAAGTTGAGAGTTAAAGGAAGAGTGGCTGCAGTACCAGGATGTGGCAGAAAGAGGAAGCTATAAATGGCTGTCACCAGATTCCTGAGAAGACGGGTGGTCAAAACCCCTCGAGTGACTGCAGGAGACCTGCCGCAATACTTGGAGGAGGAGGCACTGAGGTTTCAGTTTGCACAGTAGGGCACATACTAAACGTTGAAGGTCTCAAAGAAATACACTACGACTGATCCAAAACCACAAGCTCCAATATGTTCAAAACCATATAAATTAGCCACAGACATTTGGGGATATTGTTCTGTGGAGTGATGAAACAAAACTGGAATATTTTAGGCTTATAAATCAGTGGTATGTCTGCTGGAGGAATAAAGAAGCATATGCTGAAAAGTACATCCTGCAAGATCGATTCATACCAGGATATCCAAGGAGAAAATGTCATGCAGTCTACAGGGAAGCTGACGTTTGGGCATCATTGGACCTTCCAAAAGGACAATGATCCTAAGTATACCTCAACATTCACCAAGGCTTGGTTTCAGAAGTCTGGGAAGATTCTAGAGTGCCCATCACAGTCGCCTCACTTCAAACCCATAAAAAAAATCTCTGGTAGGACTTGAAGAACACAGTTGCAGCATGTAAACCCTAGAATATTAGTGAAATAGAGGCCATTGTCCATGAGGACTGGGCTAAGGGAGTGTTTGGGAATGCTGCCAAAAGCTGAAATCTGCCTATGCATCACATCTCCAGCAGGTCATAGTGGTAAAAGGGTTTTCTACTTAGTATTAAAGATGCTTGTCATGGAGGGGTTGAATAATTTTGAGCCTACAGTAGTCATTAAAAGTGGCATTTTGTGTTGAATTTGGAGAAGCCACTTGTAATATTTGTTGTGTTGAGCCATTTAAATTGTTCCTGCTTGATTTGTTCATTGCAAATAGCCGAAAGTTTGTAAATTTTGCCAGTAAGCCTAATTTGCAACGGGGGTTGAATAATTTTGATTGCAACTGTAGATACAGGCTTTACCCACACCATATGCAAGAGATTCCAACATGGCTCATATTTTTATTAGAAAATACTCCAAGAATATGAGTTCAGAGTTGCTTACAACTCAATGCCATATGCTACAACTCACTCACCCCTGCAAATGCACAGCTAGCTCTCCAAGGTAATGTTATCATAATTATGTAGACAAATCATTGACAGCTGGTAGCCTGACGCACACATTCTAAGCACCTAATAAAGAGCCACACTAAAAATGAGTTTCTTTAAAATATTCCTATCTGATTAAGGCCTACAGGTGCTGGCCAGTTAACTGGCCCCTAAGGATTTTCATACTTGTTGCCCTGTTTAAATTCCCTGAGAAGTTCCTATGATGAGAACATTAAGGTTTAATTTAATTTTGTATTGTCTGTTATCTCCCTTCTGAGCATTCCCATAGGTTTTGCAATGGATTGATCAGGATTTTGGGAGAAAGTCACATTGTCCCGACCCAACTCTTTAGAGGTCTGTTGAGAAACTTGTGATGGAGAGAGTCACAGTCCTGTCGTCATTTTGTATGAGCTTTAATTTTTTCACATCCTGTTCTATCACTCCTGCGTCTATGCAGAAAATGAACTGAGTTATCAGAAGTCAGCAAAAATAACAATGTTCATGCATGAGTTCCCGTTGTGTTCATGAATTTACATGTCCCGAATCTCAGGCTCTGCTGGGGCGGTTTGTGATCTCAGGGACCCTCTGTGTCCTCCTTACTCAGAGAGTTCCGGAGCATCATTCGAGCAGAGTCTCCACCGAACTCAAATGCAGGTCGTCCTGCCTGAAATAGCGACCGCCGGCAGTCATGCTGTTACTATCTTAAGATCACTTATTCATTATGGCTGTGACAAACTTATACTTGTCATTCCACTGCCAAGCATGCAGTCTGGCACTGTGTCAGTGTGTTCAGGAAAACATTACTGGCCAGAGCAGATGATGGCATTGGCACGAGATGACTTTAAAAAAACTGGCCAGGGATCAGAGGTCTGAGCTCAAGCGGCAGAAACAGACAGTCTGTTTCAAAAAAAGATGTGGTCTGGGATCTGCACGAACACATGGCTGCCACTGTGACTTCAAATCAGTGGCACCTTCAGACCCTCAGCTTGTTCACATATTGTTCACTGTCCCCTGTAGGGGGTGATTGCCGTGACAACTCCAAGGTAAACATTACATGGACGAAGCGACACGAACTACGGACACTGTCAGGAACTCCTGCAGGGGAAGCCTTATCTTTTTTTAGCTTGAAGTAGTCAGATTGTTATATCCACCACTTGCGCACTTTTGCACGGTGAATATCACCGTTTACAGTTACCGGCAGAGCTTGCCTCGACCAATCAGGAGAGACTGAATCTGTACGTCGTGTAATAAATATATTTTATTGACACGGATTGTTTTATCTTCACGCGGGTATGTGGAAATGCATGTATTATCTTGCTAAACAAAACGCACACCATCTCTGCTAACACTTCTACCCATAAACATTATTTATGAAGGAGGAGGCTGGGGGAAGTGAGGGATACAGACTGATTGGACAGAAAGGGCCTTGTGACTAGGACTGACTCCCCTGCATGACTGAACTAATGCTAAAGCTCCATAATGTCAATTTTGAGCCTCAGCGCTATGTCATCTTATGTAATCTGTTATCTGTGCTAGTTGTAACGAAACTGAAATGTTACTGTAGCATGCCCGTCGCAATCTATGTCTTAACTAGCTAGCGAGCTAAAGTTATTTTTGAACGAACTACACCCCCGAAAATGAGGAACAGAATAGATAAAAGGACCTTTATCACACATACTTAAAATGCAGGTAACTTCGAGGATAGAGGCGCACAAACAACCCATAGCCGGCAAACATCTGGCTGTAAGACGGGCATCAAGCTGGGATGCAGCAAAAGCCTGGCAAACTGGAGGAGCCCCGGAACTGAAGCTCATCCTGCGCTTCAAAGAACTCAGAAGTCCTGCAATATGACAATTAGTAGTTTGGACGTCCTCAGGATGAGTGGGTTGTTGACTAGCGATGGGCAAAAATGAACAAACGAATCTTTTTGAACGACTCTTTTTAGTGTCCGATACGTACCGGATCAGCCTGTCAAATGTCCGAGTGCTGAAGTGAATCCCCGACTTCTCCCATCAGTTAGACTTGCCCACCCCTACTGCTCAGTGCTCACAGCCTGCTACGGTACCAATAGATTTCTCCGAAAACTACATCTCCCACCACCACGTGACATCTTGTGTGTGTACTCGCTGCTCGGAGGCCATGTGTTTGCTCGCATGATTTTCTCAGTAACCAGGAACTTGCCTATCGCATGACAAAACAAAAAAGATTGAGTGGACTGGGAACACTAGCTAGAGAGTGTGTGTGACGTCTTCAAAAAGTGAGTTAATAATAATTTACGACCCAACAGCCTATTGTTTTTTTTTTTTTTAATTTCCCCTCCGCTTCAGAAAACTGGAAAGGTTCGATACATTTCAACTTGATAGAGCCGATTCTTTGAAAAGAACCTAACTGCCCATCATAACCGTTGACTCCCAAGAGTGTTTGCGCAGCTGGAGTATGGGGAAGCAGAATGTGTTTATGGCTGTGTGTCTGAGGGACTGGGGCCTTCATGACAGCAGGGAGCAATAATCAGGATTCTGGTGAAGCGAGGGGGGTGACTCTCACAGTTCTCCCCCTGTGAGCATCTCATCCTGCCCTGGTCGTGTCTTTTTTTTAAACTGGACCCAAACTCATCCGTTTAAATATTCTGAAACTCTGGAAATGTCAAATCGTTTGCATATGTTCATTATGCTATTGTAAAATGACTTGAAAAGCAATTAAGCAAAAGAGCTTTTCATGACAACTGGAACATATTAATACATTCTCTAGGCATGTTTGGTATGTTTTAGTTCAGAATAATTCAAGGGGTTGGATGGAACATATTTAGTACCAAATAAAATCATGGTTTATTCAATTTTAAAAACTCCATAAAAAGCATCAAAGTAAAATGTCCTCTCTGGTAATCATCTCGTTTTCCTTGCCCTCCGCTAAATTGTTTACTTACATCCTCCAAATGGTGGGGGCCTATATTCCAGATTTGACCCCCCTTCCAGGTATTTTATGGCAATGCCGCCTGGATCGAAGACATGATTTTGTTTAAGACCAAGAGACACAATCCATTCAGGGAAGATCGCAAACGACTTCCCACACGTGCTTCTGTAGCCGCGTGTAGCCAATATAGTTCTGGAAGACTGTACTCAGCAAACCGTGCATACCCGTACTCTGTATGCGCGCAGCCGAACCAGGTTGGGTAAGATGCTGTCATGCTAAATTATTTAACAAAATTCTTAATTATGCAACGAACAATCGAAATTTACGATGTGAACCTACCGACCTGTTTAATAAAATTTTCTTTCAAATTAATTCATTGTCCTAATTTAATTTGTGCAGTTTTCATGATTTCACACTCATCTTGGTTCCTTTTGGTCAAAATTACTTCTATCATACTCAAGGGTGCGCTGACTGACACCCACTAATTAGAGGCCAGTTGCAGCAAAAGTTTTTAGGGAGTTCTAGTAAGTTAGAACGGGGCCACGTTCGACCGTTGACGGGATTGGTGAGTTATTGGCTCTGGAGGTTAGGCTTAAGAGGACTCATGGGCGTGATACGCTGGTTCTTGTTAAATTCTCCTTAAGAAGCCCGATAGACACAAGCCGACTCGAGTCCATAACTGTCGCGAGGGAAGGGTACTCACTATTATGGTGCTTGCCAGTAACGAACCGTGAGGTTTGGGTCGAGGTAGGCAGTGGCAGACCGAAACGTAAAAACTAATTAATATTTTATCTATAAAGTCAGCGGTAAAAACACCGGCAAAATCAAACATAATTACTCCAAAAACTGTTGAATGCTGTAAATAGTAACACTGCGAATCTGGATGAATGACATCATGCATTAGCGAGGATTAACGAATTTATTGTGACTTAAAAGACACTTGAAAGACACCGGACACGGACAAAGTTGCGTTTTTCGTTAGATTTTGACTTTTAGTTTATTTTGAAACTGTTAAGAGTGAAATCAAATCCGTGTTTGAGTTATCAATGTATTATTTAACTTGTCGCGCTATGTGCGCATAGGAGGGAGGTTTAAAACCAATTTAATGTGAAATGTTTGAAGTTTATGACGTTTTCTAGCGAATTTGATTTATTGTATGCATTCAGAATTAATGTGTACTTTGTTTTCAAATAATCTCAAAGCTTCAATTTCTTTTAAATTTCGCTTTTATGTCTGAATAAAAGTTGAAGGTTCTAGCGAGAGAAAGTTGGTGAAAGCGCGCAAAACAGCATAACGGCTTGCCTGCACTGATGCATGCTTAAGTGGATCTCTTCCCTATACTTAATGCAATTAATCTTCCTATTGCTAAACCATATTAACCAGACAAGCGAAGTGCACCAAACACATTCCATCTTTGACCACATCTCTCTTCACAGCATCATAATGTCAACACACACAAACTACAAAACACTAAAAACCCACAGAATTCTATCAAACAAACACCAATTTAAAAAAACTTTTGCCACAAGGTTGTTATTAGATGCATAACGACAGACATGACAGTCCGGAAAGTTCTTGTGTGCGTAAAAGAGAGCGGAGGGGGAGAGAAGTGGTTAAAGCGCACTTAAGGCTATTTGAATATGAAGTCCATGCGTCTGTCCTTTTTGACAAAGATGTTGATGACAGCGTTGTAAAACTTCTGTTTTGGCCTTCAGCTTAACAAGTCCCTCTTTCTCAATTGACATGATAGCGAAACATGAAAGTCTCCCCTGCTCCGTTCTGTAGCGGTTGCAGGTCTTGAGGCGTTTTAAAGCAGAAAAAAGACAGCTCCACTGACTCTGTGGTAGCTGGAATTGTCGGCACCAATTTCGGCTGTTTTGTGGCCTCGATCAGTTTGTTCAAGGTCATTCTCCACCAATAAAGCCAGCAGTTGAAGCTAGGGAGATTTTTCCTTGACCATAGCAGGGCTGAATAAGTCGATGAAGTCGGCCTTTAGCCTGACAAAATCAAAATATTTGCTGCGTTAGCGATGTCATTCTGTTTGTTTTGCCAAAACAAACAAGATGACATAACACTATCTAGGTGGTTTAATCAAATTTAAGCCTTAAATTTGATTGACGTAGGTGTGAATCAATGAGTGTATATAGCCCCAGCTAGGATTGCGTTATCGTAATTAAAATAAATAAATACAAAAAATCAAAGCTTGCTCACTAAATAGTACCGAGATAGGCAGATGCCTGATAAGGATGCGTTTATTTGTACAATTCATCCGGAATGAACACCACTAATATTACACGAACGTTTGCGAGGTCATTCGCTATGGCTAATGCTATATGTAGATATGCAACTTGGCTAACATTACATGGGCATAGGAGCTAAGTGACCATCGCCATTTGTAAGCAACATGATTTTATTGTGCCGACTAAGTTTATCTAGCTAGCTAAATTACAGATAAAGTTCGCCATCACTACCGTCTACGGCGACTCGATTACCTAACACGCCAGCTACACAAGTGGCTAGTTAGTGCTGTGCTTCCCATTCTGACATGTTTTGATATTTTCGACGTCTCGAACAGTGTCATGTAGAACTGCGCATTAATGTTTATTTTTGTTTTTCGATCACAAATATGTTGAAATCTTTTCGGAAGACCCCTTAGTTCGGCGGAAAATAGCTGGAATTTCTACATTTAAGTCAATGGGAAATTGAGAAGTGCAGTGCACTTGACGCCATATTGGTTTCTTCAACTGCGCTCGTAGAAAGAAGCGGCGGCCTCTCCAGTATACTCATTGGTGCGAATCCACAAAGACACCGAACGTCCAGATTGAATGACTAGCCTGTGACACTTACGCATAAAGGCAGCGTAGCGTCCTGCCTTTTTGCGTACATAATAAAGCATATGAAAAAACACTGCGCATGTGCGAACACTACGTCTCTGATAACATGTCATTCAAAGGCATGTCAGAGCTGTGCCTACCCTGCAAAGATAAGACTTATTTGAAGGCCCCTGCCTGGCCAGAGGCAGGCGCTGTTGTGTCATTATAACTCAATGACTTAAAGCAACAGCATAAAGACAAACTAAATATCAAATGGCTTCAAAATTAGATTAGATATTAAAATGATCAATAATTGTTAACAACTTTATTTTTGATGATAGCCTAGGGTAGGCAGTGCCTACCCTGCCTACCCTGACGGCTCATCCCTGGTGCTTGCTGTCTATCCAGTGTAGGGCTCCCCAAACTGAGATTTTGCGATTATGCTGGCCCAGAAACATTATCGTGTAAGGTTGACAAAAGACCAAGTTGGGTATTATTATTCCAAACTCCACACGTTTAAAACTAAATTTTATGTTCTCAATTAATTTTATGGAGCCCGAAAAATTGTAACCACTATGCCATGTGCCCTGTTCCTACGAACAGATATGTTTGATCAATGTTTTCTTTTGAATCACACCAGCAAAGAAGAACGCACTGAGCCTTCACCTCCTGCTGTGTCCGTCGCTGGTATAGCTGTGAGGTGTTTACATGGCTATAGTTCAAAACTAAAGGGCTCTTCAGCGAACTGCATGTGCCATCATCAAACATCAACCTCCTACTTGGCACTGCAGCAGTAAGACATCCAATCACGAAAGACAGAACATGTAAACCTAGATAGAACATTTAAAATGACGACATAACCAAAAGTCTACATTTTTAATGGACATAGGAGTTTTTTTTTTTTTTTCAGAATACCATCCATGTGTTATTTCATCAGGAGACTGCTGGTACCAGTGACAGTTATGTTGCCACTGCAGGAGAGACAAAAGTTACAGATAGAGGGTCAGAGGTGAGGTCTTTCAATGGATTTATGACTGCAATTAACCAGTGGGGTGCTGTCAGAGATATGACAGGCCTGCAGTAACTTCACCCATGAATGCTTGATTTGCAGCATTTTATTCACCTGATTAATGATCAAACAATTTATTTTCTGAATGATCAAAACCCATATGAAGCTAATGATTAGGAGAAGATGATGTCAATGTGATTACCTATTGGTCACATTTTTGTACTGTATATTATTATTATTTTTAAGAATGGTAATATTCCAACACAATGCAAAAATCTAGAACTTTCTCTGACACCTATGTCTCATTTTAGCATTTTTTTCTGCAATGTAATTTTTCACAAAAAGCTCATTTGTACAAAGCCATTTCTAAGGTTCTGGGACTCAACAAACCACAATGAGAACCCATTCCGACAAATCAAGAAAAGTTGTTGGAACACTGGTGAAATTCCCCAGGAGTTCTGAACCAACCGAAATTCCTTCAAGAGCGTGTCGACGACTCATCCAAGAGGCCACAAAAGAACCCAGACTTACAACTTAAGAAGTAGGCCCCTGTGTCCTCAGTGAAAGTAGGTGTTCATGATTCCAAAATAAAGAGGTTGGGTAAGAGTGGCAGCCATGGGAGAGCAGCTTGACGAAAACCAGAGCTGAGCAAAAAGAACACTGGGGTTGTCTCACATTTGCCAAAAAAAACATTTGAATGCCCCCCCAAAACTTTTGGGATAATACTTTATGGACTGATGAGTGATCAGATGAACTTTTTGGGAGACAAAGGTCCTGTTACGTCTGGTGTAAGGCTAACACAGCATTCCACAGTGTGAACATCGTAGCAACAGTCCAGCACAATGGTGATATAGCATGATGGTCTGGGGCTGCTTAGCTGCTTCAACACCCAAGCAGCTTGCCATAAATGGTGGGCCAGTTATTTATGCTCTCGACCAGAAAATCCCGAAGGGGAATGTCTGGCAATCAGTTTGTGATCTGTGGCTCAAGCGCATTTGGCTTATACAGCAGGACACTGATCTGTAGCAACACAAGGATGTTCACTTCTCAATGGCTCAAATGTCACAAAATTAAGGTTTTTGAGTTTGAGTCCGAGTCTTCACTTGATTTTGATTGAGATGGAATGGCTCGACCTCAAAGGCAGTTCATGCTCAAAACCCACCAATGGGGCTGAATTACAACAATTCTGCAATGAAGAGTGAGCTCAAATTCCTCCACAGCGAAGTAAAAGACTCATTGCCAGTTATTGTAAACATTTGATCGCCGTTGTTGCCACTGAGGGTGGCACGACCAGTAATTAGCTTTTGGAAGGCAATGATTCACATGGGTAATAGTTCTGAGAAACTCTTTATCTTCAATATATAAAATGATCATTTAAATGCAGCTGTTTGCTCTGTCTCACATGATCATTGTCATGTTTGACAGTCAGACTGCTCTGCATTCCATAGTTTTGACTGACAAGTGAAAGCAGGACTAGTCCAAGTCAAAGTGATTGCATTCTGTTGTCCAACGAGTTCTTTTCTGATTCCAGTTGATCAACAGAACCAGATGTGTTTATCAAAACTGGGAAAACATTGCGCTGTTGATCTATCCAAGAGGGAAGTGGCTATTCGCCCCGCAGCGGAGTGAATTAGGGCAAAGAGATCGGCTATCTGCCCCGCAGCGGGGCCAACAAGAAAAGCAGTTCTGCTATTTGCACCGCAGTGGGACGGATAAGATAGGCACTTCTGCTATTTGCCCCGCAGTTGGACGATAAGAGATCTCATTTTATAATCCGCCCCGCTCTTTGATCGTTCGCGCTGAACCGCCGTGGGGCGAATAGCCTCTTCCATTTAGGACAGTGTCAGCGTCCAACAGAGATGCGCCTGCGGAGGAGACTACTAATTTCGAAAACGTGCCACACCGGTTTCAGTGGCTCAACAGGGCTACTGTGTAGCATCATTTAAATACACAAACCACTCTTATCGCAGCCTGTGTACACAAATTCCGTTTGTTCATACCAAAGCATTCTCACCCCGTTCACGTCACATCATGACCAGACCAAGCGTCGATGTACGACGCAAAAGAAGGCTTTTGGCGTCCGTATTTGATGCTTAGTTGGGGTCAGGATTCGTCTTAAAGTGGCGTCAAATAAGGACGCCAAAAGCCTCCTATTGCGTTGAATAACGACGCTTGGTCAGGTAGCGTCACTATATGACGCCTTTGGATGAGACTGCAGGCTCTAAATACATATGATACCGATTAAAAATGCAACGATATCCTATCTTAAAACCAATACAAAAGTTCTTCTAACGGTTTTTATTTTTTTTCTATTCCCGCATGGCAAGAAAGTCGTCTGAAGACATTTGCCGAGAATAATAAGGGGTTCCGCTTAGAGGTCATTTGACAGACACGTGCAGAAAAGGAGGTAAAAATAGATCCATAATTTTCCGAGATTGCGGTTCCCTGATGAAGTGCCGTAGGCTTACCTTTCTAGACTGTTGGATCAGTTTACGAACCTCTTGCTTAATACGAGGGCCATTTTCCTTCGGTGGGTTCGTGTGGACCGTTACTCGCGTGACACCTTTATAAATGCTTGTGTCCGGCCAGCCATTATCCAAGGGGGGCACCTCCACATCGGACACCTGTGGCCAGTAAGTGGAGTGGATCCCAGAGTCTACTTTAGAGTTCTGGCCCTGCTCCGGTTCCGGATCATCTTCACAGTCTGTACTGAATTCACGAAACGTGTTCCGAATAGTTTTGATCTCCCGGGCAGACAGAAAGTCCTTCATTTCATCCGCTTTTAGCCGGTCTTTAAAAGCGCCATCGCCGTTTATGAGGAGCTCTTCCAGCGCCGCACGTTGCTCCTCGCTGTAGTAAAACGCCGGGTTTGATTCTACTATTTTTTCGTTGACATGGCCGTCTTCCATGCACATTGTTTGCGACTCCGCCATCGCGGCTGAAAACACCACTTCCCTCAACTAAATCTTAGGCGCAGGACGCTACCTCCTCACCTCCGCTGTACCTGCGGGTCAAAATACAGGTAAGATACAGGTGTGCGCGTCTATTGGACAGGGAGGAGTTAGTTTACTTACGAAGCACTTCGCCACTGAGTCCATACAAAGAGGATTAGCAGGAGTGAAAGCAAGCCTAATTTTAGCTGAATTACCGAACAATTCTCCTGGTGTGCCCTGCTCAACTTGAAAACCACTCAGAACCTAAGTTCACGGACCTGTATGCTGACAGGATTTCACCGTTCAGGAGATCCATCAGGAAAACATAAAGAATTTAAAACTTACTGTCTCTGCTGAGACAAAGTTATCAAAAACCACAGAGGCAACAAATCACTTAAAATATACGTATTTTCATGTATTTTAAAACATACATTTTGCACGAAATAGGAATAAGAAAGTAATATGCTGTCATAAATGGACTGTCATTCCTGAATGAAGTTTTAACACAAGTAACACAAAATACAAGAATTTATTATAATGAAACATTGACTGTACTTGGCTGAATTAGCTTTACAAAAAAAAAAAGAAAAAGAAAAGAAAGTTAGTGGCATCCAGTTAATGGGCTTAGATGGAACGTACATGGAGAATAATAACATGACACACCTTCCACAGGCATTTATACCAGTCAGTGCTAACTGCATGATGCTACATATAGTATGAACTAAATACTTTGACATGATTTGATTTTGCATAATATGTGCTTATGTTTTCGGCCACTCTGAACTGGGAGAGGTGACAAACGTGGGTTGGCATTTAATATTTTCTCTGTGCTCTGAAAGTTTGTGGGAATGTTTTGTGTACTTAGCAAACAGAAATGTGCAAATCATAACGAGGTGATTCTCTAATGCACAGTGAGTTCAAAGATGAGCCCTGCACACGTTTGCTAAAAAAGGCTATTTGGTTCATCAAGTTTCACACTATGGTGACATAAGAGATAAAACAGGGTGCTGATTAGCCATACTTCTCAAGCATGGACTGTAGAAACACTACACATCTATGTGGCTTCAATTCCACAAAGGATTCCTAGCAGGCAGCAGAACTAATCATGCACCATGCGCACTTAATAGAGGCTTAAAGGAGCTGTGTCATGATTACTGCACATGCTCACAACTTTGAATGAAGTGAATCCTCTCGACTGCAAGTCAAAATCTATTTCCATCCTCACAGATCTGTCACTGTTTTGCATTGTATTTATATATTTTGGTTACTCAGGCATCATGCTGTTATATTAAGGAGTTTTCCCATGGCAATTTGAGGATTCAAAGCGCTATTTTAACGCTGTAGCTGAAGTATGCAAACTGGTTTTCCAGCCACAAATAATCACAGAAGAAGGTGCTTTTCTTCCTCTATCATTATTGCCATTATTTCAATGACGAGAAGAAAACATCACAAACTAATTGACAAACGGGAGGCTGTTCAGCCATGGCAGAGATGTGCAATCTCAGACTGCTCTTAGGAACATGGGATTGGATAATTCAGCTACTTTCCCAGTGTAACCTAGCATGATTCTGCCACAGAAAACTGTGCATTCATACTCTTTTGCTCATATTCAGTATTAACAAAGCGCTCTGAACTCCACAAAACAAATTTGAGGAAGCCTCAACTGTCCTCACACAGACCAATGAAAATAACTTTGTTATATCACCTCATCCAGGTGAACTCTCTGCTGTGGTTTAGGCCCATTCCACGTTATTGCCAAAGTAAAGAGAAAATTAATTTTGTCAAAAACGGCAAAAAAAATAAAAGCATAACCAATGAAAAAAAATGTAAACCAGCTTGAGAGAAAATGAAAAGCTTCACGTTTGGAATCACTCATGAGGTTTCTGAGGTCTTTGTGTATATTCTGATAAACCATTTCCAGAGTGATTGTGGGGCTCGTAGCAGTCTGTAGATCCCTGCTCAAAATGGACTGATGTCCTGTCAGATCCGATCCCCGCTCAGATGGGAGTGATAAAGCTGTTTGGGAACAGGCCGGTCTTTCCCCTGAGCCGCCCTTTCCACCAGGACGGGTCCGATCGATCCAGAACCTCGATCACGTCGCCCACACTGAAGGCCAGCTCGTCATCCTCTTCGGCGACAAAATCGTACAAGGCTCTGACCTGCAAGACTGCCCTCTGATACGCACAAACACACACACAGATATACACACATGCACACACACACACACACAGGTAGAAAGACACACAAAGAAGCTTGATAAATGTCGCAATTCTCATTCAAAATGGGCTAATCCATTTTTGACATCTCAAAAGCATTGATCTTGCGTATGAAACCAAATAGGAAATTGAGCGGTAACATGACAATTTACTCAGAACACAGAGCGAACTCTCAGGGAAGGGCAGGGAACACTGCAGCAGGATTAAAGGCTGTTGCTTACTTCAGCGTAGCCCTCCTAAAAATGGTGTCGTCCGTGATGGGTGATGTGTGCGAAGGTTATTAACTGTGTCCTCATGAATATTGTGTACCTTCTCAAATCATGTGAGGTTAGCAATCTGTGGTGGAATTCTCAAACGATGATTGCTCTCACACTTCGACGTAAGACTATGGTAACTTGCTTAGCCGATTTTCAACAACAAATACATTGCGATTTATTACCTTGCTTGCCCAAACGGTTTGATGACACTGACATACAGTATCTATAAACAATTCTAAAATATGTCATCCCTTATTATATGTTATAAGTTGAAATACTTTACAAGTGATACCACAACTCTGATTCCGTTGCCTGCATGACCGGTGCAGCAAGTGCACAAGTGTGCTGAACGTGTGGCCTGTTCGCTGACTCCGCAAGATTCAGAAAACATGAATTACCCGGGTGACACAGACAAATAACATGTTGTAAGTGATGCTTGGTATTCAGAGGGACACGCCCTTTTTTTAACCACACCTGAGCATGTGACACGGGCTCGGGCGGCCTATGGGAGATGGGGGTGGAGCTAGTCTTCTTCTCTACCTGAAAGACACAAAATCAGCAAATAAATGGAAATGAAACATAACTGAGAATAGGGCACCTAAGAAGGAAATTATTGTTTATAACCTATTCTGTACAACATGTAAATCTTTTACAGACAGTTTTTACAAAACTGAAATACAGTTGATTAGACTAAGCAGGGACCTATGCAACCGGGAGAAATGAGGAACAAGGGGCCTTGCACAAGGGCCTAACAGCTGCATGTGCTAACTGTTGCTGCACTGGGACTTCAGCCATTAACCTCCGCACTGCAAGTCCAACACCAGCATCACTAATAAATGCAACATCATAGCAGAATTTTCACTTTAATGCTGCTGCTGTACAATGTGGTACACAAGACTCTATGACTGAGAGGGCCAGTCTCATTATGCCATCCAGTGAATACTCCTTCCGTAAACCTTCTGAAAAATTGTATTTTTTATGTTCCCGGTGTTTCAGGCCAAAGTATACCCCCAGCCCAGAATATACCCAAAGTTAAGGTGGGCTAGCCTGTTTGATACCTTGAGTATAATCTGGGCTAGTCCCCCCAGGCCAGATTATACCCCTCAAATTCAGTCACATTTTATACCCCAGGGTATAGTTTGGCCTGGGCCAGATTATATCCAGGTTGGGAGTTAATGCGGGCCGCTACACCAGCATTGACTGTCGAGTTAGAGAATCATTCTGACATCAGCTCATTGGAACAGTTAAATAACATACCTCATATTAAAGGACCAGGGGACAAAAATCTGACTTAACCAATCATGGCTCACAAATTCTAAAAAAATAATGAATTAAATAAATCAATTAACTAATGAACAAAAGCACTCAGAGAGCACATAACTTCGCCAAGAGCCAACAAAAGTACTGAAGGTAATAAAAACACGAAGTGTTTGTGAAACACTGATGCCTCCGTGGCCCATGTTAAAGTTTTTGTCACCAAGCGTCATGCTCCAAGGTCAAGGTCACAAGGTCAAAAGTCATGACCCCATCTGAAATGCCTTCTCACAAGCAATGTATATGCCAAGTATCAAAGTCCTATCTTCGTTTACGGGGGCATAAAAATTCCTAAATCCAGAATTTCATCTGGATCGCTCCCAAAATGCAATCACTGCTAAACTGAACCAAGAAAAACCTCTGATAAAAATCTCATAAAAATCTCTCCATATCTTTTTCAGCAATGTTGCAAACAAAGAAACAAACAAAACAACAAAACGTTCAAACACATTCACCCACAAATCGAATGTAAAACATGACCACCTTGGCTAACCAACTTTCTTCACTGGAACAGAGTAGTAGAACAGCCCGTCCTACAGGGGGCAGCAGTGTATTTCAGCTATGCAGCAGATGTGGAGGACTTGAGGTCATTTTATCCGAGGGTCTGCTGACGTGACCTACCTGCTGCTCGCCGTCGCTGAGGAAGATGGAGGTCTGCTTGGACACTGAGTTGGTTTTGTAGAACTCCACCAGTTTATTTAGGGAGCCAAATCTTTCTTCTGGCCACAGGTAATACTGCACCTTTCCGTCTTTCATAACTTTAAAGTGCTGCACGTCCGAGGCGTGTCTGAGGAATGGGGTCAGAGAGTCATCATACCGATGCAGGCATATAGAAAACACAGCTTTAACGGCCTTTAATCTTATTCTCAGATCCCAATTACAGATTGGGGCTACGATTGAATAGTCAAAAAACATCCTATCTCTAATTCCTAACCCCACTGTAAAACTGTGGAACATTTGAAAGATTTATGATCTAAACACCAGTGTGTAAAAGCGAAATGCCTGGTGATTATTTTTGTAAATAGGTGTTCTCATTGTTTATTGGATGTTGCGATCAAGGTCTTTCAGATTTGCTGAATACACTTAAAAACTGAATCTAAACACCGTGACATTTAAAAAGTATAACAGAAAAAGTGTTAAGAGCTTAAACATTTGGTTTTACAGTGCGCTTTTTATCAACCTCTATTGCAAACATCGTGAATGTAAGGAACTTGGGGAAAGAGAACTGTGGTCCAAAGAGAATCCAAGTGCGCTTACACAGGACGTGATCATGCACCCCTTCCCATAATGTGCCTTGATTTTGTGATTGGCTGGATAGATGGCGCGTCATTTTAAATATTGCCGCTGCAAGGAATTTTTGGGGTGGTCTAATCTCTTTTATTTTTGTAGAAAGATGGTTCAGTGTACCCTATGCTAAATAAGATAAGTTAGGAGGCATTGAGGCACCTTTCCTTAATAATTTTTTTTCCTTAAAAAATTTGAACACAGCCTGACTCCTGTGAAAATGAGATGTCGAACCTAAATTGGACACTAGGGGGAGCAGTGAGCTAAAGGAAGCCCCGGAACATTCGCGGCCTGCACCGTCTGTGACAGCGCAGCTTGTTATGAAACAGCACTGGGAGGCCTGGGTGTCAAGAAAACATGCTGATTACCGACGGCACAGAGGCAATTGTCATAGTCATACAATATTCATATGCTCGCGTCTCTGAGATTGTTCTTAATGTTTCAATATCCACAGCAAACCCAAATCTACGGCTGATTGAAAGTGGAGAGGGGTAACAATTTCCAGCTCTGAGAAATATAACAGGCTCATTATAACAACAAGCTGGACCCACAATCAGCGGCCCCATTCTGGACTGAGCCAAAGATTCACTGGAGCCAATCCTGTGCAGTGGGGATTCTCACCCGTATCCTGAATTCTAATTTCACCAATCAACCCCAAGAGTCTTTACTGAGGACGGAGGTAAATTAAGTCAGGTGTGTAACTGCTTGTTTATAGGCTAATAAAAGCTAGCTAATCCCCCCCGGCTTAGGCTATGCCACTGTTTATTCTGTACAGTTAATAGAGGGGGAGCGATGTGGGTTTATGGGCTCAGTAGCTGCAGAGATCTAACTGTGGTTGTAGCAGGAGTCGAGACACTGACCTCCTGCCTCCCACAAAAGCACCTTAATCACCACTCAACCACTCAGTCTATTTCTAGTCTGGGCCCTTGGGCTTGAGACTGGGTCTGGTTTTGGTTTGGCCTGGGAGTGCTGACCGGACGGAGATGGAGAAATCTCCTGGAGAACTCTGACTGCCGCGGATTAGGAAGGCCCCCAGCTCCCGGGACATCAAGCTCTCCTCTGCAGTGCCCCTGCTGGCGTTCTCCTGAAACCAGCTGGACAAGGATATAACACAGTACTTACACAGTGCACTGACAAGCACGCTACTACAGTACTCTAACAAATACTTCCATTTGAGAGTTACAAGTGCAGTTCTGACACAGGGCACGAACAAGCACACTATTACAGTACAAGTATAAACATACATCTATATTACAGCGACAAACACTGTACTTATACAGCACACTTAAAAACACATGTCTAAACTACACTTACTGTCACAACACTTCTACAGTGCATTTACCAACGGCGTACTCCTACAGCGCTCTTAAAATCAGAGCTCCACACCCGTACACCTGCAAGCACAGCGCTTCGACAATATGTTTCAAATACAATGCCTCTGCAGTGAACTAACAAGCACACCTCTGCAGTGCACTCAAAAACACAATACTTCGACATTTCACCAACAGACGCACTTTTACATAATCCTAATAAACATATCTTAACATTATGGATTTCAACAATAGGAAATTCAGGTCAATAAGGAGTGCCACAGTCCTAATACAAACACAACTTGCCTAACTAGCGAACCCTCAATCTCGCCTCGCTGCAGCTACAACCTTGGTACAATTAGCTAGCTTGCTCAGGGACTGAACGATATAACATCTAACCCACTGACCACTACACAATATCTGAGAGTAGACATAGCTAGGTAAAGTGAAAAACAAACATACTAACAGCGAGTTTTACGAACACAGGAATTTAATAAGTCATTAAGTCGTATACCTGCTAACATTTTGACAGGCAAGCAAGCAAAATTATCTGAAATGCCAGCTATCATAAGGATATATGCAATCAATAACAAATTAATGAAAGGCTAACCTGAAAACCTTAAACAAATTTATACCTCCTCACGCTACCCTGTAATTCCAAAATACGGACCACAACTGTAATCATCTCTTGAAATAAAGAAAGGGGAGTTTGCGAGAAGATAGATTATCAGTATATGCCTCTTAGTTTCTGTCGTAGAAGCCACAGGAAGTGTCTTTACATGCCTTCCGCTAGGCGTGGCCTTCTTGTGAAATAGGCTAATTAACAATAATGATAAAAAATAGCGTTATGTGTATAGCACGGCTCCAGCCGTGGACACACTCCTGCGACGCGTTCAAAGGCACACACGCGTGCACGCGCGCCAACAGCCTCCTACACTACAGAGTGCATGTATGATCGCACAGGCCACTCGACAAACACAAGCCTGTCATAAACCCAGGAGAAGCAGAGAATGTAAACATGTACGCGTCAGAGTATCCGCGATAAAAGGCTCTGTGTGAGAACGAGCCTTACCTGGGGATCTGAATGGTGATGTAATTTCTCGGCACGAAGCCCTCGTGCCCGTGCAGTTCAGCCTTGAACCAGTCATCGTTCGTCCCTAAAATCTGAGAGAATTGAGAGGGAGAAATAGAGAGAGGATGCAATGAAAGAGAATGGACAGACCCCCAAAGGAAATACAACATATTTTACAAACTGTGACTTAGGAGAGACTGAGAATGAATTCCATTTAGTCCTCCAAGTCCTCCGCACTGGACTCAAAGAACTAATTCTGGAATAATCTTTTTTTTTTTTTGAGACAAGCCAGCATCCCATGATATCGATGGCCTCATGCGAGAAGGGCGTAAGCGACATTTTATAAATTCTGCAGGAGAGCCAAAAAACTGCCACAGCACCACCGGTTTGCTATATGCTGAACTATCCATGATAGAAGTATTGTACTCGGTAACCTGCTCGGATGCCAACTACACATTTCATAATTCTTCGTAATTTGGGAGATAATTTGCAAAAGGCACATAAGCCCATTAGCGCGGGCAAAGAGGACCATTTCGATTGCAGCTGCATTAATGATACGAAGGCATTTTAACCCCTTTAGGATAGGAATTGAGACTCCAGACTAGGTCAGGAGATGGGCTGGTCTCAGTTATTCCAAAAAACCAAAAAGTCATTTTTGACCGAAGTGTCACTTTCGCCATTCTTTCCCGAGGCCATCAATATGACGGCAAAATGTACAACGGAAAATCGGGCCTATTTTCAGGAGAAGTGACAACTCATGGATCCATCAGGACCATAAATGACAGACTGCACCAAGTTACGAGATAAAAGAAATGAAAAGGAGGAAAATTCTGTATTAAGTGTGTTTAGACTTGTACTCAGTCGGCAGTGATGTGTATGTACATATACACACAGTTATATTCTGTTATTAATTGTGTTTATATGGCGGTTCATAGATTGTGTCACGTTTTTCCAAACATGGGATGGAAATCAAGCAAAGAAAGCATTCCAACATTAAACCAATGAGGCAAAATTGAGCTTGAAATTAGAGAGAGAGAGAGGTGAGAAGGGTAAACAGCCTAACAAGTAGCTGCGCATATTTCAGACTGTCATAGAGTGTTAACACCCTGGTAGAAGCGATTATGTCTTAGCCAAGCTGTTGTACTTCAAATATTACACCCAAACACTTTCAGCAGCTAACTCTAGCGCTCTACATACCTCTATGTATTTAATTTAATGCATATTGAATGAGGGGGTAGGAGACTGTAAGCAGAATGTCTTTAGTTGTATGACCTCATTTGAAAAGAGCAAACACAGCAAGACCAGTTCACTTCCTTTTCTTGTCCGCAGCATAACTGATATTCTATGAAATGGACTTTCTGGAGCGGTTAGAGTGATAAACACTTATTTCAATACTTTCATTCAGCAACAATCCTCTGACGCAGCTAGTCTCAGTGCATTGAAAATTCCCACATCGTTCTCTTGCATCCCTCTCATTCAGTTTTTACGCACTAACACATTCATAAACTTTTTTACCGTAGCATTTTACCGTACCTTGAGAACGTCTCCCTTGCGGAAGCTAAGCTCGTCCTCTCCTGTGGCAGCGAAGTCAAACTTTCCGACTGCTTCCATAGAGAATGTAAAGGGACCCAGTAGATGAACGGAGGATGGACAATCTCCTGAGAGAGAGAGAGAGAGAGCGAGAGAGTGTCTGTGGGAGCGCGACAGAGATGCAAATCTGATGGAAATATGGCAGCACAATGTACATTGCTATGAAAACGAATTTTCCCATTTCCCCATTTCTTCTATTTTGCATATTTTTCCACATTCAAACGTTTCAGGTCATCAAACTAATTCAAATATTGGACAACGATAACCAGAGTAAACACAAAATTCAGTTTTTCAACCATAACGAAAAAAAGGCTAACGCTACCTGCCGCTATGTGAGAAAGCAATTGCCCCCTTGGTTATTTACTTATTAATTAAGTATAATGATATTTAGGTTAAATTCACTCTATACCCAGGTATGATTGTTGCAAGCCCTGCTGAATCTAAACGTCACTTAAATAGAACCTGTTTGAAAATGTAAAGTCGAAAAAACTGCCACAATGTAAAGAAGTTCAACGAAAGATGAGAAACAAAATTGTTGACATTTATGAGTCTGGAAATTGTTACTAAGCCATTTCTAAGGTTCTAGGACTCAAGTGAACCATTATTTACAAATTGACAAAACTTGGAACTGTGGTGAACCTTCCCAAGAGTGGCCAGTCTACAAAATTCCTCCAAGAACGCATCGACGACTCATGCAGGGGGTCGCAAAAAAAACCCAGACTTAACTTCTTAAGACCTGCGGACCTCACTTGCCTGAGCTACAATCAGTGTTCTCGAAACGACTGGGAAAACACTGGCATCCATGGGAGAGCTTTGAAGCTAAAACCAATCCTGGCCAAAAAGGAACACAACGGCTCATCTCACATTTGCCAAAAAAACAAAAAAATCTTGATGACCTGCATGACCTTAGGAATAATTTTTTGGTGACCGAGAAGTCAAAAGTGGAACTTTTTGGAAGACATGGGTCCTGTTACATCCAATGTAAAGCTAATACAGCCTTTCAATAGGAACATCTTATCAACAGTCAAACACGGTGGTGGTGGTGTGATGGTCTGGGGCTGCTTTGCTTCTTCAGGACCTGGGCGATTTGTCATAGAAGATAAAGCCATGAATTCAGCTGTCGACCAGAAAATCCTGATGGAGAATATCCAGCCACCAGTTTGTAATGTAAAGCTTCAAGAGCAATGTGGTCATTCAGAAGGACAATGATCTGAAGCACACAAGCCAGTCCACCAATGAACAGCTGAAGAGAAGCAAAATGAAGGTTTGGAGTAGCCTAGTCAAAGTCCTGACAAGTATCCAATTGAGATGCTGTGGGATGACCTTGAACAGGCAGCTCATGCTCAAAAACTCCCAATTTGGGTGAATGAAAACAATTCTGCAAAAACGAGTGGGTCCAAATCGCTCCACAGCAATATAAAAGACTCACTGCCAGTTATCGCAAACGTTTGATTGCAGTTGTTGCTGCTGCCAGGAGTATTACAAACAAGTATTAGATTTAGGGGAAAATTATTTTTTCACATGTAAAATAGATTTTGAATAACTTCTCACCCTCAGAAAATGAAACGATCATCTAAAACCTTTGAATTTTTCTTTACACATGTTATCTTTGTCTTATATTACAATTAGTTGGAAGATCTGACCACCGAAACCGGTCGATTCAATGACATCCCTGAAGATATCGGATTGTGTGAGATGTGTGACTTGAATGAAGTGGAAAGTTAATCTCATTTTCTACCGTATTGCACATTTTCTGATGATTTAAGAGAGTGTCTGTTTAATGATATTATACAACATAACCCTGATATGTTCTATTGGTCAGATGAGGAAAAGATGAAATGGCTGTTTAATTTTGATGTTTTTGGAACTGCAGACTTTATTTCTAAAGCTTGGAAAAGAAGGTGAAATAGGCTGTTTGTGACTTGATTTCCTGATGCCCACTGGTCAGGTACTGGATAATTTGATTGTTTGGTGTCTAATAAGCACATGCGGGCTGGGCATACAATTGTATGCATGACACAATAATAAAAAATTTCATTCATTCATTCATTCTGAAACATCTCAATACGCCTGATATGCGAAAATGCAAGAATTCTGGAAGGGGGCAAATACTTTTTAACAGCACTGTAGGTATTTGCCACAGACTGAGGGACAGTTGTGACACTGAGTTTTGTATTAGCACTGGTATTTACTACAGGATCTGTAATACCTTCATCTTATTCATTGTTGTTTATTTGATTTTGTTCTGCAGTTATTGCTCTGAGTCAGTATACATATTATCTTCAGCAGTTTTCAACAGGGACTGCAGTCTCCCATCTCTGCTGGGGCTCTCTGTTTCCACTATGGGGAATTTTCAGTCATTGATCGAGACTGATTGTTTTCATAAGGCGCAATGCCACTGTTATTTACGGTAATCGAAGAACTGATCCTCCGGTGCGTATGAGAGACACTGATCTGGGTCGTGTCGGAGGAGAAAATGCCCTAGATGGTTGTTTGGGTGTACGAACTCATTGACAGGGTTAAGTAGTTACTCTAAAAAAGTAATCCCTGACTTTACTTAATTACTCACTCCTGAAAGTAAATAGTTACACTACTAGTTACATTACTTTTGGATTACTCAGCGCCATCATCTGAAATGCACCATAAGTTAACACCTTTGTGCAGATTTAGACGACAGAATCCATAAATTCCAAAATTTGATTTCTAAATAATTCTTTAATTGAATTTCCAAATGTCTTGCTTCACAGAAATAATTTTCCAGAGTCTCTGTGACATGAACGCTGAGTTATAAAGCCTTAATAGGCTTATGCACAACAGGAAAAAATAATGTTACTTGTATTCTGCACAAAGGCGTTAATTAACCATATCAGGTTAAACCTGAGCATATGCCCAGATCAGCATAAATCTTTATTCTAGTTAGAAGGGCAAACACAACATCTGTCTTTCATGCTCTTCAATACAGCAGAGCCAAAGTTATAAAAATCAGCCCAAACAGCACTTCACAGAAAAGTGAGTCAAGTACAAGGCTACAGTCCTGGCACAAACATGCATGGAAAAGGACTTTTCATTTATTTTTCTGTCCTCGATCTTGATCGCCAATATACTGAAAAGGGAGAAGAAGAAAAGAAGAAGAAAAGAAGATGTTTTTCTGGCCTCCTGTCCTGCCAATAATGAGGAATTTACAGTAACGCAAGTAACTAGATAATTTGTTAGTAACTGTAATCCGATTACTCAAGTTATCAAAGTGATGCGTTACATTACTGTGTTACTGATATTAGTTACTCTGTAATGCGTTACTCCCAACACTGCTCATTGATCCCTGATTCTGGCTTTTAATGTGCATTGTAATTCACTTAGATATCAGTATCATGTAAATGAAAGAAACAAGTGAAGACTGAAGCAAAATAAAAGTTAAATACAAAACGAATTACACAATCATACAGACACAGTAACGCTATAATGAATCGCACAGAAATCACAGATGCAACGGGCCCTGGGCCTGGCGTCAGAGAGGACGATTATCGCTCTGTGTCCATTCTTCTACGCTCTGATCACCCTACTGGGCCGATGTCTACATTCTCCCTGAACCATAATTTTTTTTTATCTCTATCCAACAGAAAATGAACTTTCCGGAACGACACCATGGCTCACTGATAATTCACTGTGCCAGCTTTTATGACCTTTTAAAATGTAAATGCATTCCAACGATATTTTCCCGCATGACCTGCATCATCGTCTCGCCTCAAAGCCCGGGGGGAATAATTACGCAAGCGGTGTCCTGGAAGCCATTTCAGAGAACTCTGGATTACAAACAGCAAGATATGGTTCGGCCAGAAGGTATTTATCTGTCAGGCAAACCAGAGTGTGCCAAGCGCAGATTTATTTAAAAATAAAAGGTGCAAATTGAACTATCGTTATTATTGCCATCTGTACTTCATGACAACAGTAAATTAACAACTCAAACTGGCAGAGAGGAGCTGCCTGTCGAACACACGCCAGCGAGGGGTGATGTGAGGTGCCAATAAATACACAGGACTCATCCAGAGTAGAGCCTGAATACAGGCCCACCCTCGCCTAATGTGTACCAGCACGGAGGTCTGTCCCACACGGAGGTCTGTCCCTATAACTGAACTTCAGCAGTGAAATGCGGTTGAGGTAATGACAGTTTTTGTTTCAGCATTGAAAAAAATGTTCGAACGATGTTTTACGGTAAATGGTCATACAATAGTTTACAAAATACTTGAAATTTTAACAAGATTTGCCACGTTGAATCAATATAATGTCCTCAGCTACATAGAATATAAATTTCAGTTTTTTAAATTATTACTGTGATCATTTTAATTATTTTAGGCCAAATAAAATAATAGGTGTGTTTTCGATTATACTGATTTGAGAAACATGTAAGGTAGGTAGGCATTTTTTTGCCAAGTTTTTTTGTAAAAATTTTTAGGGTAGGTAGGTGATGACCTGTCTTATATATTGCTGTGACAAAGCAAAAAACAAAAAAAAAAAGGCATAAGCCAAATCCGACAGAGACATGCAAACAGTAAATGATTTGGGTGTCTGCAACATTCAACATACAGATATGCAACAACTGACATACTTGTACAAAACTTTAATAAACTGAAAGAACAAGAAAAGTTGTCATTCAAAGTTTTTAATATACTGTACAAGCACTGTATATTTGAACGACACTGAGCTAGACTGAGACAAAAGAATACTGTAATTTTTTTCTGAGGGTTTTATTGTTTTTATTTAACAAGGGAAGTACTGTTGAGATTGAAATCTCCTTTTCGAGGGAGCCCTGGGGGTAGGTGGGGAGGGAGAGGAGGAATTGCACAGCCAATTAGATCAGGGGATGATTAGGTGGCCAGTTCAAAGAGCCAGGTTGGGACTTTAGCCATGACACCGGGGAACCCCCTACTCTTATCAAAGAGTGTCATGGGATCTTTAATGACCACTGTGAGTCAGGACCTCGGTTTGACGTCTCATCTGAAAGACAGTGCCTCCTTCAGTACAGTGTCCCCATCACTGCACTGAGTTTATTCCACCAGAGGAAAGAGCGCTGCCTACTGGCCCATCAACACATCTTCCAGCAGCAACATGGCTTTCCTCAGAGGCCTCCCATCCAAGCACTGGCCAAGCCCACACCTGCTTAGCTTCAACTACACAGCTGGAGCAGAGAGAATTGTGATGTGGCTCCTGGCAGACAGAGTTTGCATCACTAGCTGGAGGGTGATTGGAATCACAGGGTGTCCAAACATGTTTCATCACATATATACAGCAGTTCCAAGTGCAGGTTGATCCATCTAAACTAGTGACAAAAAATAAAAATAAAATATCTTAAAAACAACAATCTATGACTCAACCTGAAATTCAATTTTTGACTGGAAACACTAAGTGATATTGTTTTTGATTTGGCACAGGAAATGATTTCTTGCGAACTCTCACCTAAAAAGCGAACCACAAATAGGACAGAGAGTCACAAACATCATTCAGTGGGCTTTTGCACGGAGCTTTGCCTGAGGGCTCTGCTGGAGAATACTGACGCACCGCAAAACAGCTATACCAGTGAACAAGAAAAAAGCGATGCGAACAATCAATGACGTTGTGTTAGACATTGGGGGTCCACTTAATTTCTTTTTATTTTAAATTGAAAACATAGAAAAATGTTGAGGGTCGGTCCAAATGATGTAGGTGGGGTTGGACAACCAGAAACACACCCATTTTTTAATAAATCGGGCTTATGATCAGTAGCGGCTCTAGACCCGGGAATGGCGGGGCGCACTCACGTCCCTTTATGACAATTAGTCCTGGGTAGTTCGCAATCATTTACTGACGCGTTTTCCAATTATCGTACTTGGCAACTTAAGACACGGTCTCTCCATATGTGATCGAACAGCGATGAAATCATGGGCGAAATTCAGCTCAGTGGCGGAACCTGAACTGAGAATTGTGACAAAACATCTGTTTAAAACAGTCGTTAGTCCTGACCTGTTCGCAGTCATTTTCATGAGTAACCGAAGGTTCGCTCCGAGAGCACTCCGCAGTTAACAGCTGCTGCTTGTTCTCCCCGATTACGTAAGAAGACAATCATTCATCTGGACGCTTATTTGCTGTATTTAAATCAACGTTAGTCAAACTTGCATACCTGACGACTCTCACGCAAACAGCTTGAGCAGCACGCTGCCTATTTAACTGCCAAGTGCCACTTTTTTATCAACCCACACAATACCGAGAGTGAAAGGCGATATTTAACTGGAACACGGACCTGATCAATCAACGCGAAGCACTGGCCTATCAATAAGTAAAGTTTTTTTCTGTACTGAATTTCGCCCATGATTTCATCGCTGTTCGATCACATTTGGAGAGACCGTGTCTTAAGTTGCCAAGTACGATAATTGGAAAACGCGTCAGTGAAGGAAAATGATTGCGAACTACCCAGGACTAATTGTCATAAAGGGACGTGTCTGCGCCCCGCCATTCCCGGGTCTAGAGCCGCTACTGCTTATGATCATTTTATTATATCAAATTTGATTTTCTTTCCAAAAACAAAACAAAATTGAAAAGTGATTCAACCTTGACCTCAACACCGATTCACCAGTGAATGACGGTTGAGATAGTGGCTGGAAATGAGCAGAGCCAAGCTGAATTCAGGTTTAAATGAAAAGCTACAGACTAACAGATGGAACACCATTGGTTGCCGCGAGAGCAGAAGGTGCCGTACAGATAACACACACATACGGCCGCCATTTTGGTCTTGTAGCACAATTTCAACCACACTGACACAGGAAGACTGCTGCTTTCAAGAAGTAAAGAAAGTGAATAATGTTTATGCGAATCCCTCACAGCACAATTTGCATTGGCCCCAGATCTCAGGACTGTTAGGCCTCTAGAACACAATCAGGGATCTGTGTGATGCAAATTCAGAGACCTTGAAACCTCAGGTAACTGTACCCACTGATCAATCTCACTAATACACTAAATTAGTCACATTAAAATTATCTTCTAAAAAGACATTGAGCGACAAGATGGCGACATCTGCGAAGAGCACGGCTTCGTTGACATTCACTCAAGTGAAAAACCAACAACACAGGTCAAATCGTCAGATGCCCTGCCATAAATGCCATAAATATGAATACTGTGTTTGCTGATACTGGTTTAGATATGGATTGATTCGATCTCATTAGCAACTGTAAAAACCGTCAGTTCCTGACCGCGAGCTCTGACATGAGGCTAGTTATTTCTGGCTGCTGCTGTACTTCATTTCAAATACTTTTTTTGACAGTTACCCTGGCCTCGCTGCATAGAATAGGCTACTTGTGATATTTTGGCTGTCTCCAGTATCTCTGCGTTGCACACACAGCAGCGTACGATGAACACACGCATTGCCATTAAAGCAGCTCTCATCCTTTATAACAGACAGGGCTATGAACTGTAATTGCACAAGTAATGAATTGTTCCATTACTATGGCAACCAAATGTAATTCATCATATTGGATAATGGATACTCCCGACCTAACTTAACATGCCAGTGCATAATACTGGGCTGGGTCACACAGTGAAGGATGTTACTAATGTTACATTTCTGTGTTCAATTTTTCTTATTGTGTGAGTTTAAAGTATATTATGATTCTGTAGGCAGACCACAGACCATTTTTTACAGTCGAACATGGCCTGCATCAAATTGTATTCGGTGCGATTGGCACACTGCGTGATTTCGCTTGCCCAGTTTGCCGATACCTTTGCCAATAAAAGGTCAGATATGGGCTTGTCCAGTTGGGCCCAACATGGAGCCCAAGTATGTGGACCCCAGTAAGCAGCCCACATAGGGCCCGCCTGGGGCCCCGTTAGGATTGCTGACAGAGAACAGTTAGAACGACACCTGAGGAAGGAGTTATGCTTCGAAGAGACTATGATTATGCACAGCTCCATTGCACAAATATGCATCCACCCTTAAGAAAAAGAGTATACTAACAGCACACTTGGGTAAATTTTTTTTCATGTAAGGGCAGCCAACAACATTTGCGCTCGAGGTCAAATTTAGATTTGAACTTAGGCCAATAACTAACAAACTGTGAAGAGCGAGCGGCACAGAGAGCGGAGAGGATGCAAGGCAGAACCGAGCGAGGCTGGCACCCTCACCTCACAGCCACAGCCCAGTACTGAAGTGTGGTGAGATTTCGCAACGAGGGGATGTACAGGAGTGGCAGTATGTGGTGCAGTTACAAACACCGACAACTGCTGCACACCCACTGTTAGATCACACACGCATGCGCGCGCACACACACACACACACACCCACCCATGACCTTGATTCTCCTCTGACTCAAAAGTTGCTTTCTCTTCTATGCACTGTGCATTGCACTTTCATCCAACCATAGAAGATGATTATCTTTCAACTCCTTCCATCAAATCACCTAGAAATCAGTCCAGGGTTTTCAGAGGCTAAAGACGGTGCAGTTTTCATAGAGAACTCCATCCAAATACTAGAGTGTTCAGGTGAACACGTGTCGCCTGCGAAGCTTTAGTTTGAAAGTGTGACTACCAACTGAAAGTGTGACTACCGGACAGACAGATGGACAGACAGACACCGGACAAAGTGATCCCTATGTGCCGCTATGCTTCGCAGGCGACACAAAAACCAGCAATGAAACTAAATTCATTTCACAGATCTCATTCAGCAGGGCGACTAACGATGTATTAGGCCATAATTTTGTTCATCTGAACTGTATGAGTAAAAGTACCAGGTGTTAAGTAGTAGGTACACACATTAAGTAGAAGGCACACACAGGACCATTAAATATATTAGCTCCATTAAAAAGCAACGGGTGAGGTATGTACTGTATTTACGGCAAATTGAAGAATCGATTGATTTTTATTGCTTTCCCAGTGAGGCACGAGAGGAAATAAAGAAAAGTGTGTGGTATTGTAATCCTGACGCGCACCACGTGCACGCACCAAGCACCTCAGTAATAACAAACATTGAGCTGTTTGTGATGTGTACAGTGACGCTTGACTTGTTCTTTTGGGTGTGGTCAATAGCCTACATAAAGCCAATAAAAAAAAAAAATCCTACTGCTTCAACAAAATGGAACTGCTTGTGAGACAGGAGAGAGAAGAGCCATTAGCATGTTACGGCAGATCTCAGCCGCCGAGAGGTGGTGCGTCATTTGCACTGTCACCGTTCAACAGTCAGTCGCCTGTCTAGCGGAGAATTGAACACAGGCACTGTCACTCACCGACTCCACTAAGGGCGGCCATGAGTGACTATGGATACTCAAGAGCGCCACATCTGGTTACAGCCTGTACGTGACAGATTCTGGAAAGCAACCCAACCTGATGATGAGACGAGGGTTCCGGGACGATTGAGGGGGAGCGCAAGTACCGTTTGACGCCGTCTATACGAGCAACACATGCGTGCACACGGCCCCTACAGAAAACCCAGTTTTTCCCATTCACGCTGGGCTGCCCTTACCATGGTCAGTCAGCGACAAGCCCCTGTTTTCCATTTGACAGAAACAGGGAAATAAAGTCCCAAAAAATTACACAGAGGCAGGTGCCCACAGCTCCCACTTGAGCCCAAAATGCAGCTCTGACTTGTCGAGGGCAGGACTTCTCTAGACCTCTGCAGGTGTGCTGTGGTACCTGGCACCATGACGTAGGCAGCAGATCCTTTATGTCCAGTAAGTTTCGAGGTGGAGCATCCATGGATCGGGCTTGTTTGTCCAACACATCCCTCAGATGCTCAATTACATTGAGATCTGGGGACTTTGGAGGCCAAGTCAGCACTTTAAACTCATTGATGTGTTCCTCAAACCCTTCCTGAACCATTTGTCTGCAGTGTGGGAAGGCACATTATCCCGCTGAAAGAAGCCACTGCCGTTAGGGAATAGTGTTGTTCCGACACCAAACATTTTGTTTCAATACTGGTGCCAAAATGAATTTCGATACTTTTCGGTACTACGCGATACTTTTCAAAATAATGGTGAAATACAAAAAATGTGATTATTTTTCTTTATTTTAACACAAACTTTTATAAGACCAAGAAAATTTAATGATTGCGCTATTTCAAATTATTCTAATTCGTTGACCAGCACTTGTAGAAGCATTTTGAACTGGGCGACCAATGAGTATAGGCGACAATAGCGCGGCTTGCGAAAAGTTTCAAAATCCTGGAGGTGCGCGACCTCGCGAAGCGCCAGCGCGCGCAGCTGTCACCAGGTGCGCGATTACGTCATTTGTGGCGCGCGGAGCTCGCGCATTCGCGACTGCGTCGAGCATAACTAGGGCTTAACCCGGTCAGCATTCATTCTGCAAATACAACATGCGCAACACTTCTGCGCGGGCTCACTTAGGAGACAGGAAGTGCGACCAATTTCTTACAACGGGGGTCTATGGGGGATGAGGAATCTCGCTAAACTGTCTTTGCCAACTCTTAGTGCTGTCTCCCTCTTCAGTGCCTCGGCTCTTATTACAGTGAGTCGATAGCGGCAGCGTCACACAGCAGCAGAGATGAGTCAAGCAGGCATTCTCGTTCCAGAATAAGTGCGAGTACCGTTTTTTTCCAAACGCAGTATAGTATCTTTTTGAGTGCTTTGGTACCGCGGTACTTACTGAGTATTGGTATACCGAACAACTCTATTAGGCAACATTAGTTCCATGAAGGGGTGTCCTTGGTCTACCCCCATGTTCAGGTAGGTGAAACGTGTCAAACTAGCATCCACATGAATGGCAGGACCCAAGGTTTCCCAGCAGAACTTTTGTCAAGAGGATAATATTGCTTCTGCCGACTTGCCATCCTCCTATACAACTTAGAAAAATGAAATTTAAATCTGCCATTTTCAAAGGTCATTTAAACAGGCATGCGCAACCGTAATGCTGCAGTCAGTGAAGAGCTCAGGACGTCCTCTTCCCTGGCAAATTGCATAGAAATGGCAAAACGATATGAATGTGGTATAATAACCCAGTGAAGTTGGATGTACTTTTTCTGATACACACTGTACCGCATCCAGGTGCCTCCTCTTCCCCAGGTAAGGGATGCACACACACCCACCCATCCTCATGATGTAACAGATGTGTGGTTCATTAGACCAGGCCACCTTCTTCCATTGGCCCATGGTCCAGTTCTGATGTGTACACGCCCATTTTAGGTCCTTCTGGTGGTGGACAGGGGTCAGCATGGGCACCCTGACCAGTCTGCAGCTACGCACTGCCTTTTGCAACAAATGGCCGTGCACCGTATTTTCTGACATCTTTCTACACTGTTAGCCAGATATGGTCGAACCGAAAATAAAAAAATATGATCGCAGCCAACCATAAAATTTATGGTATAGACTTGACGTACCATATGTTTTATGGTCATCGTGCGACCATAAAAACAATGGTTGGATTTTTTTTTTTTTTCAAGATTTTTTCCTTTATTTGACAGTTATATAGTGACAATAGACAGGAAGGCTGGGGAAGACATGCGGCAAATGACCCAGGCTGGAATCGAACCCCGGTTGCCGCGAGAGGGACACAGCCCTTATGGTGCGCGCACTTAGACTGATGAGCCACTGGGGCTAATAGTATGCAAATAGTATGCTGTTATAATGTTTCATGCTCAATTAACTGTGTAGACCACACTGATTGTCATCCTTATTGATTTATTGATTGTCTTCTGTAGTACAGTGAATTGTGGTAGTGGTTAACCACTAAAAGTACCAGCAACTTTTGTTTTCATTATAAAACTGAGACACATTTGGAGAATTGATAAATGTAATTGAATTTATATTAGAACAGTGGTCTCTGATCTCAATGTGACTCTGGTACCCTACATTAAGCCCCTCCTTTTGCTCTTATGGAGGGATTGTTTATTTTAATTGTGACTCCTGTAAGAAGGGATATTATAGAATACGCTGTGATTAATTTGACTAAATTGTAGTTATACAGGCCCATTGTTAGAGTCTGTTACGCAGAGTTCATACTTAGCTCAGGAAAAGTAAACATCTTGTTTCTTAATTATTGTTTTGAAATGTTAAACAATTGAGACTGTGCTCCCTGACCTTGAGAAATACAGTATGGTCCTTGAACAAAAAAAATGCCTTGATTGTTATTTTGTGAATATCTGTGAGGAAAATGATCATATGAATTATGATGGATAAATCACTGTGGACTTAGCTACCTAGTAGTTGTCTTAGTTGCCCAGATATGATTGACAAGCAACTCTGCGGCTGAACAAAAAATCATCAGCATTTATGGTCACACACCAGACAACACTGAATAAATTGAGAATTTGGATCAATGTAAAAAAAATGTGTCAACTTGTCACAGCTAATTTTTTAAAGTTTTTCTCGATTGAAAATTTTTTTAGAAAGGTAATTTTTTTTCAGTTGAGAAAAACTAAGAAAAAATTAGCTGTAAAAAGTTGATGCAATTTTTGAACTTTGATCCAAAGTGTCAGTTTTTTCAGTGAACCATAATTTCTATGGTCGCCCATGTTTGATCACAAATGTTTCACCACCATTTTCATGGTCGCATTCCAAGTCACCATAATTTTGATGGTCCCCCATGGTTGATCAGAAATTTGAGACCACCTTTTTTATGGTAGCTTTTAAGGTAACCATAGTTTTTATGGTCAAACAGGGTCGACCACAAATTTGCGACCATCTTTTTTATGGTCATGTTTATTGTAACTATATTTTTTATGGTCAGGCCGACCATATGCGTTGGACAGTGTTTAAGAACCAGCATGAATCAATGAGCCTCGGCAGCCCATGATCCTGTCGCCACTTCACCGCTTGTCCCACCTTGGACCACCTTTGGCAGGTACCAAGCACTGCATATCAGGAACACCCCACCAGCTGTTGTGGAGATGCACTGACCCGGTCACCTCGCCAGCACAATTCGGCCCGAGTCAAAGTCGCTAAGATCTCTCTACTCGTTCTCTTGATACCCAATGTATCCCACCTGCTGACAAATGCCATTGTAAAACGATAATCAATAGTATTCAATAATAAAAGTTCCAGTCAGTAGTCTTAGTGTTGCGGCTGATCGGGGTGTAAATTGAGCTACAGTACAAAATGAAATACAGCTTAGCTAACTGCAGTACACTACAGAATCCAGCACCACCAACCCCGCATTAATAAAGAATTCATCCAGGCAAACTGTTGTATCGTCCAGCATTCAGATTGGTCAAAATTCAGCCAAGCAAGACATAATAAATTCCACAGGATTCAGCCTTGCAAACTACAGTGCAATTCAATATCTCACTTTTTACGTGTATTTGTATCCTGTATTAAAAAATAGGAGTATAAACTAGTCACTTAAAGTTTATCAGCTGTCACTTTATACTTTATGAGTGTGCACCGACACACACACACACACACACAATGTCTCAACACTAATTTTTTGTCATGTTTTTTCACGTGATGATGTGGCATTTTAGACAACACCCTGAACCGAATATTTTTGGCAGGTAAATGGATGGTTAATGGTGCAGGTCTCCGTGTCCCTGTCGAGTGAGTGAGCGCGGTCTTTCACCACGCAAACTGAGTTTAAGGCTTGCAGCTCGGACACATTACAGGATCTGCCTGAAACTGATGACTCGAGAAGAAGGCACCACTTCCCCCATTTCAGTTTTATTTGGCCATTCCCAATATAAACAGCTATCTCTTAAATTAAATCTTAATTAAATTAGCCTGTTATCCAGCTGCAGTGAAATAAAACCTGATGCGAAAACACATACTGACAATCGAGGAAAGTGTTTGAGAATTCAGTTCGTTTGTGGCTACTTGGACTCAACGAAAATGGTTCAGAATAACGGGGAAACTGCAGCTGGTACACTGGTTCTTCTATAACTTTACAAGCTTTGCAACCCATCCAAGCCTTTCAAAAAAAATAGTTAAGATATTTATTTGCAGAATGTTAGTACTGCTTATCGAATGGCTTCTTTGCAAGTTACTGCATGTTCTAATCACACATCAGGATGATTCAAATAACCTTATTTGCATTAATCAATGAAATCAATTTGAAGTTTGAGAGATGCCTTTTCTGGTTTTGGCATTTTGCAACACGTTTTGCAATGCAATACTTCAACTGAGGATCACGCTAGGTGTCATTTTAAGCATTTCTGTTTAGTAATTTTTTTGGATCAATAGGTTGAATCTGATTTTAACATCTTTAATTATCTGGAGGTGTATTGATTTGTATGAGTAGCAAGACATTATTAATCAGTTTGTTTTTCTTACCTTTTTTCTCGACATCCACCTTGACGCTGTTCAACTTTTATAAGAGCCACATCACTGGCAGCCTTCGAACAGTGATAATATTTAAGCTGAAACAGAAAAGCGGTCTAACTTCTCGGCACATTTTGCACTGCGTGCAGCCAACAACCTCTGACAGGGCCTGAGAGAAGGTCACTGTGACGGCCCTCTGTGCGTTACTCGCATTCTCCTAGGCCTGTCTTCAAATTTTTGTGTTCCCTTCAGGTCATGTGAGGCAATCAGCAATATCGGGCACACCAGCGCACAGGTGTACCTGAGGCCTTTTAAACCTGCCGCTCTTTGTCTCTCTAGCTCTGTCCTGTTAGACTTGGGAGCTGCGGAGCGTAGGGAATGGCTATATTTATTCGTCCACATTGCTCAACCTCATTACCCTCTTGCCTGGCACTGGTGGCTTGCGTGATATTTTTCGTTGCCTTAAAAATAAACAAAATTTGGTGGAAATTAAACTCCTTTTCTCCCCATCGTTGTTTGGTTGCTCACACTTCTGAGCGTGGCAGACACTTACGTCAGTAAATGTGCAGGCAATGCTACCACCATACTCCAGCGCGGGATGCCTCTAAATGCACGCGATATTCTGATCAGGCTTATTTTATCTGCTGACGCAGTGCTTCAGCGTTTCTCTTTTTTAACTATTTTTAACCAGCCTGGGGCACCACAGATTATGACTGCCCTGACCTTATCTCTTAAAGGGACAGATATATTTGCACAATACTCAGCTATTAGCAATTAGGAGTCAACATCAATGCGTGTGAATTCCCGATCACACCACAAGGAAAATGAGTTTTGGATTTGGTTTCATAGTAGAGTCTCTGAGGGGACCTGTAAATCTCCAGCAGACCATTCACATATCAGCCAGAAACAAGACCAGAATGAGCCCCACCTTGAGAGTCAATGTGAGAGAATCACCACTATTGTAAGATTCAGGGGAGAGAATTAGTGCCAGTGAATGAATCAGGAGACTGAACTGGCTCAAATGAGTGATTCACATCAGGAGAAATAATCAGCCACAGTGAGTGAATCGTGAGACACCATTACCTCCGGTGGGTGAACCAGGAGGAGCATTCAGCTCTAATGAGAGAATGAGATGACTGAATCAGCTCCAGTAACAGATTCAAGAGACTGAATCGACTCCAGGGAATGAATCCGGAGGAAGTATCAGCACTGGCCTGAGAAAGAGGAGACGCAATCTGCTCCAGTGAATCAATGAAGAGACAGAATCAGCTCCTTTGAAAAATCAAAGAATCAGCTCGGCGGTGAGAATCAGGTGACGTGATTAACTCCAGAGAGTGAACTGGGAGACACAAGCAGCTCAAGTGCATGAATCCGGAGACAAAATCTGCTCCAATGAGGGAATTGGGAGGAGCATTCAGCTGCAATGAGTGAATCAGAAGACTGAATCAGCCCAAGTATCAGATTCATAAGACCAAATCGGCAACAGAGAATAACTCGGGAGACAGGACCAGCACCGGCGACAAAAACCAGGAGATACAATCTGTTCCAGTGAACCAATGAGAAGACAGAATCAGCTCCTGCAAAAAAATTAAAGAATCAGCTCGGCTGAGAGAATCGGGAGACATCATTAACTCCAGTGAATCAATCACTGAGCAAATCAGTTCCAGTTATTGAAGCAGATGACAGAATCAGGTCCAGTGAGTAAATCAGGGAACAAAGTCCTCTCAATTTTGTTGTCACCTCCTATAAGGGTTACGCAACACCGTGCAAATGGATTCTGTTCGGGATTATTTGTCATTTCTTTGCAAGACTCTCGTAAATATGCCAAAGAGGGAAATGAAATACCACGAAAATACGCAAATCCACAAAACCAGACAGTGCAGCCAAAAAGACAAAAACGTAATCTGAGCCTTCGTACATATTGGCAAGTATTAACTCATTTTCTGTCTGCCACGTACCCATCAGTCAAAGGCACATGAAAAATGAAAGCCCACTTAAAAAAGATAAACTGTGATGGGGCGACTGGTTAATATCACGAGCACTAAGCATGAAGCTGCATTTTAAAATTCCACAGGAGCGCACAGATTGAATGGCCACTGATGATCTGTTATCATTCATCATTCTTGAAGTGTGTTGGAATGAAAGGCCAGTGACTGAGAAACTTATGTCATGTCGCAAAGAAAAATAAGAAATTGCAAGTCAAAATTATAGAATATTTTTTCCTGGGTCCAAAGAGGCCCTTTATCAAGGTTTAAGCTGAGCAGATCAGGAAACAACAATTACAGTTGCAAACAGAGAGATGTGGAGTAATGGGTTTTCAGTCATTCGAAACCAGGTCAATTTGCTCAAGCAGGAAACATAACTGCAATGCAGGCAGGAAGAATTCAGAGAGTGACAGAGTATAGTTCTGCAATTCCTGCATGATGCAAATATCGACAAACGATGCCAGCTTTACCTCATTTTCACCACTTTAAAAACTAGGGCATTTGAATTCAGAGCTTAAAAGCCCAAAATCGCGTCAACTCCCTCCATAATTGCGAACCGCATAGCAGGCCGATTTTATTGTGTGCAGAATGCTGGCGACAGTAGGGGAGACTGAGGTCCTATGAGCTGTATCGCATATCGGTAATATAAAGATGGTTGAAATAGGAAAAATATGATTTGGCTCATTGGTCCCCATGATTTATCGGACCCCAATCTCGTCTACAATTTAAGAAGACACTTTACAAATGACTGTATTACAACCACGAAGAAAGAGAAAAGGTCATTACAGATCAGAAAGTAAAAACAAGTCATTGTCGTTAAAGTGACTGTGTCATGTATGATAACATGTACATCTACCACATGTACTTGCTGGTGCTAAACAGGAGCAAAATTGGTCAGCAGGTTCTTGAGATACTGCATATCTGAAACCAGGTTTACAAAGTAAAGTACTTAAAGTACGCTCGCACGTGCTACGTACCTGTGCACGTCGGAGTTGATGTGTGTCATGATGTCCTTGACAATGTATTTACCCCTAGTGATAATAAAAACTCTTTTATGAAAAGTTGCAAGAAAATATTTACAAATTTATGAGCGTGAAGTTTCTTTTTTGACTCAGAATAGTTGGAACTTGGGACAAAGTGTAAATTGTCAATAAAATCAAAAAGCAATGACTTCCAAATCACACCAGCCAGTATTTTATTCACAATAGAATAGAGATAACATAGCAAATGTTGAAATTGAGAAATTTTACGATTTTATCCACAAAATGAGCTCATTTCAAATTTGATGGCTGCTTGATGGCAGGTCTCAAAAAAGTTGGGACAGGGGCCTGTTTACCATGGTGTACTATCCCTTCTTCTTTTTAACACACAGTGGAGGCGTCTGGGCATTGAGGAGACAAGCTTCTTGGGTTTAGCCATTGGAATTTGATCCCACTCGTTTCATACAGGCTTCCAGCTGCCGGAGCGTTTTGGGTCACACCATATGCACTAATGCATCCCCATACCATCAGAGATGCTAGCTTTTGAACTGAATGCTGATAACAGGAGGGGTGGTCTTTCTCCTCTTTAGCCCGGAGGACACGACGACCATAATTTCCAACAAGAGTGTCAAATTTGGACTCGTCTGACCACAGAACACTTTGCCACTTTGCTACAGTCCATTTTAAATGAGCATTGGCCCACAGAACACGGTGACGCTTCTGGATCATGCTCGACAATGGCTTCCTTTTTGCACGATAGAGTTTTAGGTGGCATCTGTGGATGGCACGGCAGACTGTGCTTACAGACAGTGGTTTCTCGAAGTATTCTTGGGCCCATTGAGCAATGTCAATGACAGAATCATGCCGGTGAGTGATGCAGTAGCGTTTGAAGGCCCGATGATCATGGGCATCCAGTAAAGGTCATCGACCTTGTCCCTTACGCACAGATATTTTTCCAGTTTCTCTGAACCTTTTAAAGATGTTATTTCTTTATTTTATTTAACCAATATTGTACCAGGTATTCCCATTGAGATCAACAATCTCTTTTTCAAGGGAGACCTGGCCCAAATGGCAGCATGACATGTTACATATACAGGACAAACACAAAAGAAATATACAGTGTAAACACTAAAACGTAGAATAGGTTCAAATGATACCAACGGACATAAAAAATATTCAATAAACTGTGGATTCACATTAAAATGGTTAACTGCATTGACAAGTACCAACTGATTGATTCACCATTGTACTAATAAAAGATTATTAGTCGGAAAACCAACAAGGAGACCAAATCCTTTAGTTTCAAATCTATTTGCAAGCTATTCCAGGTGAGGGGAGCCGAGCACTTAAAAGCTTTCTTTCCCAAATTGGTCCGTGCGCTTGGAACTGACAATAAAATCACATCTTGAGATCTCAAATTATAACTGCACTGTTATGCACTGTCGATGATGAGACCTTCGAAGCCTTTGCAATTTGTTTTTAAAGGAGGAAACAGCACCTCGGCAAAGTTTATGTCAGCGTAAAGTAGAATTCTTGAAGTGTCTAAAACGCATAGTTTTATCAATTTTAATTTGGTAATGATCCAGTGTGACTCATTTTTAAACCAGAAAGTCTTCAAATCAGCATCAATACCAGGGGGCAGACAGTTTCACTTGGTTAATCTAAGGCTGCGTTCAGAATGCACTCTTGTCCACTCACTCACTCACTCACTCACTCACTCACTCACTATATTGTTTTCAGTGTAGAACATTCACGACACAGTGCCCTATATAGTGGGTGAGTGTGCATTTCGAATGCTTTATCCAATCAAACACCAGTGCCGCAGTGGCTTGTGCGTCAGTTATTCTCTTACGTGACGTCTACAGTTCTCTTTCCTTTCATCCGGGCCATGGAGTAGTTCAAAGGGCCTTCAGTAAGCTCTCCCTTAATGACTTGGCTGCCCGCAAGCTGTTTTAAATTTAAGCTGGCCCGATTAACAATCAAACTATTTATCGACTGAGCGACCAAGACCAATACATGACCTATAATTAGAAATTGTAATGAAATGTGAATTCCAATTCCCTACATTTATATAATCGATATCACATTGTAAATCCAAAATTTTTGCTGACTCCGCAGCATTAATTTTCGCCATCCTTCGGATTGCCACACAGCCGTGCAACCTTACAGCACCCTTTTAGCCATGACAACATTCAAAATAAAGAACAGATTCCCGCAGCCTCGCAAAGTAATTTGCGCAAATCTGTGCTCCTTAACGAGCGCTGAAATTATGAAGAAATATATGAATAAAATATATCTTATCTCGTTATTTATGTGCAGAAGACGTCTCATAATTTTGTGGTGCAACGCATAACAATGCAATCAAAAGTAAATTAGACTCTCATCGGTTTTTACCAATTAATCTGAGCAACTGTGGGTAATCGGGAGATGTAAACTGCGAGAAGTTAAGGTTATTAAGCATTTTTAAAGGTGAGGTTTCCGAAGTCCAAATTCAAAATCAGAACATCCCCCATGTAAAAATGTCTGCCCCCCATTTTGAAGCCAATTTGAAGTCTCGCTGGTTTAAAAAGGCGTCGCACTGGATCATTTCCGAATTAAAATTTATAAAACTATGCGTTTTAGACACTTCAAGTATTCTACTTTCTGATGAAATATACTTTGTCGGACAATGATCCGAAACACACTGGCAAGTACACCTCTGACTAGGCCATTCCAAAACCTTCAATTTGTTTTTTTTTTAAGCCATTCAAAGTCCGGACTAAAATCCGATTGAGATGCTGTGGCATGACCTGAAACAGGCCGTTCATGCTCAAATCCTCCAGTGTGACTGAATTAAAACAATTCTGCAAAGAGTGCAAGAGTGGGCCAAAATTCCTCCATAGCGATGTTAAAGACTCATTGCCAGTTATCGCAAACGTGTGATTGCAGTTGTTGTCGCCGAGGGTGGCACAACCAGTTCAGTCAGGAAAACTCACGTTTGAATAAAACAGAACAATTTATTCATGGGTATAAGCATTACATTGTATTTTGGCGGCGGTTCTGCTCTGGAGGGATGTCCTACCTAGGCACAGCGAACATACAAACATAGTCAGGAACAGAAATCAAAATCCCCCCGATGTGAGCAGAACCAAACAGGTGGAGGCTGGGGTGGAGGTGGCAAGCAAAAAACCAAACAGCATGTTGCATAGCATGAAAAGTCATTGCAAACAGCAGCGGAAGTAAGTGAGCTTGACGTCTTTCAGATAGACCGCTGTATGACCTTGTGATGTGTATCCTCCAATTGTGTGCCTGCTGATGCTGACGTGGCTGGTAGCTTACCAGGCTGCTGTCAGCTGATGTAGCTCTTCTCCAGTTTCCTGCCTGAACTAGTTACACTCATTTATTAGGTTTAGGGGACAATAGCTCTTTCACATAGGGCCACGCTGTGATGGTTCTGCCCTGCAGTCCCTCCCCCCTTCCTGCAGTCTTCACCTCCACTTCAAGGAGCCACACCTGCTGCTCGCTGAAGTGGAGGTGCAGAAAAGTGTTTTTAAGAGCTGCAGCTGCATTCTGTTTCCAGAGTCCTGTTATGTTTTTGCCGCTGCTCCTCTCCTGCTTGCTTTCAATCTTTAAAGTAAAGATTTTTATATTTTTACTCAGCCTGTGTGTGGGTCCCTTCATCTTCTTTGGGGTACATGGTCCCACTGGCCGCCGGTTTGCTGTTTTCAGCCAGCGGGGGCAAAACTATGACGCACGTAGGTTTGGATAGCTTTTTCCCTCAATTAATGAAATCATAATTTAAAAACTGCATTTTGTCTTTACTTGAGTTATCTTCATCAAATATTAAAATTTGTTTGATGATCTGAAACAATTTATTGTGACAAATATGCAAAAAAATCAGGAAGGGGGCAAATACCTTTTCACAGCACTACGTACGAACGAACGGATGGATGGAGCTGAATGCTATATCCCCTGCTCTGCACTTCCTGGCGGCGAAGGACAAACAATGCAAGAGAAATTAGAATTTTTTGCTCTTTATCCAACTTAAGAGAGCAAGTAACTTCAAGCTGCATTTCCTGGTTCAGATCTATGAAGAGTCTAGCCGGAAGTGAGTTGGAACAGATACAGATCAGGCCCTGTCCTATTACTGTTGTGTAATCAAGGAGCGCGCTGTGGACTGGGGCGGACACGACCTGGACATCCATCTCTGGACATTTTCAGTCTTTCATCCTACTGCCTCAATTCATATTGAAACAGTAAGTCAAAGGATGCAGTTAAACAATTTTACAGGCATACTGAGTCGGATTTCTCTGTTTCGCTTTGTAAACACGACATTCATAGTTGGCCCCTCCTCCGCAGCTAAACGGCGCTAGAGGCGCTACTCTCTAGTGTAGTGCTATATCCTGCATGCACACCCCGCACGCTGTCATTGGCTAGGAGCGATACACATCTGCTGCCCAAAGGCTGACGCCCAGAAACGTCCCGTACAAAGAAAAATAAGAAAACATAGGTAGACGGCAGGTTCTCTGTAGACACAGACCCTGCTGCATACTTCAAGTGGGTCATAAATGATCATTAAGAGCAATTAGTTTTATATGAATCCTTAGTGTGCTTCAAGGGAAATCCTAGACCTAACATGGCATTTCTTTTAAATCCAGTTAAATGGCGTTTTGCGAGTTTCAAGCTTCCTAATCACAGTGCATACCTGGGTGAAACAGGACAGCCGGGTGGGACGTAACATTGGGAGGAATTTGATACGAATGTTGAGAAGCAGGGATAGTTGCTAGTGAGCAAACTAATGAATTCCAGCTCAGCGTCACAAAATGTTGAGGATTGATTGATGGGCGGATGTAATGATATCATCAGTTGAGATGAATTGCTTCAAGCCCATGTAAACAAATATCAGATTTTGTTTTACAGGGAAACAACATGATTGGATTTTTTAAGAATGCACAAAAATTGATTTTTTTTTTTTTTTGCATATATCGTTAAAATAGATGCACCTTACAACCAGGGATGTTAACTAAAATGGTTCAACAGGAATTGACATTTCCTCTTCACATTTAGCTGTCAGAGGCTTCCAGTGTTCTTGGAAACAAAATCAACTTTTATTGTGAAATATTTTAAAAGCAAGGATGTGCGACACTGATTTCTACTACGATGTGAAGTGCATGATGCCCATTATCCCCTTAAACTTTAACTTTTCACTTAAGTTTTCCCTTAAGTACGCTCAAAGTAGGGCTGGGCGATATGGACAAAATCTAATATCTCGATATCTGTGACCGAATACTCGATATTGATATTTTTTTTATATCGATATTTTTTTTCCGATATCATCGGGACAAATGTTGGTGCTTTTGCAAAATATGTACACAATAACATTTTCTATAACCATTAATTAATAATGTTGACATAACGATGAAACAGGTGCAAGCAGCAGCTTCAACAGTCTTGCAAGTGCAGAAAAATGCAACCCATTACTGTAATTCAGCTTTTAAAACCAGAAAAGCCAACACTTATTTCATATCACGATATTACGATAGTCAAAATCCGTGACGATATTTTACTTTGAATCACGATATCGATATAATATCAATATATCGCCCAGCCCTAGCTCAAAGTCAGAAAAAGCACTTTTCTCAGAATGTAGGGCAATGCGGACATATTCTGCATCTGCTGATTACAGCACTTCACTAAGGCTTCATCACACTTGAATTGAGATAGGAAAAAAAAGAGAAGCATTCTAACCGAGGCCGCCATGTTTTTATGGCCACAGCATTACATCATATTGAAAATATCTAGGTCTTGTCCATAATTTTAAACAGATTTCCCTGTAATTCAGAGGGAAATATTTGGGATTGTTAGAAACCTTGGAAAATCCACAGGTATTTCAAATAGGCTTGAAGGTTTCACAGGATTAAATCCAGCAGCTGCATTTGACAGACTCACATATGGATCCGTAAGTTTTATGGGGGTTATACAGTTTTAGCATCATCACCCAGTTCACTTTAAGGTAATTACCAGATAATATGAACTGAACAGTCAAAAGCCATATATGTGGAGACTTTCTATCGAAATTTCTGAACCCAGCGATCAAAATTACTCTGATAATTGAGGCACGTAAGCAAGAAGTTATTTGAGATGAGGGGATGAGGAAGTTTTCATAAAAGCCTGTTGAGGACACTGAACCTGACTTCATAAAATTTGTAAAATCCACACATCAACAACTGTCACGTGCCGATTCGACTCCGATTCTGATCTGAGGGCAAATTTGAAATATGCGGCTCAGTGCTACTGCATCGGCTTCAACACCATTTATCTCAAGAGAATATCGGTAGCACCACCCTTCTGTCCTCCTTCACTAAATTACCCTCAGCAACCATGCCGGCTTCATTCAACACAAGAGTCGCAAAACACTTAAGGCTGAGTTCCTTCAACAAACGTCCTTCAGTTCTGATGAAAAATTACAAGCATTCACTTCTTGGGCAGAACAACTAAAACGCGGAAATAAAATTGACAGAATTCAGGCTTAAGACTGCCCATGGACACTGACAATCACAAGAAGAGCCATGAAAAATTAGGCCGCATTACTGAGGGACAGCGCAGAAACATCTGCAGCAGATGTCAGGTCAAAAATGACCCAATCATCAGTTAAAAAGTACTGAAAACATTTTCCGCTTAGAACTTCGTGACATTTCCTGCAATGGACGTATCATTTACATTTCCAAAAACCAGTACCCAATTGAGGTATATATTCTTGAATTCTAACATCTGAACTGATGAGTGCAAAACAAATTCTCCACGCAGGCTATAGCTGCGACTATATGGCAACCTTCAGTTTCTTCCCTGTTCACAGTATGTCAATCACTCAAGCCTCATTCTGAAACATTCAAATTAACTAATTACACCGATTTGACATCTTCCCTTTACTCTTTTCTAGAGTTCAGGTTTTTGGAAGTTTCATTCCATTAAATGGCTTTGCATTTACACAATCAAATGTCATCACACGTAGTGAGATTGGCAATAATCAAAGTTGATCTTTTTCGAAATTTCACAGTAACTAATCGTTATACATCCCCAGTTTGAAAGTCCTTCAGCAGCTATTTGATTATTTTTTTTAAGGGAAACAAATGTGTGACGTCTTCTACTTATCATTCTCATCATCATTACTCCAATGAAGGACATGCAGTTGAAATGCAATGTAAACAGTGCCTTGAAGCTCCTGTTCAGTGAGGCTATTCTAAACAACAGTGTAAAGCAATAAGATGGTAAAAAAACGAAAAAACAAAAACAAAAACACTGACGAGGCGACAGCCAAAAGGTTATAACAAATCACCTCGAAATTTCGGATTCAACAATAAAATATTATCAATATGAATACATTCTACACTCATAGAATGAATGTGTTGAAAAATAACACAAAAAATGTGTTATCGCGTGTAACACATTTTGTGTTGATTTCAACACAAAACATGTAAAAAGTTTTTAAAACTGTAAAAAAATCAACACTGATTGCGTTGAAAACAACACGGAATGTGTTGTCCTTAACTAGACACAGGTGTGTTAAAAATTAACACATGTTGTGTTATTTTCAACACATCTCTTTTGAGAGAGTACGTATGTTTTGGCGAAGACAGAAACGGGGAAGAAAACTGTTTTATCGGACAAACTCAAGAGACGACTCGACATTCAACAAGTAAAACACTAAAGTTTGAACGCTACAACAATGGTCCACGTGTACGTTCATTTAATGTTAAATTTAATGACAGACTATGAACATTGGGGAGATATCCTAACGTGATAATGTTAGGTCAAACTGGGTTCATACTGCGCTACGGGAGGGCAACGCGAAAACATCGATATTTGGGACACTGACGGACTCAGACCCCAGACGCAGCGTAGAAATGATGGCAAGTGCGCCGCTTGAATGAGCTGCGGAATGACGCAAAGCGGGAGCAAACATATGCGAAATATGAAAGTTTCCCGTGATATTAAACTCCATCTTGATGAACACATCCTACGCGCTTATTGCTAATTAAAATGATGAATGCCGGCCCGGCGGACATACTCTCAGAACTTGTGCTCCGCCAATTCTGCGTCGCTGATACAATTTCAAGTTTAATTTAGTTCAAATTACGGACTAAGCAGTTACAACAAGAAAAAAAAAAAAGGAAAGAAGGGGGAAACCTGCCGAGAAAGTAGTCTGTCGCCGTAATGTACCCAACCAGTTTAAAGTTGCTTTCACGCAGGACGCAAAACTAATTTTTCGCACGACAGATTATATTCAAAGTTAATGCAAAGACGCGAATAGACGCGTTTGTGTATTCGCGTCTTTGGATTGCCTTTGAATGTATAATCTGCCGTGCGAAAAATTCGTTTCGCGTCCGATGTGAAAGCGGCTTTACACTGGTAAAATCACAGTGCGAAATGTCGACTGTACCAAGCGCAACACAGTCTAAAATGAAGAAATAATAATCTTACTTAACGTTATATGGTCCGCATGCACGACTCTCGGTCCAAACCCTGAAATTCTTTCACTTTTACGGCTGGAGTGACAAGCGGGCCCAGGTAGGAAAGTTTGCAGGCGAAGGAAACAGGAAGAAACGCATACAGTAACGTAAATTTGCGTGGTTGCACTCTCAAGTCTTGCAGCATGAGTTTGCAAAGAAAATAAATGACACCTCCCCCATCTTCCCGCGCTCAGAGCGCCTTAAATAGTCGGTAATAATGCAGTATATTGCTTTAAGATATTCTCCTCACGCTGCTTCTGTTTTTTTTTTCAAACCAGAAACTTCCCATGGCCCATCCGCGGTCAGAACTGTTTTGCATGCATTCAAATAACGCAGTGTTAATTCTCCTAAGTCACGCGTAGCCACTGATCTATATAGAATAACTTATAAGTTCTTATATATAGATCAGTGTGCGTAGCCCTGATTATTATTTCTTTTTTTTTCATTGTCGTTATTTAACCGACCGATTTCCTTTTTTCAGGAGTAATGCTGAGAGACATGGCAGTTGTAAATGCAAGGAGCAATTTTAGTTTTCTTCAGCAGGTTCAGAAGTGGAGCATTGGGCCGCAACTATATCACGTCGAAGGGCTCGGCTCTGGGCAGCTCTCGGGCCCTCATCAGTCTAGTTGCCCTGCCTTCGCCTCAGTCTCAGCTGATGTCCACCAGGTCTGCTTTGACCCAACAACCGTTCTCCTGCCCAGTGGATTTATTATTATTATTATTTATTAATTATATATATATATATATATATAAATATTTTTTTTTTTTTTTTTTTTTTGCGTAGTGCGTTTCCAATCTACACCTTGCTTTGTTTCTTCATGTTTGATGGAGTTCTGGTCGGTTCTTTGCCGCGACAAAAGTCTGGAGCTGGTTGGTGATGGTGATGTTCTCTCTCAGTATAATATCTCAGATTCAAACAAAAGGACTGCCTTCACTTTGTTGTTGAAGATTCTGGTCTTGTTTCGGAGAGACAGTGGCTTTGACTTCCAGATGGGTCACAGAATTTTGAATGTGTGCCTAACCACCATAATTTGATTCTTGGCATCATTGTCTGCACGGCCATCTTTGTCGACAATGCAATTAAGGAGCAATAGGCAGAGGTAATGCCCACTGTGCAGTTTTGTGGTTAAAGAGCTTTGCTGAATGCTGTCACTTGGTTGATTGGGTGTTATCGTTTTTTTTAGCACCATCGACATGCAATCCTAGGAGACTATCTTCTAGCAGTGGTGTACTGGAGGATATGTGCCACTATATGGAGTTATCCACCTTTTTCTGTCAATCACCTATCTGCCGAAAAGCCACTGAAATACATGGGAGTGAATACCCACTGTCTCCTTACTGATCTGTGTGCCTGCAGTAGTACCCCCTTCTCCAGGGTCCTCTGCACCACTGCTTACGGATAGAGAAGAGTCAACATGTTCATGGTGTCCCACCTGACAAAAGTTTTGTTATTTGTCTTTTCAGGTAAGTGATCCCACCACTGATCCATTATATCAATCAATGGTAAAGATACACTGTACACACTAGAATGTAGACCAGTCCTTTATACATGGCACTGATAACAGATGGTAAGTTCCGTTTAATGGGCAATAACAGCCAAAGCTGGTGGGTTCAGGGTCTTGCTGAGGGGTGGTTCATCCCGACTTCAAGTGTCCAGATGAAAGTTAGAATCCCTGGTCCCACCAAGGGTTTGAACCCCAGTTGCCTGCAGTCTACCACAAGACTACCACCCTTACCAAATGAAAATAAGTTTTGTTGTAATGGAGAGATACCTAAATACCATTTGAATAGGGGCTAAAATGTACTGAAAGTTTCCATATTAAAATGATGTATAGGGTGCTGAGGGCTTCAGGAAGCAGTCCTGTATGCACGCTGAACTTTTAAGCACTGGTATTTCACTTTACAAAGGGTGATACACCTCACAGCAAGAAGGTTGTGTGTTCGAATCTGGTCTGGGGCCTTTCTGTGTGGAGTTTGCATATTTGGGTACTCCAGTTTCCTAACAGACTCTAAAGACATGCATTTCAGGCTAATTGGAGAATCTAAATTGCTCGTGTATGTATGAGTGTGTGAGCGATTGGTGTGTGCGCCCTGTGATGGATTGGCGAGCTGTCCAGGGTGTGTCCCTGCCTTTTGCCGATAGTCAGCTGGGATTGGCTGCCGTGCCTTCGTGACGCTCATGAGGAAGAAGCGATATTATCATGGCTGGATTTCAGATGGGAATTGCAGAAGTGTGCTGACGTTATTTTACTGACCGGCCATCTTGTTTTCTTCTGCAAAAACATAAAAACAACTTGGCTAAAACAAAAATGTGCCGCCTCATCTCCCCTGTTCAGATGAGAATGAGCTCCCCTGGATTTTGAATGTGCTGTATGGTGATATGAAGTACGGTGGCTGCAAAGCCCAAAACTCTGAGACGCATAAGAGAACACAAAAACAAAATGTCCGACCCTGGAGTCCAGGTAAAGTGTAAAAAAAAAAAAAAAAGACCTGCAGTCCACAAGTGCAAAACAGCAGACATACAAAAAACTAGCAGCCCTGCTATCCAGACACCATGTACAAAAACAGAAGCCCTAGAGTCATATTTATAAAAATTTACTTGGATTTCAATCCAAAATATTTTGTACAGTCAAAAAAGAAGAAAAGAAAGAAAAACAGCATATAGTAAAAATTATCAAAATTAATAAAACCAAGAGGAAGGTAAACTGCTTGCAAATTTGATTAATTGATCAGCATGAACTGAGAATTTTTCATGCGTGTGTAATATTAATTATGTGATGGGCGGTGATGGGATGCCAGGTGCTGTGATCAGTGAGAGAAAACAAAGAGCAGCTCAGCTAAGAGACGAACGCAAAAGAGGTTCACACCTCCGGTAAAAGCTCGCGCTTCCAAGGACGAGTAAAAGTCTGCAACACGGAAGCAGTGGGAGAGAAAAAACAACGAGAGAAGAGAGAAACTTTCTAAAAGAAGCAACTCCTAATGATAAATATAATATAACAATTCCACTAGGAAATCTGACCAGAGATTTTCTCCAGCCGAAGCACTAAAAACAATCAGACACTGCAGCGATAGGTGTGGCGAACCCCTGGCCATATACAAGACAAGAGTCCGGAAAACTCCGCCCCAGCTCAATCAGCCAGCTGGGCCAGGAATTCAGTGGAAAAGAAACTCGATATCGTCCCGGACGAAAGTACAAAGAAAGGTCCAACAAACAAACGCCTAAATCATGACTAAATTTGGATGTTTTTAATGTCAGGTTGATGAGTCCAATATCCACAAAGAGACTGGCATGTGCATCATTGCCGTACTTACGCACCTTTTATAAATGAGACCCCTGGATTGCAAAATCTACAAGTTAATGCAAATGCTTCATTGATGACATCATCAGCTTAGGCTGAGATCAGGAGCAGCTGCCAGTGGTGCTGTGGCTGCTGCCATATTTTACCCACGAAAAGTAGCCAAGTACTTTGACATATATGTTTCATATTCGGGGTGACAGGTTTTTGTTTGCATGAGCTGCACCTGCAGCTCAGTCTCTCGTTTCTGTACGTTTGCGTTTCACTCGCTAGTTTTTGTATGTTGCACCTGCGTCTCAGGGCTGCCAGGTTTTGGATGTTTGTTTTTTGCACTCCTGAATTTCAATCGACTTTTTGAGTCTTTGTTTTTTTTTAGTTGTTGTTGTTTTGGTCTTTCGCGCCCTTGCACAGTAAGTTCATATTTTTGTGTTTCCTTTTTTTGCACTTCAGAGCCGCCTGCATACGGTGGATGAGTGCTTGTTGGATGAAGTCACTTCTCGGTGTTAGAAAGACTCATGAAAATGCATCATGTGATGTTGATGCTGTAGGCCAGCGCAGTAGGGCAATGAGTGAGAGATGCTGGGGTGTTTTCTGTAAGGAGTTTGTATGTTTTCTCCATGTCAGTAGTAAATCACTCCAGTGTCCCCCCAAACTTACAGAGAACTGAAGGCTTAGCGAACTGCTGATTGGTTCATGAAGCCTGTCAGACCACAGTCCTTGTAATCAGGAAAAGATTAAAACCAGAAGAAGAATAATAACAACCGGCTGTGAATATGCGTGTTCAGAAATGTTGCGTTTGCTCTGCTGTTAAAAAGGCGCATGTTTCTGTTCACAGAGTCTCTCTGTAACGTCTTTGGGGTCCCTGTCGCAGTGTGTCATGTTTCCGTAGAAACGTGAGCAGCATCTGCACCGATCGCCATGAAAATGGGGGCAAATTCCTCAACACCTGATGGAATTTATGCCCTTTAATTAGATTCTGAAGGAAATATTTCCAGGAAGAGGACATTTTGTGTTTCATTATATTGTGTCATCTCTGGAGGAACTAGTTCTTTTTGATCCTTTAGTATTCTCTCTATTTCATCCTATTCATTTAATTTTCATGCTTTTGAATTTGATAAATCTCAGCGTAATTTATTCCCTTGTCTTGGTTTTCAGTGATTGTGAATGAGATCATAGGCTCATGTCGACAATCACCAATCTTTTCACCGCCTCTTACGACAGATTGAATGTGTAATCCAAAAATATGTTCTCAGCAAGGGAACAGACTTTTTCTCTGGAGGACTTGAACACTGTCACTAATGCCTTTCTTACTAGATTTCCAGGGTCGATATGTGCGCTGGTATTCCAAGCGCAAAAAAGACAAAGCTGTTAAAATTGGTTAAACGTGAATTTTATCATTAGGAGGCATTCCCTGATCTTGTTTGAGCTTATTAGCTACTTTGCAAAAAAAAAATTCTAGTGTTAGTTAGTGTGGTTTCTTCGTTTTCTCAACTTATTCATATTTAATGAAAGTACACAGTATATTCTATTTTTGCAGTGCATTTAAGAATTAAGTTTTGTCTTTAAGTTATATTTTGCGAAGTGTTCATTTATTTTTGCATTCCCCTCTTGGGAGGCCATGTCCAGTAATATCTCTGGGAACGATGTTTGCGGCTCATAGTTTGTCGGTTTCACAGTTAGGTTTGTCTCTGCTGTTGTGCCTGTGAGGCGTAATTTTGGAACCCACCTACATTCTCAAAAGGACACGCCCCTCTGGAGCATTCAAGCGCTAGGATTAGCCAACTGGTCATGCGCTGGGATTTCAATCCTGGAGCTAAATGGCTGGCTTTTCTTGGGGCTTGGATGACTGGCCAATCATGGCGGTTGAATGCTGCGGTGGGGCGTGTCTTTGTGAGAACATAGGTGGATCCCATACTAACGCGCCTTTGAGTGATGTACTTAACCAGACTTTGCAGTCATTTAGCAGACAATTTTAGTTGTAGTGATGTACAGGTAATTAATGTGATGGTTCAGCCCTGCAGTCCATCCCCCCTCCGGCTGTCTGCACCTCCACTTCAACGAGCCACACCTGTCGCTCATGGAGGTGGAGGTGCAGTGTAGAGTATTTAAGCTGCATCCGGTGTCCTGAGCCCTGCAGATGCTTTTTCCCGCTGCTCATCTCCTGTCTGCTTTCATCTTTAAATTAAAGATGTTTAATATTTTTACTCAGTGTGTGTGTGGGTCCCTTCACCTGGTTTTGGGTACATGGTCCTAGTGCCCGCCGGCTTTTCGTCTTCAGCCGGCGGTGGAAAAACCATGACAATTAAAAGGCAATGCGGGGGTTAAGGGTCTCGCTCAAGGCTCAAACAGTGTCTCTGATCTTAATGTGGCTACACTGGGTTGTTATAAACTATAAGGCGTTACGATGCCCACAATGATCTTCTTCAGGTATTTTCTAGCCCTGAAAGTGAAGGTCATGTAAAGTCATTGGGCTGTGTGAACACCCTTGAGCCCCGTTCTCCAAATCACCATCCTCAAGGGCGGGGCCCTGCTGCTGCTCTGGCCAATCAGCAGCACTAATTTTTTTTTTGACCTAATTGCTTGTAAGCAAAAGGAAAGCGTTACTGGATTTGGATTAGAGGACCAGTTTTCGGGACCCCTGCTCTACACATAACATGTAGTTCAATCACAAAGACTTCGGCTTTAAGGAAAGGAGATTTATTAACAATGCAATGACATGAGAGAAATTCGGTATTTGGCGACGACTCCGTCCTCGAGGATCCTCAAGCGAGGTGGGGCGCTGATCTGCATGGGTAGCAGGCGGGGGCAAAGCCATCCCCCGTTTGACAGAAGGGTCATACGGATGAAGTAGATGCTGAAGAGGCCGGAGTCAGAAGTTGGAGGCGGTGGGCGATGCGGAGTCTGTGCAACAGCAGACAGGAACACGTCAGAAGCATATATAAAGAAGGCCGAAGGCGCTGATTGGGTAAGTGTAATTGCATGAGAATCCTACGTCTCGTGATTGAATTTTCGTATACACTTCCATTTGCTGGGTGGATGATACTGTATGTCCATCCATCCATGATCTAAACTGTTTATTCCCCATAAGGGTCACAGGGCAGCTGAAGCCTGTCCAACCTAACGATGGGCGAAACCCTGGCAAACACGGGGGGAACACGCAAACTCCGCAAAGAGCATCTGTGCTGCATCGAATGTGCTGTACTTCCAACGCCGAGTTTTTCATTTATTTATTTATTATTTCAGCAGCTGCCAGCTCATTCAGTAGATAGCAGTCTATTGCTGCGAATGCTATTGCTATCACCTACTGTGCAGGACTCTGCTATGCGATGTGTTGTAAACAGGGGGTTAATAGGCTAAAAGGAGTCGCATGCCTTCAAAGTACAGGTTCAGAGGGCCGCAGAGTCTCGTAACCCAGAGAGAGATTTCAGTAAACCGCGGCACAGGAAGTCAAAAATGAAACTAGAGATGCCAAACGGAATTATGCGGCTTCTCTTTAACACTCTCTGTCTCCTGTCTTCACACTTCGCACTTAACTGTTTTTCCCACCAAACGCCTTGAAAACATCAAATAGAGCTGCAGGTTACAGATATAATATGGAATAATTTGCCAAAAATATTTATACCTTATCAACTCTAAGTTAGTACTGCATCAGATGTACTGTATAAATGTCATGACCGTGGAGAATAGTGTAGTTGTTTTCAAGGCAGTCCACAAAAACTGAGATGTTTCGATTAAGATTGGCACTATGGTTGACACCTAGTGTTGTAATAGGACAGGGTGACATTTCACAGAACAAAAGCTATGGTTCAGGGTGTAAAACCCCGACAAGACAATTCCAACGACGGACGTTGCCCGGGGTGAAGGCCTCACGTGTTCTCTTAGTCTAACTTTAATTAGAGCATTCTTCTAGCTGGTGTGAATCACAATATAATGGATATTTTTCACCGTCTTTGGACGGGGCATGAAAACGCCATGGTTACGATTAATCTGACTCCATAGAACAAGTAGAATACAAAATTTTTCTATAACCTCGTTAAAAATCTGACTCCAAATTAGAATTAGAATTGATAATTTAGGGAACACCTGTGTAGATTTCGAGACAAATCTGCCATCAGATGTGGCAGCTCAAACCATCATTGCTCAGTAAATGCGTCCCCAGGGTTAATTAAACGCAACTGTCCTGGAATCAATTCGACAATACTTCCATTGGTTAAACGAGACTATCTTGCTAGCGGCATCTATGCATATAAACAGCACGGAGCTCGAAACGTAACAAGAACCCGGATTTGCATAAAACTTATTACACAAACCCTTAAGGGGTAGGACATAATCCCAATCTAACTTAGAAGTATCGTTTCCTACACACGTCTTGGTAGGAATTTCCCCTTAAGTCCCGGTCGCAACAAGGCTAGAATATACGAGTGTTACAAATCAGGGAAAATCATGCAAGCTGAAAAAGGAATAACAATAATTTATTCACCAGGTAGGCAGAACTTGAATCAAACAAATCAATGCTAAGCCAATTACCAGTTACATAGAATTTAGAAGGATTTAGAATATTTTCATACCTGGAAAAGATGAATGGCCACGCGGAGCTAAAGTCGCCCCACGTGGTCGGGGAGAACTCAAATGCCCCCTCGCTCCGGAGCAAGGTGACATGTGACCTCTCCCCACTTACTTACGCGTCAGAAGTTGACAAAGAAGGCACCGGAAAGGAAGAAGAAGCTCGCCCCCTTAGGATCTCGTACCTTTAAAGATTCCAAACCACGCCTCCGAACAAGGTAGAGGAAGGGGTGGCTGAATCAGAGTTTTACTGGCCTAAGTGATAAGATCAATTTGCATAGAGAGGAGACTAGGTAGTCGCCCGAATGAATCTTACAAACGGTGAACCATAATTCCAAGGGAAATGAAACATGTTCCATTCAACTCCTTGGACTCACCCGAGAGTAAAGAGACCAAACATGATATGAATATGTGCTAAAATGATGCAGTTGTCATGGAAATACCCAATAGCCCAATAGTGTGATAAATATATAAGAGGTTCCTTCCTACGATATTGAACAGAAATATATTATGAATTTGATAGAGATTTAGATCGTTTTAAGCAGCTTAAATGTAACTGATCCTGACTTTAATGGAGAAGTGGTCCGTGAGTTTCAGAAGGCCAGAGCAAGTGGCTCTAAACCCCCCGCTGGGCAGAACAAAGGAGATTCTAGGCAGGCAACAGAACATCCAGGTCGTAAAAGCTTGCTGAGCCTGTGTTCCAACAATATGAATTTTGACATGTTTTGAGTAAAATCAAGCCAAATCAAACTTTCAGGTTCTACAAGGGCTCCTTTCCTGCTGTGTGGATGAAGTTTTGTTAAAGTTTTGCACTTGTTTCTGAATGAACCCTTTGAGCGCTTGTTGCCCAATGATGTTAGACATCAAAATCAAATGCTGTTGAAAACCTATCTTGTAGCAACTCCCGCTGGGGCGCTCTTTTCAACAAGTTGCCACAATTGATTTTCAACAGTTTAGGATAATTACATTTTCAATTCAGCACTCTGGGGGTTAAAAAAATGGTTTGAGGGAAGACAAAAGCCTTTATCCGAGGGCAAACAGGCAGTCATATTTGGTGAAACCTGATATAAGTGTGTCTTTATAAATTGAGTATTTGAGTGTAAGACAGTTCTCTCTTCTTTTCAAGTGTATCTAGCGTATGCATGGCACATTGTAGTGGGACTGTAGCAGTGTGATCCAGTGTGTTTATGTCTTATGAAGACCACGCTTGTCAAAATTCAGCGTTTTTCCTGGATCTCCCTGAGATGAAAGACAGAAAAACCCAAAGCTTGCAGAGATTGGAGGGAAAACCTGGCTGAAAATAGGTCATACTGCAGTCGTACAGATAGATTTAGACACAGTCCACTCTTTTCATTCAAAGTCTGTTTTTTACATTCACTGGGGCAAGAATTGCACCTTTGATCCACAGAGACCTTCTGCCATACGGTCCAATGCAGCGATTCATCCAGCTCCAGCTTTGTGATTCTTACAGTATTGAGCCGCAGAGCATTTTCAAGATTACACTCACGGCATTCAATCAGCCTCAGCTGTGAAGGTTTACTGCATTCAGATCAGGTAGCTGCAGAAACACACCCACACTCACTCATACACGCAAACACAAAACAGTCTACACATACAATCACAATCATTTACGCACTAAACACGTACATAATCACATGCAAACACACCAATGCACAGACACACAAACAGAAGTAATGGCCTCCACATATGCTCACTCTTTTTTACACACTCAAACATAAGAACACATGAGTGCGCACAGACTCACATACACACACAGTTGTGTTTTCCTGTCTTTTTGGGGGCATTCCATAGACTAGTATTCCCCTGACCTGAAGGATAAGTAAATTAACCTTAATTTTAACCTTAACATAACCTTAACCAACCTTAAACCTTGATCTAAAAGGAGAATTCCGGTGTGAAATTGACTTGGGGCGTATTGAAACATGATAACGAGTACTAACCTTTGTCCAATACCCCACCTCTGTACACACGCAACTTTTCGAAATAAATTGATTTTTAGCCGAAGCTTTCTCCAACTTTTTCTATTTACACCACTCTGGCTGTTGTGATCCTAGATCCTCCTGTGATCGCCCCGGAACGTTCTACATTATGTTTAACGTTGCTTGGACCTGCGATTGAAGCTGTCGTCACCCATGCGCTGAGAAATAAGCCGGAGCACCTTTTGACCAATCAATGGACTGCAGTGTTTCTGGCTCCACCTTTAATTACCAGATCAGTGTGTTTGGTTCCCCAACAAGAGCAACGCATAGCGTGGCATATGCCCCCGCCAGTATGTTGATCTGTGGCGGCCATATTAGATATCGCACGAGGCTGGTTTTCGAAAGGAACCTTCCTCTAGCCACTCCCATTACGCCATTCAGAAATGGCATCAATTCGACGAGGGATTCTACAGTTATACCGCGGAAACGAAAAGTTTACGGGCGACGGACGGACAGACGGACGGACATGGTGTCGACATAACGCCCCCGAATTGGACGAATTGGCACAGTTCTTTTGGTGCCATGCTATCCACACAACTTTTGACAATGGAAATGGAAAAAAAAAAAGCTATTCTAAAGTGCAACAAAAAGCAAACATAGCTAAAGTGAACTAAACAGCTTGGTGAAAAACAGACATTTAGGGACTGAAAACACCAAATGATTCATTGTTTCAGGTGAGACTTTGTCCCTTTCTTTCTTCAAAAAATCTTAAGCTTTGCAACAGTAGGTGAGCCTCGTTGTTAGATTTTGCATTACAAAATCTGCCATATGTTCTGCACTGGGGTGAAGTCAGGAGTGCAGGCAGGCCAGTCCAGCACCCACATTTCATGGACAGCCAGCCATTATAATGCAGATTACTCTACTGCTCTGCATGCAACTACTAATTTGTTTATTTTTTTTTGATACTGTTATTATTGCTTGCTGCTATTATTATTGTTCTGTCTGTCCTGACAAATCTAATAATGACTGTGTAACTCTGTAACAGTGTTTGTGCTGTTGCAGAAAAATACAAAAACCTGCTTATAATTTGAAAGATTTTCAATGTCTGACTGATATTGTCTCAGGGCTGCATTTCTAATGTTAAATTGGTTTAGTAAGGAATTAGAAAGATTGATCTCACTTGTTTGTCTATTTAATGTTGCGTAAATCTTTCTGTTTGTAAAAAAAAAATAATCACAGATCTACAGGCACTGAAATCTCCTTTGCACGCGCGCGCGCGCACACACACACACACACACACACACACACACACGTGTTGGTATAAACCTCCCTCTTTGGTGGCAGAGCTAAGTCACCCACCCTGAGTAGTGACTTATTGCTTACTTCAATTAATAATTTTAATAGTTTTGATTATTGGCACCCGGATTGAGTTAAAAAGAAACGGCTGGGCCGCTAGCTATCCTCCAACTCCAGCCCTGTGGGCCTTGACTGCCTGATTTCCACTCAAGTGATTCATCATAGCGGCTGATTGGCTTGGTGGAGTCAAGTCAGTTTATTTTTACGGCTTATTTAAATAAAGCGCGAGTTGCCTGGAGTTGGCAGAGATCGCATGGCAACCATAAATGCAAGGGGTAACAGCATACAAATGTACTGTAGAGACATTAGACGAGAAAAAAAGAGTGAGTTTGATAGGCTAATGGCTCCACATAACTTACTCTCGAGGCAATAACTGCAGGCTGATTGAGAGCAGACATAATAAAATGTAACATACATGACAACTTAACCATGACAAAATATCACAACATAACTGTATGTATAGTCCACACAGAAAGGCAGGCTGTATTCAAACCTCGGGCCTTCTCGCTGTTAAGCGGCAGCACTGCTTCCTTCACCAGATGGAAACGTTGCACATTATAATGGTAATTGCCGAAAAATCATTTTGGCTCAGTGTGTTTTAGTAAACATTTAGTAAACAGTCAACACAACCAATGCGAGTTCCTATCCAATGTATCTCCATTTCTCTCGGTTGCTGGGCAATGAATTAATATTATGGGGTGCGACTCTCCACCACACTAATGACTCCCACCACTGCATTATCTGTGAATAAGGAATAATCATTCCCTGCTGCATTATTATGGATTGCAAGAGAGCTCATGACAGGCTTGTTAAAACAACTTTGGCGGTAAAAAAAAAAAACTCCCATTATGAGGACGGCCCTGCAGAATAAAAGGCTAATGTATTCTGGAGAAATAATAGGCACTAATTTATTCTTTTTTTTCACTGTTGCTTAAGTTTGGGCGGGCATGTGGTGCAGCTGGTAGCTCAGTTGGCTCACAGCAAGAAGGTCGTGGGTTTGAATCCAGCCTGGGGCTGTTCTATGCGGAGTTTGCATGCTTCCTGTCTCTACATGAGCTTCCTCCTGGTATTCCGATTTCTCCCTCAGTCCAAAGAGATGCATCTTTAGATAATTGGAGACTCTAAATTGCTCGTTAGTGTTAGGGAGTGATGTGTGGTCGAGGCTGTGCTCCTGTCTTGTCCCCACTGCATGCAGGGGACAGCTGCCCCCGCCATGACATTAACCAGGACTAAAGGGTGTGTTAGATGCTGCTTGTTAATATCAGAGCTGATGTTTGTAATTACCGTCACAACTGCGATGTGTTATGATCCAGACAAGGCACCAAACACAGATCTGGGGTTCCATCCGCAGGGGAGTGTTTATTAACAGGAATTTGGTAATGATGGAGAGAAAAGCCGAAACCTCGAAGTGAGAAGGGGGAAGTCCAGCTCAGTCGGCAATGACCGGAGAGGGTATGGGCGTGTCTGTGCCCAGGCCAGTGGCTGTGCCGGGGCAGAAGCCGGGTAGTAAATCTCCCTCGCAGACGCAGGAGGGCTTCACAGCTGAACCAGTGGGCTTAGCAGGAGCACATTGCAAATCATAGAGATCAATGAAGGCTGGAGAGGTGTTCCTTATAAACTGACGCAGAGGGACAGGCAGGAACAATGGATTAACAAGAACCCGGTCCCAGTCATGGAGACAGATATATAGGCTTAGGAGCTTGTTCCTGTTAATAAGACCCCCGAAGAGTAATTACTTTTTTCTTTATGATTAATTTACCAAAAACACACTGAAAAAGAGCTTCGCTCAACAGATGATGAAAACTGACTGAATGAATTTGCAGGGTATGAGGCATGACAATCCAGCAACCATACTGACACCACAATGAACTTACTAACCCTTACATACTGTTCGGGTCACATTTGACTCGTTTTGACATTTGACAGTGGTGAACATCGCCTAAATGGCCTGAAACGAGATGACTCTCCTAAAGTGATGCAAATAACAGAAAAATGTTCAAGGGCAAACAATTTTTGTTCACTGAAGCTGTTCTGGGTCAAATTTGACCCGGATCTATTTAAATGGATTTTATATCCTCTAGTGTGGGTCAAATTGAAAACAATGCTGGTTTTAGGGAATTGAAACTGTCAAACTGTACATTTGATATCTGTGTGTATTTTGGACTGTGGTGACACAGTTTAAGGGGGGACCTTGACACTGTTGCGAGAACCGTTTGTGGTCCGACCACATTTGCCCAGGTTCCTTCAGAGACAGGCACCTGCAGGCCTTTGAGGTGTCGTGGGGGGGGGGGGGGGGGGGATCTTGAAACAGCGAAATAGTGAAACACCACAGGAGTGATCATATATGATACGCATACAGTAAGGAACAGAAGTCACACAGAGGTCAGAGGGTGACTTGACACAGACATGACAACTGCACCTGCAAGCCCTTGCAATGTAAAATGTAAAAATAAGTAGTAATTAGTATCAATTTGGAATGTGAGGGTCACAACGAGAAGTCACATAAGAAGCCAACACAAGGGGGCAGAAGAGAGCAGATGCAGTTTGTGGTCTGGAAAAAAGGAGCGTAAAACTGGATAACCTGCAGCAAATGTGGCAGATCCCTCTGCAGGTCCCACACATGCGAGATTTCCTACCACTGCTTTCAGTGCGCAGACTTGCAATAAGTATTCTTTAATGTTTTGTGTTCTGAATGTGAATTCAAGCACCTATTACTGAAACCCCATAAGTCACACTTGACTTCACTTGTGGGGTTTTAGTAATCAGTGCTTCAATTAATGTTGAATCAATATTGATAATTGTAATTCTTTCATTCTTAAAATCGTGAATTTTATGTTATAGCGTGACATTTTTTGATGGTTGCAAAGGCTATGTGGTAATAGTACAAATCTTTACAGTTCCAGAATGTTCTTGCCATTTTCACTTTTGAAAAAAAAATTCTTACAGTCGTTGCAGCTGTTATCTTTTCATGTCTTAGATAAAACAGGATTTATATAACCTGAAATTAGATGTTTTTCTCCAAAAACGGGTGTTGTGCATATAAAAATGGACTCTCCTTGCTCTCTGAAACATTGCTAAAGGATTTATCATCCATTACTAATGTCAGATGGGACATTTTTACATTCAAAATAAATCTGTAGTTCAAAATTTAGTACAGTCTTATTATGAGGAAATTCTTGGTCTGGGTCCATATTGACCCGAACCATACTGTAAGGGCATCAAATATAAACAGTATGTAAGGGTTAAAGTATATAAACCAGACATTCACAAAACCGGCGAAGCACACAAATTATAACACCACAGAGCAAGAGAGGAGATGAGACAATAAATCAATTACCGGAGCAAACTGCGGAGACACACACAGACTGCTGGAACAAGGGAGGATCCAATTACTGGCACACGAGAGCTCTGACAGCAACGTAAATATACCAATGTTTGACCCGATCTTTCAGTCAATCAAAACTGTTGCAAACTAGCTGGGTATAACTGAACCTTTACAATATAAGAAGCTACTTTAGTGGATTTGAAATAGAGAATGAAATGTGGTAATTTTATAACCTTTGTCCTACTCAAAACGCAAGACACCATCGATCCCCTCAGTCAGTCACTGCCAGTCTCTATCCGTCGGCGGAGAGGGCAGAATTTCAAAAGAACTATATTAGAGTCGAAAAGTATCGACGCTCCCTGAGTGATGGTTCCGCGCTGTCGGCAAAATAATCAATGGAAGTGTTACTATGTGCTCAGAAAGCAGGGTATTGCCCCGAAAATGCTCCTGCAAACTGCCACAAAGTCACCCACCTCCTCCCCGACTCCTTGTGTCGCTATGATGGGTGGGGCAGCTGGAGGGCTAAGGTCGGCGTGATCCCAGAGCAGAGACCAAATGTATTGATCCTGATGAATTAAACACGATTCCCCCAATGGAGAACATCGAAAGCATTCGGTTCTTCCCCAGAGGCTCTGGGAAAAGATCTGAGGCAGTATAATTTATCATGGGACATGTCTATAGATCCACTTCAGGTCACAGTTTTACAGTGTTCTCTTCGTTTGTAAAATGAAATAAGGTAATGAAATGGAAATTCTGAATACACAGTGAAATATTTGAATGCCCGTCTCTCAGGAGCGTCACTGCGTTCGGGGATTCAGCCGTGGCAGAAATGACAAATCTATTCATTTTAGTTTTTATCTCCATCTTCAAACTGAAGGACTTTGTGCGAGCCGGATAACAGCTAACAATGTTCAGAAAAAAATTCCGCACGATGGATTAGCAAACTTTGTTGATTTCAACCTGCCATTGCATGCTGGGATAGACTCCAGCCGTTCCCTGAGAACCTGACCAGAAAAAATACAGGTCAGACGATGGATGTATGGATGGATTTCAAGAGAAAAATCAGTAAATACTGTTCATTCCAAACTTTACTCTCCATTTCCAGACTTTAGCAAGAGAGCTCACCCTTATTATATTTACTCAACATTCCGAAGTAGGTTCGTCCTAAATGCTCCATTTTGACATTGCATTCCTCTTAAATAGTCTTACCACACACAGTGAGGTTACACCATATATGTTAAAGTCAGATTGTGAAACCATTTCATGAGACTAAAAATTTTTCATTTAATGAAATGTGCTGGCACTAAACTTCTGTCATTTCACAAAATTACTAAGGCTGTTTTAGTCATTTCACAAAATGCCTGGTTTCACTATCTGTCTGTAACATATATACTCATTCAAACACTGAGATCTCACCAAAAACAATTACAGAGCAGATATTCAGTGATCCCGGTCCAGCACCAGATAGTAAAGCTCCTAAATTGGGCCATCACCATATATTTATACACCCTTAGACTGAATGGTAGAATAGGGTACTACATTTGTCCAGAAGTGTAAAATCCAGGGGTCAGAAAGTAAAAATCCAGCCAGGTTTTTCTCCCTCCCACAGAATGAGCCGATCACTCATATTGGCTCCATCTCCTGTCTGAAGTAAATCCAGGTGGTTGAAATAAAGTTCTGGGGAAGATTTTTACTTTCTGAACCCGGACTTTACACCTCTGCATTTGACATACGGCATTGCTTTAGAAACAAGTGCAACCTGGCAGCAAAAAAAGTTTGCCCAACTACGCCACCTAGGGGATTTTCACCATAAGAATTAACCACAAACATCTATCTAAACTAGAGGATTCCCAAACACAGAGAAGCTTGCAAGTAATGAATGGAGTCATGGAACACCAATCTGACAGGTAATTTTAGTGCATAAAGAAATATAGTGTCACAGCACAAAAGATAAAATTAAATATACTCAGCAACAAAAGTTTCTGTGACACCATTTATGTGTATGTTATAAATGACACGCAAAGATCTCAATGCAATCAATATGTTTATTTAACAGGAGAAACACTGACTTTTCAGTACCAACATCACTCAAAACGAAAAATGTCATTTTCATGCGTCATGAAGCACTTGTCTGACGTCTAACCAATTGTGACCTTCACACTTCAATACCGGGTGTGACTTCCTCGTGCCATGATGCAAGCAACGCATCTCCGGCGCATGGACCGAATCAGATGTGCCAGAAATTGCTGTGGGATGTCATTCCAAATCTGACGTAGACGTTGTCGCAATTCCTGGAGTGTAGCTGGCGGGTTATCCAACCGCCGCAAACGTCGATCCATCTCGTCCCAAAGATGCTCGATTGGGGACATGTCTGGGGATCTGGCTGGCCATGGCAGGGCATTGACATGTTGTTGCATCAGATACTGCTGTACAATCCTTGCAACGTGTGGTCTGGCGTTATCATGTTGCAGCGTTATTCCGGGACCATGTTGCATCAAAAACGGGACCACCAATGGCCGTAGCACTTCATCGCGATATCTTTGACCTGTCAGATTTCCATCAATAACAAGCAAATCTGTTCTGTTTCTAGCCGTGATCCCTCCCCAAATCATGACACTACCACCTCCAAAACGATCAAATTCCTGAACACAGTTGTTGGCATAACGTTCTCCACGTCGACGGTATACACGTAAACGACCATCACATCGGTTAAGCATGAATCTTGATTCATCAGTGAAGAGTACAAGATCCCACTGACGTTGGATCCACCGTCGATGTTGTTGTGCCCACTGTAGACGCAGTCGTCGGTGTTGTACTGTGAGTATTGGACGTCTTGCTGGTCGACGTGGGACAATGCCAAAATGACGGAGACGGCGACGGATTGTCTGTGCAGACAGTCGCCTCAAACCAGGTATCGTTCTTGCAGTTATGGTTGCAGGTTGGAATCGATTTCGGAGATGGGTTGTTCGAATCCAGTTGTCCTGTCTGGGAGTGGTTACTCGTGGACGGCCGCTGCGAGGACGGTCTCTGACATGTCTTGTCTGCTGATGACGCTGCCATAAGTTCCAAATGGTGTTTCGGTGGACATTCAGGCGATGAGCAACTTCCCTCTGCGAGGTTCCGGATTCAATCATCCCAATGGCCCTCCACCGATCATTTTCAGACAGTCTTGGCATTTAGAGGGTAGAGTTCCTGATCCGAAATGGCTGTGTTTTCGATAAGTGATGCTTCCGTCGTTCATCAGGCACAATGTGAACATTCCAAAAATTCTCCTCTTTTATTGCCATCCACAAGCATGATTTACGCACATTTTCACGTGCAAAGTCATTTTCTCGCATTTTCATGATTTCCATTTCAATGTTGTGTTTACGTGTACTGTTTCAGTCTGATATCACCATGTATGACAATTTCATAATTGCGTTATGAAAAATAATTAACAATATTGGTGTCACAGAAACTTTTGTTGCTGAGTATAGATTTAGTGCAAAAAGAGAGGACAACTTGTTTACTGGTACATTTATTTATATATGGGGTTAAAGACCATGTCAACTGAAGAAAAAATTCAGCTACGAACAACTGGGGTCCCAAGCTGGTTTATGAAGGCCTTGGCTGCTGGTCTTTTGATTACTTAAACAGGTCTCTTTTTCAGCAAAAATGGTATAGTTGGTAGTGAAGCTAATGGTCAACCTGTTGGACCAGCCAACGATACAGGCAGGCCATCTGGTTGACCAGCTTAAAGTGTCTAAAACAGTCTAAACCAGCAATACCAGCTTGCAGGGGTTTTACTGAATCTTCAGCAGGGAGGGGAAAGAAATCGTCCTGTGATGGGTATTGGCAGCCATTGGAGGAAACATAAAGGGGAGAAAATGATTATGACAGGTGAGCAGCGAGCAGGGGGCTCAGCTGGAGGGAGCGAAATCGATTCACCACCACAACTCAGGATGGAGGCTGTGTTCAAACCGCCTCAAATTCGCTCCATTTTCCTATCTACTACACATACTGCCAATAAACGTCTGCCCACCCGAACACTGACCTTTCTCACAATGACAAATCGAGCACACCGGATAAAAATGAAATTGTTACCTAATGTAAAATTTTCTAGTTTAGTCTAAGATTATGCAAAAACTTCCTCAGTTTGAGTCACAAATCTATTGTATTTATGATCAGGTGTACTTCTGTACAATTTTATGCGGTTATATGTGGTGTCACTCAGGTAAAATGTGGTTGTACATTTTTTTTATAGCATCTTTTTCCCCACATGGCTGGCAGGGGTGTTCTGCACCGTGTCCACTCTCGGCCCTCCCTGATTCTTATTTATCGTGTGTCATTGAGGCCCAGTCCTGGGCCTTAGCCGTGATTCATTCTGTCAGTCTGATGATTGAGGAGTGACGGTGCCTCTCCACCCCACTGCTGTCCATCACCGGCAGGTCCAGACAAGTGTCTGAGGGGTTTAAGCAGCTGAACTACAACCTGGAAATCTGGAGGCTATAGCCCCACTTTAGCCTCAATAAGTGCTATTAGGACCTTAACCCCACATTACTCCAAGAGAATTGACCCCAACTTTTTAAATTTGTGTCCCAAAGTGGTCAGGCCAAGTAATTAAACTTTCATATAAATACCAGTTTTTTTTTTTTTTTTTTTTTTACAATTACATTTCAACCAGGAAAGACTCAAGTGAAATCAAGAAAATAGTTATTATCCTTTGAACATAAAGGGGTAACATGCTTATAATCGAATCAAGTCTTTGGCGCTTGGACTCTTTGGGAAGACTCGAAGATCAGGAGCACTGCCCGGAGCAGCTGCGGGAAATCCCCCGAGGAGCCCAGACACTGGTGGTGGTGGTGGCTGAAGACTGGTGAAGCTGCAGTGGTGGAACGAGAGGTCTGATGAGTAGGGTGCCGTTGGGGCGGAGGAGGGTCAGCGAGTGGCAGCATGGGTGAACTAGGGCGGAGAAAATAACATATTTAAAAAAGACGGCAGCAGAATGATTGGTTAGCGACGCGACTGAGGAGTGCCCTGGTTGGATGGAAGCGATCAGCTGCTATGCCATTTGACTGCTCATTGACAGCCCCGGATAGTGTCTGCGGAGAATCACGAGTGAACATGCATGAACAAATAGACGGGGTTGACAAGCGCGAAAGAGAGAGAGTCTTCCTGACTGAACTTTCGCAAAGCTTCATATGAATAAATATGCCATTATTGCCCATCAAATCATTGGATAATCAATTGTCGTCACTGCGTTGTGTAGGTCGCTGCACGTTCAATCATTTGAGGCACAGAACATGCTTGAGTCTGTGGTTTGCACCCTCCGTACAAGCCCTAAATCCATCACTACCCCAATGCCAAACCATTTTTCTGCAGAAGATACAGTAGCCGTTTAGAAATGTCCCTCATGTTTTATCGCTTTAACATGTGCTGATGAAGTGATGGTTTGGGGATGAACATTGTGGCCATTGCATTACATCCTGCTCTTTTCCCCTCATCTTCATGAGCTCCTACTTCAACAAGAGCTCTGCATTTAAGTGACGTCACTTAACAAAGCCGTGTCTGGAGGAAAGGCCTAACGGATGTGGATTTATGAGTGGGTGACACGGAGGCAGGGTATCTGTGAAGTGAGCTGAGTGAGATTGCCCTGATTTAAGCACCTGTGTTTATCGACTACCTGCACTGTGATTCTGGGGATTTCACTGCAGTCAGATCTCCCAGGGCCATCAGGAGAGGAAACTGAGGTGACGAGGGGATGGAGATCTGGGTAAGAGACCATCCTTACTCCCTTATACCACTGATGTTGTTACTAGTAGTGCTACTACTGCTACTACTACTTACTTCTGTTATTACTATTACTGCTACCACAGCAACTACTACTACTGATGAAGTCGGTGACCATAACGATGATGATAGTTATGATTATGATGATGACTGTGATGACGGTGATGATGATGATTGTGATGATGATGGAGATGGTATAGTGATGATGATAGTAATGATGGCGGTGATGATAATGGTGATGATGATTGTGATGATGATAGTAATGATGGTGGTGATGATAATGGTGATGATGATAGTAATGATGATGGTGATGATAATGGTGATGATGATAGTAATGATGATGGTGATGATAATGGTGATGATGATAGTAATGATGATAATGGTGATGATGATGGTGATGATGATAGTAATGATGATGGTGTTGATTATGGTGATGATGATTGTGATGATGATAGTAATGATGATGGTGATGATGATTATGATGATGATAGTAATGATGATGGTGATGATAATGGTGATGATGATAGTAATGATGATGGTGATGATAATGGTGATGATGATAGTAATGATGATGGTGATGATAATGGTGATGATGATAGTAATGATAATAGTGATGATAATGGTGATGATGATAGTAATGATGATGGTGTTGATAATGGTAATGATGATTGTGATGATGATAGTAATGATGATGGTGATGATGATTATGATGATGGTGATGATAATGGTGATGATGATTGTGATGATGATAGTAATGATGACAGTGGTGATGATTGTGATGATAATGATGATGCAGATGGTAGTGATGATGATAGTAATGATGATAATGGTGATGATGATTGTAATGATGATAGTAATGATGATGGTGATGATAATGGTGATGATGATAGTAATGATGATGGTGATGATAATGGTGATGATGATAGTAATGATAATGGTGATGATGATTGTGATGATGATAGTAATGATGATGGTGATGATTATTGTGATGATGAAAGTGATGATAATGGTGATGATGATTGTGATGATGACGGTGGTGATGATTGTGATGATAATGGTGATGATGATGCAGATGGTAGTGATGATGATAGTAATGATGACGGTGGTGATGATGATTATGATGATGATAGTAATGATGACTGTGATGACGATTGTGATGATAATGGTGATGATGATGCAGATGGTAGTGATGATGTTAGTAATGAGGATAATGGTGATAATGATTGTGATGATGATAGTAATGATGATGGTGGTGATAATGGTGATGATGATAGTAATGATGATGGTGATGAAAATGGTGATGATGATAGTAATGATGATGGTGATGATAATGGTGATGATGATAGTAATGATGATGGTGATGATGATTGTGATGATGATGGGAATGATGATGGTGATGATAATGGTGATGATGATTGTGATGATGATAGTAATGATGATGGTGATGATGATAGTAATGATGATGGTGATGATAATGGTGATGATGATTGTGATGATGATAGTAATGATGACGGTGATGATGATTGTGATGATAGTAATGATGACGGTGGTGATGATTGTGATGATAATAATGATGCAGATGGTAGTGATGATGATAGTAATGATGATGATGGTGATGATGATTGTGATGATGAAAGTAATGATGATGGTGATGATAATGGTGATGATGATTGTGATGATGATAGTAATGATGATGGTGATGAAAATGGTGATGATGATAGTAATGATGATGGTGATGATAATGGTGATGATGATTGTGATGATGATAGTAATGATGATGGTGATGATAATGGTGATGATGATAGTAAAGATGATGGTGATGATAATGGTGATGATGATAGTAATGATAATGGTGATGATAATGGTGATGATGATAGTAATGATGATGGTGATGATGATTGTAATGATGATAGTAATGATAATGGTGATGATGATTGTGATGATGATGGTGATGATGATTGTGATGATGAAAGTAATGATGATGGTGATGATAATGGTGATGATGATTGTGATGATGATAGTAATGATGATGGTGATGATTATTGTGATGATGATAGTAATGATGACGGTGGTGATGATTGTGATGATAATGATGATGCAGATGGTAGTGATGATGATAGTAATGATGATAATGGTGATGATGATTGTGATGATGATAGTAATGATGATGGCGATGATAATGGTGATGATGATTGTGATGATGATGCAGATGGTAGTGATGATGATAGTAATGATGATAATGGTGATAATGATTGTGATGATGATAGTAATGATGACGGTGGTGACGATTGTGATGATAATGGTGATGATGATGCAGATGGTAGTGATGATGATAGTAATGATGATAATGATGACTATGATGATGATGTTATTAATCATAAGCCGGGTTGCGTAAGTTCTTGTGGACATTAGTAGCCCATCGCATTACCTTCACAGTAGCTGTTCAGAATTTCTATCATAAACCCAAACTGTCCTCAGTGTAGTCATCCATCATACCGCTCCTGCAGTGTGGATCAGTCATTTATTTATTCCGCTTTTTTCCTCCTCACCCTCTCAGACTGGATGATTGATTTGAGCACGTAAACCTACTTAAGGCCCTGAATTAAAGAGCGATCAGATGCTTCATGGCTCTGCGGGGCGCTGGTCTGACTCCCTGTTCAATTATTCAGCATCCAGAGCGGAGCGCTAATATTCTGGGAGGAGGGCAGGGGAGGAAACAAGGGAGGCGAACAGTGCTGAGGAGAGGGGGACCATCGCTATGGCGACAAGAGCAAAACTCTGCACCTCTTCCAACCCCCACCCCACCCCCCCCATTTCTCTCCTCATCAGCTGTCACTAAATTCGCATGAGACGGACAGAAGCAAACGTGAATATTCATGATATTCAATGGAGGGTCAGGGCCCATTGTCTAATGCAAACTCATTTTTTTACCCTTTCCTTCCCGACCAATAGACTGTGAGATGGGTGAGATGAGCGAATCCTCGCCTCCATTCTTCTTACACTGCGACCATGACCCAGGAAGAGCCGAGCTTGTTGTTTTTGGAAGCGCTATAACAAATTTCATGCGCTCAGCATCACAAAGCTGTAGCCACCTGCTAACAACATCAGTCAGGAGCTCCTCTGCTCATTGTGAAAAACACAAATTGGACTCTGATTTATTCATGGGATACAAACAGCTGCAGGCTGGTGTACATTATCTGTCACAGCAGGGACCATGGAGGACGCTTTATGAAAAAATGACAGAATATGGATATAGAGAAGTGTCAGAAGAAATTGGACTCTCCCATGTTCGCGTGTTCTGTGTCTTCTGCTTAACAACAGGTTTGGCATCTGAGACCCATTTCACAATACAATCAGAGATGAAAAATTGAAATTGAAATGCTTTTTCTTTCATAAAAGGCAAAGTACATCTTAGACTGATCAAAGCGACACCTTTTGCTATAATAACTGATAAGAGGATTAATGGAATTATTCCAGAAGCATCAGCATATCGGAGATTTAGGACTCCTTATATTTCACTTCAACATAGAACAAAAAAAAAGAGAGTGAAGTGTTTTAAAACTTTTGACTAGTTTGACAGTGTATATCCCAGTATTCCCATGATTCATTGCAGGGGTCACATGCAATTCACTTCCATACCTGTATTTAGAGTTTACAATCAGCCTGCCATGCATGTGTTTGGACTGTGGGAGGAAACTGGAGGACCTGCAGGAGACCAACATGAACACGGGGCGAACATGTAAACTCCACCCCATTCCGGATTCAAACTCACCCTGGAGTCTTCAGATCTTTGCGATGTACTTTCAACTGTGAATTCCACTCCACATCCACCCCTATAAGTGCATTACGCTGACCCAGTGCAATTATGGAGCCAAGCACATCACATCCTCAATGGTGATCCAGACTCAGATCAGCAAAATGAACAAACAAGCCAGAGCCTCAATACATGTTACATTATCTTTATTTAACTGAAGCTTGTATCTATTGTAACATATCTCCGGCAGCAGTTATAGTGCGACTCTGATCACTAACCTTTCCGCCTCCCAGTCAAACACCTAAACCAGTGGGCCACAGGTGAAACACAACAGTTACTGCAGTCTGGACCCATGTGAGTACTGTATAATAATGAGAGGGGCTTCAGTATATTGTGCTGTGACATTTTGGTGGCATTTGTGCCGAGTGCCCTATTAAACACACACCATCACAGCCTCTGATGGATATTTGGACAGCAGTATCAGGTTTATTCGCTGTGCACGGACCCACAGCTGTGACTGGACTGACAGACCTCAGTCAGTGTGTCACATTAATGGTGCCACGGCTGAACCCAAACGGTCAGCACCGTCCCACCAGTGACAAGCAGATTCAGAGCAGTGGTTTTCCACACTCAGGTTATTCAGAAAGCAGAGCTTAAGCCTCAGGAGAATGTCTTAGCACCGAGTTTTCTCTTACGGATGCAGCCGGCAAGGTGTTTCAGCCAAAAAAAAAAGTGGCAATCACCTTGAGCTCACTTTTGTCATACTAATGAGATATTCCTTCGCCTGGACTTCTACGGACTTGTGTGGACGCAAGTACAATTTCACTGACAGCGTCTCCCAACCTTTGTTTGTTGAACCCAAAAATGTAAAAAAACGTGAAGAATAATCATCACTTTAGATGCACATCCATGCACATCAATATTAATGCTCACTAATGTATGTTTCTTCGCGGGCCAAATGCTGGAGGGAGACAATCAGCAGCTCGCCAATCCAACACTCACTCACTCACTCACTCACTCACTCACTCACTCACTCACTCACTCATGCCTATAAGCAATTTAGTGTCACTTGAAATTCATTCAATTGAAAGACTCTATTGACCTGAAATATTTCGACACATCTCCACAGTGGAGTCTCTATTTCACCTTCATGAGGTGCGGGGGGAAAGCAGAGAACCTCTTCCCTGACCTGGACAAGCCCAGCAAGTCCAGTTTTTTTTTTTTTAATTAGTTTGACCTATTTTTGAACTTACTAGGTTTTTTTCTCAGCATTTTATCAAGTAAAATTGAATAAAATCATTCAGAGTAAGCTTCTTTGGCTGCGGATGAACCTCGCTTGAAGCTAGTTAGTCATTATGTAGCTAAATTACATCACTGAAATTAAATTTTTTTAAAATATTTTAAAAATTCTTGTTGAATTGAAATGACCTCCAACAAAACTTATGTAATCTACCGCTGTCATTAGCCTTTAATTTTAAACTGCTTAATTACAGCATCCACCAGTTCTCTCTCAATTTCTCAAAAATAATTCAGTCAGACTCAGTAGGTTTTTCCAGATCAGGGGAGATCTGGACCGAAGCCCTAATGTGCGCAGGAAGAACATGAGAACTGAGAAGTAGCAGAGGCAGAACAACCGAAGCCGGACTCAAACGTACTACCTGCTTGTTCCAGCAGTGCTACCCAATGCTGCGCCGAGCCTCACATTTCATAGTTTAATTATACTATTGATTTTCCACTGAAGCTTTTGAGGGGGGCAAGAATGCCCACAAGCGATTTTAGCTGTACTGTGTTTGCGACTGTAAAATTGAGACAGCAATTATTTTAATTAACGTCGAGGCTGCTGCGCAGTGCAATATTTGAGTTAAAGCTGTCAGATGAATTTCTTGGGCACTTATATGCCAGTCACTGCTGAAAGAGTATGTGACTAAAGTCGCCAACAGGGGTCAGTGTGGGACTACAATCCTCCGTGGACTCATTTATTTCATCATTCTTAATAGGACGAAAGCCCTCAAATATCACGTACTACCCAAATGAGCGACGATTACGCACCAAGGAATATTGGGAAGAGAATTCTTGGTATTTTGTTTTTAAAAAGATCTTAAAATAAAAAATAAATAAATAAACGTATTACTGTGCAGAACAATAGAGGCATTGACAGGAGTATCTGCCTTGTGCACCACAGAAATGATGAATTTCTGAAATGAGAGCTTATTTCAAGGTTCTGGGCGGAAAGCAAGCCATTTAAACCTTGTTCGAAATGTCAAATTTCTTCGATTAAAAGAAGCTAAAAAAATTAGAATAAATAAATATGTAAATGAGTAAGTAAGTAAGAAAGTAAGTAAGTAAGTAACTTCACATGAAAAGATGCTCATTGTGATCTACATCAGCAATTGAAGGAGTATCTGAGAAAACTGCGCATAATTAATCTCTATACCCCTCTCCCGCTCGGCGATGATGACTGAACTGCGGAGTGTACAAAAGCGCACTGACGCGAGCGCCGGTGACAGCTACATCGCCGCGACGGGGTGTTTGTGCTATAATTCATTCTGTTTAAATCAGATTCTGGAACTTACTGTGGCCGATAAACCACAATCATATTTGTCAGGTTCTCCGCAGAACTACGATATGCATAACTGTGAGACTGAGGGGAGGGAGATGAGACGGAGGGAGAGAGAGAGAGAGAGAGAAGTAGGAGGATAGAAGGAGAGGGAGAAAGAAGGAAGACAGAGAGAGAGAGAGAGAGAGCAAGAACGGGAACGGAAAGACTGATAGTGTGGACGGAGGAGCGTTAGCCAAAGAAAGAAATAAAGATGAAGGGATTAAGAGAAAGAGTTGGAGAGACAGACAGTAGGTTGAACACAGAGGGCACTGGGAGGGAGAGAAAGAGAGGTAGGGAGAGATGTAGAGATAGGGAGGTGAATATGAGAGAGGGGGAGAGATGGAGAGACAGATAGAGAAAGCATTTCACAATGTCACAGACATGGCTTTGATATTTAACATTTACACTGAACAAAATTCTGCTTCATACTGTCTCACCTGCTACCTGATTTCAGTTTCTTTAACTCTCTGAGCTATTTAATGTTAGTTTATTATATATGGTGTTTATTCACTGTTTGTGTTATATTGTTTACGTACGAATATTTGCTTTGGAAACATGTTAGTCATTCAACGACATGCCAGTAAAACTTCACTGAAGTAAACGGAGGGAGAGAGTGAGGGAGAGGTAGAGATGGAGACAGGGGAAGGAAAGGTAGATAAGAGAGAGGAGGGAGGATGAGAAAAGGAGTGAGAGGTGATAGAAGGAAAGAAACAGTGAGAAAGAGAGAGAGAGAGAGCGAGAGAGAGAGATGACTCCTGTCCGTTACCTGTGGCAGGGTGCAGGACAGTACTGACCCCTGTCCCCTCCCCTCTCAGAGGGAAATAAACATGGGGAGAGAGGGATATGAGAGAGGGAGGGGAGGGGGGTAGGGAGACGGAGGAGAGAGGGGACGCAGCAGAGAGAGCAGGGGAGGATACACTGACAGGGAGAGGGAGAAACTGACTTATTCTCATTCCACTGCTGGGTCAGCTGACAGACACCCAGCGCCCATCTGTCAATCACACTGCATCCTCAACACTGCATAACACTGCAGGACCTGTCCCAACACAGTAAAAATCATAGTGTCAATTTTACTCTTTAAGAGTTGAATTTAACTCTCTGTCAGATAACATTTGGTCCCACTCAAAATCAGTGTAAATTTTACTGTACAGCCAGTGTAAGATTTTTATAGTTAATTTTACTCTATTTTGTGTCAAAATTAACAATGAGGTGTGTAAAAATATTTGACACTATAGGGAATCATCACCCTGCAGAGTAGATTTCGTCCTTGTGTGGAAGTGGGAATTGACTCTCACTTTTGACACTTCCATTTAGACGATTTCACTCTGCATAGTGCTATAAGTACTCTATCCCGAGGAAAATGGGTTTACACTGGAATATTGACACTCCATTTTTTACTGTGAACCCTCACACACTTCCAACACGTCACAGCCACCCTCCTCACGACCATCACCGTCACCATTAACCCCTTAAATGCTCATTTTTCACTTAAGTTATCCCTTAAGTAAGATCAAATTAAGAAGATGCATCTTTTTCCATATTGTAGGACAGTGTCACACACATATTCTGTATCTGCTGGTTGCAGCGCTTCACTGAAGCTGCATCACACACAGAAATATTCAAACCCAGGACACCATGTTATTATGGGCACAAAATTACTTTAAACAGAAAAATGTTAGATCAGTTTTATTATTTTAAACACATTTCCTTGATGTTCAGCAGGATGTATTCAGGATTGAAGGAAACCGTGGGATCTCCACTAGAATTTAAAATAGACCTGAAGTTCTACAGGTTTGTATACAGCAGCTGTGTTTGAGGGTCCCATGTGTGGTTTGGTTGGTTTTATGGGGTTAGCTATATAATGCCCCCTGTATCATATATGATACACCAGATTTGAAGGATCATGTCCACCCGGTAAGATGCAACACAACCACGACTGCTCACTGTATCATATCTGATACACAGTGCTGCCACCTATAGGGAAGAAGTGAGATTACGGGAGTCTCTCCCCTAGTCACTCACTTCAAGGTAGTAGCTCCCATGTGAATAGGAATTCATGAATTTCCTTGGACTTTGGCTGTGAAGTTCGGCATTCCAAGGTAAATATTACACAAAAACTTATTCTTATACATGTTAAGGGATAGCTATAGATAGTAGAGAGCATATAAATAATTTGAAATTCCAAGTGTTGAGTTCTGGAGGGGTGCTGATTTTTGGCTGTATCAGATGTGATACTCCTGGAATTAGAAGAAGTTCTGTTCAGCAATGTATATTTTGCTGTCACTAAACCTAATGATGAATAGTGGATCTGAATACTACTCTTCAATACTTCAAAAATATTACTGGGTTATATTTTTCCTATAATGATGTCTGTGTCTGGGAATTATAGGGTTAACATCCTTATTTTATTAATAGCTGATAGAGGGAGTGAGGAGAGAGGTGTTCATGGCAGCACAGTCTACCAAATGAGGGAGGTGAACTGACATTTTTTTCCCCAAGTTGAACGGTTTGTACATTCCCCCGACTTCATTCTGTAAAATGGCCGTGAAGCTATATTCGCAAGCTTGTCCGAGTCAACAGCCCGTTTTCGAGGAGCGTAACCTGGGAAACGTGTCCCGTGAAATGTGCATTCAGATGACGGCTCTTCATTTCACTGCTCAAGCAGAATAATTTCCACAGGCTCTGTGTCGGGAGACTTCATCTTCGTCTTCAAACGCGATTCATCCACGGGCGGGCTGTGGGAGGCCGGAAGCCCTCCATTTTTTGGAAGCAGCACCCAGGGCGCCTCGCTGTAGAATTCACTGATTCACCTCCAGCAGTGTACTTTTGACTTCTATTGGAGCTGATAAACTGAGAATTCCTCTGAGCGCTCTAAACACAGCACAGCCCAGGCTGGAATAGAGATTCTGGTTTGTTTGGGTCCTGCCGCTTCGCCGAAGGGTTATCAGTATTCTGAGCGGCGTCCACACGTGCAGGCGGCCCTGTGATTGTGCATGCGGACCGCAGCTGTGAGACCATCCCTCTGCCAGGCGGAGCCGGTGTCCGCTCTGCTGGTTAGCGGCTCTGTGCAGGTTTGAATCGGTCCGACCGGGCCGCGCTTCTGTCCAAACTGCCGACGAAGGGCGGCGCCGACCGAAAGCATGGCCAAGGGTTCTGAACGGGGCCTGACAGCAGGTCCTGTGGGTCGTGCCCTCTGTGGCGGGAGCGTGAAAAATGAGGTGTAGAAAGGATGGATAGAGACACATCATGGCGTCATGCTTCTGCTGTGGTCCTATGGTCCTGCACCATATTTTTTATTTTGTTTCTTTCTTTATTCATTCATTCACATAAAGGGACTGTAAGCAATTGTTTTTTTTGTAAATTTAATGTTATTTAGCTCTGCATTCTGATGACCATTTATGTCATCAGACTTTTATGAGTGTTTAATCTGAGAAATTGATTTCCAGGTCACTCCATTCTACAGTAAATGGCAAATAAATTTACCGCTCACACTTCATCCAATCAGAAGAGAGAACTCCACATGGGGGTGGTCCTCTGAGCGTAGACAGATGAGCAGCAGAATTTCAGTGTGAGTGGCAGCTCACTCCGCCAAGCTGAGGAATAGCTCATTCAGCCAAGTACCTCAAGTGAATTAAGATGGCTGAAGAATAGAGGAACGGAAAGCTTTTGTGGCTAACCTTACTGCTACTGAACAGGTTAACGATATTTTACTTTTGAGCAGTCATCAGAATATTGGTTGGCTGGCATGGTTTGTTCGTGATCTTTACCCTGATAACTAATGTTAGTTCACAAATACCTGGACGGTCGTCATTTGTAGCGGATCTCAGCTTGAGTCGCTGAGTAACGACAGCAGTGTAGCTTGTTGTTTGATCCATAGGTAACATCATGTGCTTCATTATAGCGGAAAACAAACTCAGTAATACTAATTAGCTAAATGCCAGCAAAGTGGATGATTGAGAAATGAAACAATAGAGGCAGATGAGTCACTATTCTCCATGGCTGATGTGCCTAATATTGTAAGATGCTGTGGCGATGACTATCTCATTTGTTCATTTTTGCATTCATGAACTTGTTTGCTTGACCTGTCTTGTTATTCATGAAAAGGAAATTGAGTGTTCTACAAATGGAGTGGTGCCCTTCAACCAAAACTGTTTCCATGGTAACTTTTCAAGCTGACCCCATGCCATCTGGCTGGCAAGACACCACAGAGGACTTTTATATAAACACAGGCAAACACACACACACACAAACACACACATACACAGGTACACAGGCATGCTTACTCATGCCACGTAAATACACACAAAAATGCAAAATACAATGGTATATAAATTAAACTGTTGCAATTTCTTTGTCCAAAAAACTCTTCTGGATATGCCTCATACCAATGACTGCTCTACATCAAATCGGAGCACTCGGCAAACCTCAGCCTATTCGTTCCTCATCAAACCTCGGATGTGTGACTGCGGAAGCCATTAGCCAGAAATTTTTTTTCCGGATAAACATGGCGGCGCCCAGTGGCAGCAGCACTGGGTTTGATGTCAAATTGGTGAAAACATCGTGTTGCCTCCTGTGTCAAGACACGAAGAGACGTCGCCACGCGGAGATTTTGCGAAGGTCCGTTTCGCCTCCATTTTTAGGTGGCGATGTTCGAGCGCGGATTTGGAGAACTGCGCAAAAAGGTCTTCCGGCAAAGAAAATGTCAAGCGGAGCAACACATCAACTTTCGGTCACACATCAGAGCAGGGGTCCCCAATCTTTCCCAGAAAGGGCCTGTGTGGGTGCAGGCTTTCATTGCAACCAATCAGCTACACACCTGATGCTACTAATCAAGCTTATTTGCAAAGAGTCCAGGGGTTGATTAGTAGCATCAGGTGTGAAATTGCTTAGTTGCAATGAAAGCCAGCACCCACACCGGCCCTTTCTGGGAATGATTGGGGACCCCTGCATCAGAGGCTTGATGAAGAGTAGCGGAATCTGCCGAGAAGTTCCGAGTGCGAATAGGAGAGGCCAGAAAAAGATGGAGACCCACACCCCTCAGATGTGACCTTTTCATCGGAGAGTGGTCACATAAACTACAGTGTTTCAGCGGTCGTGTACGGACATCTCCAGTTCCCAGCCAGATAATCTTGGTCCTGAGTAGAGGTGATACCTGGAGGAGATTGCGAGTGACCTTATCCAATCGGATGACTGACCCTCGGATAATGAATTCAGGGGAGGAAGCCTTGATATCGTTAACACTGTGAGTGCGCCGGAATATCAGTTTTTCTCCCATAGTCTCACTAAAGCCTGTCTACAACTCAGAGCCCCAGAAGCCTGAGGCCTATCAATTTTGCACGCAGAAGGCCGCAATAAATCAAACGCAGCGAGTAAATGTTGTGGCTTTTTGAGCACCGTTAAGGGTCCTGCGGGGAGCCGTGTTGAGTCACTTCATTTTTTACTCCATAAACCCATAACTCAGTACCCAATAAAACTGTTCTTGCACTCAGCAAAATATCTGCTGACTCTGAAGGCCCATCTCCCAAGAACTATGATCATGACAGTAACCGCGACAGTACGAGTGAGTGTCCTCAGTCATGAACGATGACAGATTGTTGCAGTTACTTGGCTATGTCATGTGCCATTTTGAATATGATGCCCTCAAGCATTGGTGTTCTATCCTGTGCCATTAAGGGCCGAGAGTATGCAGGCTCTCATTCCAACCAATCACTGCATCTGATTTCACCGATATTTATCCACAGCTTCAAGCAGAGAGCAGAGAATTAATCAGTGGAATCAGCTGGTGTAATGATTGGTTGGAATGGAAAACTGCATACTCTTGGCCTTCCAAGGCACAGGATTGGGCACCACTGACGAAAAAATTTGGATTGGGCTTTGATTGGCTGTCAGTGGTTTTATCATTCAAGCGCTTGAGGAAAAAAAAAAAGACACTCTAATATTGTTCATCTCTGCCGCTTTCATAACAGTAGTGGTGTGGACATTGGCATCCACTTGAGTTTCACAGACTTTTTTTAAATTTGGCATCTCCAATCCCACCCGAATCTGGAATGTCCAATTGGGGAACTTGTACAAGACTTTCGCATATGCGACCGCCTGTTGCCAATTCAGGAAAGTGAAGACAGTTCACGGCTCTCCTCCGAAGTAAGCGCCTGTCAGCCACCGCTTCTTACACACTCATTGGTCGAATCTTCATTCAGAACGAGGGCGGAGGATACCCAAACAAGATCAAGCTTAGAATCCTCCTGACAAGTGCCCGTCTGGCCAACAGGAGGCGTCTAAGCAATGAACAAAGCAACTTACATTACCCTTAGTGGCAGTCCCTTCCCATTTTGCATCCCTGTGGCGCAATGGCCAATTGTGCACTACTCTGAATAAGCTGCTGACCACTGCCAGTCAGTACGACCGGGCTCGAACCCGCGCCGTGATAGTGACATCTGCTTCGCAATGCGATGCTTTGAGTAAGCAATCCGGCTGCTTTGAGTTTGACCGACTTTTAAACAATATATTTTCTTCTCATACTTGTTGTGGATAGGCCTTCAGAGATGTGTTGATTGGATGCTTCAGTCCTTCAGATGGCAGTCATGAGCCAAAGAGCGGCGTTCGTTCCTCTTCACCCTCTCTGGCACCGAAGAACCACGAGCACCTTCAGGTTAATCACGAAGATGTCATGTAATTAATGTTTTGTTACTTAAATTCGCCTCACCTTTAAATGAAAATCTCCAAAGTTAATATGATGGCTTAGGGCCATCCATTAATTCGGCTGCGGTGAAAACAAGCTTCTGAGAGATCGACTCTTTCATCGCTTTAATGGGTTTTCTCTTCTCCAGATCAGTCCAGCGCAGGTACTTTTGTAAAACCATGACCCGTCAATACCAAGGGATCATTAATCCAAATTGTTGTCCTTGCAATGGAAGATTTTCAATGCATTTCAGACCTTTATCTACCGGGGCCTTATTACTCCATCTTTTATGTTTAAAATTACTTATTTACTAAGAAAGGTACAGCGCCCTCCATAATTATTGGCACCCCTGTGTTCTTTTGCTTCCAACAAAATCTGTTTTTTCTTGATAATATAGGACCACAATGACAAAAAGAGGAAAATCCAACCTTTAATTCAAGCGCATTTATTCAGTGCGAAAAAAATCTCGCATTCAGAAATAATTCTTTTACATCAAATCATGTGTGCCACAATTATTAATACCCCTGATTTTAATACTTTGTGCAACCCCCTTTTGTCAAAACAGCCCCTAATCTTATCCTATAATGTTTCACAAGATGGGAGAATACAGTAAGAGGGATCTTCGACCATTCCTCTTTGCACAATCTCTCTAAATCATCCAGCGACCTGGGTCCTCTCCTCTGCACTCTCCTCTTCAGCTCACACCACAGGTTTTCAATGGGGTTGAGGTCTGAGGACTGAGATGGCCATGGAAGGAGCTTGATTCGGTGTCTGGTGAACCATTTCTGTGTAGATTTGGCCACACGTTTAGGGTCATTATCTTGCTGAAAGACCCAGTGACGACCCATCTTCAGCTTTCGGGCAGAGGCCACCAGATTTTGATTTAAAATGTCCTGGTATTTCAAAGCGTTCATGATGCCATGCACCCTAACAAGGTTCCCAGGGCTTCTGGAAGAGAAACAGGCCCACAGCATCACCGATCCTCCCCCATACTTCACAGTGGGCATGAGGTGCTTTTCTGCATACTCATCTTTTGTGTTCCGCCAGACCCACTTAGAGTGTTTGTTGCCAAGAAGCTCTATCTTGGTCTCATCTGACCAAAGCACATGGTCCCAGTACCACTTAGCGAACTCCAGACATTTGCGTTTATGATTGTGAGTGAGAAAAGGTTTTTTCCGCGCATGCCTCCCAAACAGCTTGTTGGCATGTAGATAGCGCCTGATGGTTGTTTTGGAGACTTTGTGACCCCAAGATGCTACCATTTGTTGCAATTTTTTTAACAGTGAGCTTTGGAGAACTCTTCATTTCTCTTAGCATAACTTTGCGTCCTTGTCCAGGCTTGTTTACCACTGTTCCAGTTGTTTTAAACTTCTTAATGATTCCCTCACAGTAGATATGGGCAGGTGCAGGCGAATGGCTATTTTCTTGTAGCCATTGCTTGATTTGTGAAGGTCGACACACATCTGCCTTACTTGAATGGTGTCTTCCTTTGTCTTTCCCATGTTGAAGAGTGGATAAGAGAAATGGCCTCTGTGTCACATCATATTTATACCCCAGGGAAACAGAAAGTGATGAATTACTAATTAAATGTTCCTAGATATTCTGATCAACTTTGTAAACTACGGAAGAAATGACAGAAATACTTCAATTACACTTATTTCCTAGGAATTGTAAGGGGTGCCAATAATTGTGTAACAGGTGATTTTATGAAAAATAATTATTTCTTAGTCAGTGATTTTTTTTTCCCTTAAAATTCACTTGAGTTGAAGGTTACATTTTTCTACAATTTTCAGTTAAAGAGTATGCTTCTGTAATAAAAAATGAATTTATTTTAAGGCTTTAAACATGTCTTATCCAGGGGTGCCAATAATTACGCAGGGCGCTGTAAGTATTACATGAAGGATTTATTTTAGAAATAGATCAGTCATCAAACTAAGGTTTTTCCGTATTTTTATTTTATTTTGTTTTGACTCAAATTTACTGTTTAACTGATTTAGATTACCCTGTATTACCCTGTTTATCTGTAATTCTACATGCGTGAAACAGAAAATTTTACACATGGGCCGTCATGAAGGTCCCTCAGTCCTCAGAAGATGTAGAGCTTTCGGGGCAAAAAGATGTCCTTCAAGACTCGACGTTTTTACACCTGGGTGTTTCTAATGTCATTTTGTCTCATGTCCTTTGAAGTATACTGCTCGCTTTAGGCAGTACCGGCACTGACACAGTTCCAGCACTCCAGCTCTGATGGTGGGGCAGTTGACCTGTGCTGGACAGACTGTTTTGATAAGCACTTAGAAAAGGAAAGGGCTCAGTTTGTCACTACGGGGAAGGGACTCGTTTTGTGCCCAGAGGGCTGAAGCTTAATAGCCTATTCTGTCCAAATACCCGATCCCTCTCGACTGAGAGGCTTCTGTGAGTATCCTCTGCTTGAAAAGATCTCACCCAGCAAAGGGCTCCAAAGGAGAAGCTGAGAGGACGGCTCACTTGCGTTATAGCTCTTTGTTTTTAACCGCTTTAGCCTCTGTAGATAATTTTGAATGGCATTTGGTAAGAGGTTAATCGTTAGAAGTTAAAAAGAATAAATCGCCTCACAGAATGGTGTTGGTGCCGGTTCTGAGCTTATCAAACAAAACTAGTAAGTTCAAGCAACACTTCCATCTTTTATTTTTTTTTGACTGGTACTCTACATGCAGTATCAGTAAAAGGGAAAGTTTTAGACTCCTTTTTTGGCCAACAGACTCCCTATCTGGCTAACTTTTTAATTTCAGCACTCTTTTTGAAACTATAATTGCTGCGTGTAGCTAGCATACTGAGCGGTTTGCTACACTGCGCTAGACGCAGAACGTGCCCTTGCTCACGCACGTCTCTCACAGGCTGTCAGCTGATATTCAGTTTCGTGGTTTGAAATTAATTGGGCTGTGCAGTGTCAAACCAGACGTACAAATGGCTGTTTTCACAAATAACAATGTTGTGGAATAATGATGATAATCTGTGTTAGACTATACTTGAGGACTGACCAAGACAGACAAAGCACTGCCAAACACCCAATGAATTGTTTTTGGACTAAATGATGGTTGACAGCCTAAGCTGGCAAAAAAGCAGGACAAATGTACGAAGCAGTTTGAGCCAAAAAACACAGTGTCTCATTTTGTTGGTATAGCACATTGTAGTGCGGTATATTAGCTTTTCAATAGTATATGGGCAATAGACGCCATTATATCTTTCTAGATTTTTGCAGATAACAACACAGTCCTCATAAACAAAACAAAACAGCAAGCAGCATAACTTCTTCGCAAACTTGGCTTTTATTCATAGCTAAATCATGACCGTTTTTGTAAATTCTTGAGATATTCTGAAGCATCAAGCAGTATGTCCCTTCGCGCCGCTGAGAGGGGAGCGTAAGAGAGGGGGTGTATTATAGAGACGGCAGCTGTCCAAAGATGCGCTTTTCTGCAATGAGTGAGAGGCTACCTCACTAAATCAAGCGTCCTTTCCCCGGAAAGGCCGGCGAATGATTGTTCCTGCCCCAGACGAGCGATTACCTGCCGTCACCTGGGTCACAGGGTGAAGTCAATTGCACTCCACAAAGCCAGTCACCACCCTACACCAAAGACCTACGTGTTGTTAGATCGAGTGAACGATACTCCCCTTCCATGCATGTGCTTTCAGTATGGCACGAAAACTTATTTACCCTTGAGGATAGGGAATCCATTTGTTTTCTTTCAGCATAGTTAATCCTTTATTTATTTAACATTAATGCTCCATTTGATTTTCTTCTCCCTGTCCTCACGTTGAGGTGACCTGTATGTCATGTAATTCATCTCCTTTTATTCGTTTGTTGTCCCTCTTTCATTTCCCTCGTGTGCGATGACAGGAAGTGCAAGCGGAGGACTGGGAAGGATTATCATGCAGGAAACCACTTTAAACAAAGTGATCAGTCGCGATCCTAAATTAAATGACCCCACAGGTTCTCCTCCGAGTTTAGCTACTCAGGAGGTGATGAACAGAATTCAGCAGTAATGTGTGGTTCTACCTTTGAGCATTAATGAACATCATATGACAACTTTTTAAAAATTTATCTCAGGACCTGAGCCCATTTTTTTATATATATACCTGCTCCACCAGATGGGAATAAACAATCGCCTTTGTCCATCCGTCGATCCATCCGCAATTTGTTATTCTCACTCTTCAGACTACAATTTTTGTTTGGATCATTTCATTTTTGTTTTGTGGGTCAATTGTGATATGAACAGGATCCCTATTGACTTTGGTGATGACTGGAATTTTTTTAGTGAAATAACATGTCATCGACAAGGCTGCCCTGTGGGCATATTACCACGCAATGTGTGGCTATCTTTTAACCTTTTAAATGGAAGAAAATTATAAAAGCAGTGTTCTTCCCAGGAATTAAAGGGGTATGCCTCCAACACCAAGGACTTTGAGAGCCATGATGATAGTATTGCGATAATGATTCACTAAAAGAGGAGGAAATGCAAAAGACTTGTGAATAATTGGAGACCCTCTGTTTCAGCCTCGGTGTGCAGTGTTGATATATCACCACCTTGCATCCAGATACAGCAGGCTTCAATGCAGTCTTCTCACAGTAATAAACATCAGACATGTGCACATCACCTGATCTTCACATGCACCATTGCAATGACTTCCCCGCTCCACAATGGAATATATCTGTGCTTAATGAAACCTTGATAGATCTATTTTTTCCTCATTGCAGCTGTTTGCTGTCTTGACTTTATTCATTCAGTCTAAAAAAAAGGAGGGGCTTTGCAAGCAAGACAACTTTAGATTGCCTGTGGTGGGTTTTGTTTGGCAGAGCAAATTGCTTTATCAGTTTTTTTTAATGTGCAATAAACAGTGTAGTTTGAATCATCTTGAAATGGTTTCTCACTGCTATGGTGCATTTGCTCTTAATAACGAGTTCATTTCAAGATAGGGAGAGGTAGGAGATTTGATCGGAGGCCTCTTTGTAACATTAAAAAGCTGCCGTGAACATAATGTCTTAACATCAATCATAATATAGAGTGTTCTAAACAGTAAAATAGATGCCAGCTGTGCCTCTATCCTTTCTGTCAATTGAGCACAAATGATTGCTAAACCGTTTAATGAAAGGTTAGTTTTGCAGACAATCTCACCGGTATAGTGGTCCCAATTACTGTAAGGCACAATGGTAAGGTCAAAAAAAGGTATGACACCATGACAGGTCACCTTGGCCTGCACAGGGGTTTCTTGTAAGATGGAAGGGCTCAAGAGTTATATCCCTCTGCAGGCTAAGAGGTCAAGTTCATTTCATTTAGAGCCCTCTCATACACACAATGGCTTGACACAGTTTAGAGATCTTGAAGAGGACAGCTTTTCCCCTTCTCGGTGCTTTCAACAATTTTCATTTCAGTGCAGACATCAAGAAGGTGAATCCAGTGACACGAAACAGATTCCTGTCCTCTTACATTGATGGATGAACAACCTGCATTGATTCGACCATGTCAATAGATTTGATTTACTAAAAAGGACACAGGGAAGCACATCTTGCTGCCACAGCCAAGGAAACCTCTTCATCTATGACCGACGCCAGTTGTACAATTACGCCGGTATGACCTTTGAGATGAGGAATGCTCCGGCATCATTCCTTTGATTGCTGAATGCAGCACTTCATGGAGTGCGAGGCCATTTTGTGAGAATTCAATATAAAAGGTGATTTTTGTGTGCTGTACATTGGCTCAGCAATCAGAGGAGGAAAAAAAAATTGATTTTCAGTGTCAGGGTGGTGATTACCTGCTGTGTAATACGAATATGGCAAAGGCATTTCAGCATAAATTTGAAATAACAATTTCATGCATTAAATGTCTTACATATCCTCTAATTGTAATTACTTTCCTGGTTCTACACTTCATTTTTTAACCATAAGGTTTGAATATACAGCATAATATTCTGTACTTGTTTGTAAAATACCAAAAGTAATGGGAATGTCGCACCTTTTTGATGTCTCAATTCACAAACCAACAGACTTATGGGAAATTGCTCTGATAAAATTTGTGGGAATAGGGGCTATCAACATTTGTCTTGCAGTAGCATTGTTTATTATGGAAGATACTTTTAGATGGATGAAGAATGAGACATGGAGAGGATCAAAACAATCTCAAAGGATTGCTTCACAGCTTGACCCTTCATTGTACCTTTGCTATCAGCATCGGTGACACTAGTACAAGGATATTAGCTGCTGATGCCCCAGATAAGCACAGACACATCTCCAAGTCCATGCTATCTCAAAGATGGCAGACTTCAGATGCATTATTCACTATGTTCCTATAAAGATGAAACACAGACATTCATCCTTTTATCACAGTAGTTTGAAGTGCACTTAGGGTGTCAATAATGGTATACTCTCGACAGAGAGCCTGATTTTTCTGTGCTGCAAGAAAGAAAGAATACATCAGTCTCTGATGCAAAGTGTCAATTATGTGGAAACCAAGCAAGCCAAGGCCGTCGTATAGGGGGGAAAGGTTATGACCATAATAAGGGCACACAGCCTATTGGGGCCGACAAAACCCACAGTAACCGCCATGACTAAATTGTCATGCATAGACCTAACTGCTATTTATACTAATGCAACAGAGTTAATCACAAAGCCACAAAGGCATGCTATATTGATTAAATACATTTCAACAACCCCCTTCTTAAAAAATGGTTCGGTCCATGCTTCGTGCTCCACTTGGAAAATTGTCTGTGCATTTTTGCTTGCGAGGTTCGCGAAGTACGGCAGTGAATAGTATTCACAGCCCACACACACCAATCTGGACACCAGAAAAGGATAGAGAGAGAGAGGGAGAGAGAGAGGCCAGCAGAGCAGGGGCCCAGAAAATTACAAAATTCTTTTCAAAGAAAGGTGAGAGTATTTAATTAGTATGCTATGTTAGCAGTTCAGGCCGGCTGTTCAGCTGCTAACGTTACGTTAATGTAACATGCGGTCAGCTGTGTAAATAATCGCCTGAAAAGAATGGCATTACTCAGATATTAACGGTATCATCTACAGGAAAGATCGGTAAAGTTATAATTCGCCAGCCATTATAATATACCGTCAAAGATCCGGTAGCAGCAGGACACATGGCTCTCGTGACTGTCCAGGGGTGTGTTTTCCGAACAACGACAGAAGTTAGCTTTGAACTAACATGGTACGATGCATCGTTAAACTAACGAACATCCAAAGAACGATGGTTTCCCAAAACCCTCGTACCTTGTTCATACTACAGTAGTCTGAACCATGTTGGTTTAAACAACGTTAGTTTGAACCATGAGAGTTTGAGCGATTGCCAGCTAGACATTACTAAGGAGAGCAGCAGCTCTAAGGAGTGCATTACAGAGGTGTTGGGAGCTCCGGTCTATCGGCCTCCTCTTACTCCTGAGGAGAGTTTTGTCCATTCTAAGCCCAGAAGTGCTGGCGGGAGTCCCAGGGGTGTAGGTATCTGTGGTGCACAATTCCCTAACATGAGTGTCTTCCCCCCCTCTGCCACTTCTTCTAAGCCCATTTATGCCTTGTCCCTTGCAGTTTCATTCCTAGGGCCCCCCAACATTGGGCACCCACAAGCAGGACACCTCAAAATTGGCCATCTTGTCACTGGGCCACTACACATTGGGCCCCCTCTGGTATGGCTTTCTGTGTGTCAGGGCCGCTCTTTCCCCTGAGTCTCTAGAATCCTCTCAGACTGGCAGTTCGTCCACGTCCTGCACAACATGGCCGTCACAGCAAATGTCCAGCTCCCTGAAGATCAGGCTTTCTCTGTAAAGGATGCTGAAGATGATCATGCATTCCACAGGCCACAAGGAATGACAAATGTTATGCAAAAAGACCTCCGTCTGCAAGACCACCTTTCTTTTTATCAACACTTTCCCATCCACTGTCATATATATATATATATATATGTATATATATGATTTCTACCATATTCACAGTTGCAAGTGGGCAAACAACATCCTCTCCTATGGATACATAAAAATACATGAAAGTAAACAGCGAGATCAAATGTTCTTCCTATGACTAGCAAAACAAAGTCACGAGCTTTACTGATTTACTCAACAATACTACCGTCTTGAACCATGATCCTGTAAAGCAGGCTAATTAACCACCTCCTGCTCTAATGACAGCGGGGATAAAAACAAGTGTTGAATTACTAGACTAGCGTTGTTAATCCTTGCAGGACATTAAAGTTTCTTTGCTAACGCATGTGAAGGCTACAAGAGATATAATTCCACAGATCCAACCATAGGCCCACTCATGAACAGAGAAATACAAAAAAAAGTGTTTTTTCCTTGTAGCTACATTTTCAAATCACAGTGTTGATGTTATATATGTTTGTACAGCAAGATCATCGAACATTTTCAGCTACTGACCTTATGTTTACCTTTCATGGACTCCATTTTCCGATGCAATCACCCGGAACTAAGCTTCTTACTACAGCTGGGGGGCAGTAGTTGGAACTACACAACTTAACAACAGTGGTTGCGAATGCTTGTTCGAACTATGGTTTTGGGGAACACCTGCTTCGTTTAACGATGGTTCGCACTACGTAAGTTACCTTGATAGTTTGAACAATGGTTTTGGGAAACACTGTTGGCGCAAGTGCATAGTTCAGACTATGTAAGTTGCTAACTTACTTAGCAACTACGCTTTTGGGAAACGCACCCCAGGCTAGGTTTTGATAGCAAACTACATGCAGTCAGTGTGGTAACCATTGGAGTAACTGAAACAATCGCTTCACAAGGCTGACATTCTACCGTCTTACAAATGTTTTCACTAAAACTAAACTGCTACTAAAATATAATTTTAAATATTTGAAAAAACAATATGAAATAGAATAATGAAACTTTTATGTACTGCCACTCCAGAATCAGCTGTGGTCACTTCATCTGAACCTGACCCAGCAGTAGATCCTCACCACCAGCAGTCTGAAGATGTTTTTGATGGTGAGTGAGTGAGTGAGTGAGTGAGTGTGGCAGAAGCTGGTTGGCTGTTGAGAATTATTAGTGAACTGCTGTACCAATGGCAAATACTTACATAGTGGTCAATCTCTCAGCCATTTGAATTATATAATTAAATGGCAAAATAGGCCAGATTTATTTACAAAACTCTACTTCAGCCACTATCCATCCTGTTGACAGAGCCAGGCCCATCTCCCAAAAGCAAGGTTACTTCAGATAATGAAGGGACTAGTAAACCAGATCATAGCTGTAGCCTACAGCTACAACAACCCAGGAGAGACGTAATAGCCTTGCCAGACTTTCAATTGAAAGTCAGTTAAGTAGAAAGTTGGACTTCAAAGACCTTAAGCTGTGAACAAACAAAAGAACTTAGGCTCAAGTTGAGATAAGGGAAGACTTAAAATGATAGTTTTTGATGTTTATTTTACAAGAAAGTATTTTATTGTGTTGTCAATATTACTTGCAAGAAATTCAAATAGTTAAGTTACATAGCTACCTTGGTGATTTCCTGATAACAGCTTCACCCTGTGTTGTATCTTTAGCCGGCAAACTTTGAGTTATTGTCTGTTGCACATCAGTGCTCGATGTTTTACAATAGAATACCCAGCACCCATTTGCTGAGTGGTTTATTGAACATTTATTTCTGATCAGACTAGGTGTAATAATGTGGTTTCAGGTAGCCTCTTTTGTGAATAAATGCCACATCTAATAATTCAGAATTTGCATAATAATACTCTTGACTCTGTGTTGAGTGGTTAATCGTAAAAAAAAAAGAAAGAAAAATTGGGGCTATTGCATCTAGCACTGTCAAGAACACAGAGAAACAGAAAAATGAATAACAGCCATTGTTGTAAAAAATGTCGGGGGCCCACACTGATATTCTTTCAGGGGGGGCAGAATTCCTAGCAACTGCCCTGAAGCAAGCTAAAAGCTTAAGACACCAATACAGCAAATGCATTATGTAAGGTTCAAAATGGGGATTTGCCAATAAATAACAGAGAAGGTAATAGACACTGTGAGCTTCGTTTTGGTATTCAATGTATATGTCAAGCATATCTCTCACCAGATAAATGGAAAATGGATATGGGGGGCTAAGCTTTTATTTGGGGGGGAAATCTAGTCCATTCTCATCTAACTATAGATAGTTTAACCTAAAAATGTAGCAACATAATCGGGGGGAGGGCTAAAGAACATTTCAGTAGGGCTATATCCCCCTTGAAATAGGCCAAGCTAAGCTCCTGTTATATGTTTTATGTACAGGCCATTATTGGAGCATGCCTATTGTTTGTAATCATTACAGCGTTTTGCCGGCTGTCAGATTATCTTTAGGCGAAGAGGCGCTGAGACTAAATGCATCTGGGGAGTGCCTTCTCGGAGATGAGTCACTGTGTTTTCGCTGTCTTTTGTATTCGCGAAGCGAGGCTCATTTCACACAAGCCGCAGCCTCTTGCTGGCTTCCTCTAGTTTCGCTCATACGTTTGTTTTGTTTTATAATAATAATTGAGTTTTCAAGCATACTCTTCAGTTAATTTATCCTGACTTTGAATTATCGGAAGTTTGGGGAATTTCGTTGTTGGTCTGCTTCCATTATGTTACTCGATGTTTTTTTTTTTTCTTCAGGTTTATCTGCCTGAAAGTTTACATCTCATTATGAGCGACTATCGCCCTTCCACCTACAATGTGTTTTGCTCAGCACATAATTGCACATTAGTGTATGCGTAGCAGGATTAGCTCAGCTTGTGCAGAGCGAAGGCAAGTACCGGTGAACGTAAACACTCCACAAACACGGTGATGCACAAGATTACTGCTTGTTGCCCTTTTCTAGGAGCTACCATATCTTTAGGTGACCAATAATACAATGAACTGATAAACAAATATTTGCGAGTTGGCGGTTGAGCTTGAAATCTTCCCAAGGACTTAGTGGATTCACTGGATAAAATGAGTCATCTTAACTAAATGATAGTAGACATACACTAGGAATGCAACAATATTAAACTGCGATTATTTTAAAGTGTAATAAGACTACTTGCCGCCATAGGGTGTGCAGACAGTGGCATGCCATTTCCTCCTGAATCATACAAGTGGCCTTAAATTAACGACAATCAATTGAAAAGCTTTCGGAAAGATATTTCAGATTTTAATTCCACTAACTGCCAGCGAGGTTGGGCAGCTTTAATGACCTTTAAAGGCTCAGTTGGCCAACCCTAAATCTGCTCCCATACACATAGCCTAAATAACAATCAAACAATTTAGCCTGTTGCTGATAATGATTCAGAAGTGATAGAGAAGAGCTGACAGATGTAACTATGCTACATTGTTTAATTGAAAGAATGCCAATAATAAAAAGAATTAGAAAAAAATCTTTGTCTGAATTCCATTTCTCATCGAAGCTAAGATTAATCAAAAATAGAGATTCCTTTTATAATTGCCCTGGATTTTAAGCATCTAAAAATATGCAAGGTGGAAAACATTACGTTGAGTGGACCAAACATGAAATGAGATATAAATGATCGCATTCGAACAAAATGGCCAAATGTTAGCCCACAAAAAATCTTGCAATCGCATTCATGCAAACCTCTGCTGTTCCATGCCCATTTAATTGTATAAATGCGAAAGAAAACATGCCGTCTCAATAAATTAGACTGTATACAGATTCAAATAAGTAATAATTAAACGAATCAACCGTTTGATTGCCAATGTTGCTAAATAAACGAGAACAGGATGAGAGTTATTGCTTAAAAGGAAATTATTCTTCATACCTCCACTTAGCTCAGTTTAGCATGTCGCTGATTCATACTGATGTCTGTTTTTTTCTCCTCTGAAGCATTTCACATGGCCTCTGATGTTCGGCACTTATGGCAGCAGTGCGTTCGAAATTGTATTGGGTTGATTAATGGAAAAGGTCAAGCTCTCATTTGCCCCATAAGAGTAGGTGGTTTTACTATGCTTCAAAATGTTTGCGGTTGAATATCGCCACATCCGTAATATACGCTACTATTTGTTCAGCCAATAATATTATTTCCACTTCATGTCCCAATGAAGTGTGGATAATCGAATCACGGTCCTTGTAGTCTGAGAACGGCAGGCTTTCCACCATCCCTTTCATCAAGTGCAAAGACAAACTGACCAATCACAAGCACTAATCATTTAGTAAATTAGTTAATTACCAGGGATAAGAGAAAGCCTGGACTGGTTTTGGATTCAAGGCTCAGGTTTGGAGATCCCGACAACAGAGTAAGACAGGGGATCGAACTGAATGACTGTCCTCTATGCTTGCTGCTTGCTTTGTTTCATGTGTGCATAGCCTTTTCTACTGGATTATAAACAAAGATAAAAATGTTCACACCCACACTGAGTACAAATGTGCAACGAGAGGCTACAATGCCTGTAAACTGTGTCAACAAATCAAGAGTAAGAATCATATTCCGAGTGGAATCAATAGTCCACAGACTTGTGTTTTTGTTTTTACAGGGCCTCTTTCCCGATCAGGCACGAGGCCATGCTGTTTGCATTTACACTGGCATTTACACCCACACTGCTCTCAGGAGAAATGAGAGCACAGCTCTTTCAGTCAGGCTCACAGTTCAAGTGGAAGCAAACAACCAAAAAATCCAAATAATGTAACACTCACATACACTGCCAGACCGGTCTAAAGGTGTAGATGTCAATCAGGGAGTGGGTCACCATGACTGCAAAGGGACAGTAATTAGTAGGAATAGTGGAGAGCTGAAAGACCACCATTGATGAAATGCTCCCTGATGTAATTATGTGAATAAACAGCTTGTTGTGGAAAATGGATCACGCAGAGTGACAGGGGGGAGAGAGAAGTCTGGTGCTTAGAGCCTTACTCCTCAGGGCTGATTCAAGGGGGGTCAATAAGACACATGCATTTCAGTACAGCAGGACATGTCATGCAAGCAACATTGAAAGGCTGTGTGTGTGTGTGTGTGTGTGTGTGTGTAGGACATAGCTTTCAGGAACCACAAGCGAGAGATGGAAATCCAAAAAAAAAACGTATGCCTTTAATAAAGTCCGGGTCAAAGCCAAAAACACAAGAATTGCCAAGCTACAATACGAAACCCAAAAACAGTGTTGACTCGACAGGCAGGGGTCAGAACCAGGTAGACAGATGAGCAAAGGTACATAAACGGTAGGCAAAAAGTTGTAGTCGATGAACAAAGCCAAGGGTCATACACAGGGCATCCAAACACAGAAATCTTGGTCATTCCAAAATAGCTTGAAATCCAGAGAGACAAAAACAATACAAAAAGGGCAATGGCAAGAATCAAAGTCAGACAAACCAGTAAAAGAAAAACAATACTCAATGGCATACAAGGCACTCTGAACAAAAAATTATTGATCAACGTTGTGACAAAGTCAGAACTGCAGTGAGGACTCTTAAATAGACGGTAGGGAAGTCACATGCTACGCAGGGAACAGGTGAGCTGGATCAGACTAATTACAATGGGAGAACACATGAGGGAAACCCTCACCAGGAAAACTGGCGAAAGCCAAAACACAGATGGGAATCACACAGACAGCCTATGACGTTTAAACAGCTCCGGTCAAGGAGTTCTAAGTGCACAGATAATGAGTTCAGGAAAGTAATTAAGCACATGTGAGAGGCCTCGCTGAAACTCAGGGGGAGACAGGGACCGCTGAGCAAGAGGCGGAGACTAGAACAGGGCGATTGCTGAGAGGGAATTACAAAGTAGTATTAATTAGTACCAGTGCAACTTTACAGATTAAACTAGAGTGCTCGTTAGTAAGTTAGTAATCTATGTACATGGATTAGTTGTGTTAGTAGACTATGATACAAAATACAAATGTTAGTTTTGTTATTAATCAGACTAGTAAGGTGAGGGAAGTTAACGAGAATCGAAGGAATATATTGAACACCACAATTAATTTAAATCACCCAAAGTCAGTGAGCACGCTGATTGGGAAGACGAACTGAACCAACTAGATAACAAGACAGGGGAGACAAGTGCAATGGTACTGAGAAATGGAATGAAGTATAAATCTGATAATTTCAATAACCAAAAAGAATAAATAAAGGAAAAAATCTCGAACACTGAACTTGAAAATAAACATGAACATAAACATGACAAAAAACCATAACCATGACGGTGTGTGTGTATGTGTGTGTGTGCGTGCGCGTTTGTGTGTGTGTGTGTGTGTGCGTGCATGCACGCGCGCGTGTGTGTGTGTTTTTCTTTATATGTGTGACCACGGGACACTTTTTCTGTGTGCCTATGTGTGTGTGTGCGTGTGTGTGTGAGTGACATCATCACCTGCTTGGTTCAGGGGAGAAACAGTGATTCCTTAGCCATACAGTAATCTATTAGCGACGCAGTGACCATTAAAGGTACAATCATCCATTGGCAATGCAGTGATCCATTAGAGATACAGTGATCTTTTTGCAGTAAAGTGATCCGTTAAAGATACAGTGAGTCATTTGTGAAGCAGCGATCCATTAGAGACACAGTGATCCATAAGCAATGTAGCAATCCGTTAATGATGTGGTGATCCTTAAGCAATGCAGTGATCGATTGAAGATACAGGGATATATTAAATACAGTGACCCATCAGAGATGCAGTGATTCTTTAGCCTGACCAAAGCAAACAGCTCAGTAATTAGCATCCTGCGATTAGTCTGCCAGGGCTTTCATTTTCATAGGCTTTAATTCTAAGACCCTTCACTCTATTGCACTCCAGTTGTAAACTGGAAATTAAGCATGTAATGCACTTAAACTGCTGTCATTACTCATGTTATCTCAGGCTGGAGTCCAACTTACAATGTGAACAACCTCTCCAATGAATAAAATTTATCGCAGAATTTAATATTACAGGTTTTAACGGTGTGTGATCATAATAGTTTTTATTCTTCCCATGATAGCTAGATCAAATAGTTTATAAATCTGGTCTTTTAAGAATACTATAAAGCTAGTATTACAGGACAATGTGGACAGTGTGAAACACAAACTGTATATATATACATATATTAAGCAGAGCCTTTTCCTCTGTTATCAGTTTAATCAGCACTGGACTTTGGTGTATATCCTGAGAGTAGTACAGTGTGTGAGAGGACAGAGCGAGTCCTGTAATGATGCTGTTTTAAGGGTGTGACGCACAGTTCATTTCATACGGATGATAGTGGACACTGTGATCTTCAATCTGGGGGTAACTGAAGTTCAGGTTTATTAATTTAATAACGGGACAGTACAAATTAATATTCACAAATGGCCATAATTAATTGGACACTAACACATTTTTTTTGTAAATTTGGTTTAGTTGTTTGAGTCGATCACCAGATCTGAATCCAATTGGACGTGTTCTTTACATGCTGAAGAGGAGACTGAAGGCGAAAAGTCCCTGAAACAGCAGGAACTGAAGATGCTGCAGTACAGGCCTGGCAGAGCATCACCAAGGAAGATACTTAGTGTCTGGTGATGGCTACGTATCACAGACTTCAAGCAGTCATTGCATTAAAATACTGTAATATGCAACCTGTAATGGAATGTCAGAACACTAGGGTGCACTATACCACTGAGGCATGATGAATGCTAGGTGACACAGAACAAGAGAAATAAAAGCGAAAGCGGTGGCTCGAGAATGGTCGCTATCATCATTGTTATTGTATAATCTGGGTCTAACCTTGCTTGTTCAAATCCAAATCATTGTACATGGCATCAGAAGATGGTGATAAGAAGCCATGAAAAAAACGACAGTGTTTTTGGAACTGTTAGGAAGACGTTTGAATCTGTTGCAGTGTTGATTAGCGAGCTGCTAAGCCAGCAAATCAGCTAGCTTGTTGTCCACGGTAAGGAAGAGAGAGAGATAGCGACAGAATGGACCAGATATTCTCAATACCGCCCCCGGGAAGCTTCAACTTTGACGAGCCAAACAGTTGGACACAATGGATACGGCGCTTTGAGCGATTCAGGATAGCTTCTGGGCTAGCAGAGAAGACGGAAGAGTACCAGGTCAACTTGCTGCTCTATATTATGGGGGAGAAAAGCGATGACGTATTGAATACTCTGACCTTGAGTGAAGATCAAAGAAAGAAATATGCAGTGAAGCGCCAGGTGAGCATTTCACTGGCAAACATAATGTTATCTATGAGAGAGCCAAGTTTAATAGCAGATATCAACAGCCGAGGGAAACAGTGGAAAACTTTATCACTGATGTTCATAAGCTCGCAGAGCATTGTCAATGAGGCATTCTGCTGGAAGAAATGATTAGAGACAGGATTGTAGTCGGAATTAGAGATGCCAAACTGTCAGAAAAATTACAATTAGATCCTAGTCTTACACTGGCGAAAGCAATAACACAAGTCAGACAAAATGAAGAAATTATAAAACAGCAGCCACTGATTAGAATAAAGACTGAAATTACAGAAGTAAATGTTTATGCAATTTGCACGAAAGCCAGGGAAATTCCCTGTGCAGAAAACAGAAAATTGCAAAAGATTCGGGAAAAGCCCAAAACACTCATGGAAACAATGTCCAGCTAGAGAAGCCGACTGTAGAAAATGTAAAAAGAAAGGCCATTACGCAGCTGTTTGTCACACAGGACAAAGAGTGGAGGCTATTGGAGAAGGCCATGAGACTGCAGAATGTACAGTCATGGGAACAGTCAAATGTCAAAAACAAGACATACGGAAACAGGACATTCAAATGAATGGAGAGCTTGTTAAGTAGATTCTGGAGCGACTGTCACGGCCATACCAGAATATGTGTACTCAAGAGCTGGCGAACTGCAAAATGCACAGCAAATAATATGTGGCCCTAATAACCAACCATTGACTGTATTGGGCACATTTAATGCATGTCTGAAAAAGCGCAAACAGAAAACAGAGCAGGAAATATTTGTGGTGAAAGATCTAGTGATGCCACTGCTAGGTCTCCCTGCCCTTCAGCATCTACCGCTGCTACAGCAGGTGGCAGCAGTTCAAGCCATGGGAAACAAATTTAAAGCAATGTTTCCAAAAGTTTTCTCAGGCTTAGGGAGGCTACAAGGTAAAGATACAGCAAGCAGAAGAGGCAACGCCATTTGCCCTATCAGCTCCCCGATGTGTTGCATTACCCCTTATGGACAAAGTTAAGTCAGAGCTCCAGAGAATGGAAGACATGGGGCTCATCCATAAAATTCAAGAGCCGACCGAATGGTGTGCGGGTATGGTGGTCGTTCCCAAGCCCAATGGGAACATCCGGATCTGTGTAGATTTAACAAGGCTCAACGACAGTGTGCATCGCGAGAGGCACATACTTCCAGCTGTGGATGACGCTCTCGCAAAATTAGATGGAGCAGTTGTGGTTTCAAAATTGGATGCCATGTCAGGATTTTGGCAAATACCCTTTGCATTGAGACTCTGAGCCCTTAACAACATTCATCACTCCTTATGGGAGATGTTGCTTTAGAAGACTACCATTCGGAATCTCATCAGCCCCTGAGCACTTTCAGCTGAGAATCTCACAGATCGTTGCAGGCACACCAGGAACACCGTGCCATGCTGATGACATCTTGGTGTTTGGCAAGGACCAAGCTGAGCACGACGACAGACTGAGTGAAGTCCTCAGGAAGTTTGAGAGTGCGGGTCTGACGCTGACTGAAAAATGCGAGTTTGGGGTGAAAGTGAAGTTTCTGGGCCACAAAATCAGTGCTCATGGAATAGAAGCTGATCCAGATAAAATCAACGCGATCATAAACATGCGCCAACCACAGAACATTGAAGGCTTGAGGCGCTTTATGGGGAAAGTGAATTATGTTGGCAAGTTTTCACCGCACCTGCCAACTCTCACAAAACCCCTGAGAGACCTGCTAAAGAATGACTCCATATAGACTAGGGACTTTCCACAAAAGACTGCTTCTGAGGCAGTGAAGAAAGAGTTGAGTTCGCCAGCGGTCTTAGTTCAATACTGCTCAAAGAGTGAAACTCTTCTCTCCGCTGATGCATCCTCTTATAGACTGGGAGGAAAGTTAATGCAGAGACAGTCAGACGGAGAATTCAGTCCTGTAGTGTACATATCCAGAAGTCTAACACCTATGGAAGCTTGATATGCACAATTTGAGAAAGAGGCCCTTTCTGTGACCTGGGCGTGTGAGCGACTGAGTGCCGACCTCCTGGGATTGGACTTCACGGTACGTACAGATCACAAGCCTCTCATCTCATTACTAGGCACCCGTCCACTGGATGACTTACCTCCGCGCGTTCTCAGATTCAGACTGAGGATGATGAGATTCAAGTACAGGATTATTCAAGTGCTAGGAAAACAGCTGGCAGCTGCCGATGCGCTGTCAAGAGCACCACTTGGACCAGAAAGTAGCACAGAGAGTGATAGCCTGGAACAGGAATGCAAAGTCTACATTGACTACATCATGGGAAACATACCTGCAACAAAAACAAAACTGCAACAAATCAAAGACTTGCAGAATAGAGACAGACCCATGAGACAACTCAGAGTATAGACAGACAGAGGGTGGCCTGTGTACAGAAACGCTGCTCCAGACCTTCTCCAACAAGACTGGCCACATAGAGCAGACATACAAGTGGATCATGGGATCCTCCTGAAGGGAGAGCGAATCCTCATCTCAGCATCAATGCGCAATGCGCAGAGAGATGCTCGAAAAAATTCACCATGGTCATCAGGGGATGATGAAGTACTTTGCCAGAGCACAACAATCCATGTGGTGGCCAGGGTTATCCAGAGACCTGAGAGAGCTGGTGGAAAGATGTGGCGTGTGCTGCCAGTACTCCGCTTACCGCTCAGAACCACTGCTCACATCCCCTTTACCTGCAAGACCATGGCAGAGGTTAGCTGCAGGTATCCTTCAGTGGGGGAAAAGACACTACCTGGTCGTGATTGACTATTTATCAAGGTGTCTTGAAGTAGCGAACCTGCCAGCCCTCGCAACCACAATGTTAAGGATTTGGGAGGGAAAACACTGGGAACACTCGGGAAATTCGGAACACTAGGAAACTGGACTCGGAATCAAAGGGGAGAGATGCCAGGAGCGAGGGTCCAACATAATTTATTAAATAAACAGATAACCAGAAAAGGGGGGAAAAAACGGGGCACTCCGGCCAACGGAAACACCGTGCTACTGCACTGAAGGAAGGAGAACTCAGGAATCCAAAATAACCAGAAACACTAGGGGGCATACTCGGGACAACTCAGACGGGACTAGGGGACACTTGGAACAGGGAGCTAGGGGACACTCGGAACAGGGAGCCAGGGGACACTCAGAACAGGGAGCTAGGGGACACTCAGAAGGGGAGCTAGGAGACACTCGGAAGGGGAGCTAGGGGACACTCGGAAGGGGAGCTAGGGAACACTTGGAAAGGGCAGAGGGCAGGCACATGACGAGACAGTGGGCACAGCTGGCAGATGCTAACTCGGATGACACAGCTGGCCGGGAGAAGGGTCAGGGAGAACATCAGGAGGGGGGCAGACAGGACGGCAGGGATGCTGGGCTCAGAAGCCGGCGAAGGCGGCCGGTACACTGGGGGCACCGGAGACGGCGAAGGCGACTGGCACACTGGGGGCACTGGAGGCGGCGAAGGCGACTGGCATACTGGGGGCACTGGAGACGGCGAAGGCGACTGGCACACTGGGGGCACTGGAGACGGCGAAGGCGACTGGCACACTGGGGGCACTGGAGACGGCGAAGGCGACTGGGACACTGGGCACAGGACAGGTGGCACACAGGGCTCTGGAGACGGCGAAGGGGACTGGCACACTGGGCACAGGACAGGTGGCACACAGGGCTCTGGAGATGGCGAAGGGGACTGGCACACTGGGCACAGGACAGGTGGCACACAGGGCTCGGAAGACAGCGAAGGGGACTGGCACACTGGGCACAGGACAGGTGGCACACAGGGCTCTGGACTCAAGACAATCCCAAAGACGGGATAAATAAACTGGATAAAAAGACTCCTAAGTGTACAGAATAAGAGCCAGAATAGATAATGAGAATGCAGAGGTTCTGCAAGAAAACTTAGCAAAGCCAGTGAATATGAAAGCAAGAGGCGGAGACTAGAACAGGGCGACTGCTGAGAGATCATTAGTCAATTAGTAAGTGCAGCTATACAATCCCGGGTGCTCGTTAGTAGATTAGTATTACATACAAGGTTAGTTTGGTTAGTAATTTTAGAAAACAACAAACTGTTAGTAATGTTAGTATGTATAGAAAAGCAAGGGGAAACTAGAAAACGAGAACAGAAGGAAGGATGAAACCCAGAATCCATTAAATCACCCGAAACAGTGTCACAATCAATTAACACAGAAACTGATACAAACAATGACGTGACCGGGGAGAAAGCAAAGACAGTACATGGGTAAAACGTGGACTGGACTACAGACCTTGGGACGCTGAGAAGAAACCGGGCTCAACTAACTGTTCTTCCAGAGCCTGATCAGCCCGACAGGAATGTGACTGAGACCAGATACGGGAGGGTCTCCCGTGCACCAGAAAGACTGGACTGGTAACACACACACACACACACACACAACATACAGTTTAATAGGCCTGCTGTGAAAAAAGGGCAGACTAAACCCCTTCAGCGGAGCCAGAGAGTTCAGGAAGTCACCCTGTCCTTCAGTTTAGAGAGAAAAAAAGGTTATGCATATGTTGTTAATGTTTGCAGAAAATGCACCAGACTGAGGTTGTGGTTTGTTCTATAACCTTATTAAGAGTTAATTGAATTGGTAACCGGAATATAGTTAATGACTAAAAGCGGGGGATGTAATGGAATGTGTTGCACTATACCATAGAGGCATGATGAATATAAGCAGAGACAGAACAAGAGAAATAAAAGCGAAAGCGGTAGCTCGAGAATGGTCGCTATCATCATTGTTATCGTGTAATCTGGGTCTAACTTTGCTTGTGCAAATCCAAATCACTGTACACAACCAAATACTAAAACTGATCGCTTCATTCCACATTATGTTAAACTGTCCAGTATTTTTATGTGCCAGAAAACTTTGTATAGGAGGTCCTCTCATTTCTAAACGATTTATCCAAAATTGGAGAAAAGGACAATGGACTGTTTGAATTCAAGATTTTTGTCATTTTATCCTCTAAAACTCAAAGTGCTAGAGTGCACAGCCAAAATGAAAAAGTGTCACTGTGCGATGAGTTATGGTGCTCACTGCCCTCAGTCACCAGGGCTCAGAGCAAAGATCGATATACGTCAGGTCCGTGTCAAACGAAAAACGTCGGCCTTACAGCCCCCTCCTGATTGCTTTACTGTCCTGATGCTTACAAACCTCAGTAAATGCAATCTCCTAATCTGTACAAGTGATAATACCACATCTAACTCATGTATCTATTGCGTGACACTGCTGACCTTTTTATGTATTCTGAAGGCGGCGGATAAAGCTGTGCAGCGCGAGAGAAGCGATTGTGGTTTTACTTTTGTAGCTTTCTCCAGAGGAGCTCTGTTCCGCTCCCTCTGAATCCTGAGTTAGCTCTGTGATGTGCCCTTATTTGGCTGCTCTGATTTGCAATCACTTCAATCTCCTCTTTTGATCTTCCTTCAAAGTCTCACTCCAGACCCCACGCTTTCCAGAAATAAGAGCCAGAAGCTTTCCACTGGCACGGGTCCCGCTAGGCTCATGCAGCAGTCAGTAATGCACATTTCATTTGCACCTCTTTCACATGTATATTATCCAAATGGTGCTGCCATCCAGTGCCCAAATAGAACACTTGTCAGGCTACATCTGTTCCTCAGAAAATAAGAATACACATCCACTCTGCCTTCACTGGTATTCATTCTTTGGTTCAATTGTACTTATTATCCCCCGCCAACACGAAGTCAGAGGGGGATTTAGGTTTGACCTCCGTCCGTCCGTCCGTGTGTGTGTGTGTGTGCGCCCGTCCGTCCGTCCGAGAGGAAGGGGATAACTTTTCTCAGAAACTATTACAGATAGGACAACCAAATTTGGTGTGTAGCTTCAGGCTATGAAGGCCTTGATGAAGTTCGAAAATAAGAAGCACATGATTGGCGGGGGATGTTGTTGACCATGTCGACTTGCTTCTATGACAGCCATTTTTCTATTGGAGAAGAAATATTTTTGAGTTTTGCTATTCATAATGGCTAAAGCAGAGTTACCATTTGACAAATTCTTGGGCGAATACAGAATTCACTGATCCTTTGTCCCATGTGACTATATACAGCACTGGTCAAAACTTTGTGTTCGCTTCAGTGGTGTTATAGCGCACTTTTATAGAGAAAATTATGCCTTTCAACTTCTTTAATTAACCTCAAATAGTATACGGTTCAAGAAGTTTAAAAAAAAAAAAAGGATAGGATCCAAAACTTTGGGATTAATGAAAAGCTGTTGTGAATTTCAGAAAAGACCCAAGCACAGATCAGTGAACATGCCAAAAGTGGCCTTCATTAACAAAACAGAACTTAAAGGGTGTTCAGAGCTGTCAATCACTGCACAGTCCTTGGCAAGGCAAATGCGATCAGCAACATGAGGAGTCTAACTCAGCTGATGCGACTGGTCTGAGGTCAGAGACCACAGGCACAGCAGCCTTTGTGAAGAGTTTCACTAAGAAACACAAAACAAGCCCAAAACAAACAGCTGGATTGCTGGAATAATAGGATTAAAGGATAAACACTGGTTACAAAAAGCCATATCTGGAAAATATGGAGGCAATCAAGACTTTTTCCATTTTCTGACAACAGAATTCAAATCACGCTGGTTTGGGACCTGTTGAGCAGGAAGGTCAGAGGGAAGCTGTGCAAAAGTGCAGCACATCTGACGCAACATCTACAGTTGCACTAGAGTGTGCTGACTGTGTTCAACAATCACAATAGCAAATGTTGGTCACTTTGACTAAACACTTTGACTTGTTTACTCTTTTCTCTTTTCTATCTTTGATTCCATGAATTTCAAATTTTTGACAATCAAACAAATCACCATTCATCCTGGAGGTGATTACTACTTCATATCTCATATCTGATATTGCAGAGTACTGACGACTCATGTATTTAATCTACATAAAGTATTTATATAAGTATTTAATGTCTAAATAATGGTGCTAATGCATCTGGAAATCTAGGCTTGTATTCTCTGGGGCATATTTCACCAGCATTTTACAATAAACACTGCACAGAATACTCCAATTCATTTTAACAATGTGAGCCCAGCAGTTGCTTCATAGCCATCATTTTTGGAAAATGGTTTGCCTTTTTCTTGCTCCAGGCAATGGGGAGCTGTAAGCACTAAATCAGGGTTTATTTAGCTTAGTTAGTCAGCTGTGTTTTGCAAGCCTTAAGCCCATAATAAGCTGTAAATAAAACTCACAACATGGACTTGCTTGTTGCTTTGTGTCAGTCGGCTTCATTATTTTCCCATAATCCCCTTCTTTTTATATTATTTGGTAAACAAATACATTCTCATTTTAATATCTTGTTATTAGTTTTTCTTAAAAACTGAGCTTTATGCATTCTGAAACAGGTTTCACCCGCGAATAGGGACCTGCGTATTTTTTCTGGTCAGGATTTAGTTTGAAAGTATCTCTTTTCACTCTCCATTATCGAACCCAGGGATCACAAGGGAGCCTATCCAAGCTCACAATATTTAAATAGCGGAAACGCACGCGGGACAGTCTGCAACTCCATTATAGGGATCACAGACCTCTCGCTCGCTCACTCACACACTCTTTCCTATGGGCGACTTAGAGACACAAATTAGCTTGACGTTATGTTTTTTGATTATGTTCCCTGAATAAACCTACACAACCCCAAGGAGAACATGCAAACTCCTCACAGGAAGACCCCAGGCCAAATCTGAACCCGCAGCCTCCTTGCAGTGTGGTAACAGCTCACCCACTGTGACACTGGAGCAGTCCATTAAGCTGCCGTTCACAAAAATCTGATATATTATTTTCTGAGCTCAAAAATCCCTCTATTTCACTGTAGCCATTAAATATGCTCTTGCATCTTATCATAACATAAGATAACACCTTGACGATCTACATTCTCTTTCAGTAGGCTCAGTATTAAACAGATTAAATCTGCTCTAACTGATGGGTTAATGTGCGGAAATGATTTCTGAAATTCAAACCTTCTGATCAGGCTTGAATGATGAAGGGAAATGAAGCCATAAAAATGGCATCAATATTCTTCAAAATGTCTGTGAGTGTAAAAATTACTGCAAATTTCTCTGATTCTGTCTCTATGACTTGTGAGTCAAAAACAGACAGTCTTTAAAACAAAAACAAAAAAGAATTTAAAAATATGACTGTTTTTATCCTGAAAATAAGATTTTGAAAACTCTTGGATGTGACCAGATGAACCTCACCGAAAACTTGTAGCGGTAACTCTTAAGTCTGCCCCAGGCAGTACAACGTTGCCTGAGGCAAGTGACACGCGTGCCGCCATTTTCTGTATCATGTGACACGTCTTCACATTATATCATGAGTCTGCACGTTGTGATTGGTCGAGCGAATGTAACATTGCAGCAGGTAGCCCCCACACGATGAGCAACTTCCTCTCGTGACGCGAAAGTATCTTGCGTGCTAGATACGCTGCTGTACTATTACGCGAGAAAGTTATGCAGCAAAAGCCATCCCTACATTGCCTGATGCAAAATACACGTGTGGTTAAGTAAGGCTTGTGTTTGTACACCAAATTGAGAAAAGCATGGACCATATCTGGCTTGCGCTCTGGAGCTAATTTCTCACCAGAAATTAATATCCATTCATCCATCCATACATACATCCATCCTTTTTCTGCCGCTTATACAGGGCTGGGTCGTGGGGGTAGCAGAAGAGTGGCCCTGATGCCCCCCTCCCCAGCCATTTCCTTCAACTTTCCAAGCCGCTCCCGAGCCAGTTGGGAGGTATTGTCTCTCCAGCGTGTCCTGAGCCTGCCTCAGGGTCTCCTCCCAGTTGCGCGTGCCCAGAAAACCTCTGAAGGGAGGCGTCCAGGAGGCATCCAGACTAGATGCCCAAACCACTTCAACTGACTGCTCTTGACGCGGAGGAGCAGCGGTTCTACACCGAGCCTCTCATGGATGTCAAAACTCCTGACCCTATCCCTAAAGGTCAGCCCAGCCATCCAGCAGAGAAAGCTCATTTCGCTCACTTGTATTCGCGATCTTGTTCGTTTGGTCCCTATACCCAGAGCTCGTGACCATATAGTTGAGGGTTGGAACACAAATCGACCAGTAAGTCAAGAGCTTTGCCTTTAAACTTAGCTCCTGCTTTTCCACGATGGACAAATAAAACACACTGCAGATGCAACACCAATCCCTCTGTCGATCTCTTGCTCCATACTACCCTCACACATGAATAAGACCTGAGATACTTCAACTCATCCACTAGTGGTAAGGACTCACCTCCCAAGCTGCCTGATAGCTCACTCGGTTATGGCACTGCATTCCAGTGCAGAAGTGACTATCACGTCACGGGTTCGAGCTCTGGTCGTACCAACCGGCAGTGGTCGGCAGCTTTTTCAGAGTAGCGCAGAATTGGCTATAGCGGTACAGGGTTTCAAATTGGGAAGGGACTGCCGGGTAAGGGAAATAAATAATCAACTTTGTTCTTTGCTCAAGAGCCTCCTGTCGGCCAGAGGGGCACTCGTCAGGAAAATTTTAAGCTTGTTCATGTCCGGGTATCCTCCACCCTCGTTCTGAACTTGCGAAGATTCAACAGGCACTTGCTTCGGAGGAGAGCCGCAAACTGTCTTCATTCTCCTGAATTGGCAACAAGGGGTCACAAACGAGCAAAACTTGTACATAGTTCACCAATTGGGCATTCCAGATTCAGGTGGGATTGGAGATGCCAAATAAAAAACAAATAAATAAATAAATAAAATAAAAAACACAACTCACCTCCCACTCGGAGGGGACAACTCAACATTTTCCAGCAGAGAACCATGGCCTCAGATTTGGAGGTGCTGATACTCATTCCAGCCACTCCAGTGCGTATTGAGGGTCACAGTGTAATGAAGCCAATAGGATCACATCATCTGCAAACAGGAGAGATGCAACCCTGAGGGCACCAAACTGGACACCTTCAAGCCTTAGCTGTGCCTTGACACCCTGTCCATGAAAATCATGAGCAAAATAGGTGACAAGGCACACCCTTGGTGGAGTCCAACACCAACTGGAAACTAGTCTGAGTTAATGCCGAGAATGCGGACACAACTCAGTCTATGGTTTTGCAGGGATTGAATGGCTCGAATTAATGGCTCTGGAGCCCCATACTCCCGCAGCTCCCTCCACAGATTACCTTGTGTGACACGGTCATAAGCCTTCACCAAGACCACAAAACACATGTAGACTGGATGGGCAAACTCCTATGACCTCTCCAGTATCAATGCAAAAGGAAAAGTTAATCCATGGTTATACTGCAAGAACGGAACCCGCATTGCTCCTCCTGGATCCAAGCTTCAACAATCGGACGAAGACTCCCATCCAGCACCCTGCCATAGGCATACCATTCCACTGGTGCTTGTCCCACCATCAAACAATATCTCCAGCGTAAACACCGTGCAACTAGGCTAAGGAGGGTCCTAGCTGAGGCGGAATGTCTCAGTGTGTTTGCCTCTACAGCCAGGAAAAAGAAAGTCTAAACGGTCTCCATTATAATAATGGGGTCTGGCTACATCTTCAGCACTAGGCCTAGGACCAAACGTGACGATGTCCTGCACATCCTGCTTTTAAGTGGCCTGAAACATGTCTAGCGGTCCTGCAGTCCTAACGTTGTAGCGGTTACAATTCATCTGACTCCATATTAAATTTAGGATAGAACTTAAGTTATAACCCTTTGCAGTTACAAATAAATTATGCCTTTGCATAAATATTGATTTGACTCCAATTTATGAATTTAAAGCTGTGTTGTGCATTGGACCCATGACTGGTCTATATCTTACTCTGCCGGACCAAAACATCTGTGTAGCCCAATTCGGTGAATTAACTAAGAGGCTGGCAGTTTTATGAAGCATTATAAGCTGACAGAGAAATTAGCTATGACTAGGGATTACCGGGGCCCAAAATGAGATCTCCACTCAGGGACTGATTCCTATTTGGTATAATGGAAATCTCCTCAAAAACTCCATTCGGGGACCAATTTCTATTCGATATACCCGAATTCTCCTCAAAAATTCTGCTCAGGGACCGATTCCTATTTGGTATAATGGACTCTCCTCGAAAACTCCATACAGGGACCGATTCCTTTTTTCGGTATACCGGATTCTCTTGGTGCCAGTCCAAATAACACTCATCACAGCGTGGAAAATCCGCCTTATAATGCAGACTAAGCATGTTGATCAGGCATGCAATTACAGTCCAACGTTACCCAATTAGTAGCCCGGACTCCGAACTGGAAATATATATATGAGCGTTTAGAGTCAGAATCACACAACAAATGCAATTAAAAATGTATTTTCACCAGGAGGGCACAAGCTTAAATTAGAAGCCAAATTATACCATTACAGAAAATATAAAGAAGAAGTCAAAACATACCTGGCACAGCTCACAACTACACAAATGCACAAAGTACACTGTGGGAAGGTTGAATACAAGCTTACATAACTATATTCTGTTTCCACACGCTGCAAGAGCAGTTGTGGGAAATCGCCCAAGATCTTCCATGACTAGATTAAAGCTAACCATGGCATAGACATGTGTGTGGGGGAAGTTGAATGCAATCTTCCATTGTGATAACAGCTACACACATACAGATGCAAGTGTGGGAAGTCGTCTACGACCTTCAGTAACTAAAACGGGCTACACACGGCATGGAGATGCACGTGAGGAAAGTCGGTTGCGCTTTTCCTTGAACAGTTTGTTTTCCTACCTTTTAAGTCCAAACTCAAGAGGCGCTTCCTACACCAGGGTCATAAATCATTTGGATAATCAGGAAGGCAACCCCTCCTCAGAGGGAATTTGGGAGGGGACATTACCACGAGGAGAAGTAGAAGTATATATTTTTTTTCATACTTATTGATTGAGAGTTTAGTAAAATTTTAATCCCTTCGAAATAGCCCCACGCGATTTCGGAATCTCTTTGGAGTAAAATGATTCCAAACTCGACATGCTTGCACTACAGTTTGCCATGAAACATCCGGTACAGTACAGAATTACAAAGATAATCCATATTAATGCTATTAATCAGCTCTTGTCCTACAATATAACAGAAATATGCATTATATTTGTAACACTGTGGATGAAATTAGTATTTTCACACTTTGATCCTTTGAATCTCCCATTCCTAGGGCGCAGTTCTGTAGATCTCTGGTTGATGACCCTGTGGCATTGTCAAACACAGGGTAAGTTCAGGAAAGCCATCTTAGGGTGAATTGGTGGACACCCTGATCAATATGCTCCCACAGTCCTGAAATATCTCTGCAGGATGCAGGTGTTTTAAGACAATAGGAGGTAGATTTAATAGAGTATACAGAGTCTGTGAGAAACGCTTGAGTTTGGTTATTTCTGCATTTCACGGCCCTGAAGTGTTGGTCAGGATGCATGTAAGATAAGTTGACCAATGTCATGTGTCTGTGACAAGGGGCAAACAGTCCTCCCATGGCATGAAACTTCTCCACCACGATAAAGTAGCGATTCTTGGGGGAGGGACACTACTATAGTAACACCAATATATTCCTTAATTTTATGATTGGAAAATGTGGCGATGGATGTTTTGTGGATTAGGATTATAGATTTATGCTTAAATAGTGAGGAATGAAATTCAGTCTGATTTAGATAATCACAGAATTGACACTGACACTACTACCACTCAGAGGTGTGCGGTCACATGTTCTGAGGGCCTTCAGTAACCTTACGCATTACCGCTCGACTTTCCTCTCACTGTTCTCATTCAAGTTCGCCTGATTAACAATCAAACGATTTATCGACTGAACGACCAAGACCAATCCATTTTCCAAAATAAGAAATGATAATGCAGGGTTTCCCACAGAAAATCGGTTAGTCAAGGTGGTTACCGGAGGGGGAACAGCCGGCGTTTATTTAGTCTTTATAAATAAACAAAGTAGTTAAAGTGCAATAACAAAGTGACAAAGTCAACAGTCTTGTAACTTTATAACAAAGTTATTATAGTGTTACACTTGCTTGTACACAGTGTATTTTAGCCTTACTGTAAGAGCTGAGCTGGAAATAACAAGATGAAATAAAAACATATAATCTTACCAAAATTCATGCTACATGAATGAATGCAGGCAAAATTATCTACATAAAAAAAAGAAGAATGAAAAGTGTGTTAAATGTGCTCAACCGTCCCTAAGAGTAAAACAAAAATTTATGTAAGAACAGAAAATGTATTTGTTATCTGTTTTGACTTCAATTCCCCAAATGCTTTGCGGTTGTGGTTCTGTTTGGGGAGAGGGGAACGGTATTATGTACGGAAGCGCATTGCATTTACACGATTTTAAAAAAAAAAAACACCTTGTAATTACGAGATCTTGAGAAAAGACTAATGCTACACTCACCGTGTTCTGTGTTGTTCTGTGTGATAGAGCCAACCTGAATATTTCAGGTCCACAGCCCACTCTGGGTGCCACCCACTACCTCGATGTTTAGAAGACTGGGGCTGTGGCTGTGTAGGTGGTGGAGGAGGAGGCGGCGCAGATGGTGAAGTAGGCCAGTGTTCTGACAATTTGTGCTGCCTTCTCAAAAAATGCTACCGTAATGCAAGCAATCATAAAGTCTTTGTTTTCGCATAAATATTGCAATATGAATCAGTGTACAGTGGTAACTTTGTTATTTGTAAGCTAATTATAACATAAGCAGATGTTATGAGTGGGGTAAGTTTCTTTAAAGATGTATTTTGCATGCCATTATCATCCAATCTCTGTGTTTTAAGGAAAACCCAGCGGGTACACGCAAATATGTCTATGCTTGCAGGTTGAAAGGCGCACTGAAAATAGACGTATATTTATGATATTTGAAGATACTTGAGATGTGAGGGAAGAAAAGGAGCCCAAGATTTTAGGTTTGCGCGAGTGCAGAACCGTGAGGTATTATATTTTGATAGATAGCAACATTTGACAGTACACCGGCTTCTTTGAATAAAGTACCCTGATATTTTTTACTGCTTTTTCCCATCCATTACTCTACTCTAGAGAAAACGACGAGCAATTGTCAAACAGAGCGTAAGCCACGCGCAAACACATTGGTAACCTTGATAAGAAACTAAAATAAACTAAAATTGCATATAGTCTATCTTAATAAAACAGAATATGTGGCCAAGCAGTTGATAGGAGACACTATTCCAATGTTTAGTTTAGTTGAATAATTATCTTACCTCCACACGTCCTTCCCACAACGACGGCAGGTTATTGTATATCCGGATAATTAGCTTCTTCACAATGTGGCCTTATTTTACTGTCTATACATGCCTGGATGCAACAGAAAATTTTTTTTTTGGGGGAACGTAGTCAAGGCGGGGGGTATTTCTTGTCAAGGTGGCCGCCCTAACTATAAAGCGCTGTGGGAAACCCTGTAATGAAAAAATGTATGCCTATTACCAATATATACAATTGACACAACATTGATAGGATGGAAACATAAATGCAAAAAATACGAAACTTTCGCTGACTTTGCAGCAATTATTTTTGCCATCACTCAGCTGTGCATCATATCTAACAACGCCCTTTAGCTGTAACTACATTCAGACTATAGAACGGATCTCGTGGCTTATTGCACAATGCGGAAGAAAACGCCATATAATTTCATACTGCAATATATAACAAGGCTTTTAAAAATAAATTAGACTCTCATTGGTTCTACTCATTAGTCTGAGCAACTGCTGTTAATCAGAAGATTAAACTGATAGAGGTTTAATTCATTAAGCAGTGAAAGGTGTGTTTATTGCTGGCCCTGTGTTTCTTCCAACAGACCGCAACTGCTATAACTATTACTATAACTACTACAAATGCAACTATTAATAACAATAATAATATTAATAATCTTCATCATCGTCGTTGTCACCATTTTGAAAATTCATTTAAAAATAAATGAATAAAGCATTGCTTTACACATCTGAATTTTCACGGGTTGAAAACATTCCCGTAAAAATTCTAACTGCAGAGCTTCTAACCACAGTTTGATCCTTCAACCTGTAGCGTTAATTTCTGCAAGGTCAGCAGTCCAGCTGCTTTGCAAAAGAGCCAGCAGGACAGCAAAGCAGGTTCTCATTACCGCTCCATTATCTCCCAGAGTGTTTTGGGACTTTCATAGTCTCTGCATTTTATTTCATGGAGAGGGATGCAGAGGACAGATATGACAGTGGTAGCTAATCGAATTTGTCTGTATATTGTGTCTCCATCATTCGCCAATTGCACTGGGGGATGAAATGAAGTTCTTTGACAGTGAAAGAGTTAAATCACCCTTATTTTAGCGTGTGAGACTAAAGGTTTGGCTTGTTAATATATTCAACTCCATCTCTGTCTGCTTGGAGACAATGAAAACATCAGACCACTTTTGTAATAGCTGGCCCTTTTCTCCTAAACAATGACATTGTTCCTTGCTTAGGTACATTCGGGTCATTCCATGCCAAGTGGAAACACACTTGAGCCATCGTGGTCTTGGATTTTACTTTAACTGTGTCTATTTGTTCATTTTGGCCCAAATAATGGATATCTGGGATTTTTTCGCAAACTGCCCGCTGGTATTGGTTACATGGACCTCTGAAGAAATGGCCTGTAGAGGGCGCTTTTCAAAACATGCTGTAGAAAAACCCTTATATCTCTGGCCCTATTATTGATACAGGTCTGGGGTTTGGATGAATATGTAATATGATGCTTTCTGTGGGACCACCATCATTTACAATGGTTGTATCGGTTCTTGTTTTCATGGAAACTGTGTTTGAAGTTGGGCAAATTTCCATTCATGAAAACTGAAATAAACTTTCAGTGCCTCAATCACACGAAAGACATGGACAGGCTTATTTACTCACAGCAACACGCCCAGGGCTTCTGAGAGTGGGGTTAACTCATCCCTGACAGTGGGAGTACCATTGGCACACAGGCACTTCAAATTTATGTGAATGTCTCCATTTAATCCTGGGTCATAATGTGTAAAATGATTGTTGTTGTTCCGTGTTGACAGGCAAATAAGCAAGGTGTCAGTTTGTGCGGAACAGCTCTGAGTTGAGAAGCATATCGACAGGGGATATGACAGAGTGTTGCGTAATGCAGTGTCCGTGTTACCGCTTTGCAGCATGCTTTTGAGTTTTTATTTTTATGGATTTGCACCGGTATCACCTTGTGTGAAAAAGGCTACAGGAACCGGACCCAAAACGCTTTTCTACCGAAAACTTCATTAATCTCAATGGACTAACTGCCACTCTAATTTTAGGTGCAGGTTAACCAATTTAAATAAAACTGGCACTTTTAGATTACTGCCATACATTTACCAGAACTAGAGTGGAACAATGCGCAGTGCAACACTGTTAGACTGAGACTAACCTAAATCCGCCCATTCTGACTAATTCTGAAAAAAGAAAACGTCTTACAGTATATGCTTATTCCATTGAAAAAAAAATATAAAAAAATAGTGCTCTGCAAAGATTGCTTATGTCTACGTCCTACAAAACTGATTTTGCTTTAAGATATGATTATGCACCGGTCGACATGGTGTTTAAATAAGCCTGTCAATCATTCCTCCTCCAAACTAATGTTTGTTTATGTGTTCTCACACGCATTGCTGCTATGAATGCATATCCACATTTAATGTCAATCAAATCAATTCACACCCCTCCCCCCCACTGAAAAATTCAGCTGAAAGATTTTTCATCTGATATAAATCATATTGCAACATTTATACATTTGTAAATTCCATTAAACAGCTTCTCAAAACACGAAAAGACAACAAATCGTAATCTGTGGTGTGTTTTACAAGATAGCGCTCTTTCAAGTTTAGAAGGTTATTGATGATGTAGTTTAGAAGAACATCTCCAAGCACTCATCTGAATCCATGTTTCTCAGCAATGTTGTTGATTTAAATGCATTATCATGCATTATCTCAAAAGACCGCTCATGCAGCTAAATTGAATGTCAGGAATGGGACTGGTTTTTGTGATGGTCCTGCACTGCAGACCCTCCCCCCTCCTGCTGTCAGCACCTCCATCTCAACGAGCCACAGCTGCTGCTCGTTGAGGTGGAGGTGCTGTTAAGAGTATAAAAGAGCTGCACTGCTAAAGAGGGAGTGCAGCTGCATTCTGTGTTTTTATTCTGTCTGTTTTGGAGTCCTATTAGTTGCCGCTGCTCTCCTCTCTGGTTTTTAACTTTAATTAAATATTTATTTATATTTTTACTCTGCCTGTGCATTTGGGTCCCTTCCATTGGCGTTGGGTACATGGTCTTAGTGCCCGCCGGCTCATGGCCTTCTGCCGGCGGAACCAACCAAGACAGGTTTTATCCACAGGTAAAGTGGCTTGCCAAACTTAGCACAGCATTATGAAGGCCAAATGTGAAGCTTATTAAAGTAGAATTGAGTCAAATTGGGTTCATATTATTGTGAAAACTCACTCAAGGAACAATATTATGATTTAATGAAATGGGTGAAATCTACCTTCAGTGCTCTCCTCCCGCGCGTAACTGAGACACTTTGAAATGAAATGAAAATGTGTCCGTGCTCATTCATTCACATCAATGGCAGATTTTTTTTTATTTTTACTGGGAAACAAAGTAACATAAGTTTTTTTTTTAGCCTAACTACAGGATTAAAGTGCTCAGTGCATTTAAAGTGCTTTTGGCAGTGCATCTTTTGTTGCTCCATATAGCTCCACTCATTAGCGAGATGAGAGAAAAGTTAGAAGATAGACGAAGAAACTTGAATCGGTGAAATGGAACATAAATAAAACATTGTTTTAAAGTGACCTGAGTTACAGGCAGGTACAGGTGCGATAGATGTCAGTTCAACTTAGTCTTTATTTCAGACTCATATCGGTCCATATAAAATACAGTACAAGGGACAATAAAGGACAACACAACAGAAAACTACAAGATAAAATATACAAGATGAAATACATCTGAAGAACATACTAACACCTGCTCCAATGCTTCCAAAGACTAGAAGAGTTTCAGGTACAGATGTGTAGATGACTTGAAAGTGTTTAGGGTAAAAGGGCATCCATTAGTCAATATTAGGTGCTGTTCAGCATATCTTACAACTGGGATCAACCTTATATCCAAAAAGGGCTGGTGTGGTTACAGGCTTTCATTCCAACCAATCGGTTGCATGCCTTAATCTACTAATCAACCTCTAGAGTCTTTGTTAAGGATCGTAATTAGTAGGATCATGCATGTAACGGCCTGGTTTGAGTGAAAGCCAGCATTCATACTGCTCCTTTCAGGATATTTTTTAAAACTGCATTTAATGTACTATATACTTTAGACAAATGCAAAGAACTCCATCCTGGCCTCTGTGATGATGTCCGATCTCTTCAGTCAGACTGCGTGTGACTGGATAACGCAGGCACGAGCCCGAACTCAGTGCTGGGCTTGTCACTGGACTCTGAGCATAACAGGCCATTTTGGGATTTGCATTCTTGTTCACTGCGCACTACATACTGCACCTGTGCACTCTGCGTCCTCCTCACTGAAATATACAGGGTAGTGAGCGGTACGTGACACTAACCATGCTCTTTACTACATCGTTTCATACAGTGCCGTGAAAAAGTATTTGCCCACCTCCTGATTTTTTACTTTTTTCCATATTTTTTTGCTGCGATCAAGCAGCTCTATGAACGCTTCTGTCTGTCCGTCTGTCTGTCTGTCCGTCTGTGACACATTTTTCACCACGTTCCTGTTGTCGTATCATCATGAAATTTTCAGGAGTTATTGACCTTCACCAAGGTGATGTCCATGCACAAGGTCGAGGTCAAAGGTCAAAGGTCAAGTTCACAGATGTCACGACGTTGTTTGCGAGTTTTTGCGCTGTAACTCCAGTTAAAATTCATGGATCGCTATGAAATTTTGGAAATAGCTTCTAGGCATAGAGGAGGTGTTCCCTATTGTTTTTCAAGGTCATCTGTCTAATCCCAAGGTCACACAGGTAAAAAAAGTGTCAATTTTGCCCGATTTGACGGTTTTCGCACCGTAACTCAAGTTTAATTCAATGAATGGCTATGAAATCTTAGAACAAGCTTCTTGGTATAGAGGAGGGGTTCTCTATTGATTTTAAAGGTCATTTGTCGAATCCCAAGGTCACACCGGTCAAAAAAGTGTCGATTTTGCCCCGATTTCACAGTTTTCGCACCGTAACTCGAGTTTAACTTGATGGATGGCTATTAAATCTTACAACAAGCTTCTTGGTACAGAGGAAGGGTCCCCTATTGATTTTCAAGGTCATTTGCCAATTTCGAGGTCACACTTGTACAAGAAACCACCAGTCATGGACACTAGGCCACGTGACGGATGCTAGGCCAGGTCGCAGCTATCAGATCCCTCTGATCTACTTGTTTACACTTAAATGTTTCAGATCATCAAACTAATTTTAATATAAGAGAAAGATAACCGAAGTACATACAAAGTTTTGAAATGATGATTTCATTTATTCAGGGGAAAAAGTTATCCAATCCTTTCTGGCCATCTGTGAAAAAGTAATCCCTCTTAAATCATGAATTAATTGTGATTAACCACATTTTTTTTGTCCAATTTCACTAGCCACACCCAGGCCTGATTACTGCCGAAACTGAATCAAGAAATCACTTAAATAAAACCTGTCTGACAAAGTTAAGTAGGCTAAAAGATCTCAAAAAGCAACACATTATGCCGCGATCTTGAGAAATTCAAGAACAGATGAGAGACAAAGTCATCTATCAGTCTGGAAAGGGTAACAAAGCCATTTCTAAGGCTCTGGGACTCCAGCGAACCACAATGAAAGCCAAAATCCACAAATGGAGAAAACTTGGAACAGAGGCGAACCTTCTCAGGAGTGGCCAGCCTACCAAAATCACTCCAAGAGCACATCGACAAATCATCAAGGAGGTCACAAAAGAACCCAGAACAACATCTACAGAACTGCAGGCCTCACTTGTCTCAATTAAAGAAAGATAAGAAGAAAGAGATTGGGCATCTATGGGAGAGTTCTACGGTTAAAACCACTGCTGACCAAAAATAGAAGAAAGGCTCGTCTCACATTTGCCAAAAAACATCTTGATAATCCCGAGACTTTTGGAAAAATATTCTGTGGACTGACGCGGCAAAATTTGAACTTTATCAAAAGTGCGCATTCCATTACAGCGCATTCCATTACATCTGCCATAAAACTAACACAGCATTTCATAAAAAGAACATCATACAAAAAGTCAAACATGGTGGTGGTAGTGTGATGGTCTGGGGCTGCTTTGCAGCTTCAGGACCTGGAGGACTTGCAGTAATTGATGGAATCATGAATTCTGCTCTCTACCAGAAAATCCTGAAGGAGAATGTTCGACCATCAGTTTGTGACCTCAAGCTTGGGTTATGCAGCAGAACAATGATCCGAAACACACCAGCAAGTCCACCTCTGAATGGCTTAATAAAAGACAAAATGAAGATTTTGGAGTGACCTAGACTTAAATCCGCTTGAGATTCAGTGGCATGATCTTTAACAGGCCGTTCATGCTCAAAAAAACTCTAATGAGGCCGAATTACAACAATTCTGCAAAGAAGAGTGGGCTAAAATTATTCCACATCCACGTGAAAGATTCCTTGCCAGTTATTGCAAATGATTTATTGCCGTTGTTGTCGCTAAGGGTGGCAAAACCAGTTATTTGGATAGCTTTTTCCCCTTAATAAATGGAATCATCATTTAAAAACTGCACTTTGTATTTACTCGTTTCGTCTTTGTCTAATATTAAAATTTGTTTGATGATCTGAAACATTTAAGTGTGACAAATAGGCAAAAAATAAGAAATCAGGAGTGGGGCACTATATCTTCAAGCTCTTGAGATTACCCCCTGGGTTTCAGTGGGATGTAACCTTTGACTGCATTGCATTGTGGGATACAGTAAACCCTGAAAATGGCTGTACTGTGTACAGTAAAATTTGGCCTGCGTAGTACAACAGGCCGGGATCTTCATCATACCGATAAATGTGTCTCCTGCTGCGTTTGATGGTCACCTACTGTATACTGCTCACATTTTTTGGTCACGAGCAGCGATCGAGTCGTAAGTAGCGGGAGATTCTGAACTTGACCCCTCGCTCACCGCACGAGGAGACAGGAAGTGCATTCCATAGTCGGAATGGAGAAAATGAGGATGAATGGGGGGCTGTCACAGAGCGATGTGAGCGCGCTCACCCCTGTACGAGGAGGATCGGCAGAGGAAGTGGGAGTCAGGGGCTGGAAGCTGAATTAATTTTTGTTCAAGAGAACAGAACTCACCAGACTTTCAATGTGGGTTCTGGACCGTAACCGGGCAAAAAAAAAAGACGTGGCTTTGGAAGGCCGCTGGGGATGAAGTGTCAGTGAGGCTGAGTGCGAAAGTGTGCGGCTCTTAGACATTGGTTCATAGGTGCCGTACGCAATGTGTGCGTCCGTGTGTGTGTGTGTGTGTGTGTATGTGGGGAGAGGGGTGGTGGGATGTTTTGTGGCAAAATACAACTTCTGACTCCCTCCATAGTCCAGTGAATGAGTGGGGAGAAACAGTGCCGCTTTGCAGTGAAGGAAAAAAAAATGTTGTTGTGCTTTTAGAAAAGTCTCACTTGAGGCTGCATTATAGGCGATACCTGAGACCTCGTAAGAGCATGATTTAAATTAAAAACCCAAGCCTCACAATGCTCGGGACATCGCCATTCGAAACAATAATCAATCATTCTAAGCTTTTGCATGGACTGAAAATGTGGAAAGATTCATGGTCTTCCTCTGCAGCAAAGAACAAAACCGTTGTTTTATTATGAAAAATAGCTGCCTGATGCCGACCCTCTAATATTCTACTTCATGATCAAGTTCAACATTTCAGTGCAGATGATAAAATATTGTGAGTATTAATGCAACAATTTAGCTTTTCCTCGAGTTGTGAATATGCATTTACATATGTATTAGTCCGACAACCAGCAAAAAAAAAAAAAAAAAAAAGAAAAATCAGTTGTATTTTTTCCCCTTAATGCATACTGTGGGTGAAAAACATTGTTTTTTTTAATATATTTATTTATTGTGTTTACTTACAAAAATTTGCTTTATTTTTATTACCGGTGCCTTGCACTATAGGTTTCCGCATCATGGAATATATATTTTTTGTAAGAGACTCCTGTCTTACTGGGGAATAAACCACAGCCGGGATTTAAGATGACCACAGCGATGAAAACAATATTAAAGAGGAGAGTGATGAGATAGGGGAGCCGATGGAAGACAGAGAAGGATATGAAAATAAAAAATACACACAGCGCTTTGCTTGGCAGAAGGAGAACAATGACGCCCTCCTACCAAACCCTGCCCGAACAAACACTTGTAAGCAGCTTCATATGAAGATCGTTACCTCACGCGTAATTCACATGAAAATGCTAACCCTCCCATTTACATTTACCGCTCATGCTTTCATGTCATTTATGTTATTTGCAATTTCACAGCGGGAAAGCGAGCTGATCATTTCCTTGGCGGGGTCAGTGACTGTTTATGGGAAAACGTGCTAACAATCTGCTGCATCGTACACACCGTCTACAATCTGCGCGTGACTCCCAGTGATGTCATCATTTCCTGAGCCTTATGATTAACGACCGTAATGTGTCATTCAGCGGCTACGCGCTTTTTATGGTGATCCGCTGAATGGTTTAAAGTGGAAAGCGAGAAATTACACGGGGAATGTGCTGCAGGACAATTACAATTCAAACAACCTGGAGCATTTTGCAGAAAGAACTGATTTAGCTCAGGTGCTTTCTGCACCGTAATACCACGACTCTTCACTGGTTGCCATGGCAGCCCACAAATGAAATTGCTCGAGTCGTCTAATATAAAGCGAAGTTTTGTCCGTTGAGCTGAATAGACGTTCTGCCATGAAATTAATCGCCGTTCATCCAAGAAATCAAAGCTCATTTCGACACGGCCGCTTTCATTTTTTTGTTTTACTTTATTTTATTCATGAATCTAAGAATAGTCTGGCTGGTGTTAAGCAGTAAAAGTGTAACAACATCTGTAATTACTTTCTAAATTTGTCGAAGAGAAAAAAAACTCGAATTGAGTTTTTCAATTTTCAAAAGTTAAAGATATCGTGCGGAGAAAGTAAAGAGCGTCAGGATAAAAAAAGAAGTAGCCTACAGTTCGTGAGCGGATAAAAACAGAAAAAGCTGACTCGCTGCTCTTTATGTAAAAGAGATTAATGAAAAGTTATATAAGAGAGTATAAGTAATGGCAGAAAGGGGTTGGACAGACCGGCAGGGGAACGATCAGAGCTGGCATGTGTCGCAGAACTCTCCCGTATTTCAGAACGCCAGAGGTCCCCTGGTGTCTCCACAGAAGGAGTGAATCAAGGCCTCCCACCTCAGCGGTTCCATGGCAGGCAAATGATGCCCCCTGGGAAGTCCCACTTTGTAGGCCTGTGTGTCTCTGATAGAGGCTTCCACTGAGAATGAAAAATGTCAAATCAAATCAAATGAGGTCGGGGGCGGTGAGGACACCCTACCAATTCATCGCTAAGATCACACACCATTCACAAATGCACCAATCAGCCTGGCGTGTATAACTTTGGAGTGTGGAAGGAAACCAGAGTACCCGAAACCCAACTGTACACTGGGAGAGACTGCAGGCGCCACACAAAGGACCCGCAACCTTATCACAGTGAGGCAACGGTAGAGCAGCACATTTTTACTTCGCTGACTCATTCTACAGCTCTTTTTATGGAAAGCAGTGATTTCTAAATTTACTTTCACTTTTGATTGCTTGCAGACAGTAGGAAGACAAAATGATTTTTTTTTTCTCTGGTCAAATTATTTGCAGATATGCATCCCCTCCTTTCATCTGTGAGTGATGGGCTCAGTCGTTGGACTGGCCTTGATCTCTTACTTGCCAAAGCCACAGCCTACGCCGACCAATCATCTGAACACAAATCCAGCTGAAGCTCCAGCTTTGGCTCTTGCAAGTAAAATTGACAGCTTGGGTATTTTTGAAACTTGTTCTAAAGGACAAAATAAACACCTGCTAGACAACTAACCAACTTTGCTCATGTGCATATATTTGCTCAGAATGCCAAAATCATGTTTATAAGGACAAACTAGTGAACTGTGTACTGGAGTCCATTTGGTCCCTTGGTAGCTGCTATCCAGCTAATACGTAGTAGCTAACGCTAGCTCTAGACAGAAAGGACTGCTTCCAAACTGTCAGGAGGGCTTTATTTAGTCTAAAAATCAAAAGAAGTGTGCTCAAATTGTGTTTTGGGTTGAGTACGTCTTTAATCACATTCAATATTATTTTCTCCAATGCGGAAAAAAGCCCCAGTTTAGATGTGAACGACCTCGATCAAAGGCGCAGGGACGGCTAACGACCACTGGAGCGAGTTTTCCCGTTTCATCAGGAGGAGGACAAAAATCTGGATGGGAGAAGAGCCGTCAATCATGAGCGGCTTCCTTTACACCTGAGTGACGCAAACACCCAGCACATCTTTATGCCAGAACTCACCCAAGTCTCGTAACTTTGCGATAGTGTCATCCTGATTGGTTTGTCTCGGAGGTATCACTAGTGTACCCAATCACTGAAACTGCAAAACTCTCGCTCGTCAGTCTTCTAGTCTCTCTCGATGATTGACAGCCATCTTGGGCAGGTACGGAGTGCGACGTGTCGAAGCTCAGCCCTGGGATTACAGGGAGAAAAGCGTCTCAGTCACCGCTGGGAATTGGTTTGGTCCCTTTGGGCCTGAACGACAGAAAAGTTTTGAATTGGGTTCAAATGGGGAAAACAATGGAATAGAGTTTGGCTTTTATCCAGCGTAGTTCTGCCCGAGATCGTCCAATCATCTCCTCCGTGTGGCTCTGAGACGGGGGCCTCACATTTCCTGCATAAATGCATGCTAAATAATCTCCATTTTATTATTCCCTCTCCTTTTCTTTCTGACATATCCAGTTTTATTGCTTCTGTCAGCTTTACCAGCCCCCACACCGCTGTTAATCTGTGTGTGTGTGTGTGTGTGTGTGTGTGTGTGTTGAGTGCGAGTGAGTAAGTGTGCAGCTAGCCCCACTAAGAATGTTTCTGTGAAACGATAAATGTCAGTATATTTACCAGCATCAGTTATGCTATTGCACGAGTGAGACAGGCAGATCGTGGACAGGGATGCAAACTGGAATATACGCTATAGAGCCAAAAGTTTGTGGACACTTCACTGATACCTCATTTCACGTACATAGAAATTCGGACAATTCCTAAATTTTAAATATCTGACGGTTTAATTGACTTTACAATGCATTGGTCTGAGAAGGAAAGGCTTAGATTTAATTTGAAGGTATTTTCACACAATCCTGCCCCATGTTTTGGACATCGTTAGCTGTTCTGTCCGTGCAGACCCCCCGCAGCACCATTAATGTCAATGGAGCCTTCAGTAGGGGAGGGCTGAAGGGGTCCACAAACTGCCACAAAATCCTGATGGTAAAATGGATTTGAATTGCATTACCTTGAAATGGACAGTGAATGTCTCTCCAATCAGGTCATATGCTGACCAATTCATCCCAAATTCAATCAAAATGCCAGATGTTTATGTGATGGGCGGTGACAGGACGCCAGGTGCCGCGACCAGTGAGAGAAAGAACTGAGGTCAGCTCAGATAAAAGACAAACACAGAAGGGGTGCACACCTCCGGTAAAAGCTCTCGCTTCCAAGGAGGAATAAAAGTCTGCAACACGGAAGCAGTGGGAGAGAAAAAACAAGAGAGAAGAGAGAAACTTTCTAAAAGAAGCAACTCCTAACAATAAATGGAATATAACAAATCACTAGGAAATCTGACAAGCGCTAGAAACAATCAGACACTAGCGATAGGCATGGCGAACCCCCGGCCATATATAAAGAGTCCGGAAAACTCCACCCCAGATCAATCAGCCAACTGGGCTAGGAATTTGATATTGATATTGTCTGATATTGTCCCCGACGATAGAACAAAGAAAGGTCCAACAAACAAACCCCTAAACCATGACAGGTTAGAATTGAAAAATTCCCATTTTCTATGTTTGTCAATGAGATTTCAGGGTAGTGTCCACGCCCTTTTGGCGATGCAGTGTACGTCTGAGTACACACACGCATGCGCACGGAAGCAGAAAAACATACTCCTCCACTTACGCTGACAAACACTAATTAAACAGTATATGCTCAAAAAAAAAAAAAACAATAATTTTTCTCAGGAATAAGTCCAGTTTTGATTCAACATTAGCAGAGTAAATATGAGTTTAAGTGGGTCCTGATTTGTTGACTGAGTTAATGTTAAAAGGAAGGAGCATTTTCCTTGTGTAGCAGTGAAGCGTAAGTGCACTTTGGTGTTTTTCAGAGAGAGCATATTTCACAATAAGAGGGACATAACATAAAAGGGACTGTTTTATCCATCTATATTTATAGAGTATAAATAATTCAGCTCTTATTTCCTGTTTTAACTGCCCCTGTTCCTGACTCCGAGGCCTGCCTCTCTCTCTCTCTCTCTCTCTCTCACACTCTCACTACTTTACTCTCTCTGCCTCTCTCTCTCTCTCCCTCTCTCTCTCTCTCTCACTTCTTTACTCTCCCCGCCTCTCTCTCTCTCTCTCTCTCTCTCTCACACTCTCTCTCTCACTACTTCACTCTCCCCGCCTCTCTCTCTCTCTCTCTCTCTCACTACTTTACTCTCCCCGCCTCTCTCTCTCTCTTTCTCCAAAAAACATTAATGTGAGGTAAATTTAATTAAATACACTTCAGTAAGTACTTCCTCAGTCTTAATAATGTAGGACCAGCTATTTCCCCTCCTTAGATTTATTTTTATTTTATATTCCTTGGGCCATAGAAGGAGTCTTTTTGTCCGTTACTGAATTAACCCTCTGAGCCCGGGTTTGAGGGAAGGGGCGAATCACAGGCGAATGAAATAACTCCTCTGAAATTCTGAGCATAACCTGGCGACCAGAGGGGAATCACATGACCTCCCGCGGGGCCGAACTCCCGAATTATGATGTCTATTATCTCAGCACCCATTCATCACAAATATAAACCCGAAGCCAGCAGGACATTTAAACCCGGTGTATCACTTTAACCCTTCAAGCGCTAAATGCTGCTATTGTTGCTCAATGATGTAAGAAATCAAAATCAAAGCTGTTGAAACCCTATAATGTTGCGACTTGTTTAAAAGAGCTCCCCTGCAGTTTTCAACAGCGAAAGATAATTTAATTAATTTTTTTTAAAAACTTATTTCATCGCTCTAATAATTAATTTGGTCACTAATCCACTTCCATCTCCTAACATCAGGGCAAGGAGTCGGGAGTCAGATATTTTTCCTGGGTTTTTAATCCGACCTGCCGTTGGGTGCTTAATGACTTGACATTTCAGCCCGGCAGTTTGGCCTGAAGTAAATGTTTACTTAAGATCATCTGTCACATGGAAAATGCCAGAAAAAGTAACAGCTCATATTCGCCAGTGGCTGTATGGCAGGTGCAGGGCTGTTTGACCTGTCGTTCATGTTATAACATCAGCTTACTGGCCCTGAATCCCCGCAGCTCTCGAGTTATAACACATCTGCCTGATGGGACCTGGTCTTTATTAGCTCCAGTGAGGTAATTGATTTGAAATATATCTCCGTTTATCCTTCATTTTACTGACCTGAGCCTCTTGTATAATGTGAGAGACTTCAGGGAGCTGTGGAGATTATATGAATGCTTCACAGAGAATATGAAATGATGCACATGTATCATCGAAATGTCTCGGGCGCGACTGTTTTCCACTGTTATACTCCTCCGCGTTTTATCACATGCAGGAGAAATCATTTGACATCCATACAGGATGTTTACAGTACCACAGAATTGATCAGGATGCAACTGGATGCACAGGACCAAATGGAAACATGCATCTTTTTAAAAAGTGAAAAGTAAACAGACAGGCAGAGGAAACGGGCGAAGCCTCAGGTGGAACGTGCCTCTGATGCCGTCTGCGTCGCAGCCAGTTTTGCGACACTGGTGTCGATGTCTTTATTGCCTGCGGTTCCCAAACTCGGCCCTGGGGCCTCCCTTGTGTGTCCTGGTCTTTGTTCTGGCTTTGTTTTTGTTCGAGGGATTTTTATAAGCTGTCAGTTTGCCTTAAGTAGGTGCATTTTTAAAAAAAAACAGTATTTACAATCTTAAACCACATTTTCATGGAAATTTCCTAGGATGCCATGAAGAAAAAAGATCCTTGAACATAATTATTGTATTTATTTTTTCATACTGCAATCAAATTATACTGTGAGAAAATCAGTAAGCTCCAAATTAGGTTGGCAAACACAGGTGTTTGGAGTTCTCTCAAAATAATTTGCTTGAACGTGATAACATTGAAACTTAACAAAACGAGTACGACTCCATCATTAGCTTGATAAATAAATACATGGTTTATGTGATCACGTGTTCGCGCTTTCATCAACTTGGAACCTGCTGATTGCTTTTTTATTTCTTATTATCCCTCCTCTTTTTTTTTTGAACAGTTGTTTCCAATAAATTCCAGTGTGAATTAAAAATTTTAATTCTCCATGGCATGTTTAAATATCTGGCAAAATGAAGCTTATTAAAATGAATAACCGTTCTAAATATAAACGCACCCAATTAAGACAAGTCAGGTGTTTGTTAAAATCCTACGATCGCAATTGAGGTTGGTACAAAAGCCAGCATACAGGGGGCCCCAGGACTGAGTGACCATGTATGTCAGGGATGGGCAACTCTGGTCCTGGAGGGCCGGTGTGTATGCAGGTTTTTATTTCTATCAATTACCCTGACTAATTGAGTTAATTGGCTGCATACACAAATATAGACTTGTGCAAACGTTTGATCACAGAAAAATGTTTTATGTTGGGAGACAAGAATGGTCATTCATGATAATTTAAAGAAATGCGTCATAAATGTCAGATTTCATGAATAGTTTGGCTAATATAGATAATCAACTAATTAAAGCCCAGAAGTTGGTGTGAAAACCAGGGACAGATACGGCCCTCGTTGCCCATCCCTGATGTATGTGAAACATGACCATGTTTTTGTGATGATTATGATTTCGTAAGGTAAGAGAGGAAGGTGTTAATAAGCTATAGCTTCAACCAACACCCTTTTGGTTTAAAACTATACTTTTTTCTGTCTTCGTATTTTGTTTACTCTATCGAAAATGAGCCGAAATAAATACATCCATCTATCAATCAGTTTTGGAACCAGTGATGTGGTAAAGATGTAGTGGGCAGGTAAGCAAGGTCCTGTAATCTTATTCATTTATTACTTTATTTATTCAGCGCAGTAATTGGGGCGGTGACAGAGTTCAAGCGACGAGCGGCGGTAATCATCCCTGCATTAACATTTAATTACCAACCGCGGAGGCTCTCGTCTTGGTTCATCAGACGACTGCGGCGGGACCTGCGGTTAATTACTGTCGATGCCTCCTTTCGCAATTTACGACTTGCGAACGCTGGACGAAGCGCTAACCTGTATTACCAAAGAGGGCAGCTTGTAATTGTGTCTGAGGAGAAATTCTGTGATCCGCACAGAGCCGCAATCTGAAAGGGTCACGGGGCCGTAATTATTGCTTTAATTGCTAAAGTCTGTTGTTGCTTTGTCAAACGAGGCTCTTCCTGAAGGGGTGAACCTGACTGATGTTCATTGAATTCTGGGCATGGCATGGCACTCTAGATCTGCTCGCCGATGTATCCACAGCATTCGGAAAACATTCAAGCAATACTCATCCTGACATAGGAATATCTGGTGCCTGCAGTTGGCTGGTTTCCCTGTAAAACCTATGGACCTCTTAATGGATCCATAAGATACAGCTGCTGTACTCAAACCTGCGGAACGTCAGGCCTAATTTAAACTTTAGTGGAGATTCTAAGGTTTCCAACGATCCCAAATATGTTCGTCTGAATTACAGAGAAAAGTGCATAAAATGATGCACAAGATGTAGATATTTTCCATTAGATGTAATACTGTAGCCATTAAAAAAAAACAAAAAAAACTTTGCATCCTGGGTTTGAATATTTCTCTCAATATAAGTGTGATGCAGCTTCAGTGAAGCACTGCAGCCAGCAGATTCAGAATATACATGTGAAATTGTCCTACAATATGGAAAAAAGTTTGTTTTTTTATTTACTTTGAAACTACTCAAAAGAAAACTGAGGTGAAAAGCTAAAGTTTAAGGAGTTAAGAAGACAGTCTGGGGGAAAAGCAGTGTAATTGAATGCTGGGCAGTCAGTTGGAGATGGAGAATAATTTGCATGGTATTACCAGCGGTTATCTTCCCCACAAAGAGAGTTCATTGTGACATTTGCTGGATTATCACGCACACCACTGTGTACCAAACAATGCAGCAGACTCAGGTTCTCATTACCGTTACAGACAGCCCTGACCTTTAAAACCGATCACAGTAACCGAGGAAGGTCCACAAGTGTGTTCACATCAGCAATCTCTCTAAGTGGGCAGTATTTATTACAATTTATTGAGCGTTCTCATGAGAATAAGTCCAAAAAATTCCTGCCACAACGATTCCAAAATTGCAAAGTACTTCCGCCTGCGCTGCTGGAGCACTGGAGTTACGTCATATAAAGGGTTGAACGCCCAAGGTGCCCTGTAAATATTTCATAATGTGTCGTGGATTTTCTGTGCCGGAGCATTCAGGAGTGCAGTGTAGGAACCGCTTGCTTCTATTTTTTTTTTCCCCAGCAAATTATGTGAGCACAGGAAATGGGAGATATTGAGAAAAGAATTGTTAAACTTCACAGTAAGGGTGAGAGTAGATTTCTGTGATATACTATTATATGTAATATTGTAGGAGTGTGCACTGCCGGTTGGTGAAGACATGCAAGGGTTTTGGATTGGGGCATAAGAAACATTGTCTGTCTGTCTGTCTGTCTATCTGTCTATCTATCAATCACTTGCCTGCCTGCCTGCTTCCATGGGTTTAGTCTCTATGGATTGATGCATGCATTTCTTTCTGGAATGTTCTTTTTTTGTGCTCTTGCACATTACGTTCTCTGGTAAAATCATTTCCCTCTCCTTCCCCTCAATCATAATCCTCTTCCTCCTCATCATCATCCTCAGCGATGTCTTTCTCTGTTTTTTTTATCCTCCTGGTAATCGTCTCTCACACAAAAGTGTAGAGTCCAGCTGTTAGCACTAAATATCACAATCCCCATCAGGGCATGTAACCGCTGTCTGCTTTCCTTGATGGACTGTGTTTCCATGAATTCTTGAGGCAGTGTCCTTACTTTGGTTCATCCCCGACATGTAAAGTACTCAAAATGCAAGTGCGGGCTGCCATCAGTCCCATAAACCTGAGAGGCCTCTGCCGAGGGCCCAAATGGGGAATTGAGCACTATGTTCCTTCTCATTCAGCCTGTTCAATGGTTGTACCTGATGCTGCACCACAAGGGGGCTCCTAGACTGGTGTTATGACTTGAAAATCACAACAAAGAGAACAAACAATGAAAAATTAAACAAATGTATTCTTCACTGATTAGGTTAAAAAATTTCAACAAATAATCCACTGTGCAATCTTATAATAACAATGCTACTATGAGACTGATGCCAAAACAAAAAAACCCACCTTCACTGACCAAAATCACAGCATTTATGTAGACTAGGAACATTCTGTAAAGATCTGCAGGAGTCATGGCTGATCCAGCCCCCTCCAGGCAAGAAGATGCCAGAAACCTCTAGAAAGCACTAGTCTATTTCATCACAAACAAGTAGTATTGCATCAGATCATGTTTTGCTACAGACATACCACCAGAGGGTGCTAAATGATGAACAAAATAAAGAAATAGCTGACTAGTAAGGCAGCTCAGTTCTCCATTTATAAATGATATGCAGTGCTGCACATTAAATACTCATACATAACACTGGTTTTCACTGGTTTTGACTGCCACCTGATGTCCCTGGCAATAATCAGACCAAACACTGTGATTGTTTACTCACTGGATTGGAAGGGTGGGGAGGTCGAGAATAAAACTGAATTTAATGGATGATGCTGTGCGTTTTTTCACAGAAGGACACTAACCTCAGTTACACCATTTGTGCTGGAAGCCCTTCTCACTCGAAATTATGATCTTCATTCCTGGCCAGCAAAAGCAGGGAGATATGTTCTGTTTATGCCACTGAGCGACAAGAATTCAGAAGAAAATTAATTGAATTCTTTGCCTGAGTATCAAAAGATTTATTAAGGATCCGTCTGAGCTGAGTCCATTTGTCCAGACTCATAACAGCCAGCGAGACCTCAACCAATCAAGCCAACACATAAATATTCAACAGAAGAAGAAAAAAAAACTCATAAAAGTTTTAGAGGCAAATTGTATCAGTGAGATAACAGAAAATTGGACGGAGCTTGCAGAGCTAGCAGGCAGACAACGCAGGACACGTCCTCATTCCCGGAGACGCTCTCTAAGGAAGGGAATTTAAGCTGCTTTTCTGCTTTGCCCCAGCTGTAAAAAACATCCCTCTGCCCGATGCTCTTCGCATCATTGCCTGCTGCAGCATCACTCTTGCCTGCTGCTAGTTAATATTCCACCTTGGCATCGGCTTGTTGGCTCTAAATAATCCCCCGGCAGTGGTGGGTGGAGCTGGGGGCGGGGGAGTTTGAGTGATATCATGACACTTCCTGCTCTCATCTCCTGAAGTTCAGTGGCTGCAAGGTCTTTTTTGGGGACAGAGCCTAGACACCAATCTAACAGTGAAAACTGAAATTAACCATTATCACATGCGTTGGCTGACTGAAACTTCTTGAGAAAAGCCTAAAAATGTAAAGTACACTACTGGCCAAAATATTACGAGCACCCTGAATTTTTCAGAATTTGGCTGTTTTTTGTGATCTTAAAGTTAATTTTAAGCAACAAAGGCACACAAAATGCATAAAAGACACTTATATTAACTGAAAATATCTCTTGCTAACAACTGAACATCTTGAAATTCAACTTGAGTTGCTGTGGGATGAACATGCCCAGGCAGTCAGAGAACTGCGCCCATCAAGTTTAAAAGAACTCATGAAGGAACTCTTGAAAGCCTGGAATGAGTCACGGGGAAGTTCTCTACTTAAACTGCTGGAAAGAATGCCGAGGATATGTCGGGCTGTAATCAAGGCTACGCGGGAGCCAACGCCGCGTTGCACCACAGACTGTCCAGGAGTTGGCGGATGCTTTAGTCCAGGTCTGGGAGGAGATCCCTCGGGAGACCATCCGCCACCTCATCAGGAGCATGCCCAGGCGTTGTAGGGAGGTCATACAGGCACGTGGAGGCCACACACACTACTGAGCCTGATTTTGACTTGTTTTAAGGACATTACATCAAAGTTGGATCAGCCTGTAGTGTGTTTGTACACTTTCATTTTGAGTGTGACTCCAAATCCAGACCTCCATGGGTTAATAAGTTTGATTTCCATTGATAATTTTTGTGTTATTTTGTTGTTAGCACATTCAGCTATGTAAAGAACAACGTATTTAATAAGAATATTTCATTCAGTCAGATCTAGGATGTGTTATTTTAGTGTTCCCTTTATTTTTTTGAGCAGTGTATATTTCTCAGCAAATAATTTTGCACATTTCTAGTTGAGATATGTGATTCTGCGTTATTCTTTATTTTTTAATCGCTGAAAATATACTTTATGTTCAGAAAAGCCAGTCAAATTCTGAAAAATGTAGGGTGTTTGTAATATTTTGGCCTGTAGTGTATGTTAACGCATATGTATAGGGTATTTGGTGTCTGGGCTTGGTGTTGGGAGGAGTCTGGGTGATAATAGAGGGACAGCTCTTGCCATGGGAACATGATTCAATCCCAAGTTTTATGAGCTTCAGTCATCTCCCTCTGTTCTCATTGGCTGCTCGCAGGAACCTGCACTTCCTCTTCACGCTAACAGCAGATCCGAAAAGTTTTGTATTTGTTTTGGTTATATTCACATTCTTTATTTAATAAAATCCACCATCCCTGCTTTGGGAGCCTCAGCTCCACTCCTAGCCCTGGTGCCCATGTAACACCTCTGGGTTCCAGAATGTGGCGCTCTCTCACCTGGAGAGAAAAATAGCCATTACTCTGTCCAGCTGGTCTTTTACACAGTGAGAATGTCATGGCTTGTGACAAATAAACTCTTTAATCATTTTAAACATTTTAGGGGAACTTTAATACCTAGAAATATTTGCATTTCTTAGTCCAGTTATAGTCTGTCCGTGACCTGCTGCATTCATCGTGGTTCCAGTGGAGTACACGTATCCGCTACCATTTTCTGCGTGCTTCTTCTGCGAACAAGCGTTATCCCAGCAGCGGAACAAGGACACTGGGGAACACCAGAAATACTGCACATTTCATTTTTGAACTCTGCAAAGAATCTAAATTTGGAATACTAGTTTATCCTCAAAGGAGAGCCCTTTCATAAATTATATTCATGTATGCAAATGCTAGATCTGAATTAGATAACAGAATCTATATCTCAATTTTTAATAACATAATCTTCCTACAGTATGTACACTAAGCATTGCGATAACTCCTGGAAATGTGAAGCACTTTGAAGCTTACATTAAAAAAAATTGGAAAGAGAAGAGTTCATCGTGTTATACTTCCAAACCAATTTGCTGAATTTTTTATGTGATGTACCCTGCGCAATTACAATGGCTAATCTTATATGTAAATTCTGCAATCTACTTGGCAAATCAGAAAATTAGTCCAAAACATGCAGTAAAGAGCGTAAAATTCTATATGTAAATGTGGCATTATGGCATGATCTACGGAAATAGAATGCTGCTTTGCTCACTGATGTTTTTGTCGACTAATAATGGGTAAAATTTCCAGAGCTGCCATCCTGTCAGTTATAAAGCGCATTCTTATTGGGGATATGAGTAATTGTGCGACAAACAATTGTCTCCGCTGGGAAAGCCACTTAAATGCATAAGCACAGCTTATCTTACACTCCAGTAGTTTGCTGGAATAGCTGTTCCATCCACGGGCAAAAAAGTTAATCAATTGCAGTCTCAAGAGATTACATTTAACAAGGCACTTTTAACTGAGTCACTTTTATGCGGTGCCATTTCTGTGCAAAACACTGTAATTAAACACAAACATTTCCACACGTACTATAAACAACAGGAAACTGGAAAAAAAAATGTTACTGTAATTTAAATAACTTTTTGTTGGAAAATCTTTGAATGTGGCTGTGGTTTTGCTTCCTTGGAAAAAATGACTGCTTTAAAATCAGTACTGGATCCCAGAGACTCCTTTAGCTGTGATCTAGCAGTACAGTAGAATATTTTCATAACTCATCAATGGCATGTTTGTAGTCACAGTGAGGTAGTCCTACTCGTACAATACTTTACATTTTAACACTTTGGGCTCTAATTTCGTAGACCAGGCGCATGCGCGGCGAATGGGGGATGCGCCGCGCCAACGGGGTGTGTCCCAGCGTATGTTGCAATTTCGTGCCCGGCGTAGCCTGGCGCAAATACTCCTCTGTCCCGCCTCTGCCCCTCCTTCCAGCGCAAGTTGGCAAAGAAGGCGACACAGCCGAGTCAATTCTTGCTCACTGGCAAGAGAAACGATGGATAGCGTGTTCCTATTATTACAGCCTGGTGCAGCTTAAAATTTTGGGATTTACATGCATGGACAACAATGCAAGATACGTTACACATTTATTTTCAATATGTGATCTTAACTCAGTACGAGATGATAGCAATCAGGCTGCATTCCTTTCCCCCACTAAAGACGATAAAACATAAGTGACAATAATAGTTGCCTAGTATTAAGCCGCTTGCACTCTGGACGCGAAACGAATTTTTCGCTCGACGGATTGCGTTGAAAGCAGTGTCTTGTGTTCGAAAGTCTGACAGGGTTTTCATAATATCTCCGTGTCCGACAGGCTATTATTGTTTTTAATTTCTTCAAATCTACCGACTCTTTTAGATATTAAACGTGAATGTTTTGAAAAGAGGGCTCAGTTCTTCAAGATGAGTACCGAGAATTTCAATCAATGTTTCTGTTTAAGCTCTGCTCAATAAAGTGAGTCGACATTGGCGCAGGACAATGTACAATGTCTCCGTGTCTGACAGCCAAAAAAAAAAAAAAAGAGGATGATTAGAACAGATTGATAACGAAATAAAGAATAAAAAGGAACATTTTAACAACAGAATATCCAACGAACACTGCGATTTATTATTTGCGGGTCATCTTTTTTGAATGTTCTGTTGGTTGGTGATGTATATGTATTTTTATTCTTTATTCCGTTATAAATCTGTTTTCACATCAATACTTTTATTTTTGCTGGATGCCAGACATGGAGTATTTTGCATTTCGTGTCGGACAGTCTTGATCGTGCATGCAATAATTTATTCACATGGTCAATGGTCATGGAATTGATTTGCTCTCTGACTACAAGCACTATTTTATCTCTGCTGTGGAAATAAAGCGTGAATCTGTTCAATCCATCTGACTAATTTTCAAAAGAAAGACCGAATAAAGACTGTTGTCTATCTTCAAAGGAAGAAAATAGACGAATAAAAAGACCAAGAAAAGGTAATAGCTCTGTCTTTGACTCTAATCAGTCGTGCGAAAAATTTGTTTAGCGTACAGTGTTCAAGCAGCTTTACCGAGCATAGAACGCAAGCATTATATATGCACTGCCTGATGCTGAGGCAGTTTGTGGTTGGCTGAGAAAGATGTGAAGTCGTTCATTTGCATCATTGATTCAGTTGCGTTCATCAAGTCAGGTCAAGTTTCCATCACGCGTGCCAGCCGCCTTTGATCTGACATGAGGACAATCGATATAGATACTACAATTTATGTGCTGATTCAGTAATCAGTGGTTGCTGTAATTATTTACTGTATTAAAATATGCCTGACATTCATGCCTGTGAGGTTTCAGTAACGTGTGCGCACTGTGTGCCGGTCAGCCAAATTACCACTGCACAGAGGGTAAACCAGGTTGGAGCTGGCCAGCTTTCTGCGTAACTGCAAGACTTTTCTACGAAATTGTCACTGCATCTTGATGAATAAGTGACACCTCCCCCTACTACGCCGCCACACCCATCTCGGCGCACGTTCGTCTGCACGCGGTGCTGCACCTCACGAAATTACCACTCCGCGGGCTGCGCCGGATGAAATTACCACTGCGTGGGCTGCGCCACGCTGCGCCAGGAAATTAGAGCCCACTATGTTAAAACTGTCAGGCAAAAAAAAAAAAAGCCTAGTTATATTTCACGATACCCTCTAGATGCTAAACAAGTTTTTACCAGTTAATCATGTGTCCAAAACTAGATTACCAGGCATTATACTTCAACAACAGTACCACTCTGACCTTTCATCAAACACACTCATATCACGTGAAATGGAAACCTGGGTGTTTTTTCTTTTTTTTTTGCCAGTTTGGCTTTGTGTGACGGCAAACAGTGAAACCGTCAGAAACACATGCGGTGTAGAAAAGGCCTCTGTGGCGCACTGAACAGCGGTAGTTGCAATTCTGTTAGGCCGAGCTGCACAATAAAGTTTCACGCTCTCTCGCTTGTCTCCGCATATTCTGTTACAATGGGAGTGGGAGACAGGCCGTTTCTGAAGTCTGCGAGGTATTGTAGATTTCTTTAATTATAGATTACACGTATCAGAGGGGTCCTTCCCCCAGTGCAGTGAATTATCCTCTTCAGCTGAACAAAAGACAGGAAAACGCTGTATAGGCCAAAGGTTGTGGATAAATGATTCAGTAGCCCAGACATTCAGAGGGCCAGTTTGGAGACTCAGTTTTTCATCGCTGGGAAATTGTGCTCAGAAATGCCTTGGATTTCCTGTCATTTCAAAACAAAGATGGGACTGACAGCAGGCTGAAGACACGGTGGATATATTTTGTGGAAATAAAATTATGGGCTCAGTGGATTTAAAGACATACATACAAGCAAGTGCATGCGCATGCACACGCACAACACGTGCACTCACTTACACATATACAAGTGCACGGGTACGCACACACACACACACACACACACAGACACGTGCACTCACTTACACATATACAAGTGCACGGGTACGCACACACACACACACACACACACACACACGCACTCACTTACACATATACAAGTGCACGGGTACGCACACACACACACACACACACGCACTCACTTACACATATACAAGTGCACGGGTACGCACACACACACACACACACACACACACGCACTCACTTACAAATATACAAGTGCGCGGGGACGCACACCCACACACACACACACACACTTACACATATACAAGTGCGCGGGTACGCACACACACACACACACACACAGACACGTGCACTCACTTACACATATACAAGTGCACGGGTACGCACACACACACACACACACACACACACACACACGCACTCACTTACACATATACAAGTGCGCGGGTACGCACACACACACACACACACACACACACACACGCACTCACTTACACATATACAAGTGCGCGGGTACGCGCACACACACACACACACGCACTCACTTACACATATACAAGTGCGCGCACGTGTGCGCACTCACACACACACACATACACACACACACACACGCACACTTACACATATACAAGTGCGCGGGTACGCGCACACACACACACACACAAACACGTGCACTCACTTACACATATACAAGTGCGTGGGTACGCACACACACACACACACACACACACACACGCACTCACTTACACATATACAAGTACGCGGGTACGCACACACACACACACACACAAACACGTGCACTCACTTACACATATACAAGTGCACGGGTACGCACACACACACACACACACAAACACGTGCACTCACTTACACATATACAAGTGCACGGGTACGCACACACACACACACGCACTCACACACACACACACACACACACATACACACACACACACACGCACACACAAAATCTACAGTTTGCTTGCCTTTTGAACCCAGAATCCACCCTGCACAAACATTAGACTTGTATTACAGAGCTGTAGCGCTGGGTTATCGTGGAATTGTGATGTGTTTCTGAGAGCGTTTACACTGGAGCGGCACAGAGCAGCAGTACCAATTGGCAGCAGCTGTGTGGGTGTTCAAATGTATGGATTATCTCAATGAAAAGTGAATTATTTTCTGGTTTTGTGGGAGAGAACATTACATATAGTCCACAGAGGGTGTAAGATGTTGTCCAAGATGCACACTCCACTGACCTGTGCACAATTATATGCAAATTGTTAAAATACAGTTCCATTGAAGATTATTATTAATTCTTAACAAAGTAATGCTAAAGCTATGGACAGTAGTTTTCTGCTTCGGTATTTTTTGAAGGTCCCCAATTATGCCACCAGGTGCACAGCCATTTAGCCATTATGAGCCAGTTCAAAATATCCCCTCACTGACAGCACAAGAGGGAGTGACCATCCAGAATAATGAAATCTGATTGACAGCTTGGCTGAAGTTGATCAGCTCTTCCTGCCTCTGGTTGGTAACTTCCCCATGTGATGTCAGGAGCGGAAAGATTTTGAAATGGCTTGTAATACTGTAATAATAGCTGCGCACCTGGTGACATAATAAGGGTCCTTTAAATTACTTCTCACAGCATCTCTGCATGTATAAATCTAGCTGGAAGTCACTACCTGTTTTATCACATTTAGCTCAATGGTAAGAATAAATTTCTATTTCGGCACAGATGTTTCATTGTTGTGCAGTGTTAGTCTCTGCCAAGGAGGCTATGAGATAGTTTTTGTTTGTTGATTAAATGGTGAAATTTCCAAGTATGTTCCTTTGTTCCATTTGTTTTATTGTCATTATGTCCACATGACTGCAGCTGCATTGTTTTTTTTTTTTCATTCTGAGTCACATCTCCGCAAATACATAACAATTTGCAATGAGAAAAATTAGGGGACATCATCTCACTGTAGTCAGGAAAATATCACAAACTGATAGAGATGACAAATGGGGATTGTTCAGCATTGGCAGAGGTTTGCAATCAGACACTCATCTTGTCAGGGCTGTTTTTGGCAGAAACAGTCAAATGAACAAATTTATGAAATAATAAAGTGCGTGTATCTCTCTGGACTCCCGAGCAGACTGGCTTTTAAAATGGAGGCGTCTCTGAGTATCGCCTCATTTCAATTCTTCAGCGTGATTTTGAAAGCAGCCAGTCATACAATCAAGGAGAAACATCACTCTGCATATCTAACGTGTACCCCTGCGCAATAACCCAGCATGAGGAAATAACCCTGCAGCTGTTCTTTTAAATACCTCCTGCCATCCTTTAGCGGCGCCCTTATGAACACTTCCAGGGGAATGATTGGCATCTAACCGGATATTACACGAGAGGTAAGCGCGAACGAGCTCTGCTGTTTGAATAAAATGAGCAAATTACTCAGAAGGCCAAGTTTTATATCTACGAATGTGAGATGGGGACCTGATGTTTGATGAGTGTGTGTTTTCTTAAACTCAAGTACGTTCTGCAGGGGATGTGCTGTACAGCCCTGTACTGTCGGTAAACTGCGGGGTATAAATCTGCACATTACAGTCGTCTGAGCAGATGAAACTTTTACTCAACTTTCTGGTGCTCAAGTCTGGCCGATAAATCTGGCTTTTTCCATCACAATGGCAGTTCGGTTCTACTTTGAGAAAGTATAGATGAGGACAACAAAGTCAAATAGATAAATAAAATAAAACATATCTTGCTATGATGACAGGAGAACATTCCACCCATGTGTTTGATTTAATGGAACCATTTCAAGTGATTCTAGGTGAATTGCAATTTTTTTAGGCTGAAATTGCTTTCATACAGAGCTCGTCCAAATACGTGATTAAATGTGGTTAGACGAGAGAAAGACTATACTTATTTTTATACTTCGTATTTTTTATTTTTCTTGTGGTATAGCGCCAAACATTCTAGTCTATTCCATGAGTCATGAGCCTTCTCCACAGCCCCTAAATGCAATAATAAAATCAAATTGTTTCTTCGTTCCTATTTGGATATATCGCAGAAAGCAGGTAGGTTTGGATTGACTGTGGACTAAGACATTCACAGAGATATTCACCACTTTTACAATCATTCTTCTTCTGCTCTCCTGACTCCCTCTTTGTCTGAGTATGGGTCAGCTTCTGCGGTCCCATCAAAAACTATCTCAGGTTACTGTTTTTTCCAATGGCATAAACACTAAAATCACAAGTATTACACAATTTTCATAACCTTACACACAAGGAGCAAAACATCGACCCAGATTTGCACAACTACAAGCACAATGTCAGCCTCACACTTTTTGAAAAACAATACACACAGTGATTCACAAAACACTACACACACTTTCATACATTAGACACAGAAGCACATCATGATGCCACTTCCTTGCAATTCCAAAGCCCAGACTGTAAAATAAACACACCTATGAGCCAATTGGTTAAACACAGCCATCAGGTGCAAAAACCCATGATTGTAGACACACCAGAAGAAGAGGAAGGGTGTGAGGGGGAATCCAATGAGGAGGGAGAGGAGGAGGAGGAGGGAGAGGAGGCGGAGGCCTTACCAGAAGTGGAGGCTGAGGTGGAGGTGGAGGTAGAGGAGGACCTGAGCAGGAGGAGATCGGGCTCAAAGAAAAAGAAGATCAATTTTATCACATGAAATTCGCACCACAGTAGTTGACCATGTTGTGAACCACAGACTAACGCTGAGGGAGGCTGGACTAAGAGTTCAGCCACATATTAGCAGATATACATGTAAATTGACTGTATACTTGATCAGTGCTGATCTACACGATCTTGCCTTTCATTGTGTTTCAGAGAGTTTTACAGATTGATGCTGAGGAAATCCTGCATGAATTCATTTACACTGATGAGGCAGAGTTTAACCTCACAAAAGCAAGAAGGAGGGGCAGAAATATCATGGGCCACAGGGCTATAATCACTGTCCCAGGGCAACATGGGGGTAACATCTCAATTAACGTTGCTATTACACAGAATGGGGTCCTCCACCATCATGCCAATGTGGGCCCTTACCACACACCTCACATTCTCACATTTTTGGACCGATTGCACAACATCGTCACAACAGTAAAACAAATCGACCAGATGCAATACATTATCATCTGGGACAGTGTCTCTCCACCGCTCTGCTCTGGTCCAGAACTGGTTTCAGCACCATCCACAGTTTGCAGTACTATTCCCTCCACCGTACCCTCCCTTTTTGAGCCCAATTGAAGAGTTTTTCTCGGCATGGCAGTGGGAAGTTTACGATCTGCGGCCCCAGGCTCAGGTACCCCTCATTCAGGCCATAAAGGGGGCCTGTGACCAAATCGACGCTGCAGCGGTGCAAGGATGGATTCAACATTCAAGACGGTTCTTCCCACGTTGTCTCACCAAGGAGGATATCGCCTGTGATGTTGATGAAATTCTCTGGCCAGATCCAGCTAGGCGAAAAGATGCATAGTGTTTTTTACTGTGATTGTAACCTGTGCTGGACACAGTATTACAGTATTGTATGTTTGTCTGATATGTGCTGAGCTAACAGCGTTAAGCACACTACTGTAGCAGCATGAAAACTGGCACATGGTTTGTTGTGATTCTTCATGATGTTGACTGATTTGGGTAAATGGAGGGAAATAAATTATATTTTCATGAGTCTGCAGCATTGGTTCTGTTTAGTGTTTGGTGAATTTACCGTATATTTGAACTTTTTCTGTGTACTTCACTGACAGTACTCTAATCACCGGGAGGTAGAACAGTGTTCTTCTACCCCTCCCTCCTCCTCTTCTACCCCTCCCTCCTCCTCTTCTACCCCTCCCTCCTCCTCTTCTACCCCTCCCTCCTCCTCTTCTACCCCTCCCTCCTCCTCTTCTACCCCTCCCTCCTCCTCTTCTACCCCTCCCTCCTCCTCTTCCACTCCTCCCTCCTCCTCTTCTACCCCTCCCTCCTCCTCTTCTACCCCTCCCTCCTCCTCTTCTACCCCTCCCTCCTCCTCTTCTACCCCTCCCTCCTCCTCTTCCACTCCTCCCTCCTCCTCTTCTACCCCTCCCTCCTCCTCTTCCACTCCTCCCTCCTCCTCTTCTACCTCTCCCTCCTCCTCTTCTACCCCTCCCTCCTCCTCTTCTACCCCTCCTCCTCCTCTTCTACCCCTCCCTCCTCCTCTTCTACCCCTCCCTCCTCCTCTTCTACCCCTCCCTCCTCCTCTTCTACCCCTCCCTCCTCCTCTTCCACTCCTCCCTCCTCCTCTTCTACCCCTCCCTCCTCCTCTTCCACTCCTCCCTCCTCCTCTTCTACCCCTCCCTCCTCCTCTTCTACCCCTCCCTCCTCCTCTTCTACCCCTCCCTCCTCCTCTTCTACCCCTCCCTCCTCCTCTTCTACCCCTCCCTCCTCCTCTTCCACTCCTCCCTCCTCCTCTTCTACCCCTCCCTCCTCCTCTTCTACCCCTCCCTCCTCCTCTTCTACCCCTCCCTCCTCCTCTTCTACCCCTCCCTCCTCCTCTTCCACTCCTCCCTCCTCCTCTTCTACCCCTCCCTCCTCCTCTTCCACTCCCTTCCCTCCTCCTCTTCTACCTCTCCCTCCTCCTCTTCTACCCCTCCCTCCTCCTCTTCTACCCCTCCCTCCTCCTCTTCTACCCCTCCCTCCTCCTCTTCTACCCCTCCCTCCTCCTCTTCTACCCCTCCCTCCTCCTCTTCTACCCCTCCCTCCTCCTCTTCTACCCTCCCTCCTCCTCTTCTACCCCTCCCTCCTCCTCTTCTACCCCTCCCTCCTCCTCTTCTTACCCTCCCTCCTCCTCTTCTACCCCTCCCTCCTCCTCTTCTACCCCTCCCTCCTCCTCTTCTACCCCTCCCTCCTCCTCTTCTTACCCCTCCCTCCTCCTCTTCACTCCTCCCTCCTCCTCTTCTACCCCTCCCTCCTCCTCTTCTACCCCTCCTCCTCCTCTTCTACCCCTCCCTCCTCCTCTTCTACCCCTCCCTTCTCCTCTTCTACCCCTCCCTCCTCCTCTTCTACCCCTCCCTCCCCCTCTTCTACCCCTCCCTCCTCCTCTTTTACCCCTCCCTCCTCCTCTTCTACCCCTCCCTCCTCCTCTTTTACCCCTCCCTTCTCCTCTTCCACTCCTCCCTCCTCCTCTTTTACCTCTCCCTCCTCCTCTTTTACCCCTCCCTCCTCCTCTTCTACCCCTCCCTCCTCCTCTTCCACTCCTCCCTCCTCTTCTTTTACCCCTCCCTCTCCCTCCCTCCTCCTCTTTTACCCCTCTCTTCTCCTCTTCTACCCTTCCCTCCTCCTCTTTTACCCCTCCCTCCTCCTCTTCCACTCCTCCCTCCTCTTCTTTTACCCCTCCCTCCTCCTCTTTTACCCCTCTCTTCTCCTCTTCTACCCCTCCTCCTCCTCTTCTACCCCTCCCTCCTCCTCTTCTACCCCTCCCCTCCTCCTCTTCCACTCCTCCCTCCTCCTCTTTTACCCCTCCCTCCTCCTCTTCCACTCCTCCCTCCTCTTCTTTTACCCTTCCCTCCTCCTCTTTTACCCCTCCCTCCTCCTCTTCCACTCCTCCCTCCTCTCTTCTACCACTCCCTCCTCCTCTTCTACCTCCCTCCTCCTCTTCTACCCCTCCCTCCTCTTCTTTTACCCTCCCCTCCTCTCCACTCCTCCCTCCTCCTCTTCTACCCCTCCCTCCTCTCTCTTCTTACCCTCCCTCCTCTCTTCTACTCCTCCCTCCTCCTCTTCCACTCCTCCCTCCTCTTCTTTTACCCCTCCCTCCTCCTCTTCTACCCCTCTCCTTCCTCCTCTTCTACCCTTCCCTCCTCCTCTTTTACCCCTCCCTCCTCCTCTTCCACTCCTCCCTCCTCCTCTTTTACCCCTCCCTCCTCCTCTTCCACTCCTCCCTCCTCTTCTTTTACCCTCCCTCCTCCTCTTTTACCCCTCTCTTCTCCTCTTCTACCCTCCCTCCTCCTCTTCTACCC